>OY829520.1:12904260-13504260 GCA_963691665.1 Clepsis dumicolana | reverse complement strand
CGCCGAATTAAACTTCGAGAAATCGTTGATGCTGTAAACGTTTCAATCGAGAGGGTACAACACATATTAGAAGAAAAATTGGGTATGAAGAAAGTATCGGCGAGGTGGGTGCCGCGTTTACTCACGGAGGAGCAAAAACGGAACCGACTGACTACTTCGGAGCAGTGTTTGGCCGTGTTCAAACGTAACCCGAAGGAGTTTCTGCGTCGTTTCGTGACCGTGGACGAAACGTGGGTCCACCACTACACCCCGGAAATGAAAGAGCAGTCGAAGCAGTAGATTTTACCGGGTGAACCTGCTCCAAAGAAAGCAAAAACCGTCCCATCGGCTGGAAAGGTCATGGCGACCGTTTTTTGGGATTCGCAGGGTATTATACATATTGACTATTTAGAAAAGGGAAAAACAATAACAGGGCAGTACTATGCCAATTTATTGGATGAATTTGACGCCGTGTTGAAGGACAAACGACCCTATTTAAAATAGGAAAAGTACTGTTTCATCACGACAACGCCCCGGCTCATTCGTCCAGAGTTGTGACGGCTAAATTAGCACAGTTACGCTACGAACTATTGTCTCACCCCCCGTATTCTCCAGATTTGGCCCCATGCGATTTCTTTTTGTTTCCCAACCTAAAAAAATGGCTCGGAGGCAAGCGAGTAGGATCTAATGACGAAGTCATTGCCGCCACAGAGGCCTATTTTAATGACATTCCAAAATCATACTTTTTGGATGGTTTATTGAAGCCTGAGTATAGGTGGAACAAATGTATAGAGTTAAAAGGTGACTACGTAGAAAAATAAATGCATATATACAAAAAAAAATGTTTTTTTTTTCCATAAACGGGTACTTATCAAACAGCCCTCGTATTAATGTAAAAAATCAATGCCCTTTGGAACATTTTGAAATAGGAACGGTGTTCCCGAGCCCGCCGGTGGGAGCGGCGCGCGGCCGGCGGCGCCCGTGCGGACGTGCTCGCGGCTCATATCACTGAGGTCTCACTGAATTGACAACATTTCATGTTTTTCACACCTGGAAATCTTATTATCTGTGGAAGTACTGGAAGTCTGAAGTCTCCATTGAAAAAAGTTGACAATCTCAAAACTATTATTTGTTGCCGACTGCTGAGTTTATATTTATAATCGTATATACTTAATCTAATATTTACGGAGGTACTGCCTGTACTTAGTAAAATATGTCTTCTGTATGTGAAGACCAAAGTTTTAATAAATAGATTTTTTGCCTTTTGTTGTATGTATTTATTTCCTCTCAAATGTGAAGAAAAACATTGTGTGTATCACGGGCAGTAAGGGTATTACAAACTCAAGTCATTAAAAGCCCTCCGCCTTAGGTGTCGGCCTTCTAATAGACTTTCGTTAGTAATACCCTTCTTACCACCCTTCATGCACAATGTACTATTAATATTACTTTTTTTTTTAAGACAAGAGAATAAAATAAAATTACCAATTCTACCAAAACTACGCAAAAATGGGTGTTATACCTTTGCCTTTTTCAAACAAACCACAAGCACAACAATAATTTGACATGAAACATATTATGTTTGACAATGTCAGAATTGACATCCTGGGTTTTGTTTTTTTTTATCGTGACAAGACAAAGGCAATTGATCCATCCTAGCGTAGTTTCGGAGTTACGTCCTTTTGGAATAAGTACCTTTTAATAAATTAATAATTAATTAATTACAAATCCTAATGAAAATTAAAATCGTAGGTTTGCTCCTTTTTCAAAGTAGATTGCAGAAAATTAATCAAATTATAGTCTCAAAAATATGAAATGTTGTCAATTGGAAACAAAAACGAAGTATCGAAAGGGTTCATACTCTATGATTATAATGTCTATGGCCACTAAGCATAACATAATAACTGCTGACACTAATTTTAATGCCACAAATTGGCTACAAAATGAAGTACCGAGGAGCCCGTCCATACGATAAATACGTGGCCACGTAAACACCATTGACATATTATTATATATTTCATCTTTATTCCTCAGAGACGTTGGTTTATATTCGTTATTTTCTGAATCAACAAATGACCAAATAGGGCGAGTATGTTACAGGCTGTAAGAGCATCTCCTGCTCAATTAAAACGTGCCAGTAAAGTAGTGTTCTGGTTTTGCTGTTCTAATAATTACTTTTTACACTTGTTTCTAAAATGTGGTTTTTTTTTCTCTTAATCTTTTAATGACAGAGTGTAGGTTTCTTTGTGTAATTTGTCTGTGGTTACGTATTGTAAGAGCTAATGTAACTTGTTTTTAGAAAAAATGACTTTGTGCCAAGTTTCTTGCGGCGCATTCTTCTTGGCAATCATGGTCTTTCCGAAAGCGCTGGTAGACTCAAAAAAATGACGTGTAAAAGAGCATTCAACTGCCTATTTGCTAAATAAAATTTTGAATTTTGATTTTTGAATTAAGACTACCTGGAAATGCTACTAAAATACTACTATCTGACAGTGATTTTGTAGCTTTATTTTAGGCCTTTTCATTACTTTTATTGTTTTAGGCATAATCATATTTCATGCTAATATCAAGATAATACGTAGGTACGTACATCAGACGAAGCTATACATAAATGTTTTTATTCCTATGTTTTACTCTGTGTTTTCATGTAATTGCTAGGGCTGATAAAGCATTAATACATATTATTTATAATCATACCTAACTTAATATTTACATAATTTTGTATGTGACTGTTTTTGTTTAAATGTAAGTACAAATGTTATTTGTAAAAATGTTTGCATGACTATAGAGCAGAATGCAGTGTTGATTATGTACGTACCTGACTTGTGACCAGTGTTCTTGGAATAAAAATATTTCATTTAATTTCATAGGTATATAGTATACTACTCAAAAGAATATGTGTATTAATGAAGAATAAATTGTATTAATATTATTTAAAAAAAAACTGTTTAATAATGGTTTTCCGGTAACGATCAAAATACTTGTAGCCCCTGTATTCTTTTGAGTAGTATAATTAAAGAAAACCCCTTAGCACAATCGAATACAACATAGCATTATTATTCAAACTTTTCATTTTAAAACCTTTGCGTATCGCTAGAACCCCTTTTAGCAGAATTACGTGAATGATGAAAAAAGTCAAGGATTACAAAGGCATCAAAGTGTATAGGTATCTACGCTCCAGTACTTCAATGCCTTCCAGGAACCTTTAATTTCGGTCGGATTTATGCAATCTTTGTTAAGAAGCTTTATGGCTTAGGGAAATTTGTTAATTTAAATTCTACGGGCCGTAAATACAGTTTATTCTTTCGGCATCTTGACTAGTTTGAATGTAAGGAAAAGATTTCGGTAATTTACTTCTTTGTTGCCAACTTGAGGCTGACGTTTCGTGACAGATTTTCTTCCGTTTTGTCCGAGGTTTTGCCTGACTTGATATTTGACTATCAAAGGTGTTTTATGACTTAGAATTTTTACACTTTGAAATCATGACACTTCTGGTAAAAAATAACCAGCTTTATTTTTATTACTCAACACTGTGGCAATATTGGCTGGATTCATTTGAAGAAGTCAATTACAATTACACAAGGAAATCGCAACACAAGTTAGTGATGTGCTTAGTAGCAATCTAAGCACACTTGCTTGACAGTTACATGCCAAAGCGTGCTTGAAAATTGCCGAAATAATACAAAAACATGGTATGACCTAACTTACGAAAACGATAACACGCGAAAACGTTAAAAAATTTAAAAAAAATCGAATATTAAATTAAGTAGCTTCGAATGTGATATTCTTATTAGCTGCTTAAGTGGCATGGCAAGCACAATTTTTTAGTGTGCTAGCAATGTATAACATTTTTAACCGACTTCATAAAAAGGAGGAGGTTCTACGTTCCACTGTATGTATTTTTTTTTTATGTATGTTCATCGATTACTCCGTCAATTGTAGACCGATTTTCAATTATTTTTTTTATTTGAAAGGGTATACTCCTGAGGTGGTCCCATTGTCACCAAGTCATGATCTGATGATGGGATCCCAGGGAAATCGAGGGCAACCCTCAAATTTTACAGGCAAGTACTATGTGTTTCACATATTTTCTAAGCTTATTCAAGTATTTGCGTCTGGTAGTCATCATCTCATGATGATGAGCTGATGATGGAAGGTACAACTCCTTAGCGGTTAGGAGTTGGAGGATAATTCTGAAAATGTTAAATCATTATTCGAAAGGGTATACTCCTGAGGTGGTCCCACTGTCACCAAGTCATGATCTGATGATGGGATCTCAGGGAAATCAAGGACAACCCTCAAATTTTATAGGTACGTATCATGTGTTTCATATATTTTCTAAGGCTATTCAAGTATTTGCGTCCGGTAGTCATCATCTTATGTTGATGAGCTAATGATGGAAGGTACAACTCCTTAACGGTTAGGAGTTGGAGAATAATTCTGAAAATGTTAAATCAACGTAAAGTTGTGAAATAAAAATCTTTTAACAAAAAAGTAAAACCGCCTTCAAAAAAAAAACCTTAGAAAAAAAACGTAAAATAATCATCTAAAGTAATGATAAATAAATAAAATAAAATAAAATGCATTTATTTCGGACAACAGAAACTACAGCCTAAAGTTTTACGGCCTAGCACTAAACAGCAGATATATGAAGTCGGTGCTTCATTCAAAGAATATTCCGCTCGCACCGCACCGACTTCATATTTTTTTACAGTTTATATCAGTAGAAGCATGTGACAGGCTGAAATTGGAAGAGCGTGCCATCTTTTGTTTAGATTTGAGTAGGTCCTTGTGGAGAAAGTATTTTCAGTCTATAAAGTTCACCATTAAAATATTGCTTCACTCTAATTACATCAATGAATTTGATCAAAGGCAGCCAGTTTCATTGCGGGCCATCCATCATGTCTGCTAGCAGTATCACACGTGCTGACACTAGTGTCAGCACGAAACAAATGAATGCAGCTGATGTAATGGACGTCGAACTAGACTGACATGTTGCAATCTAGGGCACATTTCTCACTTTAGCTCTAAATAGCGAGTAAACGAATTAAAAATATTCTCAATATGATGTACATTCAAAGGTAGCTTCATGGAAACTGCAACTTTGCATGTTAGGTAGATAGAGAGACAGAGAGACATTTTATCCACACATTCGACACATTTTGATAAAATAATGTAATCAAGAAAACCTTAGCTACTTTAACATTAAGCAAGATTGCAACAAACTATGTGAAATGGGCCCCACTCATATTTACTATACATAACTAAATACAAAATACATACAAGTAGTAATTTTGCTGTTTATTTCATTAAAATTAATAATCCTTTTTACACAGTTAAGTCGGTACACAAACGAATTTGCATTTAATTTTGTGGAGCTTTTCAGTGAAGGCTGACTTTATGGGAAAAATTGAGCAAAACTTAAAAATACTCTTACTTATACTTTACTATAAAAAATAATCATTTATCAATAGGTACCGTTTTACTGAGTTAATCAACATACCCTGTGCATTTTGCAAATTAAATTAAATGAAATTTTTGGTAGAGGGGAAATCGCGCGTTAACATCTCCACTCCCTCCCTCGTCGAAGTTGCTAGGTATGTAAGTAGGTACCTACTTATACAATATGTTCTCCCCCGCAGACCACATCGAATCGAATCTCCACGAAAATATGAAGCTTGGCACCTTTTCCCTAAATTCCTAACACTCTAAGACAGACAAATGGACGTACTTCACCCAAACCCCAAAACCGTCACATTATCAAGAAATACAATTATTTCTAAAAGGTTTAAGGATACCCGTTTCGTGTGCGTCAGTCGGTTGTTCGGCCCAGGACCCAGGGACGTTACGCATGTGAAATTTTCGGATCTGGAAACGAATACGGATATAGAAATAATATTATACCTGTTTCAGATACGGTTACGGATATGAAGTCATTTCGGATTATCCGTTAGTTTCGGATAGTTTCGCGTTGCGGGTAAGATTTTTAAGAAACCGTAAAAGCAGAACACAAATGGGGCATAGCTAATTTAAATGCAACTTGTAACTAAAGGGCTGGCAGTTTTCTCTCTCAAAGAATCAGCATCGCTATTCAGCGAGGCAAACGCTGCCAGCCTTTTGGGCACCATGCCACGGGGACCTTATTTTGATTTTATTTAGTTTATTTAGTTTTAGTTTAGATTTAATGACCTTGTAAATTGCTTTTATTATGTAAATAAATGTATAAGAAAATTTTAATTTATTTTTAAGTTGTCATTTGCTACAACAATCAGCCATTTAAGTAATTAAGTGCACTGATTACTACTTTACTAAGAAAAACATGTCATAGCGTGTTTCATTTGAAGGGAAGGTACACAGAAAGAATATTACGTCTAGTCTAAGTCACCTTGGCAACTTTTTGAGTTATCGCGATTTGAAAGTTTGGAACGCTGTAATTAGCCATATGATTATCTTAGAGACTTTTTATTACTGATAAAAAAGACAAGTTGCATAAATATTTATATCTGCAACTGAGTGGTAACTTATTTTCTATTGAGTGAGTATTTATTTGATATTAAAATCTCGCTTAAAAAAAAGTGGCTCGACAGGTTCTTCATGTGTCCCTTCATTTGGACTCCGCCCCCATCCGAAATTATCCGATACTTTTATTTCGGGTTCGGTCATGGTTACGGAATAAAATAATTTATTTACATAATAAAAAGCAATTTACAACGACATTAAATCTAAGCTAAAACTAAATAAATTAAAACTTAAAACTAAATTAAATCTAAATAAGGCCCCCGTGGCATGGTGCCCAAAAGGCTGGCAGCGTTGCCTCGCTGAATAGCGTTGCTGATTCTTTTGAGAGAGAAAACTGCCAGCCCTTTGGTCACAAGTTGCATCGACTAAGCGCTTTTGCAACTCTGAAATAAGCTTGGTCACGGATAGATTTTTATTTCGGATGTCAGATAGTTTCAGTTACGGTTACTTACGGAGTTCTTTAACATCCCTGGTTCGGTCCACAGGTTCGACCCTTTTCATCCAGCTTCCGCGGCCAGTATTGTATATTTGTTACGAATCCTAACCCACAATGCTTGCAGTCTCATTGTTGTGTTTAGGGCTCATCATTATGAAACCGCCTTCTGCTATCGTAAGCCGCTTTGATCAAAGAAAAACATGGTAACATTATACCTACGTACCTACCTACAGTTAATATGAACGAGCCATAAGGCCTCAGATTAATGAAGTCAATAGATGGAAGGTAAACTTATGGCCGTATTAGTTATACCCTTCGCTCATGTAACGAATGCCCTTTGTTAAGAGACAACTGTATGCTTCGATTTCATGAGTTACGACTTTTTTTGATCTGTAGTGTGCGTAAGTATTTGAATGTGTGAGGGAGCGCTTTTGATGACAACTATAACCCGACCTAATTCAGTAACACTTTATTTGAATGACTGCCTATAGACAACCGATGCTTCTATTTTTTATTGGTTAAATTGGCTACAAAATTGACCAATGGGCATCTGGCTACAGGCTGTGTTCTACACAAATAAAAATCGGGTACGCTTGACAGCTGCTTACATGGGGTCTGTGATGTCTGTGCATAAGGCCGAGTTTAGACCAGGCCCCCATTTCACCAACTTCACAAATGTCACTTTTCAAAGACAATTCGGTGTCAACTGCTGACTTGAAGAGCGTTTTAGCGCGCTTCATATTGTCAAAGAAAATGTAGTTCGAATTGTCATGTAAAACTGACAATTGTAAAGATGGTGAAATGGGGGCCTGCAAGAAAAATCGTGCAAGTTGCAATACATTGCGAGACCGCAAAGCGAAATAGTTTGGAGTGGGCGATCGAACGCCGCATTGTATTGGAACTTGTACGATTTTTAGTGCTCCGGACCTCAAAAGGAAAAACGGACCTTAGTATCTGTGTATCTGTAAATCTATCTGTGTCATCATACCTTCCAAACGGATTTACCGATTTCGATGCGGATTTTTAATCGAAAGCTGGTTTAATCTAAATGGTTCTTAGCTAAGTTTTCATAAAACCGGTTCACCCGTTTTTGAAATAATTATTGAATTTTGAAATTACAATGTCGGGGCTTTTTCAAGTTTTCTGAGTTGGTTAGGTTATCTGCACAATAAAATGTATACTAAAGTACTTTACATCTAACAACAATTACTTAACCACACCAGAAACTGTAACTACTAAATAACCACATTTAAAATTCAATAAAACGTACCGATAAAAGACGAATCCAATTCCCTCTGCCGACATTTTTATTCTCTCGGAGCGATTATTGAAATTAATATTCCTTCCTTCTGAATCTGGTTAAGCCCTCCCGGGCAGATGTATGAGCGATATAAATCATAATGAGTTTTACGGTATTCTAAGTATGATAAAAGGTTCAGATGATTTGGGGCTTTACGGGGCCCTAACGGAACCCTTGCCCAGGCACGGAATAGCGGTGATCAATGAGAGGTAATGCTAGTCAATAACCAACTTAGAAAAGTTGAAAAACCCCCGACATTGTTATTTCAAAGTACAATATTTCAAAAACGGATGAATCGATTTTAATGAAACTTAGCTAAGAACCATCTCGATTAAACTAGCTTTCGATTTAAAAAAACCGCATCGAAACCGGTCGATCCGCTTGCGAGCTACGATGCCACAGACAGATACACAGATACACAGACACACAGATACACAGATACAGAGACACACATCTGTGTATCTACACAGACACAACACACCTCTTTTTCGTCGGGGGTAAAAATACCTTAGGATTGCTAGGAGAGTAGAGTGAGGTCTATGGCAATCTCCACCAATGACAGACAAGCTATGATTGGTGGAGAATGGCAGATAGACTTCACTCGACTAGTCAACCGAAAGACGTCAACTTCTAGACATAGTCCTCCCCCGCGGCTCTCCACTCTGACCGGTCTTGTGCTGTCCGCATCCACCGCGGTCCCGCAATCTTTACTATAGGTCGTCACTCCATCTTGTTGGAGGCATGGAATAGCGGTGATCAATGAGGGCTATCACTAATCAAAAATTCTCTGGTGTAGCTACTGGCTAATACTGGCTATAATGATTGGTGGATAATGTCTATTAAATCCTTAAGTGAAGATTCTTGAATAGCACGTCATAAGAATTATGTATTATCCAAACATGTGTTTTTTTTAATTGTACATTCACCAGTAAAAGTTCGCTTACTCCTGTCCTAGACACTTTTGGTAACTTCACTGGATTTTGTTTTATCCTCATAACTTCTTAGTTCTACGTACCTAAATAAGGATCTTAAAAAGCTCGGAAGCTCGTCGGTGTTGCATTTCACGTTCCGTCCGCTAATAAGGGAGAACAAAGATCCTTGAAATTGCATTTCCTCTTCGTAATTAGCGTGTTCTGGGCATTTATAATTTATGTTTTAGTTGATATTTACTAGCTCTGCTTCTTCAAGTGTCTCTCCATTATTGAAGGTCGGCAATGTATTGATATAAACTTTCGCGATTTCCACACAACTTTTTATGTTAATCATGGGACTTAATCACGTAATAATAAAGTTAGTTTTAAGCTTTCATCTTCATGGAATCCGGTAATCAGTATGTGTAAGCGTCATCAAATATCTCATAAATCGCCACATAAAAAAAGTATATTTTCCCGGTACTCACTCAAGGGAACAAATTAGATGCTCGTACATCGAAAAATTCATGCAAAAACATTTCCAATTTTACGTGGATTATTTCCATTTGGTAAATATGGATTTGTTTAATCCCAAAACGGAGGTATTTGAGATAATTGAAAAACTAATTTCTGCAGCTGATTGGGGTACCGGGGTCCACTAGGGATCCCTTTACCAAAAATAGAGCTGATTTCATAAGGACACATATAGAGCGTATGGACAGCTTCGACTTTTCGATACTCCGTTTTTGTTGCCAATTTTTGGCACTGAAAGTTCACAGTTCCTATTTCTAAGTGTTCGAATCCAAAGGGCATCATCATGTTAGCCGAAAGACGTCCACTGCTGGCCGGCGGCCTCCCCGGCGGTCTTGTGCTTTCCGCATTCCACCGCGGTCCCGCGATCTTTACCAGGTCGTCGCTCCATCTTGTTGGAGGCCTACCGACAGCTCTCCTCCCGGTACGCGGAGGCCATTCGAGAACCAAAGGGCTTATTATAAGGGTTATTTATATTAATGAAATTGAAACTAATTGTTCAGCAAATCGTCACGTCATAATTAATATGGTCGTATCAGTTCTTCCAAAACAATCCATTTGCTAAGGAAGGCAAACGATCAACTGGGTCACCTGATGGTAAGTGATAACCATAGACACCCACAACCCTGGAGGGATTGCAGATGCGTTGCCAAGCTAAGATGAAATGGATCTTGTGCCAATAATTACACAAGCTGTCTTACTCTCCACACGAGAACTCAACAGTGCAAGCACTGCTGCTTACGGGATTAGCGAGTAAGATGGTGGTAGCGACCTGGCACAATGTCCTGCCACCTGCATTTGTCGCACAGACTTGGTTATTTTACAAGTGTGGTTGCGGCTTGGCAAATAAATTGTTTCTAGTTCATAAATAAATAAATGTCCGAAAATACGGGCGACGGGAGCGAATTCCAATCGTTGGCGGAATTCATTCTAGAATAACGTAATTTGTTTTCCAAAAGGCCCAACCGAACCGCTTTCGTCCAAAGCCTAAAATAAATAACTTTCAGATTCCAACGAAACCGCAAAAATCGCGACGTGAAATACCATTATTAAGCTTCTACCGTTTAATTAAAGTCCCAATTAGCATTTTGACTGGAATTATGACCGATATGACTGAATTATACTCGAGATTCTTTAATAAGGGCTGAATTTATTGCTGATGGCGTGACTTCATAAAACCGGGCAAGAGCATGTCGGACACGCCCAGGACAGAGTTCCTAAGCCATTAAAAAAAAGCCCTGGCATAGATAATTATTTTAAAGGTGTTTTCATCACACCTAGTCGAAACCAGTGTTAGAAGTAGAGCCCTACTCCTAAGCAAACTGTAAGCATTGCGGGGTCATTTTACATCAAAACCGGCCAAGTGCGAGTCGTACTCGCGCACGAGGGTTCCGTAGAAAGATTTTAACGCTTTTCCCCAGTGTTTTAAGAAGTCCAGTGTTAGCAGAGCTCTGCTCCCAAGCGAAATATACGCAGTGTGGGGTAAACTTATATTGGTCTGCTAAATCTACAGACAGACATAAAAAATTAAGATTTTGAGAATTTTCTGAGTGGTTGTGCTATAAGAGCTACCTTCATACCAAATTTCAAGTTTCAAGAAATGGTTTTTTTTTATGACTGTATCTTTTGATTGCGTTGACTTAGAAGGTTGATTTTTACACAGCTTCAAGGGACCGCAGGCTTGAGTATTTGATATTAATTTCAGCATGCTACCTAAACGCGTTCCAGAGAAAAAGGACCTTGACAGACAGACAGACGGACAACAAAGTGATCCTATGAGGGTTCCGTTTTTTCCTTTTGAGGTACGGAACCCTAAAAATCATCCCTATTTTATGTATAGGGGAGGTGTACACACAAAAAAATTTTTTTACAATTTTTCTAACGCTTTGTCGGCCTATGTATAATCTATGCTAAATTACTGCTTTCTAGTACCAATAGCCTCTGAGCTAAGTCGCGGACAGACAGACAGACGAACAGACTGACATGACGAAACTATAAGGGTTTTGTTTTTACCATTTTGGCTACGGTACCCTAAAAAGGTTCTCAATTCGTCGGCTTTTTTCTTTTCTCTGAAACAAAAGTTAGGTATTTCATTTTTGAACTGAATTCATTGATGAACTAAAAAACAATTACTTTGCTCACCCGCGACTACTAATGACAAATAGTTATATCTGTGCGGCAAATGTATGTTTCCATGCAACACCTCCGCCTCCACTGCTACACGAATCAACACATGCCACACAGACCCAACTATCACCACTAAACTAACTATACTAAACGCTGACGCGTTTCGGCACTCTCCACGAGGCCATTTACGAAGCACAACAACAACCGCTCAACATGCCACCAATGCTGCCAATTCATTGAGTTTAAGTTTTACCGCGTATTCTGAAAAACTTAGACGTGCAGTCGGACTCGAGCCCACGATCCTCTGCTTGGGCAAACCACTAACTTCGCTACCGCTTCGTAATGACAAATATTTGGGCATTATAATTCAGAACAGTGAGTGTAGAATGCATATTGAAATAGTTCAGGCGAGGGGATGGGGAATTGAGAAGGGAATTGGACATTGAGATCTTGATTACTAGTCAGATAATGTTTTATGGTTTCGTAAAAAGCTTAGAATAGGTAGGTGTGAATGGACGTTTGATTATTCGCAAATTTTTAGTCAGTCTAACGCCGTTGGAAATTGTCAAAAATCGACTTGAACAAAAACTCGAAACAATAAAAATATTTAAAATTAATCCAAGTGAGTCAAGAGTCTTGATAGTACCCCAAAATTAACACGACACAATAAAACGCCAACTTTAGTAACGGAATCAGCCTGACAATTACCGTGACAAGGTTTCCCAGTAGCTTCAGATTCACCTGAGCCTCTGCAAATATACAGGGTCCAATGCAAGAACAGGACTGCATCCCGAGACGCAGGCGCAATCAGCATACATTCACGTCTTGCCACAAATTATCGCACAGTCGGAGCAAAAAGTAGTTTCAGAATCAAATAAATAAGTATAATACATTGTTGTGTTTTAGAATAAAAGTATAGGAAATATTTATTTGAATGTGTTTTGATAAGTTAGCGAAATCTAACAAATATCAATTAGAATAAAAAATAGCAATCTTTTCGGTGCAGGATAACATTCTGGGGAAACTTACAGACTCCTGCGAAGCAATTCAATGGCTTGTATGAAGTTCCCAATCCAAATAAAAAAAAAATCCCAATAAAAAAAAGTTAAAAAAAGATGAAGGGTCACCTTTTGTGATATCGCGATTTTAATGTTTGGAACAATGGTAATTATCCATATATAATTTTCGTGTACGTATTTTTTTTAAGTTACATGAATATTTTTTTCTATAGGTAACTTATAGTCTGTTGAGTGCTCTACATTTTGAGATTAAAATCTCGTTTCAAAACAAAGTTACCAGACATGTTTTTTCCGTGTACTCTTCAGATACAAGTATAGGTAACTGAAACTAGACCAATTACTGTAAATGTCCATACATACAATACGAGTAAAATATTAAATACTTAAATGTAAAGTAAGTAATAATTAAAAATCAATATATTTCGAGCATACGTCGAGAGGGCCTGCCGAGGGCCCTCAGCCATTCGAGAGACACTCAAATGGAAGTAATTACTTTCCACTCTCAGCAAATACTCGCTTTAACAGAAATATATTTTGTCGTCATTAAATCCTCGAATGTTTAAAGATCAATTTGGTAAGTCCTATCAATTTGAAAGCAAAATTAAGTGTTGCTTCAGGCGCTTTTAATTAATCCCCAATGCAAAAAAAGGGGTGTTATAAGATAGATCCCTAAGTGTGTGTGTGCGTGTGTGCGGGGGCAACCAATATCCATCGTATGTTACAGCTGTTTTGTAATTTTTGTTTGTCCCGCCTGTACCCCTTATAATATCCAAGTTACCTGTCTGTAAGCATAAGAATAAATAATAACATAGTAGAACGGAATCTCTTTTGACCGAGTCCAAAACGCCGCCATTTATATACCAACTTCCCCCTTCGCGTCGTTACACCCCTCTATCGTCCAGGCGTGTGGCTAGGGTTGCTTACTGTTAAATATTACTTATGTCTAAAGACAATATCGCTAAAATGTAAGTTTTTCAAAATCATTATTTTACTCTAGTTTTACAAAATATGAGATTTGTAGATTACGTACCTACATATTATAGAGTGCCATACCAAATAAAACCATTTAAGGTGATTTAAGTAAGTATTACACCCAAATACACTACAATAACTTGACATCATTGGTATTTGTTTCCATGATCGGCGTTTCCAAACAACCAAACGCGCGTGCGGCGACGCCGGCTGTGACAGCCTGACTGAGTAGCTCGTTTAACGAGTAATCTAATATCGTGACCTTGAGCCCGTCTGGAGCGGGAGTTTCCATTCTACTATATTATTATTTATTCTTATGCTATAAGGTACTTATAATGAGCTAGTTTTTCTAATTTTAGTTAATTGTTTTTGCATTTGAATTTCTCGTTTTTTTTCAGTTTTTAATTTTAAGTTGGTTAGGGTATTTTTATCCACTTTTCCCCCCGACTGTCTCTATCTGTCCTCATCCAATTGCAGTTGGTCGCAGTCTTAACTCGATCCCACGCGGTAATGTGTCGCTAGTACGATCCAATTGAACACGGCTCAAAACAGCTTATGTACCTTCCCACGACAAACCAATTTGAACAATACCGGCTTGATTTAAAGTGCAGCTTGAAACCGAGGAGAACGTGGTTGGGACGTTTGGATGGCGGAGTGAAAATTAGGATTACGTCACTTGGGGAAATGGCGGCAAATAGTAAATGAGAGAAGTGCTTACGTGTTTGAATGTGAATGAAGTGGTGTGTGTAATTATAATACATGAATAACGTTATAATGGTTTAAATAAGACATTTAGAAGGTACGTTATCTTTTTATGGCAATTTTACAGTACTGCTCGTGACGTGACACACGCGTGTTCTAAAATAGTCTTTATCGTCAGATCAAAAAAAACCGGCCAAGTGCGAGTGGGACTCGGGCACGAAGGTTCCGTAGAAAGATTTTAACGCTTTTCCCCAGTGTCCTAAGCAAAATGTACGCTGTGTTGGGTCATCTTATATTGGTCTGTGAAATCTACAGACAGACATAAAAATTTAAGATTTTGAAACTTTTTGGGGTGGTTGTGCTATAAGAGCTACCTTCATACCAAATTTCAAGTTTCTAGGACAACTGGACGTACACTTTAGCTTTTCAAAGTACGGCAATTTGTATGGAAACGACCTTTATAATGACTGTATCTTTTGATTGCGTTGACTTAGAATTGATTTTTTCACGGCTTCAAGGGACCGCAAGTTTGAGTATTTGATATTAATTTCAGCATGCTACCTCCACGCGTTCCAGAGAAAAAGGACCTTGACAGACAGACAGACGGACAACAAAGTGATCCTATAAGGGTTCCGTTTTTTCCTTTTGAGGAACGGAACCCTAAAAACAGACATATAGAATATTGGGAGCGGCTGTTAGTTGTAAGTTGATTCAATTTCATTAATCTGTTCAATCACCAAGCAGCTAATGGTTGATTTACTCGAAATATCTCAAGGGCCAGAGTCACGCGACCCTTCGCCGATTAAGGTAAATATTAGGATCTATTTGAAAGGTCATGTCATTTTGATTTATTTTATGGCCGACGTGCTCTCAGAAGACGATCACACACAATCCCGTCATCAAAAATATTGAATGGCTCAATTTATTTGCTAGTAGGTATAAACAAATAAACAACATGTCCTGGGTAAGTTTATACATTGATCTAAAAATTTAACTTAAGTACTTTTTTTTTAAAAGGAACCGCTTTCAAAAAACTAGCCCACTGAAAAATACAAAATGTTTTTGATACCTATACCCAATCCCTATTATTATCCAGTCCCTATCGCGTCTCTATTCCTACCCCGTAAAGCAAGTTTCAGGCTAACAGTAATTAATAAATACCTAATAATAGGAAAAATAATAATATCTGGGTGTTTATTCGTTTTTGAAGTCGGTGCCAAGCCAACAAAAAAATTTTCGTTATCCTAAAATTTCTTACATTTTACTCCAACCAAATCGAAATCGAATTTGGTCCTGACCTTTGGAGCTCGTGAAATTAATCAAGAAGTCCCAGTGAATCTCAAAAATAAGTACATTTTCCTAGAGAAAAGGTCAGAGGGAGGGTAACATGATTATGTCAAAACAAAACTAGTTATCTTTGCATAAGAGAGGTTTTAAGGCAGCTCAGTGATATAGTATGGCATGAAACATGACAGTTGGAGGTGATCGTATAATAACCCGAAATCTTTTTACGTATTTTTCCACTTAACGTTTGAATGAGATTGATTTTCAGTATGTTATAAGGAAGGAGTATGTATAATGGTTGCTTATGCAGGAAGATTAAAAAAACACATTATAATATTGCCAAACAAACAGAGACACAAAAAAATGCGTTTTGGGTATAATATTCCAACACCAAATAAAAACCATGTCCATAGATTTTTAAATGTTTATGAAAGATGACAGCCAAATTGTTTTATTTCATTTCGCGCGTTATGTTAGCTTATGCCCGGCAAGGTTACATAAAGGCACAGACCAAACCGCCATACAACCTAATATAAAAAAATGCATTATTAAGGTTAATTCGTAGATAAAAATAAAAAATTTAATGAAATTTAATTTTTATGTATCAAACTATACCTAACCTAAAATTTATTCACCTGTTTTTTGCGTGAAAAGTCTTCGTCCAACTAAAAAAAAATACATGCCTAATGTAAAAGTAAACCGAAATGCTGTGCAATAAGAGTCAATTACGAGCTGAAAAATTATTAAACCAAAATGTTAAAATTATGTCATGTGTGTCATTTGTATACATCTACTTTTTCACGCATTAACGCTCATAAATTTAATATCGACAATAACTGCGTTACGGAACTCCAATCCAAAGACATAAAATTTACAAAAACAAAACTAAAATGTCATCTGCTCTTTGACAGTCACGACCCTGTTTCTTAAGTTCATAAAGCCAGTCCCATAAATTAGCGGAAATCTACCATCTCCCCTCCACCGTAAAACAATCGGTGCGGATTAAAACGTACTCAATTGTCTATTAAAGGGAGCTTTGCACATTGAGCAGGAGATTCGGAAAATTATTTTGAAGTCTTTCTACCTTCATCATCATCATCATGTCAGCCGAAAGACGTCTACTGCTGGCATAGGCCTCCCCCAAGGCTCTGCATTCAGACCAGCCTTGTGCTTTCCGCATCCACCGCGATCCCGCGATCTTTATCAGGTCGTCACTCCGTCTTGTTGGAGGCCTACCGACAGCTCGTCTCCCGGTCCGCGGACGCCATTCGAGAACCTTCTGACCCCATCGGCCATAAGTCCTGCGAGCAATGTGCCGCGCCCACTGCCACTTAAGTTTCACAACTCTTTGCGTTTCTTCCTTCTTTTGCATTATTTACCAGACAGAAAGGTAATTATCTTAACATCACCACCGCCTTGACGGTTGACAGTCTAGCACTGTCCGATTTAGGCGGAACTTTTTTCCTTCGCACGACGAAGATACGGAATCGAGAGTCCTGTGGCAACATTCCCGGAGCGATACAACTTAGGTATCTTTAAAAAACAAACCTACCTATTCCTTAAAGGGCTGGCCACGCACCTGTGATTCTCCTTGTGTTGCAAGTGTCCACGGGCAGCGGTAATTGCTTCTATGAGGTGACCATCCTGCTCGTTTTCCTCCTCATAAGAGATCCGGTGCGTTTATAAATACAGGGTAGGTACGTTTTAATGAACAGTCAAGAATTCAGCCAGGGGTAGAGTAGTTTTCACCCCTTTAGGGTGGAATTTTCAAAACCCTTCCTTAGTGGATGCCTACACTGCATTTATAAGGTATCTATGAGCAAAATTCCAAGTTTTTAGGTCCAGCGGTTTGGGTTGTGCGTTGATAGATGACCCAGTCAGTTTAACATTAATTTATACTTACATATACTTACAATACAATACCAATACAGTCATATTTACGTACATAAAAAAAAAAAAAACATACAGTGGAACGTAGAACCTTCTCCTTTTTTGAAGTCGGTTAATAAAGAGTGCGTCTAGGATTTTGAGCGCTATGGGTACCAGCTATTTTTAAATCAATCTCCTTTGACGCGGACAATGGAAATAGCCGATTATACCAACAAAGAAATCTTACAAATAAGTAACTAATTTACCGAACAATACACACACATTCAACCTTCTGATTGAACCGCTCATACTTCCATTAGGTACTTACCTTAATTGATATACTTACTTTCTTTCTTAATTTTATCAATCACACTGGCGATTTGGGAGCGAGTGCTTCATACTAATTGCTCGCGGCGAACAAGTTGCGTGATCGCCTCAATACAAAACTCGCTAGCAAATCGCCAGTGTGGTAAAGCTGTGAGGAGTATTTGTATTGTGTTGTATTACAATGCAATACACAATTTTGTGAGGCATCTTAAGCTATCTCTGGCTCGCTAGCGAATGGTCTGGAAAATAATAGAATACGGACCATTGCCTCCTTTCACTTCAAAAGGTAAGGTGAGGTTAAGACATATTCCAAGGTACAGTCCTCTTAAGAAATATCATTTTAACCTCCGACCCAAAAAGAAGGGTATTATATTATAAGTTTGATGTGTGTTATCTGTGTCTATTTGTGGCATCGTAACACCTAAAAGGATGGACCGATTTGGACGCAACTTTTTAATTTACAGCTAGGTTAATCGAAATTGTTCTTAGCTAAGTTCCGTTAAAATCGATTCTGACTTTTTCATATACTGTATTTTTAAACTATTTTTAAACTTTTTAGGTTAGGTTATATTTTTAACATAATTATAATAACATACAAAATTTATATAACAATTATTGATGTTACTTTACAACAGTACTTATTACTGCAGAGGCTGGTAAAACAGATAGTTATAGATACGAGGATTGCAATCGATTTTCACGTAATAAAGTTAAATAGTACCTTCTAGTAGCTACCTTCCAAAGGGAGAAACAGGGAATTTTCAGATTTTAGTTAGAGACAGTTGATCCACATTTTTTGTAACTACCAAAATACCATCATCATCATCATCACCAGCCTTTTTTACGTCCCACTGCTGGGCACAGGCCTCCTCTCAGAAAAAACTATGATCGAAATAAAAAAGCTGCAAAAAAAACTCATTTTACCAGCTCCGAAATCTCATTATAATAATTTTAATTTTTAATGTCATTATAATTGGAAAGTATTTTCAGCGTAGGTAGTACAAACCAACGAAGTAATTTAAACAGGACCACGGTAGAAAAACTAACAAAGACGAAAGTAAAGATTGAATGAGGATTCTTAAAACTCCAAGGTTCCGCACAAAATAGCTCTGAAGAGGAACATGACCGTATTTTTTTGAGATTAATTCATTATCATCATCACTGAAATAGTTTTTGCGTAGATCTATATTTGGGTAAAACCTAACCAACTTAGAAGAGTTGGAAAACCCCCGAGATTGACATTTCAAAGTTCAGTATTTCAAAAACGGGCTAACCGATTTGAATAAAATTTAGCTTAGAACCATTTCGATTAAACTAGCTTTCGACAAAAAAACCGCATCGAAATCAGACACAGATACACAGATCCACAAGTCAAACTTATAACACCCCTCTTTTTCGAAGGAGGTTAAAAAGGAGAGAGGTTCATTGTTTTTTATGAGAACCCAACGTGTAACATTTTGCATAGATATTTTGACGTCACGAGTATTATTTTGTGAGGCAATACCTTGACTAACTGTGGTGTCCACTTTTATTGTGATCTCTCAATAATATAATGCTTATTAAACAAATAAAACTAGAATCAATGAAAATAATCGATTTATTGATTATTTTTGTTTTTATTTTTATGAAACATTCATAGAATGAAATTCAACATACAATGACAATGCAAAGAAAAATTCGTTAAGCAGCTGGACTTGAACCAGCAACCTCGGTAATCCGTACCACCGTATCCGTGGTACGGATTACCGAGGTTGCTGGTTCAAGTATGTTAAATAAAACTAGCTTATATTTCTGCTATGCGTGCGCCCCGCACTTCCGAGAGCCATAACATAAGTGTTGCCAGACACACCTACACCCATATTTATTGAAACGTCACACTAACAGCTCCAACTTTTGTGTTGGTGTTTGAACAACTAGGCAAGTATTTGATTTTTAAAACCTGACGTCACACCCGAAAACGACGAGGTATTGGAACGCGTAATGAGGTTCTCAGTCCTTTTCGGCACGCGACGTACATACATTAAGTCCCGAGTATCATGATAACGTGTGAAAATCGCGAAAGTTTGAATCAGTACATACATTATTTCCTTCTACCCCGTTACAGTTCTCTGAGTTCTTGGCTAAGTTTCATAGAAACAGTAATGTCGCGGCTATTTCTACTTTTCTAAACTGGTAAGGTTTTAGTTTATTAAGTTTTTTTTTATACGACGAGGTAGGCAATGATGGTAAGTGATCACCACTGCCCATAGACACCCGTAACCCCGGAGAGTTTGCAGATGCGTTGCCAACCTAGAGAGCTAAGATGAAATGCCTCTTGTGCCCGTAACTACACCGGCTGTCTTACTCTCCATAGCGGAACAC
Organism: Clepsis dumicolana; assembly: GCA_963691665.1. Lineage (NCBI taxonomy): Eukaryota > Metazoa > Arthropoda > Insecta > Lepidoptera > Tortricidae > Clepsis > Clepsis dumicolana. The sequence continues at coordinate 13,483,926 of OY829520.1, read as the reverse complement.
AACAGTGCAAGCACTGCTGCTTAGTTTCAGAATTAGAGAGTAAGATGATGGTAGCGATCCGGACGGACCTTGCACATAGTCCTACCACAAGCAAAAGTATCTGTGTAATCCCGTTTTAATTTATCACGCCAACGAACCCCAGACAAACAGAGGTGGGCAAGGAGCGTACTGTAAACACGGTGCGGTGCGCTTAATTCCAAAGAATCGCTCGGGAATAAAATCCGTTCGGCAAACCGCTCGCAACCGCTTCTAACCACTTGGAACTGGTTTTAACCGGCTCGAGCTGCTTTGGGCGACCAATCTGCTTTTGTAATGATTGTTGCTTTGTGCGATTTTTTAACCCCCGACAAAAAAGAGGGGTGTTATAAGTTTGACCTGTGCATCTGTGTATTTGTGTGTCTGTGTATCTATGGCATCATAGCTCCCAAACGGATCTACCGATTTCAACGCGGTTTTCTTTAATCGAAAGCTAGTTTAATCGAGATGGTTTTTAGCCAAGTTTCATTAAAATCGGTTCACCCGTTTTTGAAATATTGAACCTTGAAATGACAATGTCGGGGGTTTTTAAAAGAGCTTTCGATTGAAAAAAACCGAATCGAAATCGGTCCACCCGTTTGGTAGCTATGATGCCACAGACAGATACACAGATACATAAATACACAGACACACAGATACACAGACACACAGATACACAGATACACAGACACACAGATACACAGACACACAGATACACAGATACACATGTCAAACTTATAACACCCCTCTTTGTTGTCGGGGGTTAAATAGAGCCAGACAGATTGATGATTTTAAATAAGTACATCTTTTTACGGTTTCCTGGATTTGTAAGAATTCCATAAATTAGGTAAGTTATTCACACCAGCCCTACAGGGCATTTGCGTAACTCTTTTGACAACGTCATCGGATTGAAAAGTCACTCTTTGTACGACTGTGACGGCTAGCTGTTTCCGATACCAATTGTCAGCCCATACAAAATAAACGCGATTGTGATTACCAGCGAGTTAGACAATAAGGCCAGACCCGTATTTCACCGTCTTTACAATTGTCAGTTTTATATGACAATTTGAACTACATTTCTTTGACAATATGAAGCGCGCTAAAACAAAAGCTCTTCAAGTCAGCAGTTGACACCGAATTGTCATTGAAAACTGACAATGTAAAGTTGGTGAAATAAGGGCAGCTGATTACAGAGTTTTAACTTTTGCACACAAGCCGTGACTCCGCTGGCAATTATTTCTAGCTCAGACCTCAACAGCAAACAAGTGAGAGCACACACGACTCGGCAAATACTCGTGTGTAAGCTACTCACTAATTCTGTTCGTCAACTGCTAACTATGTCGCAAACATGCAAAGCTCGTTCGACAGTATCTCAAGCTTTTGCTAAGTCAGGCGCTCATTTAGCTTCGGGTTGCTTAGCTAATTGGTCAATTTTATTGATTGGACAAATATTGGTAGCGTTTATTTTTGATCCCCGACGCAAAAAGAGGTGTATCTGTCTGTCTGTGGCATCGTAGCTCCTAAACGGGTGAACGGATTTGGACGCAGCTTTTTTTACCGAAAGCTAGTTAAACGAGTTTGTTCTTAGCTAAGTTTTGTAAAAATCGGTTTAGCCGTTTCTGAGATATTGAACTTTGAAATGGAAATGTCGTGGGTTTTTCAACTTTTCTAAGGTGGTTGGGTTATATGTAGTATTATTTTTTAGGGTTCCGTATCTTAAAAGTTAAGAAAAACTTAACCCTTATAGGACCACTCGCTGCCTGTTGGTCCGTCTGTCACAGACTCGTAAGAGCGAAAACTTTGGATCCTTTTTTAAGGGATGCTACGCTGCTATGGATGCGCTGATATCCACCAATTATATTCATTGCTCCACATAGCATAGCAGTGGTAGAAACGGGTGTAATTAATACGATTGGTGGACATCAAACGCATCCATAGCAACGAAGCATAGCACATCTCTGGTGGAAAGGCACCCTAAGAATATTGCGAGCACAGAGGTGTGGCTGTGTTAGTTTTGGCAGAGGTTGTAAAATTATATATTAAGAAAAAGTTCAGAATGCTTAAATTTATAATAACTACCTACTAAATAATTTAACGAATTACAGTCGAATTTCAACCACTAGGCTATCACTAATCCCGTTATTCCAGTCATAAAATTAATTCCCATTCGGTCCTGACTCCTGACACGACTTAACAATAGGAGGATCTCAAGTCCGACATGTTGTGGGGACCCATTATCTATTAGGGACCCTCCGACTTGGCACTTGGCAAACACTACCGACTTCACTCTGATCGGGGCACGTCAGTCATTTTCTTTGTTTTAATTTAATTAACAGGCGGTCGATTGTCATTGAGGTAGTCACCGTTTAAATTTGAACAGATAATGACAGCAGAAATTTGTAATACGTACAACATACAGCGACACACAACTGTAGGTATTCAACATACAATGACAATGCACAGAAAGAGTAGTTTAAAAGACCGGATAGCCTAGTTGTTGGAGACCCTGACTGTGAGGCTCGAGGTCCCGGGTTCGATTCCCGATCGGGCCAGATGTTTTATTATTAAAAGATTACAAAATTCAAAAAATCAAAATTCAAAATTTTATTCAGCAAATAGGCAGTTGAATGCTCTTTTACACGTCATTTTTTTGAGTCTACCAGCGCTTTCGGAAAGACCATGATTGCCAAGAAGAATGCGCCGCAAGAAACTTGGCACAAAGTCATTTTTTCTAAAAACAAGTTACATTAGCTCTTACAATACGTAACCACAGATAAATTACACAAAGAAACCTCACTTTATTATTAAAAAATTAAGAGAAAAAAAAAATACCGTATTTTAGAAACAAGTGTAAAAATTATTAGAACAGCATTTAAAATTTCAGCAAAATTGTTATTTCTAAATTGAATAATTTGATTGAATCAGGCGTTACTTTGCGATGCTTGGTCGCGGGTGACCAAATTAATCGTTTTTAGTTAATTTCTAAACTGATCTTGAGAAAAAAATTACATCACTGCTAAGACGTAATTTTTCTAACAAAATAAAATCAATAAAATCTTATTGCCAGTTGGAAGAGACAACGAGTTCTAGGATAAAATAGCAAGCGATTTGAGACCCTCGTCTTTGCCAGTTATTCCCCTATCCCGCGGGAATTCCGAAAAATCCCTTCTTAGTGCACCTCTATGATAGGCAAGGTACCTATATGTGTGCCAACTTTCAAGTCTCTATCTTCAGTGGTTCAGAGTTTATATTATCAGCGCCATAATTTCATCCCCCTTTTCACCCCCTTAAGGGTTGAAATTACAAAAACACCGAGTTATTTGGGCACCATGCCACGGGGGCTATATTTAGATTTAGGTTAGTTTTGTGTTTTAATTATTTATAGCTAGTTTTGTAATTTGAATTGTTTTTAACATATATTATAATAAATAACACCGATATATTTTGAGTAATATAATATATAATATAATATCATAAGCCTAAACAATAAATTTTGCTGCAGTAAGTTACTATCCACTAATCCTGCAAAGTATAAACGAAACCAAACCGATCCACAAGTTTCTGCCCTTTGAATCCCGAGACTAAGGGATTATAGCAACTTCGCGCCGTTGTTTGACCGATTGAATTATTAAAAGGATAGCTTTATGCCCAGCTTAGAACAGCCAAGGAATAGACTGAGGTAGTAATTAAATTGCAAAAAAAGGACAAGTTTTTTACACGACTGCCCGAAGAAAAACAGTGTTTTGTTTATCAAACGGGCAAACGGGTCACCTGATGTTAAGCGATCGCCGCCACCCTTGAGAACCAGCAACCCCAAGAGAGTCACTAGTCCGCTGCCGACCTGAAAGGGAACAGTACACTCTGTTCTTGAAGGCCCCAATGTCATAGTTAGTTAGGAGTACAAGGAATTATAATATTACGTATGTACGAGAATATAAACGTAAAAAACAATTTTCTTAAATAACCTCAAAACTGTTTATCGTAAAAAGTAATTTAAATTCTTACAACAAGCCCTTTCATTTCATAGGACAGGTACCTATTGTTAGCCGATAATAGATTGCAAATGTATTTTTTCTAATTTACGTCCCAAAATTGGCACCCATGTTAAAAATTCATTTATTTATTTTACCAAACTACACGTCCATCTTTGAGTTATCAAATTTAATAATAAATTTCAACAATCGATTTACTAGTTTCGGTGCAAATTGGCTGTGAAAGACAAGATACTCGTGTGATCCTTGGGTTGGTACCGTTCTTTTCTTTTTGAGGTACAGAAGCTATGAAAATAATGCAAGTGGCTCTTTCATGCCAGTTCACCCATAATACAATACAATACAAGAACTCTTTATTGAACACCATATGACAAGCAAAACATTTCTTCAAAAGGCACAAATAAAATACAAGTAAGCAATGGGCGGGCTTGTCGCTACAGAGCGATCTCTACCAGGAAACCATAATTGCCAGGTATAATTGTGAGAATGTAATTGTAATAAATTGCAGTATTTTATTTTATTTTAGATATCTTGCAGCAAGCGACGTGATAACAAAGTTAAAACGAAGCTGTTTAAAAAATAACTTGTCTTCGAGTTACTTTAGCAAGCTTTGTTGCGTGGCATTTTCCGCTACTTCCTGTTTACTAAATTCACTAAACGGATGAAGTTTGCCAACTCCCTCGAAGAATTTAATTAAGACCTGTTTTACATAATGCTCCCTCGACATCGAAGATAAGCGGAGATTATTTAAAAAATACCACTTCTGGCTCTCAAAATTAGGAACTGTATTAAAAGATTCATGAAAACTGCCTTTATTAAATTTTGTTTACACTTCTTTCCCGTTCCGTACATCTATGTATTTTGTTGAACTCAAGGTCTACCCGAAGTAATTGACATTCATAGTTTAAAACGTTAAAATTAAAATGTCACTGACTTGAGAGTAAGTCGATTAGAATGTTCAGTGAGCAATTTTCTCGCAGCTCATATCAAACACTCGCTTCTCATTGACACGTGACTGTGCTGAAGAGTGTGTGAACGTTTCAACAAATATTAAAGCAAACAATCTCTTTTCAGATCACCGCCCGCCAAAATGAACGAGACCGGCGAACGGGAATTTGAGTGAGCAAAAAAAAGAATGAACGAAAGCTACAACACAATGGAGCCGAACGCAACACAACACCCGAAAATACCATTACGGCCCCCGGATCCGAACCCCACAGTGCAAGTGAATGAAACCGATCCACTCCGCATGATAGATCTGAACGACTCATTCAGTGACCTGTATTTTCGAACGCTGAACGGAACGAATTGTAGTTTTGATAATTTGACGTGTAGTGATGTGCATTACAACTTCTGGGCGCTGTCATTGTTAGTGTTTCCGCTGCTAACGTTGTTTGGCAACGTGCTTGTGATAATGGCGGTGGCGCGCGAGCGCAGCCTGCAGACCGCCACCAACTATTTCATCGTCAGCTTGGCGGTTGCCGACCTGTTGGTCGCGGTCGTCGTGATGCCGTTCGGGGTTTATTATTTGGTGAGTACTCTTTATCTCTGTTTGTACATGTACAGTCAACACCCTATTCTCCCTAAATATTGTGAAAACTGTTATTTTGCACATTTAAATACTTAATTTTGGACCCTCAGAAGACAGAACAAACCAGAAGCCGCGTCCAATCATAACCGCACACCTGTGTATATTTTTTTTTATATACGATAAGGAAGGCAAACGAACAAGTGGGTCACCTGATGGTAAGTGATCACCACTGCCCAATTGCCCATAGACATCCGGTTTGCAGATGCGTTGCCAACCTAGAGGGCGAAGATGAAACGCCTCTTGCGCCCGTAATTGCATCGGCTGTCTTACTCCCCACACCGGAACACAACAGTGCTAGCACTGCTGCTTAGCGGCAGGATTAGCGAGTAAGATGGTGGTAGCGATCGCGATAGCGAACAGTTATCTAATTTTGATTGGCACGTAAAATTAATGACCTTATGCATTGATAAGTAGGATTATCCTACCGACTGCGCCATGTAGAATTATCCTACCGACTGTGCCATGCAGGATTATCTTACTTACCCACTGCGCTATGTAATACGTTGTTCCTTCGACGACGTAAAACGGACATGATTCAAATGAAGAATAACTTCTCCATTTCATAGCTACAACAATGGAGCCTGGCAAGCCCCATCCCACCTGATATTCCGGTAGGGCCTGTCTCTTTAATTTTCCCCCTGACCTATATTTTTATATCATATAATTAAAGCGTAATCACAAAGCCGGTACTCAGGCTACATCACAAATTTAACGGTGTTCGTTAACTACCTTGTGTAGTAATTAGCATTCGCTGTAACTATGAAGATTTAAGCGCACGCATAGCTAATGTACCTTAGTTACTTGAAATGTGTCATATACTCATATATTATGCTAAGACCGTGAGTACACGAAGTACGAAAGCAGAGCGTCTTGTGAGAATCAAATACGATTGGTACAGTCACCAGCAATAATTATATGAAGATGGACAGCGCTGCAAAAATATCTGATCACGTTAGAAAGCAAAAGTATATACAGTAAAGTATAAGCACACGACGGCATAAAGATCTAATGGGTTGCGGCCGGCATAAATATCGTTCTTGGTTAAGGGCATATATATCAGACACTGAGTCGCTTAAAAATATGTGATACTCTACAAAATCAAAATTATGTAACTCATCACCAGCATAAATATGTATTCCCTTTGTAAGCAAAAACATCAGATCCCACGGACGGCATAAATATCTGACATGTTATCAAATCGAAAATATGTCAGCAAATGAGAACTTAATTCGCTTGTCTTACGAATCTAATTTAAATGCAGCGATCTGACGCTTCTTGAAAACAGTGCATACTTGTCACTACATACGTCTATCTCACCGTTTCTCAGCTTTTAAAATAAGAACAATTTTGTGCATGAACTTTTTTTTTGTATATGTATATGGAAATAATAATTCGTCAACAGGGTACGTCATATTAAAAACGAAGAACTAAATTTGTTGGATTTATATAAAACAAAACATGAGACAGACATATGCAGTGACAAGTACGCACTGTTTTCGAGAAGCATCAGATCGCTGCATTCAAATTAGATTCTTAATACGACTGAATTAAGTTCATGTTTGCTGATTGATCACATACTTTTGATGTCGTCAAGTATCAGATATTTTTAAGCGACTCGGTCTCCGATACTTATGCCGTTACCCAAGAACGATATTTATGGCGGCCGCAACCCATCAGATCTTATTGCCGTCGAGTGACGTCATATATTTTTGCTTGTTAGCTTGATCAGATATTTTTGCAGCGCTGTCCATAATCATATATCAATGCTGGTGACTGTACTGCAGACATAAACTAAAAACAATTGCTTGATTGATTCCCGACCCACCGTGTAACCTTTTACCAATAAACGTCATATTAACATCGCATTGTTTAACAAGGAAGATTGTTATGGCGTATATTATGACAACGATCTATCCTCGGTCAGTAATCAAATTGTTCCGCCGTACACGGACTAACTGTAATAGACTGTTGATCAGAGGTCTTATAACATATATATACATGTATTATATTTTTTGGGTCAAATAGCTACGGGTCCAAACTATTTGGTTCATAGTAAGAAAAATATTTACGTCCTGAGTAATTTACATACATATTTCTTTACCATATTCCTGAACTCATTTTCGGAATTTCCCCCGGGAAATTCATATTTTTGGCGTAAAGACTGGCCTACATATATCATATCTTGACTGACGTTTTTCTACGCTGTTATTCAACTGTTTCTAGTTTCCTTAACATAACCAACACAAAGAAGAATTATTGTTTCTGATAAACTAATAACAATGGTATTTATTTACATAATAAAAGCTATTTACAATGACATTAAATCCAAGCTAACACTAATTAAACTAAAACTTAAAACTAAATTAAATCCTAATAAGGGCATGGTGCCCAAAAGGCTGGTAGCGTTGCCTCGCTGAATAGCGATGCTGATATTTAGAGAGAAAACTGATAGCCCTTTGGTCACAACTTGCATCGACCAAGCGCTTTTGCAACTCCGAAATAAGCTTGTAAGCGCCGGGGCCCCATGGACCCAAGGTTCCAAACCCAACAGCAACACAATTGTAGTTCGGACCGAGAGCCTGATGTTTGAGTAGACTTTTTCTATTTCCAGTCGTTTCTGCTACCGCACCAGCTTTTTGTTTGGTAAATATTATTAAATGACTTTATGAAGCGAGCTAAAACAAAAGCTCTTCAAGTCAGCAATTGACATCGAATTGCCATTTTAAACTGGCATTTGTAAGTTGGTTAAAGGGCCTAAACCTGAACAACTTCCAAGGCGCATTAAAGTTTGATGCGTCCCTTCCCAAAGCTTGCTATGTTTCAGTACTTTCGCTTTGTAATTTCCACGGCTATTGTCTTGCAAATGGAGGAATTAACAGCGAATTCCAGGAATTGCGAATGTCTGGACATAAAACTGGACGCAGAATAGTTTGTGAAGCTAAAGGAGCTCACGCTATTTAGAGAATAATTTGTGAACTTAGAAAAATAGTCATTACTCTGCGGCAAATGTATCTTCTATCCTCTATACCTATAAAACAATACAGGGACTGACTGACTGACAGACAACGCCCAGCTCAAGCCACTGGACCCAGAGACTTGAAATTTGGTAGACATAACTTTCAGTATCCTAGAGGTGCATTAATCGAAAGCTAGTTTAATCGGGATGATTCTTAAGTTTTATAAAAATCGGTTCAGCTGATTTTGAGATATTTAACTTTGAAATGACAAAAGGGTTTTTCCACTTTTCTAAGTTGGTTAGGGTAGAGTGTGCTCCCAGAAGAAGGACTAGACTACGGATTAGTAAAAACTTGTGGGACTATACTTGACTGACATACGTGGGAATCTGTTTATTTTACTATAATAATTTTGTAGTTGGTCGCTTTAACTTTGACACTCTCGTATGGCGTTACAAGCGTGGTAAGTAAAACGATAAGGTAATAAAGCGACTGATCAATTTTAACGATATTTCTGTACCGTTATAATTTGCTCCTCAGTTATGTACTAACTGTCTACTAAGCTTAATAAACACCCAACTTTTAAAGTCACTCTTACGCGTCACACTGTCAAACTGTCAAGAAGCCGAAATTCGCTAAACGCCACGCGTATGAGCAAGGAGTTGCTAAATCAAAACAACTCAACTCCAGTTCTCTGACAGTTCAAATTTAGGCCTTATATGGTGTGCGTGAGGTCGAAATTGCAATTGGTAAGAGAGTGGAGGCAAGTGTTTTCTTAAGTCAAATGCTTAAGGTAAAAGTTGAGTGCCTATCTTGAATCTCCAGCCCTTTAAAACTTAGCAAGTGATTTATGTTCCACCCACCATTAGCATAAAGTGGCTTGTTTCTAAGCCTTGTGGTCTCCGACTGGCATATTTACAAACTACTGACTATGGCCGCTTTGAACAATTCGACCGTTATTCATTCAATTATTAGTTACACGCCTGCCCAATGAAAAAGAGTGTATTGTTTTCACGGTTCATGTAAGTATGTACGTAATTTATTTACTTACTAGCTGTTGACCGCGACTTCATCCGCGTAGATTTCGGTTATCGCTATCCCTTGGGCTTTTGTACTTGTTTCTCACTGTTTGTAATTTTATTTATTTCTGTATTTTCTGTACAATAAAGTGTTCACTTACTTAATTACTGTGTAATTTTCCCGGATAAAAAGTAGCCTATATTATTCCTCAATGTTCAAACTATCTTCTTACCAAATTTCATCTACATTGGTGCAGCGGTTTTCCCGTGCAGAGGTAACAAACGGACAGATAGAGAGACAGAAAGACAAAGATACAGAGTTACTTTCGCATTTATAATATTAGTTAGGATTAGGATTGATCAAAAAATGGTTTGGGCAAAAATGCTTTCGTATGTCCAGCCGTCCGGTTGTTCGGCTGTCTGTCTGTTCTCCTCTACTGGGCCCCGTTTCTCGAAGCTGTTTCATTTTTTCATGTTATTGACGAGACATAACCTAACCAACTTAGAAGAGTTGAAAAACCCCCGACATTGTCATTTCAAAGTTCAATATTTCAAAAACAGGTGAACCGATTTTAATGAAACTTGGCTCAGAAACATCTCGATTAAACTAGTTTTGGATTGAATAAAACCGCATCAAAATCGGTCCTTCCGTTTGGGAGCTATGATGCCACAGACAGATACACAAATACACAGATACATATGTCAAACTTATAACACCCCTCTTTTTCATCGGGGGTTATAGGCACTGATATTATTAGTCTAATAAACTTCGAGAAACTTCTAAAATTTGTGAACAGGTTTAGTTTTTGGAAATTTTACTTTGGATACTTAATCGCCGTTCTAACCTAGCGTTACGGCATCAAAGGTGGGCGAAATGAAGAGGTCATCCCAGTTGTGAGCTAATCAGATTGCGGCTAAGCAGCAGTGCTTGCACTGTTGTGTTCCGGTGTGGAGAGTAAGACAGCCGGTGTAATTACGGGCACAAGAGGCATTTCATCTTGGCAACGCATCTGCGAACCCTCTGGGGTTGTAGGTGTCTGGGCAGTGGTAATCACTTCCCATCAGGTGACACAATTGCTCGTTCGCCTTCCTCGTCGTATAAAAACAAAACTAGCGTGATCGCTTCAATACAAAACTCGCTAGCAAATCGCCAGAGTGATAAGACTGTTAGTGTCCATTGGAGATTACAGACCAACATTACAGTCACAGCAGCGTGATGTCTAAAGTGAAATAATACGCAAAATGAAAGCAGCACAATTCGCATCGTATGAAATTGGGACAGATTCTCTTATTTATTATTTATGCGTGTTTGCTGTTCCCGACAATATCAGTGATTTAGTGCGTGAATCGTGAATTTTATCATAATAATTATAATTACTATGTTAATGGTTTCATTGTGTTTGTTTGAATTATGGAACAGCGGGTGGAGATATAGTCATACAGTTAATGAATGCTGTTATATACTTACAAATGAGTTTTGTAGCTTTTGTTCCGACTGACAGGTTTTGTTTAAAATATACAGGAAGTAGCTACTGATTTTAGTGCCATCCCATGTCATTTATTAAAACATGAATATTGAATGTACTCTATTATGACGATTGGCTAACCCACTCTCTAATTTACAACCTCGTAAGGCCAACCTTACAAATATTTGTCAGTGAAATTTGAATGTTATTGTTTCTATAGTAATATTAAATTTTCTTTGTTTAAAAAAAAGCTGAAACAAAACAATTTGGATCAACAATGCTGAGTGAATGGGTAAAACTTTTTTTTTGTATTTTGTTATACCTACTGGCGAAAGTTTCATTTTCCCTAGAACAGGGGTTCCCAAACTGTGCGCCGCGGCGCCCTGGGGTGCCGTGAAGAGTCCCAAAGGTGCCGTGATACATTTCTGTTTTCTCTTCTCTTAGGTACCGTATTGATGCCATTGTATCTACAGTATACGCACACAGCTACAAACTTGGCACAGGGCGCCGGGACGAAATACAAAAATGTAAGGTGCGCCGTAAAATTAAAAAGTTTGGGAACCCCTGCCCTAGAACTTAATTGATTATGTAGGTACGTTATCACATTCTACATTGTGCCTTTCGAGGTTAGGATGGTTACCTAACCTTACCCAATATTTCTGATGAGGTGCTATTTTTTATATGCCTACCTACGCCGCAAAAGAGAGTGTAGTTCTTGTTTTAAGTTAAACGTGTTTTTATCTTTGTGGCATCGTAATTCCCAAACGGAGAGCTACTTTTCATGGGACAACTTGCATAGAAAACCGCAATTTTATTGCAAGTCAATGTATGTTTTATTTTTTAAGAAACTTCACAGTGGTGCTCAATTAGACTTCACAACCCCTGGCTGAATTCTTGACTGTTCATTAAAATCTTATCTTGACGACCGAATAACCCAGTGGTTAGAGACCCTGACTATGAAGCTTGAGGTCCCGGGTTCAAATCCCGGTCGGGGCAGATGTTTGTATGATGAACATGAATGTTTGTTCTCGGGTCTTGGATGTTTAATATGTATATAAGTATGTTTATCCGTTGTCTAGTACCCATAGTACAGGCTTTGCCTAGTTTGGGACTAGGTCAATTGGTGTCAAATTGTCCCGTGATATTTATTTATATTTAGTTATTTAAATGCACATATTTTATTTATGTATATGATATTTATGTTCGAACTATCTTCTTGCCAACTTTCATCAAGATTCAGGGATTTTTAGTTTTTCCGTAAAAAGGTAACCAACAGACAGATAGAGTTTTCCAGAAGTAAACATAACAATTCCCAAAAATAAACAACAAGGGTACTAAAGCTACGTGAGCCACTAAGTGTGGGGAAACAACCGCTTTTAACGAAATGAGGTTGTCGTGTTGATGTGATTTTACAGCACCGGGGCAAAGGTGGTACGAGTATTAATACTTGGAGGTTAGAAATACTCGGAATAGTGAAATACTAGGGCGGTTTTCACGGTAATAGGTGGAGTTAAAGAGTGGTATAAAGGGTGGTAGGGCTCAGTAGATCCTGCTGTAATTAGTGGCATTGGTACCTGGGGTTATTCACAGTTGTTTCAGGTCATAATACTTAGTATTGGAAGTTTGACATTTTGACAATGAAACAACCGTGAACGACAAAGTTGTTAACGACAAACAAGTTCTCGTTCGATGTCGAATTTCGACCATGAAATATCTATAGGTAATTAGATTTTTTTAACTGCCGATATTTGACAGCCGTCATCCCAACACAATAGGGTGATGCCTCTTGGTCAAATCAGCAAGTTTTTTTTAAATATCGAAACGGTTTGAAGTGTGTATTGAATTACAGAAAATTTTCGGTAATCAAACTGCCTCTTACATTACTCTTTGTTAAATTAAAAATCGATTTAATTGCATTAACAAGTTTAGTGAGGCATCGGTTTTTTATGACTCTTTTCGGGAGCTTAATAAGTGAAAATGTAAAATGACTATTTTGACCGTATTAGTGTCATCATATGTCAATAATGACATAAATTGTACTGGAATGACAGCTGTCAAATAATGGCTGTTAAAAAATCTAACTATAACACTTTTAAAGTAAGATCGTCGTCAAATTAATTACTACTTTATGGTATAAAATAAATACTCCTAACACCCCTAGTATATTCCCCGTATCATTAAATACTTCCGCCGCCCTAGCGACATGGGCGGGCAATTAAAATTGAGTGTTGGTATTGTCGCCCTGATTGATAGTAAAACCGGATTTCATTCCGGCGGTGATGAGCCGGTTTCGGCATGACGTCCGGTTTTTGTTATTACCTGGAAACATAAGTACAGTGTACAGTCGCGCGAACGCGATCCAGACGTGTTTTGTTGGTCGTCGATTACACTAGGCATTCAGTGCCCTTAGTGTAATCAAAAAGCACAAAATACGTCTCGATCGCGTTTGCGTTAAAGTGTCAAATAGTATGAGAATTGTTAAGCGCGAACGCGATCGAGACGTATTTCTAGGCCAGGTCGGCGATTACACTAGGCGCTCAAAGCCTGTAGTGTATTAATCGACCGGCAGAAATACGTCTCGATCGCGTTTGCTTTATAGATGCCAAGTAGTATGAGAATTGTTTGTTGTCGATACGTGCCACCAGTGGCGCTGCTAATGTGTCTTTAGTAATTCAGACGTAAACGCGAACGCGTTTTTATTTAGGTCGGCGATTACACTAGACGCTCAGAGCCTAACTTAAACTTCACGTAGCAACAAACGTTTCGATCGCATTCGCCGTTCGCGATAACATGTCAAATATTATGGGATTTATGAGAACAGTACGTTTAGTTGCAGCAATATACATCCCGATTTGCCCGTAGAAAGCGAGACATTAATGCGAACGCGGACGAGACGTTTTCTTGTGTCAAAAATTTCCTCGAGTGTAATGAACTGCCAAAAAAACGTCTTGATCGCGTTCGCGTTTCGTCTAAATTACTATGGACATATAAGCAGCGCCACTGGTGGCACGTATCGACAACGAACCATTCTCATACTATTTGACAGCAATAACGCAAACGCTATCGAGACGTATTTTTGGCCGTTGATTACACTAGACGGTCAACACAGTTTTACCAGTTTCTGGCTTGAAATGCATCTTCGTCTCCACCACGTTCCCAGCCCAGCGAGACTTCGACCGACTCAGACGACGCCAGTTGGTCGGTCCAAATATTTATTTATTTATTCAAAACAATAACAGGCTTACAGTTAGAATCCAAGGCGCCTGTTACGTTACAATGAATGGACATGAATAAAACAGACATTTGAGTTTACATAACTAATAAAGGAAATCAGCTTTAAACATTATACATAATGTAGCGGCGTAGAGCTGGATGAGCGGGTCGGCTTGTAGGCGGGATTAGCAGCAATAATTTTGAGACTTTTTCTTCAGAACAGTAGTGTTTAATGAATTTAACAACTTACAGATTTATAGAAAATAATTTAGAATATAATTTAGAAGAAAAGTTAAATGTGTGCGCATTGGCGCTGTATAGTAAAGGCGAGTGTCGGACGGTGGTGTGCATCCCTCTTGCCGAGAGTGTCGACCAATCGGAGCAGCCGTAGATGGCGAGATATCGCCGCTGATTGGTTCTTGATGTCGTTATGTGTACGGTGGGCATAGCAGTTGCAATATGCATTTTTGCTAGTCATTGAGTACAGTCATCCACATAAGTTGCATTGACATACTCCCGGCCTTGGAATGCCTGCCTTCCAATAGAATTCAATTATTAAGTGTCTCTTCATTGTCGGCTTGAAGAAGAGGGCATATCTTTGAGAATGCGCGTCTCACTGTGCCTGTAGATGTTCTGATGTCGGCTACTCTGGAGACGCCGTCCTTGCCTGTATAAGTCTTGATAATGCGCCCGAGGCTCCATTTGAGTGGAGGCAGGTGGTCTTCTTTGATGATGACGAGCATGTTCTCCTTAAGGTCATCTGTCTGGAACCTCCACTTGGATCTTGACTGCAGTTCTGGCATGTACTCTCTTGACCAGCGACTCCAGAAATGTTGGCGGATCTGTTCTACGCGTTGGTAACGCGTTAAGCGATGCTCGGGAACATGTTGCAGATCAGCGCACACCGGTGAAGTTAATGGACGGCCAACCAAGAAATGCGCCGGGCTCAATGGTAAAAAATCGTTTGGATCCGTCGACATTGCTGTCAACGGTCGGGAGTTCAGAACGGCTTCGATTTGAGTTAAAACCGTACTGAACTCTTCGAAGGTCAAATGTGCGTTGCCAACCACTCGTCGCAAGTGGTACTTACAAGATTTGATTCCCGATTCATAAATACCACCAAAATGACTAGCGTATGGCGGATTCATTCGGAATTTAATGTTCTGAGATATTGCGTAATCCTTTATTTCACCTGTAATACTCGAAAGAAATTTATCGAAGTCGTTCTTCAGGCCAACAAAGTTTTTGCCGTTATCGCTAAAAATCTGTGCAGGTTTTCCTCGACGTGAAATAAATCGCTTCAGAGCAAGTAAATAGGCATCAGACGTTAGATCGCTGACCAACTCTAGATGAACTGCGCGCGTTGCAAAGCATATAAATATACGATTTCACAGTTTTTGCGCCCCTACCCTTACGGTTTAATATGAGCACTGGGCCAGCGTAATCAACACCGCAATAAAGAAATGGATAACCTGGCTCCAGACGTTCTTGAGGCAAGTTGCCCATGATAGGCGTCAGAGTCTCGCTCCGCAGTCGCTTGCACGTGACGCATGCGTGGACAACCTGTCGCGCTAGGTCCCTAGCTCCTACCGGCCACCAGGCCTCTCTTATTCTAAACAACAGTAGTTGCGGCGGCGCGTGCAATAACCGTAAATGCTCATAGCGGAATAACAATATTGCGAGATGATGTTTAGCGGAAATTAAGAGGGGGTGTTTTTTCTCGTAACTAAAATGAATGCCGTTCTCTAAACGCCCTCCCACTCTTAACAGTTTTTTATCGTCTAGAAATAAGTTTAATTTTGTCAAACTGGCGTGTATACCCTTAAATGATTTCTTTTTAGATAAACATTCATGCACGTCCCGGTATGAGTCACGCTGCGCCAGCCCCGCGAGCAGCAGCTCGGCCGCGCGCAGCTCGTCTACGCTCAGCGTGCCGGTGCGCTTGTTTACTTTGTTTCGCGCGTTATAAACAAATCTTAATACGTAGGCCGCGGCGCCTCTTATGCGATTGTACTGTGAGAATCGATCGAATGGAAACCAGTTGTCAGTGTCTTGATTAGACAGTAAACTACGCGTAGTACTAGATTTCAACTCCGGTAATTCCATGTCGTTGTTTGATGTTAAGTCGGAACAAAGATTTAAGTTTACATCAAATAGAAATTGCGGCCCTTCCCACCATAACTTTGAAGTGCATAGGGCGTCCAGAGGTCGTCCTCGCGATATCAAATCGGCTGGGTTATTTTCACTTCGCACGTGACGCCATGGATTATTTTTTGTCAACTCATGAATCTCTGCGGTCCTATTTTGAACAAAAGTTTTAAGTAAATTCGGAGGCATGCGCAGCCAACCTAAAACGATCGTCGAATCTGTCCAAAATACGACATTGTTGAAATTACTGCGCAATGAATTAACAATTTTTTCGTATAGTCTGGCTCCTAGCACAGCGCCACACAACTCCAACCTCGGGATACTGACCGGTTTAATTGGCGCGACCTTTCCTTTGGAACATAACAATTTAACAGATACAACGTTATCGTTACCAATGGATCGTATGTAGGCACACGCTCCATAAGCAGTCAAGGAGCTGTCAGTAAAAATATGCAGTTCCAGATGGTTAGGGTTGTCACCAATCACTAATCGCGGTACGTGAACCAACTCGAGGTCATCTAGACTCTGAACGAACCGATTCCAGACCTGCGCGACGTCGTCCGGTACTGGCTCGTCCCACTCCAGCTTTAAAAGCCAAAGTTTCTGCAGCAATACCTTACGCAGCATTTGTAAAGTCGTGCTCGACCCTCAGCAGCGCGTTAAGTAGGGCTACGGCCATGGCGGTCGGTGAGTTCCGGGCGCGCAATATATGCCCTCTTGAATCCTAAATAGACTAAAATGTACTGACCTCTGTCCTAAAAATCCCACAGCAACTGACCAGTAGGTCTACCATAACTCACAGTGCGACTTCTATCTCGCGCGAGAATAACTGCCCGTCCACTCAGAATGAAATGGGATGGGTAATTATAATCTCGAGCGACAAAGTCGGGGCCAGTCATGCCAGCCCTACATTGCCCTGGTATTTAAGAACAAGTATACAAATAACCCCAAACTATGATGATGGCTTGCGGTTAGGGATATGAGAGGGTTTAACGACAGTATCTTGTTTTTATGGCAGTTTAAACCCTAAATTTATAGCTGTGGTTGTCACATGTGGTTGTGAGTTGTGTTACAGACAGTATTCGAAGTTTGCTAACAGTGCCTACTTAATTAGTCTGGAGTCATAAGGAGTTTTGAATACACTGGTCCATTATTGTGTCTATCTTGGGGTAACCCATAAGTAACAATTATTTTTATTTCGAAATACATTGTTTCAAAATCGGTAGCACTGATTTTAATGAAACATAGCTTAAGAAACGTCATACTTAAAATAACTTTCTATTGAAAAAAACTATTTCGAATCGGTCTCTCCGTTTACCGATACACATATTAGGTACTAGCTGTTGCCCGCGACTTCGTCCGCGTAGATTTCGGTTATCGCTATACCGCGGGAACTATATAATTTCTCCAAATAAAAAGTAGCCTACGTTATTCCTCGATATTCAAACTATCTTCTTACCAAATTTCATCTAGATTGGTGCAGCGGTTTTCCCGTGAAGAGCAGTGGCGTGCATCCCTATGAAGCAAAAAAGCACTGCTTGCCTTCTAAATCAATATAATTAACATTATAATATACATATTTTTCAGCTGTAATGATACTTGACTTAAATATCATTACTCATTCATTTATATTTTCATAAAAACAAAACATTACAAATCCGCGCTTAAATCCATTTCAATCCGCGCGAACACGAGTGTTTCTTCCTACGAAAAAGCAGCACACCGAGTGCTGGCCCGACACGCACACTCTTATGACATCGCGCTCCACCGTAAGCCATGTACGAATAGGCCCACCGCACCTCACTCACACATGTACGAAAATCAACCAATCAAATCAAATCTTACGGTCGCGACAAGAAAGCACCGCTTTTGATTACTTGAAAAGCGTTCACTAATTTCGACCCAAAAATCCAATAGCGTTCGGTCTAACTAGACTCAGTAGGTCTATGGCGTACGGGTACCCGGGATCGAATCCGGGCAAGAATGTGAAACTTTTTCCTTTTTTTTCCTGTTTTTTTCTTTTTTTTTTTAACTTTGGGCATCCAATGGGTATTCACTACTACTTAATATCAGACATAGATCTACTCGAAATTATCTGCCTACCCTGGCTAAAAACTCTATGCACGCCACTGGTGAAGAGGTAACAAACAGACAGAGAGACAGAGTTACTTTCGCATTTATAACATTAGTTAGGATACACACGACAAACTTGTAACACCTTTATTGTATAAAGATAGTGCTTTAAATAAGAAACGCCAAAACAGCATGTCTCACACGCAGCTTACAGGCTTCCAATTTCATAAGAAACATCCTTTATTAAAATCTAGCTAAAGCTTGTTACTTAAACTGCTATTTTCCTCTGTGTAATAATAACCAGAGTAAAATGATAATTTAATAACGTCACGTGGTACCCTTCTGGCGCCTGGGGTCTAAGAAATGGGGCCACGCATACATTACTTTCAACTTACCAACACGTACCGACTTCCTAACTTGAGTCTTGGATAATAACATTAATAAAAGTCAAAGTGAAGACCTTAATTTTATTATTTGTCTATCTATTAATGTTATACTTCAATACTTTAAATACTCACTGAAACTAGAATACACTACCTCAAAAGGAAAAATGGATCCCTTATAGCATGAGCATCACTTTGTCGGTCTGTCAAGACCCTTTCTCTCTGGGACACGTGGAGGCAGCATGCTGAAATGAATATCAAATACTTAAGTCTTCAGTCCCTTGCTGCTAAAAAAATCATATAAGTCAACACAATCAAAAGATAGGTACAGTGTCTAATTAAAATGGTTGTTTCCATACAAATTAATGTACTGTGAAAACCTAACTGGGTACTTCCAGTTGTCCTAGCAACTTGAAAGTTGATATGAAGGAAGCTCAGCACAACCACTCTGGTCTTTATATGTCGCAGACCAATATAAAATGACCCCACACTGCGTACATTTTGCTTAGGAGCAGGGCTCTGCTATCACTGGACAATATAACACACTGGGGAAAAGCGGGAAAAATCTTTGTACGGAACCCTCGGTGCGCGAGTCCGACTGGCGCTTGGCCGATTTTATTTTCATTGCATAAAAACAATGACTTCCATACAGAAGGACGTCATATCGCATCGCAGTCAGCGGGACAACACAAGTGGGGCTTAGAAGCAATCACATGTCGACCGTTGAGCCGCAAAGATGCCAAACTGTGCTGGAAAAATTACCAAAATAATACACTCACGGCATAATTAGGTAAAATATGGTTCGACCTTCCACCAGAATTATTAACTCTGTTTACGAACGACAGCACGCCAAAACGTTAAAACACTGAAAAACATTAAAATTGAAATTGTTATTGACATTCAGCGAGCGTGTGTCAGTCAATGTCAAATATTGAATTACGTGGCTGCTAGATAACTTCGACTGTGACATTCTTATCCATTGCTGCTTTGCTACCGAGTACACTTTCGTGAATAAAGACATAAACGGCAATGTATAAAGCTTCAAGAGTTCATTACCAGTCAAAGGCATAATTTAAAATAGGGTGAAATCGAAATAGCGTGCTTCAAGTATTTTGTTTTTTTTTTTTGTGAGGTCCTTGTGCGTAGAATATTATTGGATAAAACCAATATTTGTTATTAGAAAGCTATGGCCCAACAATTTGTAGTTTCATGGACAAAGTTTTCCGAAAGTTTCGAAAATTGGTGATTTTATCGATTTTGATAAGTATAGGATATCGACGTGCTCTTTCTAAATGTTTACTTTATCATCTCTTCAGTTTTTTTGGTATTTACTTTTCAATATTATTATGATCCATGATCTCAGTAGGAGTATCTTTTTGTATTTTTTCTCCCAATTTTTATTTTTACGGTTTTACGGTTTACGGTGAGCCTGGGTAAACTGATAAATTTCGAAAGGGTGCGTTGTTTTCGGTTTACGAAGTAATCGCATAGATGGCGCTAGTCACTGCAAAAAGTGATAAAAACAAGCTAAGATTTGAATACATGGAAAAAATTCAGCCTTTCCTCTATGTCCAGCCGTGGTGTAGGGGAAAAGCACACGACCCGGAGTGTCGAGGATCCGGGTTCGATTCCCGGGGTTGGCATTTTTCTGGTTTTTTTCTGTGTATTCATGTTTCAGTGAGTTTATAAAAAATATAATATAATTATTATGATCTGCAAATTTTTACTTTTTCTTGAAATATACCGTTGGCCATTTACCTATTGCAGATTGCAATATGTGTTATTTTTCTTTTTGTTGATCAATTATTTTCATGTCCACTACGCCATCGCTTCTTCCAGATCGATTATTTATTAATTTGCACCTGTCAGTCGCTATTATTAATATAATAATCCTCTCCGGATCAAACAATGTAATTATGTAATAATTACGTACATAATTAATGCATAACCCGTAATATCCTGGTTTGATCATGTAGCTAAGCTTACTCTGTCTGTAATGAAAATGTGATATTGACCGCTATTACCTTACAGGTTTGATGAGATGATATTTCGACGCAGTTACATGCATCATGATCACGGGCAAATTGACGAAACGCGGGTAGATAGGTATCTACTAATGTTACCGAAGTTGTTCACCGCTGCATTGGAGTATGCTTATAAGGTTCTGGACTGGAAAGGACGAGGCATCAACATAAATGGCGAGTACATCACTCACCTTCGATTCGCCGACGATATTGTGGTCATGGCTGAGACCACGGAGGACCTCAGTGCTCGCTGAACTCAGCAGAGTTTCCGACCGAGTTGGCCTGAGGATGAACATGGACAAGACGAAAGTCATGTCCAATGTCCATGTTGTGCCAACTCCCGTAATCATCGGAGGCTCTGCGCTCGAAGTTGTTGACGACTATGTCTACCTAGGACAAACGGTCCAGTTAGGCAGGTCCAACTTCGAGAAAGAGGTCACTCGTCGAATCCGACTCGGCTGGGCAGCGTTTGGGAAGCTTCGCAGTGTCTTTTCGTCGTGCCAGTGATGACTTACGGATCTGAGACGTGGGCGCTAACGATGGGCCTCATAAGGAAGCTCAAAGTCACTCAGAGGGCGATGGAGAGGGCTATGCTCGGGGTTTCTCTGCGGGACAGAATCAGAAATGATGATATCCGCAGTAGAACTAAAGTTACCGACATAGCCCGAAGAATTGCGAAACTTAAGTGGCAGTGGGCGGGGCACATTGCTCGCAGAACTGACGGCCGATGGGGTCGGAAGGTTCTCGCATGGCGTCCACGGACCGGGAGACGAGCTGTTGGTAGGCCTCCAACAAGATGGAGTGACGACCTAGTAAGGATTGAGGGATCGAGGTGGATGCGGAAAGCACAAGACCGGTCTGAGTGGAGAGCCTTAGAGGAGGCCTATGTCCAGCAGTGGACGTCTTTCGGCTGACATGATGATGATGAATATTATGCGGTCCGGGCTCATTCATTCATTCATGTCTAATGTAATTGAGCTCGAATCATTTAAAACTGTCATATTTAGTACTTCCTAATGCCCTAGAATCATGAAAAAAACACGAGAACAATTTAGGTTTTATCCAAAGCCTAGAACTGTGTCCCTTTTCTAAGCTCTTCTCTCTTCTAATTCTAATAACTTCAACACATCCCGGATCCCCAGCCTTTTTCGTAAGTCTTACAATGTTAACTAATAAGTAAGATCATTAAATCTGGAATATCCATAAAAAAATGCGAAGTGTTGGTGTTCCCCAATTAAGCGAAGACGGTTGGACTGATTTGGAAAATTCTGTTTTCCTTTGTAAGGGTATACTTACCTGTTGGTCCTAGGATCTGGATCATCATCATCAGGATCTGATGGTGGGATCGTGGAGAAATCGAAGGATTTCTTCAAATATTATAGGCACACCTATCGCGATTTGGGTTTTTTTTATAGTAACTCGCATATTCATATATTTTGCGTTTAGTGTAGTGGTGATGGTGATGGAAACATACATTTGCCGCACAGATAAAACTATTTTTCACTTGTGGTCGCGGGTGAGCAAAGCAATTTTATTTTCGTCTATGGAAAAGTCTTTAGTGTAAGTACACCTTATGCAATAAACTAAAATTTACGTAAATATCTAAAACTAACTTAAAAATAACTTAACAAAAATAAAACTAAAAACTTCTATCTAAATTTGGACCCTTGGGTAGGGTTCCCATAACTATAGCAATTCTTGGCGCGAGAAAGCTGCCCGTGCGAGGGTCGCCTGTTGCCTCTTTCAAAATAATTGTTTTAGTTCATAAAAAAATAATTACCATTTTGGTTCGGAACCGTAATACAGTGTGTTCCTTTAACGACCCATTACAACCACTATTTTCATATCAGAAAATACAAAACCGTAGCCCAGTTTCTTTCACCGACTGACGCGATTTTATTTAATAACACGAAGTAGAAATTCATTTACAGACTAATTGCTAGTTATTACTTTGCAGACTTGAGTTCCATTTTGTGAGACGAGATTTCAAAATTCAAAATTCAAAATTCAAAATTCAAAATTTTATTCAGCAAATAGGCAGTTGAATGCTCTTTTACACGTCATTTTTTTGAGTCTACCAGCGCTTTCGGAAAGACCATGATTGCCAAGAAGAATGCGCCGCAAGAAACTTGGCACAAAGTCATTTTTTCTAAAAACAAGTTACATTAGCTCTTACAATACGTAACCACAGACAAACTACACAAAGAAACCTCACTCTGTCATTAAAAGATTAAGAGAGAAAAAAAAAATACCGCATTTTAGAAACAAGTGTAAAAAGTAATTATTAAAACAGCAAAACCAGAACACTTTACTTTACTGGCACGTTTTATTTGAGCAGGAGATGTATAGGGTCTCCAGGTCAAATATCTGTGAAAATTTAAATTACAAAGGGATGTATAGGGTCCCAGAATTAATACTATAATATAATACTTAATCTAAATGGCTTAGAGATGTATAGTCTCTAGGGTCAATTTAAACTAAATTAAAATCAGCAGAGGTGTAAAACGCCTCCACGGTCAAATAATAAGTATAATAATACATATACTAATACATATTTCTAGAGTATAATAATACATATTTCTAGATTTGTTAGTGAATTCATTGTAAAAGTCCTAGCAGATTTTTCTGTCGTTTCAACGGGATGAGATATCTCCCCGTCTCCCATAGTTATGTTCTCGATTCAGTTTTAATTTCTGAAGAGCAGTATAATAAATTGGAAGCATTTGTCTATGGGCGCTAGACAAATGGATTTATTTCGTGCCTTTCCGTTTTTTGGGGATGCAAACGTTTCGGTAAAGAAAGGACCTTTATTACGAGACTTCGGTTGTCCGCGCTGTTTTTTTTTAGGAATTTGGTAAGCATTTGTGAGATCAATAAGGTGACTGGGGTCGTAGTCGTTTTGACCTCCGAAATATGAGAACCATTCAGAACACAAAGTCATATTTTGTTTCAGTTAATCTTAAACTACGACCGCACTGTCATAAACAGTTAGTTGCCAAGCAACCGAAGCGCTCACAATGATCTAAGCACGGCTCTATTGTTATAGACATAAGAGCTTAGCTTATGCAGATCATTGTCAGCGCTTCGGTTGCTTAGCAACTATTGCTGCTGACTGTACCCATAACACAAGGTCAGCTTGATTTGGAACTAGGTCAATTGGTGTCAATTGTCTATGAACTAAAAAACAATTACTTTGCTCACCCGCGACCACTAATGACAAATAGTTATATCTGTGCGGCAAATGTATGTTTTCATGCAACACCTCCGCCTCCACTGCTACACGAATCAACACATGCCACACAGACCCAACTATCACCACCACCACTATACTAAACGCTGACGCGTTTCGGCACTCTCCACGAGGCCATTTACGAAGCACAACAACAACCGCTCAACATGCCACCACTTCCACTACAGTAGCAGTACAGTACGCGCTGCGACTACTACCACAACTTCACTTACCGATTAGGATGCGGTGTTTGATAGAGATGTCCATCCATCCATCCATCCATCTTATCCATCCATTACCATTTGGATCAAATTAGCTTTGGATTAAAAAAACTCTCCTCTCAATCAGTCTGATATGTGTGAGTGATACTTAGGTACTTACCACAGCTGACACAGATATACAAACGTGAGACTTATGAAACCCCTCTTTGCGTCGGTGGTTAAAAACAGAGTTAAAAGTTTTGCGGGTGGAAGGACCTTGTGCGAGGTCCGTCCGGATCGCTAATCCTGCCGCAAAGTAGCAGTGCTTGCACTGTTGTGTGTAAGACAACCGGTGTAATTAAGGGCACAAGAGGCATTTCATGTTAATCTTTTAGGTCGGCAACGCATCTGCCAACCCCCCGGGGTTGCGGGTATCTATGGTCAGTGGTGATCACTTACCATCAGGTGACATCATGTCAGCTGAAAGACGTCCACTGCTGGACATAGGCCTCCCCCAAGGCTCTCCACTCAGATCGGTCTCGCAATCTTTACTAGGCCGTCGCTCCATCTTGTTGGAGGCCTACCGACAGCTCGTCTCCCGGTCCGTGGACGCCATTCGAGAACCTCTGACCCCATCGGCCATCAGTTCTGCGAGCAACCTTGTCGTATAAAAATATTAAAATTATTAAATAAAATAAAATTGTTGCCTTGTACTAAAATCCACTCAATATGGTCGACCCGTGTATCTAACAGTTTTCCACACGCAGGCTGAAGATTCTATATTCCGCTTGCACTGGCACAAGCACTCCTCTCCTTTATTATATTGTTATAGATATGTTGAATGACGCTACCATACCATTGAAATTTAATTGCATGACAATTTTTTGTATTTTATTGACCGATTATTTATTATTATCTTTTGAATATACTTAAATATTATAACTAAATTTAACTAATAGCTTGACTTCTATGCCTAACTATTCGTACGTCAATAAGGCAGATCATAGAGATGCTTTAATTCTCCAACCACCTTTCTCCACCTTTTCAAATACCTGTGATGACGAATAAATTATTTCATTTCATTTCATTTCATTTCATGTACCCAAAGATATCAAGAACAGCAATCTCAAAACATGCCACTGAAAGCCCGTTTTATTACCGACGGATGCCGACGAATTATTTCCTCAGTGGGGTCTCTGCGCAAAGCTATGACCACGGAATCGGGTATTGGATTGCTACCTTAGTTATGGCAGAGAAGGTGGAAGACATAAATATCGATAGGGAAATGGAGTGTGATGGCGATATTAAAGAAGCTACGTTATTTGTATTTTTTTGGTTGGAAAACGTGATATTTTGTTGGTATTTTTATCGTTGGCTCGTTCGGTATGCGGAAGAATTTAAGCTTTGGAAGTGTCATGAAAATCTTTGCCGTTCACTTCCGCTGTTTTTTCCACGTTTTTTCTATGATACAGAAGAAGAAAATAGTACCTTCCCCCTCTTATGTGTATTTTGCTACTTCGTCAGTGAAATTTGTAAAATACACCTATTGCCACTAACTTAATTAAATAAAAAAATTTAATAAGTTTGTTTACAGTTGCTTTTACTCGTCCTCTACCGCCGACCCGATTCAGGTAAAAAAAAATTTTTTTTACATGTATAAAAAATCAGAAATTACTTTGAACTAGTACTTACGGATTTCTATATTATTCCAATCTCCAAAAACAGACACATTATAACACACAATAACATTTTCTTCTGCTAAAAGACCGGACCGGAAGAGGTTAATCCTAATCCTAACTAATATTATAAATGCGAAAAATTCAAAATTCAAATTCAAATTCAAAATTTTATTCAGCAAATAGGCAGTTGAATGCTCTTTTACACGTCATTTTTTCGAGTCAACCAGCGCTTTCGCGGAAAGTAACTCTGTCTCCCTGTCTGTCTGTTTGTTTACCTCTTCACGGGAAAACCGCTGCACCAATCTAGATGAAATTTGGTAAGAAGATAGTTTGAATATTCAGGAATAACATAAGATAGGTTTTATTCGGGAAATTCCCGCGGGATAGCGATAACCGAAATCTACGCGGGCGAAGTCGCGGGCAACAGCTAGTAGAAACATAAAATAAAATCATCTAAGTTGTTAGGTACATTCTTGAAGTATTCCCTCGAATCAGTTCGATACGTAGTATATTAATTTATTGAATCAGGCGTTACTTTGCGGAGGTCCATATTTATGAACTAAAAAACAATTACTTTGCTCACCCGCGACCACTAATGACAAATAGTTATATCTGTGCGGCAAATGTATGTTTCCATGCAACACCTCCACCTCCACTGCTACACGAATCAACACATGCCACACAGACCCAACTATCACCACCACCACTATACTAAACGCTGACGCGTTTCGGCACTCTCCACGAGGCCATTTACGAAGCACAACAACAACCGCTCAACATGCCACCACTTCCACTACTGACATATGTAAACCATGTACTCAACTTAGTTAATGACAAAACCAACGTACCCACTAATATTTTATAAATTCCAAACTACCCTTTTATGTAAGTCCTAAACTACCCTTTTTTAAGAAATGAATTCCAAACTACCCTTTTTATTTTTATTTTTAATCTACGCCAGGTACCCCGTTATTTTTAACCGAGTACGGTAAAAAGAGAAGTCATGTTCTCATTATTACTATGACACATTATTAAAATTAGAACCAAGTCGTAACAAAGGCGAAGAAACCAAATTAACTTGTTCATTAATAATAGACCCCATGTTGTTGTACCTAATTATTTCCAATTGTTCTAAAACCGATAGCCGCAAACCCTTATCACAATAATGTAAAATTTCGTACGTATCTGAGTCTAACAACGAATGATTCGTTTCTAATAAATGCTTGGCAAAGTTTGATTTCTCTGGATGATCATGCCTATATGACGAGACATGCTCTTTAAATCTAGTATCAAAGCTTCGACCGGTTTGTCCAATGTATACTTGACTACAGTCGCCACAAGTGAGCTTATATACGCCCGACCTGTTCCCTTTATCCACCTTTTCTTTGTTATTACAAAGTCTAGAACGTAAAGAATTAGTAGTCTTAAAGGCAACATTGATGTTATTTGATTTTAAAATATTATAAATCTTGTCAGACAACCGGCCAACATAAGTAATACTAGATCTAAATTTGTTAGTAGGCTGAGATGGCAACGCAGAGTAAAGCATGCTATTCACTATCCGTCCCTGCTTCTTTTGAACCAGACTATTAACCATTGCTGTACTATAACCATTTGTTGTTGCTATCTGATATATAGTATGTAACTCAGAATCATAATGCTCTTTCGAAAGAGGTACAGTTAGTAGTCTATGTACATAACAATGGAAAGCAGCCAGTTTATGCTGCCATGGGTGAGTAGAATTTGCAGGTATGACAGTATCTGTGTACGTAGGCTTACGGTAAATTTGAAACTGGTGCCTATTATTTACTCTTGTAATAGTTAAATCCAGAAAATGTAATGAACGATTTTCCTCTAATTCTCGTTTGAACTTTATTTTTGGATGTTTGTTATTGAGAGCACTAATAAACAAATCTAGCTGCCTCATACTCCCCTTCCAACATAAAATTAAATCATCAACATACCTATAATAATATACTAAATTGCTGTTCCCCACTATATATTGTTTTTCAAAGTTATCCATAAAAACGTCAGCCATTAAAGGACTAAGAGGTGACCCCATTGCTAAACCATCACTCTGCAAATAATATTGACCATTAAATCTGAAATAATTTTGTTTCATGCATAAAGTTACTAATTCTATTAACTCACAAACCTCCCCTGGATGTAAACGCTTCCTTTCTAAGTGACATCTAAGAATATTTAAGGTTTCACTATATGGTACGTTGGTAAACAAACTATCCACATCTAAAGAAAGTAATGTTGAGTTTGGCGGTATATTAATGTCTTTAATTTTATTTACTAAATCTGAACTATTCTTTAAACTATATATTGGCTTAAAAGAAGATTTTTCCCGAACAATGCTATTTAACTTCCTCGCTACTTTATACGCTGGAGCACTCACGTATGAAACAATATATTACAACGTAGTATATTGTAACCAAACTGCAACAAATCGCTGTTTGGTATCAAACTAAGAAATTCTATGCTAAACTGAAAGACTTTATGACGGGCTAAATATTTTACAACCGCTTTCATATTATTGGGGAAAGGTCGGAAAGGTCTATTAAGTACGCGTGTACTCGATAAACATTGTTAAATTGTACGATAATATGGTTACGTTGGGCTCGGTTTACTGTTCCGGTTTTATGATTAGCCAGTTTTATGGTGGTATAACACTTATTTAAATGTAAAAGTAACCTCTTCAGTATCATAAGTCTATTTCTTGTTTTGTGCATGTAATAACAAAATTAAATACTTTATTTATATAATAAAAGAAATTTACAATGACATTAAATCTAAGCTTAAACTAAATAAACTACAACTTAAAACTAAATTAAATCTAAATAAGGCCCCCGTGGCATAGTGCCTAAAAGTTGGCAGCGTTGCTTCGCTGAATAGCGATGCTGATTCTTTGAGAGAGAAAACTGCCAGCTCTTTGGTCACAAGTTGCATCAACTAAGCGCTTTTGTAACAAAATTAAATAATTTATTCAATAAAAATCACAAATAAGGAAACTAAAGATCAGCACTAGGCTTCGTCACAGCTTCGTCAATTGGATATTGTTTTACTGTTTTTGTGTAATTGCTAACCCCTGATGTGCGAGCTGACAATAATAGCTAGGTAATCTGTACCCAATATTACCCATGATATCGCAGGCGTAGCCAGGGGGGTAGGGGGGTTTGGGGGTTCAAACCCCGCCGAAAAGTTCAGATATTAACATTCATGGAATTAAAATAAGAACAGGCGTGCTGCATATCTCATTCATTACTATTGCCTACATTATTATTTTCTTGAACCCCCCCGATACTAAAACCTGGATACGCCCGTGCATGAT
Organism: Clepsis dumicolana; assembly: GCA_963691665.1. Lineage (NCBI taxonomy): Eukaryota > Metazoa > Arthropoda > Insecta > Lepidoptera > Tortricidae > Clepsis > Clepsis dumicolana. The sequence continues at coordinate 13,454,603 of OY829520.1, read as the reverse complement.
ATATTCCGAGAGGCGTGATACGAGTATATTCCGAGAGGCGTGATACGAGTATATTCCGAGAGGCGTGATACGAGTATATTCTGAGAGGCGGACTAATGGCTTGTTTCTCTTCCAGTTCAACGGAGCTTGGGGCCTGCCGGCTCTGGTCTGTGACTGTTACATCGCCATGGACGTCACTTGCTCAACCTCTAGCATATTCAATCTAGTCGCCATTTCTGTAGACAGGTGAGTAATAAAATATTTATTTAACTAATTAACCCCCTAAGCAAAAAGAGGGGTGTTATCATAGAACTGTTTTTGCGCCATTTTATTGAAAGTTGTACACGCGCTTTTTTTCTGGAATTTTGAAGTTTTTATGTCATTCATCATCATCATGTCAGCCGAAAGACGTCCACTGCTGGACGGCTGCCTCCCCCGCGGCTCTCCCCTCAGACTGGTCTCGTGCTTTCCGCATCCACCGCGGTCCCGCGATGTTTACCAGATCGTCGCTCCATCTTGTTGAAGGCCTACCGAGAGCTCGTCTCCCGGTCCGTGGTGGTGAAAATGTCATTATCTTCATAGAATGCCAAGTACTATTGATTTTAATACTTGATAAAAAGTATCCCAGAATATTGTGTTCCATTCCGTTACCATTTTCAAATACACTTATATGAGAGTAACTGGATGGAAGTGGAATGGACGTACAAAAAATGCATTACAATTTTTGGGACATTTTTTTTTCACCTATTAAAATTGAAAGTGCCCGTGATTCTAAGTAGATATAACATAAACAATTTAAAAAAATGTGGGTTAACAACTTTCTATAAAATGGCCCATATCGGGATGGAAGGAAAGAGTCCATCGATTTGTATGGGAACCTAGCGTGTAACATTTCCTTAGGTATTTTGACGTCACGAGTGTAATTCAGTGAGGAAATACCTCGATTAACAGCTTCAACTGTTGTGGTGGTGTTTGAACAGATAATTGATGAACAACAAGATATTTTGTTTTTAAAACCTGACCTCCAAAAAACCTGTAAAAATTCTTTCGGGTCTTTTATAATTAATGCCTATGTCAACTTTTTCGCAGTCGAGTTCCGTTTGGAGGGTACAAATAAAAAAAAATGATAAATTAATAAAATAAAATAAAATAAAATGCATTTATTTCGGACAACAGAAACTACAGCCTAAAGTTTTATGGCCTAGCACTAAGCAGCAGAAATATGAAGTCGGTGCTTCATTCAAAGAATATTCCGCTCGCACCGCACCTTTTTTTGAAGTCGATTAAAAATACGGCATCAGACAGCGAAATGGTTACTTTTTATAGGTTTTTTTAGGTAGTTTGCGTTACAATACGATGAAAAATACATGCATTGTTACTCAGGAGGTAAGGTAAAGCTTCTAGTTAGAGTCACGTGAAATATTCATGTTAATAGCGAAAGGGAACAAATTGAAACCATCTACAAAAGACTTACAGTTGTCGTAATTCTATTATTAAAGGTAATGCACACTCAGGGGCAACGGAACTTACATATTTATTCGATGAGGTAGCTTCAGACGAACGTTGGTATGCGAAATGCAAAAGGTGATTAGAACCGTCGGATACTTTTACATGGAGTTCGAGTGTTTTGAATGTTAAGTAAATGTTTACACTGGAATTCTATTCTCTACTTCTAATCTACTTCTAATCTAATTTGTCTACTTACAGTCGAAGAAATTGAATCGACTACCTCGTCGTATAGAACCTTGTCGTATACCGGTGTAATATCGCGTTTCGCAGATGTATGGCACAGTATACCAATGCAACATGAGTGAGATTTACAGCGAAAAGGAGCGTATAGATTAGCTACTTACCCAAAATTTTTGTTCCTGTATTTTTTGTTCCACTCGCGCTTTTTTTTATACAACGAGGAAGGCAAACGAGCAAGTGGGTCACCTGATGGTTAGCGATCACCATTGCCCAATAGACACTCGCAACCCCGGAGGGTCCGCAGATGCGTTGCCAACCCAGAGAGCTAAGATGAAGCGCCTCTTGTGCCCGTAACTACACCGGCTGTCTTACTCTCCACACCGAAACACAACAGTGCAAGCACTGCTGTTTAGCGGCTTATACAATAATTACCAATTTGGAGGAAAGGGCTACCGGGATTTTCGCGTGTCATAGAATTAAACTGGTTATGTTGTATGAAATAATGAAATTGGGAAAAACGCGAATAGAACAAAAGATATTGGGGAACTAAAATTTTGGGTAGCTGATCTAAACACTACTGAAAATCTGTGAAAACTCAAACGCATTACGCGACTTCAAAATGCATATCTGCAAACAGGACTACTTTTTAGCTCCAAGTTCAGCACCAAGAATCCTCCAGATGCGAGTATCTGATACAAAATATAGGTACTAAGAATGCGCAGATGCATAGCATTAGCGATAAACATTCACTTGGAAAACGGACCATTTCCGAAGGAATTTTATTTTCCCGACCCGAGATTTCTGCGCTCGGGATGTTTTTATTGAGCAATTCTAACCGTGGGTTGAGCATTTGCATTTTGAAGCCGAGTCGATATTTTTAACTGGCTTCAAAAATACTTCGTGTAGCCTTACTCTTGTTTCTGTTATCACCAATAACTTTAAGAAAATGAAGTTTATTATTTATTTCTCAAATTTCAAAGTGAAACATAAATATAGAGAAAGACCAGAAAAAATAACTTTCTAACTGGGAATCGAACCCAGGGTCTCCACCACACCGTGGCATCGCGCTACCAACTGCACCATCCGAGCATCGGTGGTAGCAGGGAAAAACTCCTATATTTTCTTTTCTCTTGTATTATTATTTGTAATTACTAGTTACTTACCTGTGTTTTGGTTCTGTAAAAGACTTCACTATGCCATGTTATACGGGCCATGACAATGGCAGAATCTTTTACACACCAAACTACGACTACTCATCTCATATCGATTTGATTGATTAAACGGGGCGCCGCACAGCGGAGCTCCTATTTCTGCTTACATTTGACCCTTGCAGCCGATAAAATACTGACACAACGTAATCATACCTGTATTGTGAATGTGTGAGAATAATCTAAGCCCATGCGTAAACGGTACACCGTTTATGTTGCCAATTTTGTAGCACTAAAATTAGTGCCAGCTATGAGCCGCGCGCAACTGCCGGCGAGCTGGCAACACCGTTCCTATTTCAAAATGTTCCAAAGGGCCATACTCTTGATGTCTATTGTCCTTATTCATAAACGTCACTCAAGCCTGTATTAGCTAAAGTAGGTTCTGTCTTCTTCTTACTAGAGAAAATGTCAATGTGACAAAAAGGGACAAACGAACTTTAACGGCATATTAGTTAATATAGGTTTATGAATAACAGGGTTAATTTCATGTTACCTATAAAGCGCAACTCATTGACAACTCACCGATAATCGTTTATTTCTCGTCCACAGATACATAGCAGTAACACAGCCAATCAAATACGCGAAGCATAAAAGCAACGCCCGTGTCTGGAGCATGATCTGCCTGGCGTGGCTGGTCTCCAGCGGGATCGGCTGCCCTGTAGTCCTGGGCCTCAACTACTCGCCCGACCGCCGTCCCGACCAGTGTCTCTTCAATAACACGGACTACGTCATCTATTCGTCGCTGGGATCTTTCTACCTGCCCTGCGTCATAATGATGTTCCTATATTACAACATTTTTAAGGTCAGTTCAAAATAATAATAAAATAGTTGAATGCTCTTTAACGCGTAATTTGTTGAGTCTACCAGCGCATTGGTTGACATTTGACTTATCTCCAGGTCAAATGTCAACCAATTTCAGAATTACAAAGGGATGTATTGTACAGTGATGTGTTCTAACTGGCTTAGAGATGTAATGGTTTCTAAGGGTCAACTTAAACAAGTTAATAGGTGATAATGCTGTTTTATTATTTTACTTCATTGCGTTACAGTCAGCAGCAAAATCGACAATCGACGCGTTCACAATGATCCAAGCACGGCTCTATTGTTATAGACAAGTGCTTGTGCAGATCATTGTGACCGCTTTGGTTGCTTAGCTACTTCTGTATCATTGTAGTCATTTCATAATCACTATTCATAGCTTCATAATCATACTGGTAAAATTAGCTATCATTATCTGGAATAAAATGTAGGCCTGTCATTTGTAAGGTCTCCAACCACTCCAACTTTGATTCTTGAGCTGTGTTGTGTCGTGTAGCAAACCGAAAGGATTACTTGATTTCTTTTGATGGCGTCAATGATGGTAAAGACATACCTGTGTAAAAAACAGTTAAAATTCACGAAGAACAATTTTAACGTTGGGAATTCTCGAAGTAAATTTGTTATGTCACATTGCAGAATTTTATCCTATTTCTAATATTGCTGTACAAGCAACAGTTCGGGAAAATATTTCAGCCATCCGACAAATTGTAACCATGAATGAAATTTGCTTCGATCCCGGCTGCGCTGCGTGCAAAATATTTGCAACGAGTATTTGAATATAGAGCAGGTTTGGCGATATCTTACAGACTCCTTCTACAATTGAAGAAATAAAACCTTATTTTTATCGGTGGTAGGTATTGAATTGTTCAAAGCAAGAAGAAATTAAGTATCATTACTTTTCTGGTCATTTACGTGTGTGCCAAAACCGCTAGGCCTAAATCCCAGAATACAGAATAAACCAGAAGCCGCGTTCTGTCATAATCGCACGCCGCGGAGTGAGTCAATTTTTTATTGATTTCGCTACCCGTTTATACTTGAAATTGAATCATGTTCTGTTTTTAATAAGCCCAATGGCATTTATGTGTATAAGAACGCCAGGAGAAGGGATAATTAATATTGTCATTCGTACAACACGTCACGATACGCTGCGTGCTCGGAGATGACTATGCCAAACTACTCTATTAAGAGTAGTTTTAGTTGTCTCACTTTTAGGCGCTCTCGCGGGTTCTGGTTTGTTCTGTATTCTGAGGCCCATGGGTCTGGACACGTCAGCCACATCCGTCCACAGAAGTAGGTTAACATTGCCATGGAGGGAATGCCACAAGAGGGATGGCGGCGACGTGGTAGATTTAGGTTGACAAGTTCCCGTCAAAATTAGAAGGAAATACACGACGTTGCATGGGGGCAATGCCTTTGCCCAGAAATGGGAATGACGCAAGGCTAAAAGAGAATTCGCACACGTTTTTTAATTTATGCACATGGCTATAAGATATAATATTGCTGAGCCCAACAAGGCCCATGATGATCACCATATACTTGCTTAAAATTAAACAGCTTGTATTATACAGTCAGTATCAGAAGTAGCTAAGCAACCGAAGCGGTCACAATGATCTACACAAGCTCTTATGTCTATAACAATAGAGCCGTGCTTAGAGCATTGTAATCGCTTCGGTTGCTTAGCTACTTCTGCTGCTAGCTGTATATTGTGAAAGAGCAATAAAGAATTGAGTATTGACTGACTATTTAAAACTGTGTTAACCTCTCCGAGTAAAACAAATAAATAATAAAGGTTAACTACGCGTATTTTTTCTTACGAATAATAACATGGATGCGTAACTAAGCCAAAAAAATGGTTCCACGACATAGATACCTTATTAGGCGCGGAAAATTTTAAGAACAAAACAATGCGTCAATCAGCCGTGATATTCGTGACGTGCGAGCTTGTATAACGGGAGATTCGATTGTGAATATTATATTATTATGTTTGGGTAATTTAATATTTTGCAAATTTGACATACTATGAATTGGTGTAGAAACCATACGCATATGAAAACACTAGAATTACCTTTGTTACGTAAGTAAATATGCATTTTAAAAACCCGTATTTGACAATCACGCCGTCCTCGCTAAGCAGGATAGCTGGATAATTCGACCGAACACTGTCGAGAAAGGCCGAGCGCAGCCGACGCGTGTCGCCACTCATTGGTGAACTGCGATTTTCGATGTGCGAGTGTCATGTGTACGTGCGTCGTAGTTGTGCGTATTATGGTGTCATATTTTCATGCGCCGATGTATAGGCGTTATGTTTATATATCTTTTTCCCTTTTGTCTTCGGATTTCCGAAAAATGTGTGTAACTACCTAACAGTTAGACTGTTAATTCAAATCTCAAAATAAACAGAGCATAGCGGAAACCTAGTCTCTGTTCAGCATTATAATATTCTAAACAGTCGAGAACCCTTTTGTGTTTGTTTAATAGAGAATAGAAAATATTTACAGTATGAAAGTGACCTTTATGTTAATCCGGATGGGGCATATAGTATATGCACTAAATCTCATCTAAATTATGGTCCAGCTCAATAGGTTTGAGGTTATTTGTGATTTAAATAATGTGTGATTTAAATTGTCGTGGTTTTGGGCACGTTTTGTGTAATGGACTAGATTTAAAGGTTTAGGAGGTTGATATTTGAAACGTGCGGATGGTAAGACCTTATGCGGGATCCGTCAGGATCGCTACCACCATCTTACTCGCTAATCCTGCCGCTAAGCAACAGTACTTGCACTGTTGTGTTCCGGTGTGGAGAGTAAGACAGCCGAGGAAATCACTGGCACAAGAGGCATTTGATCTTAGCCCTCTAGGTTAGTAACGCATCTGAAAACCTCCCGGGGTTGCGGAAGTCTATGAGCAGTGGTGAACACTTACCATCAGGTGACCCACCTGTTCGATTGCCTTCCTTATAGTATAAAAAAAATGTTTAAACAATGTCATGATTATAATTTTTCAGAAAATGAATATTACTCTATAATGTGATTTACTGTACGCATTTTTGCGCTCGACTTCGAAGTGTTTACCAATTTAATCTGGCTCGAACATTAACCTGCCTCTCACACCTGAGCCGAGCAGCTCCCTCGTCATATGAATACCGCAATATAACGCAGCTTGTAGTAGCGTAATACCACTGTCACCACTGTTCCTAACCTTTTTCCACCTCTACCCCTGGAAACTGCAAGAATGTTACCGACAACCCCTTTAAAGTATTTAAACGTCGCTTGGTACACGTTTCATCCGTAGGTCACTGGTTCAGATCCGGTTTGAAGGACCAAAAATGTAGCGGTAGCTACACTAATTAGGGGATTGATAGAAATGATAATGACACTGATACTGATAAAACGGGGGTTGAATAGGGATGATAAAGCAAACGACCGAACTGAATGCTGAACGTGAACGAACTGGTTTAGTGCTATAATGGTGATACGATATTAAAATAAACAGAAAACGTATGCAAACGTTTGCGCAATGTAAGCTATGCTAAGCATGCAAGTCCCTACTGCGAGCCCTATATCCCTGCTGAGGGATTACAGGAACACATCATCATCATCAAGCTATGCTCTACTTTTAAATATGATATATACAAAAGATGTACACTCAGTGTCATTTAAAGTGTCATTTTCACTCGTCCTGAGTCTCGACCCTTGCCTGATGTCTTGGGCCTAGCACCTAGCCTAGACACTCGTGCTAAATGACATACTTTCCGCACTTACTTTTGCGGGTGGGTAGGACCTTGTGCGAGGTCCGTCCGGATCGCTACCACCATCTTACTCGTTAATCCTGCCGCTAAGCAGAGACAGCCGGTGTAATTACGGGCACAAGAGGCATTTCATCTTAGCCCTCTAGGTTGGCAACGCATCTGCAAACCCTCCGGAGTTGCGGGTGTCTATGGGCAGTGGTGCTCACTTACCATCAGTCACTTATCATCACTTGCTCGCTTGCCTTCCTCGTTGTATTAAAAAAAAAAAAAAAAAAAACTTACAAAAGTACATTTTTTTATTAAACATTTGAAATCATCAAATAGGAGTGTAAAGTAGGGCGATATACGGCCACCATCCATGCAACATATGCATGTTGTCTTGGCAAACTGGATTGATCTGTCCAATTTTAAATGTAGAATTGTATGAAATTAGAGGAATGCTCAGTGCTCCTGAAGGCTGATCAGTCGGACTGGGTCCTTGCATGAAAACACACATCTCATAGCAATCTGTATCAGCCTTAAGCCCCTGCTAATTTGAAGAATATACCTGGCCGCGACATACTTTTGGTTTCATTTAATATCAGCTGGTGTAGGGCGGTAGATTTCTAACATTTAGGGCACGTCTCCGTACTCTCCAGAGCCCACTTCCTAGCCCCTACTTCACCAACTTTACAATTGTCACTTTTCAATGACAATTCGGTGTCAACTTCTGACTTGAAGAGCTTTTGTTTTAGCGCGCTTCATATTATTGTCAAAGAAATGTAGTTCGAATTGTCATATAAACTTGACAATTGTAAAGATGGTGGAATAGGGGCCTAGGTTGGCCTGGGCTACGCCCCACAGTATATAGCTACTTATAATAACCGCAATTTCAAGCAAGTTTCACTACATGCCTTACTGCTTATTCCCACCACTGCGCCACCATTGTGTTTCCAGGCACGTACTAACCGACACTTTCATAATACCCCTTTGTGCCCCACATAGAAACTAGAGGACCTTACCCTAATAGTTAGAAGACCTAGATTGCTACGGCATAATCGCTTATCAAACAGAATTGGCTAGTCAGCAAGACATGCGTTTGCGGCTACGTGAGGTGGAAAACGTCATAAGCCATTATTTTCTAGGAAAGCTTCAAGTATACTAAATTGGAAACTATCAGCTATCTTCATTGTTACATAAGTTGCAAGGAGAGCCCAGCCTATGGTGCCAGGGAAAAATAATGATATAACACTCGGAAAGTTTCCTAGAGAACTATATTCAGTTCAGCAAGAAAGTGCTTGTAATTGGGTCAATCAACTTTTGTTTGCCCCTCGTTGCCATGGAGATGTCCTCTGGATAACTCGTCTAAACTAAGATTTTCTAAGACACCGCTACATCAAACGTTAGGAGTTTCGACAGTTATATGCCAATTTCTTCATGCTTTATCTCCTAAGCATGCAAATCCTGACTTTGGTGGAGTGGGGTCTTACAAAAAAAAATTTTTGATGAGTTACCCAGGTGACGTCTACATGGCAACGAGTAGCAATGAAAAGTTGATAGACCCAATTGCATAATTCATTCATTATAAAGAAAGCATTATCAACTATTCACTTAAAGTACCTATATTTAATTTATGCAGTGATAGTGTAACTTTCATCGTTATTATCATCATATCAGTCGGAACACGTCCACTGCTGGACATAGGCTTTCCCCAAGGATCTCCACGACGGTCGGTTTCGGGTACTGTGACTTTATCTAGTCGGAGTACAGTCACATCATCATCATCAAACTTAAGAGTTACACTCTTGTCGGTGAAGCTTTTTCCAATCATCTCTCCTATAAGCAGCTCCTTGACCTCTTGATACAACACGACACCGGCCTTCTCCTTCACGTAAAGCATACACTACCAACTTAAAATTAAAAGCAGAAAACCCGACTGCGATTCCGGGAAACAATATACCCTGTCACTCCGACAACTGAGCCACACAATCTAATGACACCGCATTATGTTGACATCCGTTAAATGGTTTAAGCCATAGAGCGCCAAAGATAGACAAACATATATACGCTCGGAAAACATACCCTCCTTCGGCAGGCTGTGTGCATAGTGGTTGGTCGGAATAAAGCAGACAGACGGGAGGCGCCTTTAGCTTATCTATGCACTACATTTTTTCTGTCACTTTTTGAGGGGGACGAGGAACACACACGTACAGCACACGTCAATACTCAATACTCAATACTTTATTGCACATAATGGTTTTACAGATGGTATGATTTAATCTAGATCACATTATGTACCCTGTTGGGCGCAGCAATTAAGACTATATTACATTTTTTATTATTCATTTTATTATTAATTGATTACTAATTACTATTAACACTAATTATTTGGTTATTAAATTATTATTTATTATTAATTTATATGCTTTGGATTGGTTACTTACTAGTTAGAACGTAACAAATTTTGACACGAGCGTAGACGTGTGTACCGCGTCCCCTCGAAAAGTGGCAGAAAAATTGTAGTGCATAGATAAGCCAAAGGCGCCTCCGTCTGCTTTATGGCTGAAACCTAATTTCGTGCGTGACAGCTCGAGCCCTAAATGTGATTTTCCATGAAAGGGCAACTAAAGTTAAAATGCTTACAAGTCTTTCAAAGAGTTTGCCTTGAAGTAATACGTTTGATCTTACGTATTTACTTACGGGTAAAACTCTTTGTCAAGTTTAAAGCCGTCGATCAAATAACAAAGACTTAATAAGTACCTCGACTTAACGAGAACAGTTTCTAACTGTCGAAATCAGTAACTGTAATCTGTTAACCTGTGCAATTAGTCATTTGGGCGTTTTCAGCGAATCATTAATTAGTTAACTATGGTTATGGTATGGTTGGTAGACACATACATTTCAATGAAAATAATCGATTTATTGATTATTTTTGTTTTTTTTGTTTTTATTTTTGTTTGCTCCATCTCTTGCCACTAATGCGTAACTGTAGAAGTTCCGTAGTGGGTGAGCCGCTTGATTAAGCTACTCATAGATGGCGCTGAGGAGAGATCTTCCAAAATAAAATATGACACAAGGCATTGAAAAATTCGTTAGGTACACCAACGTTAAGTATAGCTTAATTGGTGGAGCGTGGTACGGATTACCGAGGTTGCTGGTTCAAGTCCAGCTGCTTAACGAATTTTTCTTTGCATTGTCATTGTATGTCACATACATTTCGTCACAAAACTGACCATTAAGACATGATTTTAACATTTAAACATTACTTAAGTAACGTTTGACAGCACAAGTCAAATGAAAATGTTGAAAATATCACATTGTTTTATAGTCAGCGCTATTGGCAACAAAGTTTTATTCGAATCGATTCAGCCGTTTTTGAGATATTAAAGTTTCAAACGACAATGGCGTAGGATTTCAACTTCTATGAGTTGGTTCGGTTAATATGTTTATGATGTGTTTTCATTAGCTACGTATATTTAATTTAATAATGTGCAACACCAGCTTTGTTCCATTATTTTTCTTTATTCCATTACAGCTGCCTGATAGAGATCACTCTGTAGCGATAAGGCCGCCTATCATCATGTCACCCGAAAGCGTCCACGGACATAGGCCTCCCCCAAGGCTCTCGTGCTTTCCGCATCCACCGCGATCCCGCGACCTTTACCAGGTCGTCGCTCCATCTTGTTGGAGGTCTACCGACAGCTCGTCTCCCGGTCCGCGGACGCCGCCGCCAGTAATTTGGCGTTCAATAAAGAGTTTCGTATTGTATTGTATTGTTATTCCTGATCCAGGCCATCCGTCAGCGCGCGAAGAAGCAGCGCTCAGCAAAGACGACGTCGTCCGGCATTGCGTCGGCGGCGTCCAGCGGCACCGCAGCGGTAGTGATCGAGAACGTTGCGCAGACCCATCGGCTGCAGGACGACAAGCCCACCAACACCGCGTCCGGCAGCAACGAGGACGAGGAAGACGACAAGTTAGTATTCATCAGAACACAGAGCCAACCAGAACCCGCGACCGCAACTAAAACTGAAGCAACTATATTGTTGCTGTTGTCTCTCAGTCCGAACTATAATTTTGTTGCTGTCGTGTTTGTAACCTTGGGTCCATGGCGTCCAGGCGCTTACAAGCTTATTTCTGAGTTGCAACAGCGCTTAGTCGATGCAACTTGTGACCAAAGGGCTGGCAGTTTTCTCTCTCAAAGAATCAGCATCGCTATTTAGCGAGGCAACGCTGACAGCCTTTTGGGCCATGGGGGACTTATTTAGATTTAATTTAGTTTAAAGTTTTAGTTTATTTATTTTTAGCTTAGATTTAATGTCATTGTAAATTGCTTTTATTATGTAATTCAAACTTTGTTTTTATACTTAAGTTTAGTGTTATATGGACATTAATTCCTTTGCCTTTCCTGAATGGAGTTAAATTTAAAAAACGCAGCTCTTCGTTGCGAGGTTCAGCCGTTTTTAAGATATTGAATTTTTGAATTGAAATTTTGGGGTTGCTTTTCAACTTTTCTAAGTTGGTTGTCCGCGAATCGTATTGCCTGAATTTAGGCCTTATGTTACCGTGTGAAGCTGAAGTAGATTAATAGGTGACTTTTCACATTAAATCTTTTATTAATTGGAGAGACTCAACGTACGTGACTATACTCGTGTTGCAGAACAAAGGTGCAAAAGCTAGCAACAACTTTTGATACTAACTATCCTCCTAGACAAAGCAATAGAACTCCCAACACACAGCGAAGCGACGTTAATTCATCATTTTATTTAACCTGCAGACAGAAAAGTTGCTCCAGCAATACTCTGTCATAGAACTTTTGTGAGCTTTGAGTACGCTTGAAAGCTTCTGAGTAGCGAAGCTCGCTCGCTCGGAAAATATTAACGCGAAAGTCGGATAAAAAGCTACGCGCGGTTCGCACTTGTGCGATATCGCTTTACGCATTTGAAATGAGGTACCTAATAAGTAATGGGTAATGACTGTAATGGTAATGATGCATCTTTTGTTGTTCAAATCAGCAAGTTTTTATTAATCCCCGACGAAAAAGAGGGGTGTTATAAGTTTGACCTGTGTATCTGTGAGTCTGTTATATGTCTGTGGCATCATAGCTCCCAAACGGATAGACTGATTTCGATCCGATTTTTTTTATTCGAAAGTTAGTTTAATCAAGATGGTTCTTAGCTAAGTTTCACTAACATCGGTTAATTAACCCGTTTTTTAAATATTGAACTTTGAAATGCCAATGTCCGGGTTTTTCAACTTTTCTAATTTACGAGTATTTTCGGAAGCTTGATTAAGTTAAAATGTAAGATTTTGTTTCATTTATTTTTTTATTTTTTTCCCTAAACCCTAAACCAATAAACCCTTTAAATCACGAAACTCATTACTAGTTTTTACCCCCGACGAAAAAGACGGGTGTTATAAGTTTGACCTGTGTATCTGTGTATCTGTCTGTGGCATCATAGCTGCCAAACGGATTTATTTATTTATTTATTTTCGGAGAACCAACAGCTACAAATTACAGAGTAGGTTATTTCTATAGTAACATTGAAGCCAATTACAGGATCTCACAACTAGAAACAAATTGTATACAATTAAAAAAAAAAAGAATACGCACAAATGATCGCAAAGATGCACCACGAAACGTGGACAAAAAATGATAGCAAAACTCATTCCCAACACAGCAAAAACAGAATTGAATTAATAAAACAGGATTTACCGATTTCGATGCGGTTTTTTTAATCAAAAGCTAGTTTAATCGAGATGGTTCTTAGCTAAGTTTCATTAAAATCGGTTAACCCGTTTTCGAAATATTGAACTTTGAAATGGCAATGTCGGGGGTTTTTCAACTTTTCTAAGTTGGTTATTCTATAAAACCTTGTCTGAAGTTACCTTTGTAGGTACTTGTAAAAATCATGCAACCAAATTAAAAAAAAAACGGCCAAGTGCGAGTTGGACTCCGTATCTAGTCCGTACTAGAACTAGGTATCCATCGCTAACGTTTTTCGATTTTTCATCTTTGACCAAGTCTTGTATTCTGAGACCATACTTCGTGCCAAATTTCATTATCCTTAGTCAATGGGGAAGTGTACTCTACAAGTTTTTGATTTGCTACGTAATGACAGACAGATGAACGACAAAGTGATGAAAGGGTTCCATGTTTTCCTTTTGAGACACGGAACCCTAGAAACGAAAATATTTGCTCTACCGTGGCTCTACAATTTTTGAAGTTAGAAACATCCAGTCAAAATTCCAGCTCCGTGACTTCACATTTTGATGCATTTTGTGCTAGGAACATCAAAAAATAATTGATACACAAACTAATAAAAATGTAAATGCAAAGGACTGAAGTTCCATACGACCTCTAGTTGTTTGTTACAAAGCGATGTTCAGAAGCATTGCCTCAAAGACAAAGCATGCACTAACGGTCTGGAGTCCATTTTCAGTTTCAAATTAACAAGATTTTGCATCGTCGTTTGTTCCTACTTACAGGAAAAGGATGCAAACAATGTCATGAAGTAATAATATATTTATTTACACAACATAAAATAAGTAGGTACATGACAATAAATAAAAACCTTAATCTAAATAAAAACTGTAATTAAAAATCTACCTAGTGAAATAAACGGATCACTCTCGTATGTCAGTCGAGTATAGCTCGACTTGTTTCGGACTAATCCGTAGTCCGTCCTCTGGGAGCACACGCCACGCCGGTGGCGAGACGTAAACTGCGCGCCGCGGCTCTGGTCGCGCGGCTGCACGGCGTAGCTGACGGCGGCTCACAACTACCCTCGTTTTCATCGTCATTTTTATTATTGTCAAAAGTAGGGTAGCACACTACACTAATCACATCACTTTGTAAAGGCACGTTCACGCTAGCTGTTGACGCAGTATTCAACACAGTTTTCCAACTAGGGAGCACCGACCATCCACTATCACGGTTGAAATTGGGATGACGACAAATTTCAATGGCTTCATGTACTTTCCGCGGAATGAAAAATTTTTCTCTCGCCAGTACCGACACCTTATCAAAATGAATGTAGTGCGTCGAATCCGAGTCCATTGAATGTCCGGCCACAGCAGAACCCTTATCGTCCTGTTTTTTCATACTGCGTATGTGCTCCGTTAGTCTTGTGGATATAGTCCGCCCAGTCTTTCCGATATAATTCTTCCCACAGGAACACGGAATCATGTATACCCCGGGAATATTCAGGGGCTCCTTATCCTTGGGTGAACGCACCAACTGTCTGAGCTGCAAATGAGGACGAAAAATCGACTTGATGCTGTATCTTCGGCGTAACAATTGCCCGATTTTATCCGTTACCCCTTGTTACTCGACTGACATACGTGAGTGATCCGTTTATTTAACTATGATTGAGTCTCACGGTAGTTTCATGTTAAAAATCTACCTATTGAAAAAAGTGTAACTAGCAAATAAAATTAAAATAAATTTAGAAAATTGCTCCCCTGCGGCATGGTCCCGAAGATGCTGGCAGCATTCCCTCGCTGTATCGCGATGCTGATACGTTGCGCGAGGAAGCTGCCAGCCCTTCGGTCACCGGGGATGTCTGTCAGTCTTTTTGCATTTTTTTTTAAATAAATTTTGGGCGCTAGGACCCCACGGACCTAAGGTCATGTGAATGAATTAAACAGGAAGTTAAATACGTTACTAAATCACTAATGCGCCTGAATTGAAGATTAATAAAAGATCCGATAGGGACGATGCCTCTTGATTAAATCAGCAACTTTTTTGAAATGTCAAAACGATTTGACCGCATCCATTAGTATGAAGTTTAGTGTTGAATTACAGAACTCATCATCATCATCATCATGTCAGCCGAAAGACGTCCTCTGCTGGACATAGGCCTCCCCCGCGGCTCTCCACTCAGACCGGTCTTGTGCTTTCCGCATCCACCCCGGTCCCGCAATCTTTACCAGGTCGTCGCTCCATCTTGTTGGAGGCCTACCGAATTACGGAACTATGACGTCATAATTTTCAGTGATCAAACTGCCTCCTTTTGTTAGTTTTTGTTAAATTAAAAATCGTTTTAATTGCAGTAATAAAAGTGAGTCGGTTTTTTTATGATCATTTTCGGAAGCTTGATTTTATTTTGATTTTAACTATGTACTTATATAGCTCGCACGGCACCTTAAACTTCTTCAAACATTCCTTTATTCCAGAAAGCGAACACATGCTACCTAATCTTGAACGTATTCTCTCGTCTCTTTCAAGCAGCTTCGACAGGACAGAGATGGGTGTGTATGCAGACGAGCTGGCAACCACAAGGTCCGCCCGCTTCATGCTGGCAGCCGTCGTGGAGGAAACTGGCCTGTAGGTATATACAAATAACCATAGACATAGTAATAGCGGATTGCGAACTTCACACACACCATTGAAATGCTTCGCAGAAGTTTGCAGGTTTCCTCACGATGTTTTCCTTCACCAAAAAGCTCATGATAAATTACGAATGTAATTCCGCACATGAATTCCGAAAAGGTCAGAGGTACGAGCTGGGTCTCGAACCCACGGCCCTCTGCTTGAGAGGCCATAGGTCAAACCACTAGGCTATCACGGCGGTTCGCGTGGGAACTGTAGCTCAAGCCCTCTCATTGTGAAAGGAGGCTTGTGCCCAGCAGTGGGAAATAAACAGGCCGATGATGATGATTATAATAATGGGCCCTTCGGTACTCCGTTTTTTACCAATTTTGCGGATCTAAAATTAGTATCGGTGATATGAGCCGGCGCAACGCTCTCCTACTGGTGGGTTGGCAGCACCGTTCCTATTTCAAAATTTTCCTTTTTCAATTAACGCAATGTGCAAAATTTTTGTTCCTCAACTTTTTTGATCCATTCGCATTTTTCCCAATTTCAGGGGTTCATAGAAGTAGTTAATTTTATAATGGGTACGCAAAAATTCCGGTAACTTTTCTCCCAATAGATGGCGTTAGTGACGTTTGAATACATGGAAAAACTCAACATTCCTGCCACTAATTTTGGTGTACCTAAGGGCAATGCCACATGTCACGGAATACCCAGGATCAACAATGTTAGTATTATTCTGATCAATTTCAGGTTATTCTCAGTCTTCTTTTCCCCAGGATCATGGCAAACCTGGCGTCCCCCATCCCCATGATGGACCCAAACACCAACAACGACTCGGGGTACGCGCCGTCCAACATCGACGGTGACACGAAGGACCACAGCCCCCCCGCCTCCCCCAAGGACAAGAAAAAGGAGGAGAACGGGGCGCCTAAGAAGCCTGAACTCAAGTGAGAATTTTTTTTTGTTTTTTTTTTTATACGACGAGGAAGGCAAACGAGCAAGTGGGTCACCTGATGGTAAGTGATCACCACTGCCCATAGACACCCGCAACCCCGGAATGTTTGCAGATGCGTTGCCAACCTAGAGAGCTAAGATGAAATGCCTCTTGTGTCCGTAATTACACCGGCTGTCTTACTCTCCACACCGGAACACAACAGTGCAAGCACTGCTGCTTAGCGGCAGGATTAGCGAGTAAGATGGTGGTAGCGATCCGGACGGACCTTGCACAAGGTCCTACCACCCGCAAAATATGAAATATATAAATAAATAATAAATATCATGGGACGATTGACACCAATTTACCTAGTCCCAAACTAGGCAAAGCCTGTACTATGGATACTAGATAAACATATTTATATAGATAAATACATACTTATATACATATTAAACATCCAAGACCAGAGAACAAACATTCGAACTAAGAGCAAAAAAACGGGTCACTTTCCAAAAGCTGGTTAATTGTGCCTTTGTTCCCACCACACAACAGCATTAATGCGTTATAAAACTTGTGTCATAAAGTCATAAATATATTCGGCCTTGATTATAACCTTGTGTATTCAAGTAGGTACCCGTGAATGCATCGAATGATGAGCAGAGGCTAATGCAATCAATCTTCAGGCGGCATGCGCAGTTGATAGGGCTGTCACAACACAGCACAGGCTTTATGATATGAATGGAGTACATTTTAGATTTTTTTTTCTTAATATTTTTAATCGACTTAAAAATGGAGGAGGCTCTTAATTCGATTGTACCTACCTATGTTTGTTACACGGTTCCTCCACCAATTAAGTATGAATTGATTTTGATTATTTATTTTTTGTTTGAAAGTTTATACTGCAGAGGTTGGTGCCATATAAAGTGTATCAACATCGTTTGGGTAGTTTTTTTTTTCATAAAACTTTAAAATAATTTAGTATTTGTTAAGTACGTCAAACTCGTAGATCTCCTTTTTTGCGTCAGTGGTTAAAAATAGATGTAGGTACGTCGAGCTTATAATTCCCCTTTTTTGCGTCAGTGGTTAAAATTAGAACCAGCTTTATCAGGTGGCAACCCTACGGAGAGTTAACCAATCCCATCAAAGTTCTCGATCGTCCATCGGTTGAATTTGGGCGTAATCACCACGACTCGCCGCCAGGGACGCGCATTACATTAAATTATGCAACGACTCCGATGATTCACAAACGGACAGGGTTTTGTAATTTCGAGTCCTGTAATAAAGATAGCATGTAAATACATTCAACCAACCCCTTTCGCAAAGAACGTCGAAATGTTTTTTCGGTAAAGGAATTGTGATACATGATCTGAATGGAGTTTTTCGTATTTTCCTCTATTTCGTATTTGTTATCACGGTATTCCCGTTAAAATCAATTATCATACATGATGCAGTCATCAAGATGGAGCGGCGACTTGATAAAGATCGCGGGATCGCGGTGGATGCGGAATGCACAAGACCGGGCTGAGTGGAGAGCCGCAGGAGGCCGCCGTCCAACAGTGGACGTCTTGAGGCTGACATGATGATGATAATGATGACTCACTGCATATAAGAGATAAACGAGCTGACGTTTGAATACATGGAAAATCTTCTACGTCCTGTGCTGTAGTAGCTAGGCACGCGTGACATTTAATGGATTAATAAATGAAACGTGAATCGCCAAAATCCTCATGGACACCAGGCATGGAGCCCCTATGCACACCCTTTGGACTGCTGACTAATTACTAAACGTGGCTAATCTAATTAAGAAAAATTACAACGCCACAAGGTGCCTAACTACGCTAGTTGCAAGATTTTTTACACATAGTGTAAACATGGCTTAAAGGTGAATGTGCCTAAAGACTTCCCTGATTGTAACTTGTTGCTATACGAAACCCTCAGGGAGCAGACCGACCGGTGCGGAAAGTGATTAAACAGTCGACGTTCAATTAAAAGATAGCGCCAATAAATCGTCGAGGTGTCAGACGAGCTGATAGGCACCCACAAACTTTATTAATTCAGTGAATTTTAATGACGTTTGTATTTAACATCAAATGCTTGTTTTCATTCAATCTCAGTACGCACTCACGACACTTTGTTTCTTTTTGCGCTGGGAAAAGCAGTATGCGTAATATCCCCGTGTAACCGTCGCGTCCGAAACGTTGAGGTATTTTAATAATTTACTTTTATCTATTAAGTTCCACGATTAACACGAAAAATCCCCGTGTAACCCCGTACGTAGGAAGGCATTGGGAACGATGAGTAAAACTCTTGAAAACTATTGAACTTACAGCGTCCATTATAATTGGTAACAAAACGTTTACAGCCTCCACCAATTAACTAGAGGTCCTGTTCTTAGCAAGTACGCAGGGAAATATTAATACCTTACCCTATACCGGGCTAAAGATCATTTTGCTTTATTTGTCAAACATTTTACACTACATGATAGTAAAAATATATTATGAAACACAAAAAGTAACGAACAACAACTAAAAAATAACAACTATTAAGGGAGTGTAAAATACCATTTTCGCTTCCCTAAAGTGACAAAACAACACACCCTCCGGCCAGAAGTCGGAGCACAGGAACATCTGCTGATGCTTGACAGGCATTTGGAGTTTAAAGGAGCTAAAATTGTTACCCCAGCAACCAACAGGCTAATACCAACCAATACCACGCCCATAGCCTCACCAATAAGTAGACTGATCCTATCTTCTCTCCAAGACCTAGGAGACATTCGTTCTCCTTTCCCCACTCCCTGCAAGCTTATGGGGTTAAAAGTCGAGTTCAGACCTGCAAGAAAAATCGTGCAAGTTGCAATATATCGCAGCGTTCGATCGCCCACTTCAAACGCGTTCGCTTTACGGCCTCGCATTGTATTGCAACTTGCTTGATTTTTCTTGCAGGTCTAAACTCAGGTTAAGTTCTCCTCCAATAGGGATGTTGCCTCTTGGTCAAATCAGCAACTTTTTTGGAAATGTCAAAACGATTCGATCAGATTCTTTAGTCATCATCATCATGTCAGCCGAAAGACGTCCTCTGCTGGACATAGGCTCCACGGCTCTCCACTCAGACCGGTCTTGTGCTTTCCGCATCCACCCCGGTCCCGCAATCTTTACCAGGTCGTCGCTCCATCTTGTTGGAGGCCTACCGAATTACGGAACTATGACGTCATAATTTTCAGTGATCAAACTGCCTCCTTTTATTAGTTTTTGTTAAAATAAAAACCATTTTAATTGCAGTAATAAGTCAGGCATCGGTTTTTAATGAGTATTTTCGGAAGCTTGATAGGTGAAAATGTAAAATGATTTTATTTTGACAGCTGTGAACTACCCCTACGTATTGTTCGCAGAAAGAAGCTCAGCCGGCTCAGCAACAGCTCCGTGATCTCCACCCCGCGGCGACGCTTCCGGTCCGCAGCGTCAGCGGCGAGGTTCACCATCTTCCGCGCCAACCGCGCCGGGAAGCTGCGCGCCAAGAGCTTCGCCAAGAAGGAGAAGAAAGCCACGCAGACGCTGGCTATTGTCCTTGGTGAGAAAATACAACACAATACAATACAATACAAGAACTCTTTATTGAACACCACATAATAAACCAAACAGAAATACATAGACTTAGAGTCATTGGTAACCATGGACTTCGGAGCGTTTGAAAATATCCGAACCAAAAGACACTATGAAGCTATGAAATCAATCCTAACATGATGCTGATAAATCATACCTAGTTCACACAAATCGATCGCAAGCATCACAAAGAATGCTAAACAACGATATCTCCAATTCCAGGCGTCTTCCTCTTCTGCTGGGCGCCGTTCTTCACCTGCTCCGTCCTCGACGCCGTCTGCACCAAGCTCGGGCTGCCCTACGGCCCCGGGGTCACGGTCTTCATCCTGACCACGTGGCTCGGCTACATCAACTCCTTCCTCAACCCCGTCATCTACACCATATTCAACCCTGAGTTCAGGAAGGCTTTCCGCAAGATCCTCCACTGCGGCACCTAGCCCATAGACTATTTGGTCGTGTATGATTAGACCCCGGATCCCTTTGAGTAGGACCCTAGTGACCGTGGACGTTCCGAAGACCCTGTATTTTGAGTGAGAATGGTAAAGTGTACTCCGTTGCTGGTCGATGGAGTCAATAGAAGTTTGTAAAGATTTCGTCATTTTAAGATGGAATACTTTGTTCGTATATACAGTCAGAATCAAAGACAAAAAATGCCTAGAGCTGTTATGTGTAACACGGGTGTAAAGCTACAAAACGACTACTCATTACAACCAATAGAGTCGATGTTAGTTCAGTATTTGCCAACAGAGACAAGCGTATGCAATAGTCCGATATTATGACAACTTTTGAACTATGAATTAATTACACAAAATTAAAACAAGTGTCTGAGGAAATGAAAAATATTCAGAGTTCTCGTATGAATGATCAACTCTTTGCCCCTGGATTATGAATTATAATATAGTTTAGTACCTAATTGCCTTCCTCACCCTTGATCCTGCCTTATTTTAAGGGTTCACGTCCCTTTTACCTTTGAACGCCAATGACGAATAAGCTTGTCAAGGGCCTACAACGCCAACCCATGTACCGTACGCGTACGGTCATTCATTATTAAACTGTGCTATATCAAAATGGCGTTGGCGTTCAGATAGCATGGCGTTCAAGTCACAGTTTTTGTATGCGTCGATGGCGTTCAAAAGGTTTGTGTCCTAAATGAATAAGATTCTTGAGCTTTACTAGTAATTTTAAATAGGAGATGACGGATCATTTTATATACATAAATGGTTAAGTATATTGCCAAAGCAAGTAATACATGTGATAAAGAAAGTCTCTGTTTGACTACGGCCCCGATTTCCAGTGCATCGAGATACATCTCCAATGCGAAATTCCATAGAAACCAAGCGGGTTTCTACCTTGAAATCTCGAGGATGAGATTGATCTCATTGACAGCGAGAATTGGGGCTCTGAATCTGGGTCTAAGCAATACTTACGCCAGTGGCGCAAAGAAAATTGTGTAGTAGCTTAGAATTAGGAAGTCCATTGTAAAAATCCAAACTAACAGTAAGTACATATTTTGTTGAAATATGTATATCCTGTAAATATTGCAACGGCTACACTAAGATTTCATATTTTATCCGCAAGTTATTTAACAGTGAATTATGCTAAGTTTTCAAGGAGCAAAGTAACTATGCAAATTTTTTACTAATTTAAAAACGTGCTGCATCTGCTTATGTATTGTAGAGTCGAGGAAATTAATTCCTGACCCACCATAGAACATTTTCATAGTAAACGTCATAACGATTTTCTTTGTCAAGCTATGCGATGTCACTATGACGTTTACTGTGAAAAGGTTCCATGGTGGGTCAGGACAGGAATTAATTACCTCGATCGTACCTTTTTGTAATCCTACCAAAAAAAAACACTTGTGTTAGCCTCTCAGTACCCACCCGTAAAGTCTAATATTATGGACTTGCAAACTGTGTAACTGTGTGTGTGTGTGTGTGTATGTGTATGAGTGTGTGTGTGTGTGTGTGTGTGTGTGTGTGTAACTGTGTGTGTGTGTGTGTGTGTGTGTGCGTGTGTGTAACTGTGTAAATTGTCCCTGAATGATGAATTTACTAGTGATGGGCAAGACTGTTATTTACTTACTCCTTTAAAAAAGTAAAGTCTTGCTCATCACTAGTAAATTCATAATTCAGAGACAATTTTAGGCGGTTTCTTTACATAGTTAGCAAGTTCCATAGAATTAGACTTTAGACAAACTCTTACAAGCGTAACTGCTTTTAGCTACACACATATCATAAGTCCTCTATAATGCGTTCAGAAACCGTAGAAAATGACCAGCGTTGCAGCACGACGACGGCTCCGCCGCCAGCCCCCGCCAGCAGGTCCAGCAGTAAAGTAATGACTTTTCGATATCGAATTCGGTTTTTCGAATTTGACAACCAACGTAATTTACAATCATAGTGAAATAAAACGGATCGCTCACGTATATAAGTCGAGTTCAGTCCGACATGTATAATTAATAATGTGTTTTTTTTTTTACAAAAAAAAACAGTTTACGAAACGTCAGCTCAGTATGTTTGTCTATGATTTAAAGAAAACAATCAAATTCGTGACAGGTATGGGTATGATATATGCCTTCGGCTTCTGAACCCATCTTAGAGTACTTATAATATATGTGTAGATAAAGTAATGTATGCAACTCCACATAATTAGGCCTTAAAACACTCAGCTTCGCCTCGTTTCATAAAAACACACTCGTGTTTTAAGGACCCTCATTATGTAGCAGTTGCATAAACTACTATTATGACAGTCCTGCGGATACCCTTAAAAATTTAATAGAATTTCGCTCGTAACGCTACCATTATAATCTTACCCAATCGCTCAGTCGAAGCGTAGTAAAGTAACGCATATTTCGAGCTCTCTTTGCAACTGAACTTACAGCAGGCGTATTTTGTCATTTTGTCAATTGTCATGTGACATTGTCATTAGCCGTTTGCCATTTTGTCATTTGTCTCTGCGTAGAACATAGAGACCAGGCGATCCGCAGCCACCTTGAATACCTGCACAGAAACCCCATGCATTCCCCTGTGGTTGTGAATTTCCTTAGAACGTAATTATTAATTAATGTAAAGCAATATTAATGCTACTATGTACATACGTAATTAGAACTAAGTAACGAGAAACAATTCTTTAGGGAAATTTGACGGTCAGTGAAGGCTGAATTTTGTCTTTAACTTCTTAAAGCTGGTTTCAATTATTAATTAATAAATTCGCGCAGCGGATAGACCCATGTTTCTTAATGTAAGCGTAACTTAATAATATCTAAAAACCGTGTACTTTGATGCCAAAGTTTGAATGAAATACCTAATGTTTATTTGGGCACAAACTTTCTAAAGTATAAATATAATTATAATATATATATTATAATTTACATTATTAACTAAAGGCAAATGAAACTGCCACCATTTAAACCGGACAAGCGTAATTATTCATCTAAGCTCTGACGTACCTACTGGGTACGCTGCCAATATCTACAAATTCTCCCACTTTTACTTTGAATATGCTATTACACTCTTTTTTGAAAAGTGGCTAAAATTGTTAATTATTTTTCCTTTAGACAGTACCTAAATTTTGTTTTTATTTTTTGGGACTTGAAATACTGTAAGAACTTAATTTTAAAATGAACCTCTCATGAACGCGAATGACGTTTTTCCGTTGTTTACAAATTCTATGACGTCACGATCATGGCTCGGGTCGATAATTAAACCCCTAGCCTATTGTCAGTCAAGAATGTCTTTGAGTCTAACATTATACTAAGTAAATACCATTCAGTCAACGCAATTTACATCCCGGACGTTAACAAAATTACGCTTTCTTTGCAATTACGTTCATTTGATTCTTAACAACATTTAATTTGTGAAAACACCTCAAAGCGAAACCTTCGTGTTTAAGGTTTGTAAATAAGTAGGCGTTCTTTACGCGAAAGTTAGCGCGTTAATCGGCAACGCAAACTTGACGCGACGCGTTTACGTTGCGGATTAAGGAGGCATAGACTAATTATAATTGTAATTAGGAGTTGAGAGGTTTTTGTACGTACTTTTAGGGGATTTTAAGATTTCGTTTGACGATGCTTCCATATTGAAGCTGTATAATTTTTATTTCATAAAACGTTAAGGGTGTTGGGATAACACCGTTTTATCTTTTTTTCTAGTCAATTTATTTACAAACAGACAATTTATCTCTCTATAAGTACCTACTTGTGATGCGATTCCTTAAAAGTCTGCAAGTCCCAAAAAAAACAATATTTATTTTAAATTGAATTAAACGTGTTAATTACTTATTATGTAAGTGACTTCTCAGTGACAATGGAACTGTGCTGTAAATTTAATGCCAAAGACTATTTTAAGTGGTAGGGTAACTAATTAATTAATGTAAATAATTCGAAGTCGTTATTAATATTTAAAAGTAAATAAAAATAACGTAATAAATAAGTACCTACGCTTAACGTGTAAAAACCTTGTAAAGAATTAGAAAACGTTGTAAAGTTGATGTTGAAATAAATGGAATAAAACTGATCGCTTTTTGTTTTTACAAGGACCATAAAACCTGCCAGTGTCTTTACGATGTCGCGTTCCTTTGAAATAATAAGCCTGCTGTAGCTAGTTTTACTACGGAGGGGTCTCTGTGCCATTCATTTGGTATGACATTTAGACCTCTGGCTAACACAATAGCGCCATCTAAATTCGTTTTTTCTTTCAGTTCATAGATGGCGCTATTGTGTTAGCCAGAGGCCTAAGTGTCATACAAAATGGTGCAGAGACCTCTCTATAGTGAAACTAGCTACAGCAGGCTCATTATTTTACAGGAACGCGACATTGAATAGCCATTGGCAGTCCGCTTGGTTTTATCGTCCTTGCTTTGATAACTTTTTTCATGGACTTAGTTTTGGTCGTATAAAACCACAATGCAATTGAAGAATTCTTTGTTGAACTCAAAAATGAAGTCGGTTAATAAATAACAAATAAAATAACCAACTTAGAAGAGTTGAAAAATCCCCGACATTTTCAATTCAAAGTCCAATACTTAGGTATATCAAAAACAACTGAACCGATTTTTATGAAACTTAGCTAAGATAAGACTAAGAACCATCTTGATTAAACTAGCTTTCGATAAAAAAAACCGCATCCAAATCGGTTCACTCGTTTAAGAGCTACGGTACCACAGACAAACACACACGTAGCGGTCAAACTTATAACACCCCTCTTTTTCCGTCTGGGGATAGCAAAGTAAAAAAACGTAAGTATGTACATCAGAAAATACCTAATACAGTACCAATGCCGTAGCTCGCATGTATTCGCGCAAAAATACCTAATACAGTACCAATGCCGTAGCTCGCATGTATTCGCGCAAAAATACCTAATACAGTACCAATGCCGTAGCTCGCATGTATTCGCGCAAAAATACCTAATACAGTACCAATGCCGTAGCTCGCATGTATTCGCGCGAAAATACCTAATACAGTACCAATGCCGTAGCTCGCATGTATTCACGCAAAAATACCTAATACAGTACCAATGCCGTAGCTCGCATGTATTCGCACAAAAATACCTAATACAGTACCAATGCCGTAGCTCGCATGTATTTGCGAAAAATACCTAATACAGTACCAATGCCGTAGCTCGCATGTATTCGCGCAAAAATACCTAATACAGTACCAATGCCGTAGCTCGCATGTATTCGCGCAAGAATCTGGCAGATAAAGTGAAATAAAAACGGATCACTCATGTATATAAGTCGAGTTTAGCCCGATATGTTTCGGACTAATTCGTAGTCCTTCCTTTGGGAGCGCACGACCCAGCGGTGGCGAGCAGAGCCGCGGCACGCAGTCTGCATCTCGCCACCGCTGGGTCGTGCGCTCCTAGAGGAACTAGAGGGCTAAACTCGACTTATATACAATACAATACAAATATTCTTTATTGAAAACCACAAAATAGTACAAAGAGATTACAGAAAACAGGTATGGTAGACAATAGGCGGTCTTATCGCTTAAAAGCGATCTCTTACAGACAACCAAAATACAGAAACCAAGATGAAGAAGCTAAATTAGGTGGCAGAAATGAACAGAAAGGAGAAACTTAAAATTAACAACAACTTAAATTAAATTAATAACTACAGATGAATATACTACATAAATAAACATATACCTACATATACAATACATACACTACTTATACAAAACATGAGTGAAAATGTCAAAAGGCCACAGGTGAAAAGGATTTCAAAGGACTAGATATAACAGAGACAGTAAGAATCGAGATGGACCAAAGACAGAAATAAGTTATATACGTGAGTGATCCGTTTTTATTTCACTATGATTGAGTCTCACGGTAGTTTCATGTTAAAAATCTGGCAGTTTTTGTCAAATTATGCAAATATAGCTAGCACAAACATCCATGCTAGTTACATGGCATGTATATTCCCGGCTCCAGATCAACTCCCTATTGAGCTCACTAATTATATTCTATAATAATATCCAATGATATTACAGAGTACCTAAGGATATGTTAGTTCCTTGTATAATAAATTGCGTTTGGAAAACGAAGCGATTACATAGGTAGTTGGTCGTCTCTTTCGTAGAGTTGTGTGAAGTGCACTGTCAACGGACCAACCACCCTCTGAACACCAAATGTCAGGGCGAACGTTTCCGAAACGCATTATGCTCATTTGCACCTATAAATCACTCTAGCCACCAATCGCGGTTCACTTTCGACCAGATGACAAGCGAGATGACGAGCTATTAACCAATCACGACGCATTCCCCCGGCCCGCTCACCGCGGCTTTTTTCGTAATGACTTAACAAGTAAATTATAGAAAATGCGGTGTCCAGGACCGTGTTTTATAAAGCTACAAGTTACAATTTACAAGCGGAAGTCTCATTCTATCACCTTTTGTTAGAAAGAGACTTCCGCTTGTAAATGACAACTTGTAGCTTTATAAAACACGACCCAGAGGTTGGTTGGTCCGTGGCACTGCCAGAAAGAGTGGTCAACTGGGTCTTTTATGAATCTTCAACTCGGGTGCTAAGCACAGTCGAGTTCTCCAATATCTGTACAGCCAACGGTTCATAAATATCTAAATACATACCTTATGTAACTGACAATAAGGTCTGTGTATAGATATTTTTGAACTGTTGACTGTATAGATATTGGAGAACTCGACTGTACGTATCATACTTAATCTATATCTCTATCTTATTCATCATTTCTAGCCATTTGTCTCACTGCTGGGTCCAAAAAACGTACCTACCTATGTAACTTGTAGCTTTATCTACATCTACATCTACACTAATATTATAAGGAGGAAAGATTTGTACCTATTTTTGTATCTACACTAATAATATTATAAAGAGGAAAGATTTGTACCTATTTTTGTATGTTTGTAATGAATAGGCTCAAAAACTACTGGGCCGATTTAAAAAAATCTTTCACCAATAGAATGCTACATTCTTCCAATTTGACATAGGCTACATTTCATTTTGAAAAAAATTAGGGATCCTTGGTAAAATTTGAACAATGTAACCGAAGGTGTAGAAAAATGAGTCTTAAAATGTCTTTCGTCGAATGCGCTGCCGAAACTATTAGCGATAGAACAAAATAATGTACAACAATATTGAAGAACATCATAATGTCTACAAAAAACTCCGCGGTAGCATATGTCCAACTATTGTAGTTATGTCACTACAACAACTTTTTCATTTTATAATTGTCTACCCCGTGCGAAGCCGGGACGGGCTGCTAGTAAATTATAAAACACGGCCCAGGTAGTTTTTGTGCAAGAGTGGACCTTAAAAGCCGAACTCTAAAAGGAGTCTCAAAACGAGGAAACAATTCCGAATTTAGAACTCGTGCAATGGCAGTCTCCGGATTGGTCCTATTTTAATTTTGATTGTTACGCGCCAAGCGAGCGAGCCCCTGATTGGACCAATTTACCCGGTCCAAATGCAGCTTTCTTTACGCTTTGCTTACCCTAATTCAAGCTCGAAATTGGTTCTGGTAAATTGGTTTTTGGAGTTAAGCCCTACGGTCCGTCATGCAACTGATAGGGAAACTGTCTATTTCTGCAAATTGGCTCTCCTATTTTCTTTAAATAAGAGGATAAAAAAAGTAAGGCTGGTCACGTGATGGAAAGCAATCGCCGCTGCCCATGGACACTGACAACAAGAGGGGAATCACAGGTGCATCGCCAGGCTCATTTTTTAAAGATCACTAAATTGTATTAGCGCTCCGGTAATGTAGCCGCAGGAAACTGATTCCATAATCTTCTACTTTACAATACAAAACAATACAATACTTACAAGAACTCTTTATGGAACTCCACATTACAAACAAAACAGAGAAAAGATGAAAAGATAGTACCTACAAGGTAGAAATGGGCGGCCTACAGAGCTGTCTTAGGGTGATCTTTACGTGTGTTTTATTTAAATACGAAGGGACCTAACTGTTTAAATACCCTAGATAGGTACTGTAGTACTTTAATAGAGTATGGCATAAATTAAGTTAATATGTCATACCTTTCTGCGTTTAATGGTTATAATTACAAAACACACGAGAAACTTGAGACAATTAGCCATAATTTTACTCTTTCTATCACTTTTCGTTCTAGTTTCATTTTCTTTCTTTACAAGAATTTTGTTACTACTAAAGCCATCTAGGGATCAACTTCAAAACTAAAGACCATAACGAAGTCGTTTCTTTACTATCTAGCTCTCGTTTTGTTTTGAATTAAATTTTTGAAATTGATTGAATTGAGAGAAATTGCTCAAATTGCAGAAAGTAGGTCTAAATTATGATACTTGATAGTTATTTGATTCACTAAAAACCATCCATGCCTTCGACGTGGAAGCAGTTTGCTTACTTGAATCCTAAGTAGTTACACTACTCGTCCACAGATGGCGCTAGTAGTTACAAAAACATCGCTTTATGTCACGCCCAAATATAAGTGAACCGATCAACGATTACATGTTGTTGTGAAATAGAAGCAACAGTTCGCTAGTTTCATTAATCGTTCTTATTCATCCCAAAAGTATTCAATCTCTCCTTTGCGTATTTTCATTCGCCTTACATTTTGCAATAAAAATGCAACAAGAAAAGTGACATTACGGTTCTGTTTTACGTCTTTTGCCGTGTAATGTTGTTTGTCTCGCTCGCATATGCTAGAAAAGTTCGTGCGTTAGAGCGAGTTAAAAAATGTGTCTCGGCCTATGAAGTACAGCGTATCAGCTGACAAGCAAAGCAAAACACAGTCGGTGCGCGACCATCTTGTCAAAACTGGAGTCGGAGACAAATAAATATTATAAAATGTCCTAAATCGCTTGTAATGACATAACATTAACTTCGTATTTAGTAAACTATTGTGTTTAGTTCATGTTGGTGTTGTTTTCAACGCGGTTATTATACATTTTGCTCAATATTTCGGGATTTGTGTTGCGTCAAATGACGTCATGTATGTGATTATTAAACACGTATCGTGGCTGTCGAGTTTGTAAGTATTTTCTTTTATTTCCTTGTTGATATTATTAGATTATTCAACATTAGGGGTTATTGGAAAGTGTCCGTGGTCGCTAGTTTCATTCATGATTCATGTGGGAAACGAGGGATATTGTGTACTGCGATTGTTTTCCAGACACGATGATTTGGGCTGTTGGCAGTTTGCAGTGCCCTTGAAAATATTGCAGCAAAAATCACGTTCTTGAGGCGATCGCGGGCTGGGGATCTCACTTTCTGCTCCATTCATGTAGCTACGTGTAATAGAGTCCATAGCCGCAGTTACCTATAGCTTCCTACTAACGCTTGGCAACCGAACGTTCGCTCTCCACTAAAAATGGAACGGCGTTATAGAAAGTATTGTTTTGTATGAAAGATTGAATAACTCTATATAGGTACGGCACTATGCTAAAAATACTCTCCATATCAAGCTCGATATTGTGTGCTATTATATTAAACGTGATTACGATAGCTATTGGTCACAAAATGAGTTATTGGGTGTGCAACTACCTACCTACATGAAACTTTCCAATTTTTTTGGTAAGTTGCCGAGAGTCTGTGATATTTTTCGATGTTTTTATGATCTTATGACAATACATGATCGCTAAGTAGCCGTATGCTAATCATTTGCGTTAGTGGGCGTGCGTAATCGACTCGTCAATTGTTCGCATATGTGTGGGTACTTCCCCACATAGCTATTTACCAACCTAGCGACATTAAAATAAATATGGCTCACGTAAGTAGGTAGGTACCTATACTTTAGTTAAAATGACCCATAATTCTTTTATAATGTCGGCACAGTAGGTTCCTACCTATATTTAAATAACATGCATCATTAATTGTTTAAATTTAAACTGCCGGAATTACTAGGTAATTATTTTACGCGAGTAGCGCGAATAACTTGTTGCTAACAAAAGATAGGGAAACTACCTACCGAATAAAAAAAAACAAAAAACACAGTAAGGTATAGTAAGTAGCTACCTAGTACCTACTTGCCTTGTTATGTAATTTATTTGGGTAGCAGGTAGGTACATAGCAATTGTAATTAAATGTTACCCCTTACAAAACAAGTTGACTTTGGGAATGGATTGGAATAGTGATCATAGTGATGGGCAATTGTTGTCTAAATTACCGATTTTTTGTTAGCGATTTTTCACTTAGTCCATTCATTGTCCTAAGCTCCATCTATGTTTTAATTTGCGATATCAGTCCACTGCGTAAATAATGTTACAGACGCAAAAGAAATCAACTCTGCTGATCTTGATTCAATGCCGAACTTTTTGTTACGTTGTGAACCTGCTTCTTCAATCAATAGTTTTTAATAGTTTACCTCGTACGATTCCGATTTTTACGGCACCAATTAGGTATAACAATACTGTTTGACTCTTTTCACGCCAACAATTAAATTGTTGTTTTACCTTTGCCTTACGCATCAATAGGGCATCGTTTTCATTGAATTTGTCACGAAACTTGAGTCACGTAATGATTTCGTTTTAATAGATACTTACATTCCTAAAATGGCGTGCGTTGCTACTTAAATAATATTTATTTCACTATTTGATAGTATAAAGTAAGTAGGTACTGTGATGTGAATGACTATCAGTTCGTGGTTAGTGATATGGCGTGTAAATAGCCAATTCCCAGGGGATGAGGGGATATCTTGGCCGGGCACTCGCTAAAGTCCTAAAGTCCTATCCTGTAGTTAGGATACTGCCTGCCCTGAATTACAAACTAAAATTAGGTTTATACATCCAAAATGTAACCTAACAATCCTAACTAACAGCAACTGGATGTCTGGAACTAGCTATGCCCTTTCTCGCTAGATTTTTATTACATATATTTATATATACCTACGCCTGTTGAGTATGTGTATCGTAAAATCTGTCAGCGTTGGTCCATTGCACTTGCACTAGTGACTAGATTAACTGACAGATTGGGCGACCGCTGTTGTAATGACAGAAGCGCAGCCCTCTCCCACCTCCAGTCATGCATGGCTGACCTAGATATTGACCCTATATGCTGTGGAACTTCAATCAGTATCGATTGGGTACAACTCGCCCTTTAAATACCTTTTATGTCATATGTCATAAGTGTCACGACTTCACATGTATTTATGTATGGTGTTCGGACTAAAATGACTTTTGCATGATATGTATGTATGTCGAATGCATGCATTGATGTATAAAAGACAAAATTAAGTTTAAATTTATATCCAGCAAGTAAATTTTCATTCAGTGAATCATGAATATCAATATGCTTTAATGAGTCTGCGCACAACGTTGCCAGGTTTACCGATCTGTAGTTAATAGCCGTATATAATAATTACTAGAGCTCAAACACGTGATCAAACATTGGATAACAATAACAATGGTTTTGGACCATAGTAAAGCTAAATACAAGTCTTTGTTTAACTCCTAATGGTCGCCAAGTCGTTAATTCCAGTCAGTACATTTTTAAAAATTCTACATAATTCATATAGAAAAATACTGCCAAAAACTATTTTAGATTCAGACATAGTAAAACCCTTTGCGCAAACAAGCAATGACAAGAATCTCTTTAACCACGAAAGTTTGTATATTCATCGATTAAGGTTATGACCGCCCGAAGCCTGGATGCTACGAAATGAGAGTAGAATATAAACTACAAGAATTGGCAGATAAAAGATCAGGATTCAGATCATCCCTACTCCAACAATGACCACCAGAATATTCGTTTACAAAACATAACAAAGAAAAAATCCTTCAACTTTTATCACTATATCAGTCACTTCTTATCTGAACATGAACGAAAATCTGAGGTTATTTTGTTTGTGATATTG
This sequence comes from Clepsis dumicolana, assembly GCA_963691665.1. Taxonomy (NCBI): domain Eukaryota; kingdom Metazoa; phylum Arthropoda; class Insecta; order Lepidoptera; family Tortricidae; genus Clepsis; species Clepsis dumicolana. Next base: position 13,422,027 of record OY829520.1, on the reverse strand, counting down.
AACTAGTGGCATCTAGCTGGCGACCAGATGAAATTCTCTTGAATTGGTGGCTTCATACGTCTAGAATATTTGAAACTAAGGAGAAGTAACAACAGACCCTAAAGCAAGCAGGCTAGGCAGTTTCCTTTTAACCACGTGATGTGACCACCACAATCTCTATGTCATTATTGTGCTGCTACCTAAACTTAAATTTTGCAGGGGTGCAGTCAATTCATCTTACAGGGCCAAATCTTGTCAAAAGAGGTAACTGAGAGCTTAGTTGTCTAGTGCTTAGGTAGCTGCGGGAAAGTCCTCATCAATTAAAGTTAAATACTTGAAATATCCGTGAAGCCCAGAGCTTATGAAGATATTGATCTATTAATGTATGATATAAAGAATAACTCTAATGGACGAAAGTGTGAAAGGATGGCATCATTGCTAAAAAGCCTCAGACCAGCCACATCGGATTAATTTTCTTTAAACTCAAGCTTGAAATGGGCGTTACTTACAAACAACTTGCTTATAAATAGCCGGATATGTCTGCAACTGTGCTAATTAATTTGTTTACGCTTTCGAACGCGTTTGTTAAAGGATTTACTTGTCAAATCGTAAGAGTTCGCAACAAGAGCAGCGTATTACTAAAATCAGTAACTTCGTTTATGATATGACCACCTAAAACGATACTTAGAAATAGTTTAATGTGTGGTGTGGTGGTCTTATCGATGAAAAACCGTATCGGTTTTTACAGGATTTCGATTTGAAATATAATCAAACCTCACTAATGAACTACTGTTATCAACGTTTTCTGCATTCGTGATTAGTAATTTTTAATTTATTGTTTGTTAAACTATCTTTCCAACGATAAATAAGTATGTACCTAAATATGTGATTCATCAGTTTTTTATGTTTATCACCATTTGCATACTTTCTAATAAATAACCTTACATTATTATTGTTACAACATCATCTAAATGTATAACTTGTCTCATCATGGCATCAAACCTTGCATCTTTCATTTTGTCATTGGTTGCCTTGAAAACGTAATCAGCAGTAAATTGCCTTTTCCTCCAACTACATTTAAAAGTGGAATCAAATTTCCATAACACATTCATGGGCATATTACGAACTACCTCTAAACGAGTGTGAAAGACACACATTCTCTCTTGACACTCCGAAGAAGTCTAAGTTACTTATTCGAACTGGTGTCGTTGCGTTGTTATCTCAATTCCTTAGCTGAAGTGAATTGGTCGTCCAATACACAAAGACGCCAATAATGCTAACAAGCCAGAGGCTGAGATATTTTTCTGCTGTTTGAAGACTATATCAGACGGCGATAATATTTTTATTGCGTCAATTTATCGTATGTTTGTTAGGGATGTTACGAGTCAATCCTTTTCCAACTCGGATCACTCGAGTTGATTCGGAACGTTGATCCGGATCAGGATACGAGTTGACTCGACTCGGATCAACCGGATGGCGTTCGCTCAATCCGCGAGTCAGCGAGTCGAGTCGAGTTCGGCGTATACGAGTCGCCGAGTTGGCGACTCGCATAACTCGCATTCGCATTCGTATCAAGCCGAGTCAATCGAGTTGGGTGCGCGTTGCGGTTGCGCGATTCGAATCGCCGAGTGGAACCGGCAAGTCGAGTTGATTCGGATTGCGAAGGAACTTGATTCGAATCAACTCGCATAGCGTCTGATTCGGATCATCCGAATCAGACAACTCGACTCGCCCATCGCTAATGTTTGTTCTGATTTATCCTTCAAGCTAAAGGCGACCAAGAGGAGGTTAAGTAACTGGAGACCGATAATTTCTTTGGACATTCTGGAACGACATGGCCTGTTTGCTCTTTGCTCTTTTAAAGATACTCTGTCTTACTTTATAGGTATATAGACAAGAGGTAGTATTTGAATCTGGTCCGATTTTGCTGGAGTGACGAAGGAATATTTAGCTGTTCCGTCCGCCTCGTTACCAGTACCTATAGCTGTTGCATCTATATAATTTATATATTACCTACGGAATTCACCGAGTATCTCCCTTTATGTTAGGTTAGGTATTGTACTGAACTGAATATGTGGCTCTCACTCGACATCTGACTGCAAATATTGCCTCAATATTCTCGGAAATTCAGTTTTTTAGGCCAAGAACGGGAGCACGGGTTCTGCAACGTAATGAATTCTTAAGAGCAACGTCCTTATGCAGTCTTGTTGCCGGTTGAGAGGTTTCGGAAATATTGATTCCAATAAGCTCTGAGAACAAAACAAGTTGCTAAATGCAACGGTCTCATTATGTATTCATTATTCCGTTAGAATAGTAAGTACAGTACGTTTCAAACTTAAATGCGCTTGTGAAGTTGTTCAGGCCATGGGAGGGGGTGTCGCGGTCCCGCTCCCACATTCCTGGTAATCTGTGCGTCTCGCTTCCCCTACAAGTGACCGACTTCACTCCATGCACAATTAAGTTTGACACGATACTTTTATGGAACCTTGCATAATTATGTATACAACACAGTTTACATGGAATTTAAAATTCTAGGTAAGTAAATATTACAGTGCTACTAGCTGTTTTCGATTACGAACAGGTTTCCTGTAGCAGATAACTGCAAACCGGAAGAAGGATAGCAAGAGTGTTACCGTTTATTTGAATTCTCAATAAATATTGGTATTAATATTGCTACCACAAATTTTGGACGTTTGTTTCAAATGTCGGTAATTAGTCATGTTTATCTTTATATTGAGGACATGCTAATTGAATACAAACTGGAAAATCAGTTATCTGTTTTTAATATTTATTTAGAATCCATTTTTAAAAACATCCAAATTTTACTCACTTATTTCACTTAATTAAATGTGCTCAAACCATCCATGAACTTGTTTGATTCCATAACCTTTTTTTTTTATTTATAAAGATAGACTAAGCTCAGTTTACACAGGATAAAAAAACTCTTGTTTTTATGCAAACAATACCAACATCAATTCAAGGTGACACCAGGCACATTTAAAATCAAAATTACCAAAATTAACTACCTGGAAAATAATGTCATGTCTCTAATCGTTCAAAAGTAATCGAACCTTGTTAAAATGGAATCAAAGTTTATATTCCCTTGTTTTATGAGTTTTCTTTTGACATTCTGCAAGAGACTGAAGATGTGTTAGTGATTGATGGGAATAATGACGGTTTGTGACGTCAGCGCAATGTTTGTTGTGCGAAAGTGACGCCAGCTGAAAGCTTGTCAACTATTTTGTTCGAAACAAACTTCTATTTTAGGGTTATTGTGTATTTTTCAATATTATTTGTTTATAGTCGCCTAATGCCATACACCTAACACTGCACTAGTATTTTTTTTAAAGTAGCTGTTTTAACAATGTTGAACCTATTAACCTATCTCTTTATTTGCTTTGTCATTATTATTTCGTAATTATAATTACACTGCATTAATATTCGAGATAAGTGTGACATGATGATTTTGAATAGGTACTATACAAATATAGTGATGTGACATTCGATTCGAAGGTTATCGGTTTTAGTCTCAACTTGTAATGACTGGCCCTAAACTATGAAGTGCAAAATTCGAAGTTCGTGTCGTGCCGTCCCGCTCACGCTAATATGATTTAATACGAGAGCGAGCGGGACGATACGATACGAACTTCGATTTTCGATTTTCGTAGTCGTCCCCCCTGATGACACCCAACATGTCTACACTTGTTTGCATCTAGGTAAAGACAATACATATGAATCATGTCTAGCCATAGCAAATCTTATTGCGATGAGTGCGAACGATAACATGCATTCTGAATAAGAATACAATGGATAGTTAAAGCTCGTAAATAAAAAAAAATACTAATGATATTGCTATAAATGTTGTAGGTAATTATCTATATGCATAGAGAAATTAGCGAGTAATGACATCTTTTGAGTATGATGCGTAGAATGCGGCCATCTTGATCTAATACAATTCGGTTTATAGGTATTATACACAGTAACTTTGTCTTGAAAGATGCCCGAAAACCGTGCTCACGCAACTCATTAGTCTTGGCATTTCATTTATCATTACAAACCAGTTTGTCTATGTATACTAATCTATTGTTAATCTAAACCGCAACAGGTAAGTACGCTCTTATGATTTACTTACTGAAATATGACCTTCTCGTCTCGATTTCGCACGCCAACAGCAAACGTACATACGGCCTCTGGTTATGACCTTGTCCTTGACCTTGTGAGGATTACTAATTTTGACAGATTTGACAGACGAAGCATCGTGACAACCATTATAGGTGTTGCTAGGTGTTTGTAGGATTGCAAGTTATTGATCTTGAAGCTTAAATGAGTATATATAGCGCGATAGTTAAAATATTAGATACCTTTGTTTCGTCGTCCGTTACTGCTTTGCGTGATTCGGGTCAATTTCAAGTCTTAGTTAAATGTGTTTAACATGGTTAGACTAAAAAAAGAGATGTTTTCAAAAATTTCGTAGACATACGCTCTTGTAGTACTTAGAGCAAAGTAATTGAATGCCTTGACGCAATGAAGAATTTGGCACAAGTGTTGTATTATCCAAACGCGAAAATTATACATATTCTTGTTTTTGGACACGCTTAATATCGTATCTTACTAGCTTATATGTCTTAGCTGTTATTATATCTACTTACTAGTTCTCTGAACCAGCCAGTAGTAATGTCTATATTTCCGTTAAATGTGTAGAAAGAATCATGATCTACTTACTTACCTATTTATCGATTCTATGTCGTCACGGCCAGCTGAAAGCTAACTAGCAAGCACCGTTGTGAATAGTAGGTACGCGTGTTAAGTTCAAAGACAGCTCAATTATCTAAAAATACCTAGGTACTTGAAAAAAAAGAATACGCTTTACTTGCCTAATAGAAAACACGATAGGTCTGTTTGCTTCGAGGCTGGTAGGAACCGTATTAAATATGTAAGTTTTTGATTTGAGTAGAGTCGTTTCGTTTGTGTGTTAAAAAAAAGATAATAAATTCCCAGTTTAGCCCAATCAATGGGGGGCTATCTCCCCCTAAACTACGAAATTCGAAAATCGAAGTTCGTATCGTGTCATCCCGCTCACTCGTGTCAAATAATATTAGCTTGACAGGGACGGCACGATACGAAGTTCTAATTTTGCACTTCGTAGTCGGGGGGCTCGAGTCAAAAATCCGCTAGGATCGCTAGTGTCGAGTCAGTTCTATCTGTAAATTTCCACCAATCATAGACCAGTGCCCTAAGCACAACATGTCGAATCCTGCGTCACGTAAAATCGAATAGTAAACTATAACGAGTTTGTATGACGTTTCGAACAGCGCCCGCCCGTGAGCGTATTTGGAACTAAAATTTAGTATGAGATTTCTCGATCTCGGTACGATAACCGTAACGTAACGCAGGATTCGACAAGTTATGCTTAGGGCACAGTAGCTTGTGTCTCGTTGGTGGAGAATGACAGATAGACCTTACGACTAGAATATTTTTATTCGTTTAGTTTTATACGTCCATTTGTATCCTCTTTGTTAATCCAATGCAATACAAGTGATTTCATACGGGCTTTACCTATGACGTTGCTAAGTAGAACGGTTTTTCTTTAGCAAGGATAAAACCATTATAAGTGTTTGCGGGAACACCTTAGCTTACCACAATAACAATCGTGACAGCAAAACAGTTGATGAACGGTAAACAAATGACTTTAATTTTAACCACAACATGATTATTACAATGATAAGTTACTAAATCAAATATCTTCGTGCTAATTCTATTTCATATTTGCAATTAGATGACAGACAAAAACGTTTATTATACCTATTGTTCAGTGATCATTTATGCAAAGAAGTATTTCATAGTAAAATAAAAACGGATCACTCACGTATATAACTACGTATGTGGACTATGAATTAGTCCGAAACATGTCGGGCTAAAGTCGACTTATATACGTGAGTGATCCGTTTTTATTTCACTATGATTGAGTCTCACGTTAAAAGAAGTATTTCTTTGATATCTCATAGGTTTTGCTGTATAGTTTGCCTCTGAATCTTCATTTAAAGATTTTCATAGTCTTAATACCAATGCAAGTTATTAAATGTTTGCTCAATATTATAAAAAAACCTTTTTTTATGTTAAATACTGTATGGATACTTTAATTTTAAAAACTATTGCTATACCTACCGACCTAAAATAATTTTTGACAGTCAAGAAACATGTTCCGTAGCAGCAAAGAAGCTCGACAAAGTTTAATTGAAAATTGTCCTAAATAAAGCTACCAAAATACATTCAACCACCTATCTTTAAAAATATGTCACGACACGTCCAAAAACTTCAAAAACTTGCCTCGAAAAAATTTCACACACTTGTTAAAAAGGATGCGTAATATTTACATAACCCAACTACCAGCGGGGCGGACGTCGAAAGCTCGGCGCGCGCGTCGTTTTCACTTTCATGGGCCGACGCCCCTGGGACAGCCTCGGCACACTTCGCCGCTCTTCGGCTCTGGGTCAAGGTCCGGTTATGGTGCTTATGGGAAACTTTCGGTGGAGTTACAGGTGTGAATGCGCCACTTGGAAAATAAGACAATAGCTTTCATTGTGACAATGTATTTTTAAACTGGTTTATTTGATGAACACTAAAAGTCTGGTCAATTTGTGTATTGTACAGCATCTACCAAATCTAAATTACTATAAAATATAACACAATTTTATCATTAGTTATACCTATTTGATGACCACGTTGCGTTATTAGTATCAGTATCACAACAGACTTGCAGTTTAAATATTCTTTCTATAGAACAAAAATAACATTGAGTTGACAGGTTTAGAAAAAACAGTAAAACGAATGATTAGCTGGAAGAGCGCAGCACTATTTTAAGGTCAACCCGCAAGAATGTGGTTGTGAATTATGTAGCACGAAACGTGATTCCGAGGTGTTTGAAATCTGTTTGTGGATTGATAATAGATGGCGTTGATTTGCTTAAATCGGCACCTAACGGCATTTCGTTTCCTTTTGAACTGCGGTGATTTCATTCGTATTGCACGCTGGAATAACTTATACCCGTACTTTACATAATCAATTAAAGGGTGTAGAGGTGTATTGACTGTGAAACTGTTCACTGAAGTAGGTACGAGGGGCGGCTGAAAAGTAATCTACCTAACAATGAAACAAAAGACTGTCGTGGCAATTTTTTTTTTTCTATATTGTCCCCTGCTAGTAAAATGCACTTATTAAATTTTTCAAATATTTAATTTAAACCATAAAAAAAAAATCTTTCGGTTTGTCGTCAAAAAAGTCAGTAACCGCAGCCTTCATTTCGTCATTGGTCATAAACCTTCGTCCCCTGAGGTCTTTCTTGAGAAGTCTAAACAGAAAATAGTCACAGGGGGCTAAATCTGGACTATAAGGGGGGTGGTCAATGGTTTCGAAGCCATTGTTTTTAATTGCTAGCTTCGTTGTGCGGGCGGTATGCACTGGTGCGTTATCGTGCAAAATCAGAATTCCTTTGCTTAGTTTACCTCGCCGTTTTTCTTTTATTGTCTCTCTTAGTGGATATAGTAAGTTTGAGTAATAATCAACATTCATTGTAGTTTTCTTCGGTAAATAATCTATGAGCAAAATCCCTTCTGTGTCCCAAAAGATTGTAGCCATAAGTTTACCTGCCGATGGACAGACCTTGAATTTCCGAGGCGGCTTCTCATCCTTAAATTTCCACTGTAACGACTCTTACTTACTTTCCGGGTCCCATTGTCGAATCCAAGTCTCATCACATGTTACAATTCTAGAAATTATTTCTTCCTCTTTCCCTCGACTCATGTCCAAAAACTCTTCGCAACATTTGACACGCCTCTCCATGTCAAATGCAGTCAACATACTGGGGACCCAACGTGCACTAACCTTGGACATGTTCAAATGCTCATGAATTATTTCATTGACTCGCTCTTTACAGACGCCCACATCTCTAGCTATCTCCCACTGCTTCACTCGTCGGTCCTCTAATATTTTTTTTTTCACCCTGGCTACATTTTCATCGGTGACGGCCGAAACTGGTCTTCCGCTACGAGGATCATCTTCCAGGCTCTCACGACCTAACTTAAACTGCTTTGACCAAAACTTTATAACAAATTCGAAAGAACACGAACTGCCAAACACACTTAACATACGCTGTCTGATCTCCGAAGGCGTATTCCCTTCTTTAGTCAAAAACTTAATCACCGCACGCTGCTAGATTTTATCCATTTTCACTTTTTCTGCCGACATGTTTGAAACAATTGTAGGAGACAAATAAACGTGATGCAATAAACAAATCAATGTAATACATTTTGAAAATAGAATAACAAACGAGTATAAATCCATACCAGCCAGCATTCTTTTTGTATATATTTCTGACCAAGGAGATTACTTATCAGCCGCCCCTCGTAGTTAGGTAGAAGTACGATTTTTGTAGATTGTCAATGAATGCTTGCATTGATTCAGCTTAAGAAAAAAAAACATGCTAGTGCTGTGTGTGCTACTTCACTAGTTACTTTAAAAGCTATTCCCAAATTTACCGACAAATTAATTTAAATAATCAAATGCGTACAGGAACTAAACATTCATCTGAATACTTTAATGTTTAATTAATTGTAAGAGATGTTACTACATCACGTTCGTTGTCTTAAATTGTTAATCGACATACATAAGACCTATAGTGTGATTCGAACAAGATAAGACGCGGATAAAAGCTACAGGTTAAGTGACTTAGTAAATTGCTCTTTCACCAGAGAGAGTTGTCTATTTAGTTGATACGCAAGTCATCGACGACAGTCGGAATTCCTAATTATATTTGCTGGCCTTATCTAAAAGCTTATTATCTAATGTGAGTTTAATAATAAGAAATTAAGTATCTACTTTGATAGCGACATGTTCTGTAAATGTAAAATCCATTCTGTGAAAGTTTTTCTTGGAGGGTGAGGAATTGACATGAGGACCACGGATAGATATTTTCACTATAAAAAAAACCCATAGCTTACCCCGAATTCACGCTGAGAAAAATTAGGTATGCCGTCAACAACTCAATATAGGGCCTCAATATTTCTTACTAATGTAATAGCAGACTTAGCATTAAACCGCACGCATAAAAAAACATAGTATCTACCACGGGCGTAGCCAGGGGGAGGGTTTTGGGGGTTCAAACCCCCTCCCCCCTCCCCAAAGTCAGATATTAACATTCATAGAATTAAAATACGTACAGGCGTGCGGCATATCTCATTGAACACTAACTATTACCTACATTATATTATCTTAAACCCCCCCATACTAAAACCATGCTACGTCCGTGGTATCTACCTGTAAACGTAAGTCGAAACTTTTAAGTAAATGAACACAATTATAGGCTTGAAAGTCTGATACGGGCACTCGATTCTAAAGCAACTTAGGGTATACTTACCAAGTTGCTAACAAGATACAAATGAATACGTACAAATCATCTATTAGGAATCGATAATTGCTTATGTTTACAGAATTCTTATACTACTTCTATTGATAGTTTGTTGTAAATTTTAACGCAAGATTTCCTTATTGTTTTGTGGCCCGTTCACCCGCACTCCCGTTAGATGGCGCTGCTCCGTATAGAATACAAATTAGCTTACAGAATTCAAAACTGAATTAAATCACAATTTCGTCTAATTCCACTGTTAACTTAATTGCCTAGGTGTCTAGGTTGAAATTGGAATGGGATAGTTTTCAACCATATGCACTTCGTAGCCTAGTTTAGGCATAATTAACATTATAACACACATTCTTGGCTCGCTCTCGCGGTGACGCCGCCATTGGTGTGTTAACCTAGTTGTCGACCTTTTGCCAAAAAATCTGTTTACCATTCTGTTTTGAATGAACCCGTAGGTATATTGCTGATGTTTCACTGATAAACAGTGTATTGTTAGTTCATTAAACTCCTGACCACTTATTTGGGTTTTAAAAAAATACTATGTTGTTCTGTATGTTCTTTTGAGATCATATCAATCAAAGGAAGTATGTTTTGACATTGAACTAAGTATATATCATACAAACATTGCACAATTTTTCAACCAACAAGCGTACAAAATAGCGGGAACAATGCAAAACATCGTATGTCATCGACCCTTGATATCGTAGCTTATCACGTGACGAAATATACTGCACTTGGCAAACGAATAATACTTGTTATCATGTTTTTAGATAGTGATAGCACATGTAAATACATGTATCTTAAGTCAGTAGCCGGGCTTTATCTGATATCCTTGAGTTGAATTAATGTAAAATCTGTCGTTACTTACCGATTTTTTAACAACCGTATTTTTGTGATCAATTTCATTTTTGGTTAATAATTTCTATCGGTGATTACCGATTATTCGCAGCACTATTTTTCGAAATAATGCATCAACAAAATGCATTCATTTTGTTTGTTTATAAAGTGTATGTTTTGTTTCAGATAGTAAACCATGATCGAGCAGGAGGGCGATAGCGAGCCGGCGCACCACGCGCGTCGGCCTATGAACGCTTTCCTCATTTTCTGCAAGCGTCACCGGAGCGTCGTGCGAGATAAATATCCTAATCTCGAGAATAGGTAAGCTTTTATCTTGAAACCTTGCCCGATAAAATCTGAATAGTCTCAATGACATTGAAGTTCTCTAAGCGTGTTTTCCAAGGTAGTTCGAACTTTCGAGAGATCGGAATTTTCACGGCAAAACATAAAACTGTCGCAATTTTCCTGGAGCTCGTAACATATTTCGATGCCGATATCAATAGTTTTGACGTCTAATTACTATCTAACACAAGTTTTCTGATTTTTTTGTTGCCTGGTGGTAAATTTTCTCAGTCAGTGACATTTATTTTGAGAAGGTTCCACATTGCGTCACAAATGGTATGGTTCGACTGCACGTTCGACTCGGGACTGGAACTAACCAACATTATTAGAAATCTAAACCACAGTCCTGTCATACTGCCCTGACATGACATTTTGATTTATTAACAAATCTTTAGTACGAAAATGGCTTGAATAATACTTTTTCAACATAAATTGTCTATTCGTTTAATCGTTCAGAATTGGTTTTTATATAAATATAAAAAAAACGAAACGTGAAAATTGTTGGTAACATTAACATTTCTAATTGCAGATCCATCACGAAGATTCTCGGAGAATGGTGGGCCAATTTGGATGAGGAAGAGAAAGCCTGCTACACAGGTCTTGCTAAACAGGTAATTTGATTAAATCAAAAGCTGCATCACAGTTCACAGTATTTACCTATCTTAGTACCTATGTAATTGATTTTATATTGACTCATTTAATAATTACTTTGTTTCAGTACAAAGACGCGTTCTTCAGCGCCAATCCTGATTTCAAATGGTACAAGTTGCCTGCCCCACCGCTACGCACCCACACGTCCCGGCCCAGGGAATCGAATGAGAAAGCCAACGACTCCCCCGAAATAGAGTACCACGAAGCCGAAGTAGAAAAAACAAACAACAACTCGACTAAAGTTGACTTCAACAAGAAGCCAAACGATAATGTCTTTGACGGAGAACAAAAGGCTATGTCCATGTTTACTCCCGGAAAACTAGCCGACGAAGCCCAAATGGGAGGTCTCAGCAGCCTCCTATCTACAAAGACTGAAATCAAAACGCCGAACCCGTACTACTCACCTCCTTCCTATAAAGTAAACACGATCTCAAGCGATGATAGATCTCATAATATAATAGACAGGGTGAACATGAAAGGTTATACGCGTGAAGAGAGCATACGAGAGCTCCAAAATGCTCTTTCCGAAACGACAAAAATCTTTGAGGAAGATTTTGATGAACAAAAAGAACGTATTTATCAGTATGGTGGTTCTAACGATCAATTCACCAATCAAGATGTGATAGATCAGATAGTTGACAAGCGATACTCAAGAGATGATGAGTTCAGCTATCAGCGTCAATGGTCAGATGATGAAAAGAATATGAGGTCGGGGCGGACGTGTAAGGGAAAAAGATACCAAGAGTTCATGGCTGTAGGAGGACTGATAGTTAATAAAAGGCAGAAGAGAGATTACTCAGACAAATTGTCCGACGAAGACTACAACGCTTCGTGCAGCTGGGACTCTGGTAATGCGCGCACCGACGATGCCGTCGCTTACGATGAATCGAGACAAATATTCTTACCAAACGAACCAACTGAAAGCGAATTTAAATCTAATGCAACCGATGCACCCAAACCAGACAATAACTCGAACAAGACGTTCAAGGCTGCGGATTTTGATTTAGATGCAAAAATAAAGGCATTGCCCTCTCTTAGCCTGGAAAAATTCCAACAGAAGAAACGGGAGAATAAACGCAAGAAGAAAACGATCAATCTGAAACCGAAATCGTTTGAGAGCTCTCACATAGTGAACTCGGTTCCCAGGCCGGCGTACCCGGGCGATCGCCGGGAAATGGCCGAGAACTGGCGGGAAACAGTCATTGGCAGTCAAAAACGGAAACCAAGGAAAATAAGCATTACAAGGCTCGAGATTAACAGCTTGATTTCAAGCGTAGAACTGAAGGAAGCGCATAATATAAGCCCGGAAATTAAAATTGCCACGGAAGCGCCGTGCAGCGTCGTCCACAACATGGATATTTGCAAACCACAATCTCACGGCAACGTGGACTTGTTGGCACTGGCGACACTGGCCGAAGTGGCGGCCAACACGTCCAAAATAGAAGACACGTCCATCGTGGACATCATGGCCGCGGCCGGCGCTGGCGACCACGCTTCCAAGGTATAGCATACCAACACCACTAGCCTTAAAACAGAGATATTCCAAAAATTATTTACTTTATAATCAGATAATATTTATATATAGATCTACTTTTACATTGTACGCATAAAGATTAATATTATTGTACACTTTTGATTGTAGTTTTTATAAAGTAGATCATAGATTTTATTTATATGAAAAAAACCTATATATGTATACCTTAGTTCGGTACGGGCATATAGGCTGCTACGTTCTGCTTTATTAGGAGAAATAAGGGTGATAGATAGGTAATTATTGATATCACACAAAATAAAAAACAAGGCATAATCTTATACGTGTTAAAGAATACAAAAGTAATCCTTATGTTGATATAATATATTCATGTATGACACGTTTAGCGACATCACATACTAGTTCAAATGGGGCGTGTCAAGATCCATTCATCACAATTTACTGTAAGTTATGAATGCCAAACATAAGTCATTATCTAAGTGTATACAAACCTCATATTTTTTCATATAATAATAGTTTATTTTAAACGCCTTAATTTAGATAAAAATAACTTTAACACCACGTGCATTAACTGCATTGCATTTTTAAGGTGTTCCATTTCAGTTGCACGATTTGTGCTGCTTTTCAATATAAATTTATTTTTATACAGACGATTTATTACGTGCAAAAATACACACGTTTGGAAATTAGACCTGTTTTGATCGGTTTTTCTTTTAATCTTATAATAAATGGCTTGAGACTATATTACGTCATCTGTGTACCAACTACTGCGAACTGGTTGCTTTACCTAGCTGTATTGTATGATTTATAAAATGAGGAAAGCAGTGCCGATAGCAGATCCCACGTCATATAGTCGTAGCATGCTAGGCTCGGTAATTTAGTTATTCGCTAGTTATCCTGAAGGCCTTAAAAGCCGGCCAAATTGTTTTGTGAGTCAAACTCACGACATAGCACTTGTGATAAAACCTTTACTAGAAGTTAGGTAACCATTATGTTTTTCTTACCTATCATTACTTTTATGAACGAATGTCTAATCTATGGAGAAATCACATATTAATTAGGTACTAAATCCTTAAAACAACATTCTCATTTTAACTTTTCATTGATTAGTAGTTATACAAAGTAATCTTGTCCCTTTAGGTACCTGAAATTCAACAAAAAAAACTTCATGATTGTCATGAAACAAAAAAAAACGAACTTTGTAATTTAAGTTATTTTTAACCAATTATAAGTTGTCACCATTGTCACTAGCTATTTACTTTCGGAACAGTGTTTCTCAAATTGTTTTTATTGTTTGTTTGTGATGGATTTCTTTATAAAGAGTTCTGTGATTTTTTCAATCGTCTATCGGAGTTTCTGAGGCTGGATCGCGTGAGAAACTTCTGTTGCAGGTCTAGTCTAGAATTTGTATGGAAATATAATCAAGTACTAAATTCGAAAGTGCACTTATATTTTTTAAAGTTACAAACAATGACACACGCCATAATGTGACATGCTCAGCCAAAGACCAAATGTATTTAGAATAGAAAAGCTAGGTAGGTACTGTATAATATTATATAACGTATAAGTAAGTGATATACATATTAAAATATAATATCTATTATACTTATATTTTAACACCACATAGTTATGTGACATTCTGAATGTCACTTTTTTATTTAATTGTAGCTTGTTGCATTTTGTTTTAAAAACCATGTTCTCTTCACAGAGCTTATAAATTTATTTGTTGATTTTTTTTATGTAAAGATTTATCAATTGTTACGTTTGAATTGAAAATTTGTGAGCTTCTGAAGGTTCCTAGATTTGAGATTTTAATTTGGGCTTATCAGTATCGAATCTGACACCAAAATTAGGTACTGAATCTCTTATGAAGAAAAATGTTTTTGCCTTGTGGAAGATAAAGCCTTATTTTACCGCACTAGGGTTAAGACAAGTTGAAATGGGGCCAGTTTGCGGTGGGAAAGGTAAGCGCATGCGCGCGGTTAAAAAGATTAGGAACGAAAAAGTAATGGACTCAAGTATAGCAAATTAATTCAAATTAAACCGTCAAAAGTACCTCAAAACGCACTAGGTCCATGATGAAATGGTGCTAAAAGATCTGTTTTTAAATTTTGTTTTAATACCTCCATTGCTAAAATTACTTCTATTTATTGCGATGGATGGTTAGATAGAAGTGATATAATCGAATTGTTAATTTTAAGCCATCGCTCTTAATCAGTTTTACTAAAAAGAAGTGATATTATTCTAAACCCTCGACTTGGTTAGGGTTTTTTTTAATACAATTTTGTTTTGTTGTTATTTGAGAAACACTGGTCTAGACTATTCATTAGTTAGGGCCGTAGGGCATAATAAAGTCGGCACCCAAAGTGTATTTGGTTCCAAAGTATATTGTTGAATGATTTGTTACTGAAGTGAGTGGTACGATAATTATTATATCCTTTTATTATAGAAATAAAGTTTATTCATATTAACGTTCGTTTTCATTTATGTACATTTGGTTGAATTCATTCCATTAAAAACGACTACACTATTGACGACCATAAAGCCTAGTGAGCTACCAGAGTTATCAATTTATTTCACTACTAGCTTATGCCCCGCGGCTTTGCCCCCGTGAAATATTTCAAAATGAGCTAGTTCCCTATCCCGTGGGAATTTCGAAAAATCCCTTCTTAGTGCACCTCTAGGATACTCAAGGTATACGTTTGCCAAATTTCAGGTCTCTAGATTCAGTGGTTTAGGCTCTGCGTTGTCTGTCAGTCAGTCAGTACGGTTCTGTTTTATAGGTATAGATGATTGAGTTTCACGCTACCTAGTTAAACTTTCTTGTTAAAAGTTAAAAGGAAAAGTAGCAGAAGTAAAATCTGCACAAGTTCTTATGTTAATAACAATAGAGCCGTGCTTAGATCATTGTGTACGCGTTGGTTGCTTAGCTACTTTTCCTGCTGACTGTACAATGATTTTTTAGCATTATTTTATGGCTTGCAATTACTTATCTGGTAAACCGGTATCGTTGCACTGCATCTCCTCACTATTTTGTCATGTCATGAAGCGTTTTTGCAACTAATAACCAAGTTTTTAATTAGTCTGCAGAATAGTTAATTCGCATTTATTCTATCTGTTTTTTTTTTCAAATTTCTGATGTGAGATCAGACTACTATGATATTATTTCGAGTAATAACTTCAAAAACAATCTAAATCAAAACAAAACGCAAACTTCAATTTGAGATAAACTCATGTTAAAGTTGAAAAACGTCCCACGAATGTCAAATTCGGCCGTATCGTATTCGATTTCGTTTCGTTAGTTCGTTACGGATTTCGATATTTTCGATCAAAAAGTAAATTCATTAATACTGTTATTAATAAAAAGTACGATATATGCTTACAGCCCCGTGTTGGTTAACTAATCGCTACAAATCTGGATGACAATACAATGATTGCGGCGTCTGAACCACTGGTAGGTTATATTTATATTATTGTATTGCCTAAACATAGCAGCAACAACTTGGCTACGGATTCTCTTGTTTTTAAAGCATTGATTTACTTTAATGAAGCTACATTTTATTATATGCTATTTGAAACACATGGCTTTCATGTGCAACTCGAAAAAGCTCACCAGAGGCGTACTTTAGACTGAAGTCATGTGAACAGAGTCAATCAAAGTGTAGATACAATTCTTAATATACATTACATGAAGCTAAGCTTCATTATGTATAATATTAGTAGGATAGTAGGATCAATGGCAATACCATTTAACCACACTCTAATTGTATAAGTTCTCACTTTAAATCACAGGAGTTTGTGCCTCACGGCAGAACAGTGCTAGCAAAACACCCGGAGCAGATCTACGGACGCACTCCTTCAACGGCATCAGAAAACTCGTTGCTGTACAAGTTGACCAACTTTGCCATCAAGGATGAGAGCCTCTTGGAACCCAAGACTGACCAGGAGTGGTGGTGTGTGCGAGAGGTGTACTATAAGACCAAAGATGGTGAGAACTTGATTATCAATTTTATTGTATGTTGTATTTCAAATGTTTGCTTATTTATGTGCTGATTTATAAATTTATACACAATAGATGTGAATGGTAAAAAACATTTCCAATCAGATATTTGAGTGTCAACAGCAACTAAATTTATTTTAACTCTACATTTAAACAATGAGTTGAAGAAAAAAGAATGAGAACAGGTACATTTATTTGAAAATGTTATTGATGGTGTTAAGTACTCAGCTGTTGTATATAACAAGTATTGCACTACCCTAGTAATTGAATTACAATTTGCCCTTACAATAATCTATGAGTTTCTCTCATTATAAGAAAATTTGTTTAGGTGGTAGTGAATATACCTATACTTAAATGTAATCCTTATGATATTACAGATTTTGAAGAAGACCCACCAACCCCAAAAGACGTCAAAGAAGACATGTCCGAGTCCTTCCAGCCAACGAGCAGACTCAAACAGGATTTCAACATCTCCATCAAATCGGAACTCATGGCTGGTGTGAAACGGATGGACACAGAAAGCTCCGGACCATCTGCTGGTCCTTCCAGAGCCAGTAGTGCGAACAGTTCCAGTGATATGTCTAAACGGTTTAAACTGGACAGCAGCCAGCCGCCAAAGAAGAAGTATTTGAATCCGAGGACTGACTGCTGTTATGAGGAGGAGTTGTATGTTAAAGGGTGCACGGCTGTTTGGTCTAAAGGTATTTATTCTCGTAGAACTCTGGTCACCATACTCAGATATTCTTCCTAGTCTTTTAGGGAAGTCTCCATGCGTCAGAAGGGAAAAAAGGGGACTTGCGTGTCTGTCTGTTTGTTCGTTTGTCACAACCAATTTTCCAGACCATTGACCTGATGAGTTGAAATTCAGTACACATATGCTGACCAAGACGGGTGTGTCAAGTATATGTATAAATAAATTTTAAAAATGGGGCCACTTTCAGGGGTAAATATTTGAAATAAAAAAAAAGTTTTGGACACTCATGTGACATATGAAATTAAAGGGCATGTAAGAATCTCAAATTTGAATTTTTCTTACTTTTAAAATAAATAGTTTTGAAGTTGTTTAAGAATATAGACGAAAATCCTTAATACGGATTTACGTACCTAAATAAATTAAAACAACTTATGGTACTTAGATAATCAACGCACCTACGGAACCTTTTCAACGCGAGTTTAACTCGTACTTGTCCAGTCAGGTTTTTTAAGTGAACTCCCGTATTTATTTTTTAGCTCAGATTTTTCAACGCGACTTTAACTCGTACTTGTCCAGTCAGGTTTTTTAAGTGAACTCCCGTATTTATTTTTTAGCTCAGAAGGCGTATATTTTTTATTAACGCAGGTCTAATCTCCACGCCAGCCACGAAACTATCTAGCGCGGAGCACAGAGAAACCATCGCCTGCTATACCATAGAGAACCCCATAAAACACGCTGCCTTTGCCAACTTCCACGTAGCCATAAACAATACCATGCTCCTTGACGCCCTGAACTCACAAATAGGCGATGTCAAAAAGAACATAAAAATCGAAGACTCCACAGCGCATCTGACCACCAAAGTCATGCCTTCAATTTTACTCATAGACAACAAGTGTCTAAGAGTGTACGCGACTGACGGCAGGGAATACATGACTAGCATACCTTTTCAGGTCAAAAAAGTGTGGCCGATGAAGTATGGTGTGCTACTTGAGAAAGATGCGACTCAGTTGATGCAGAACTCCATGCTGCCAACATCGTTTTCGAAGCTAAACGAGTCGTATAACAGCACGTTTTCCAAGTCGAAAACGTTTGGCAATATGAGCGCGAAGCTAAGAGCAGAATCTGTATCGGGTTATGGCGCTGATGTGCCCCTGCCGACCTGTTTCTCACTCTCCCATCCTCTCGATGAAGTTAGTCCGATCCTAATGAAGTCACCCTCCCACGGTTTGCAGTACTACAGCGACTGCGATCTGCAAATTATTTTTGTTAACACAAACCCGAGCATCATTTTGACATACGACTGTAAATTGGCCACGCATTCGCTTTGGAAAATCCGCAGAGCGTCCCGCGACGAATGCCTCTCAATGTGCCCTGACATGAACTCCACGACGACGGTTTTCAGCCAATCCGTTGACTTCGGGAGCCCTCTACACAGTAACTTGGGAAGAAACACAACGAACCCCTTATCTGGGAGCCCTTTCCACTCTAAAAAGGCTGGTACTCCCTCTAGATCAAGAATCGACAGCCCTTTAGCGAACGCGTTCTACCAGCAAGGCCTGTCACCTCACCATTCCATCGGGCAAGCGTCTTCTACCTCAATGATGGCTAATAACCACGTGCAATCACCTCCAACTCTTCCCTTGTACCCTGATATATGCCTAGACCACATATGGACAGATACCCAGAGCATAAGGCGGGATCCTATCGAGAATTCCACAGACACGAAAACATTTTTGCATACGGATTTGGTGGGCCATGAGTACTTGTGTTTCATGGTCAAAGTGGCGAGTGTTAGTAAGCTACAGATTGTGAGGTTGCAGCGAAGCCATTTGCATGGGCAGGTGGGTAAGACGAACTTGATTGTGGGCAGTGTGTCGTCGGTGGCTGCGAAAGACGCTGTGGTCTTGGATCAGCTGAACATGATCTCGCTGATCGACGAATCCGGGAATATTATACTTCAGAGCGGGAATCATGTTGTTGGCAAGGTAATGTGGAATTTTATTTTTTGTACAAGTTATTATGTATATGCTTTATTTAGCCTGCAGGTTTATTGTCTAGCTCGGTCGCAATCGCCGTCATGTTCATTTTGACAGTTTTTGTATGGGCTGACAATTGGTATTATTAACAGCTAGCTGTCACAGTCATATAAAACTGTAATTTCAATCCGATGACGGGTTTGACACCGGGTAGTTATGCAATTACTCTGCTGTCCTGGTCTGCTTTGTGTCTGTAATAAAATGTTACAAGTTATATTTGATACCACTTCCAGTGGTCGGATTGACTCGAATGAATGGGGATTATTTCCCAAACGGTTCAACTGATTCAGACGTGGCTTTCTAAAACAAAAAGCTAATGTAATCGTCTTGCTTCCTATCTAAGTTTCATTCAAATCGGTAGACGCGTTCATTAAAGTCTGTTCAAGGACAATAAAACCAAGAGGACTGCCAAATGGCTATACAGTGTCGCGTTCCTGTAAAATAATGAGCCTGCTGTAGCTAGTTTCACTATAGAGAAGTCTCTGTACCATTAATTTTGTATGACACTTAGACCTCTGGCTAACACAATAGTGCCATCTATGAACTGAAAGAAAAAAACGAATTTAGATGGCGCTATTGTGTTAGCCAGAGGTCTAAATGTCATACCAAATGAATGGTACAGAGACCCCTCCGTAGTAAAACTAGGCTTATTATTTCAAAGGAACGCGACATCGTATAGACACTGGCAGTCCTCTTGGTTTTATGATCCTTGAGTCTGTTCAAAGAGCGTTACTATTTCGAGACGATATAATAACGTTTGGTAAATGTTAATAAATCGTCTCGAAATAGTAACTATCGCAAATTATATGACGGGCGTCACTTATCGCCGCGCGCACTAAGTGTTGTGGTACGAGGCACGCAGCTATTTTCAAGCGCGGCGCCAAAAATGGAATATTATGAATACAGTTTCTTTTAACATGAAACTACCGTGAGACTCAATCACAATGAAATAAAAACGGATCACTCACGTATATAAGTCGAGTTTAGCCCGACATGTTTCGGACTAATTCGTAGTCCTTCCTCTGGGAGAACTCGACTTATATACGTGAGTGATCCGTTTTTATTTCACTATAATACAGTTTCTGTTTAATTTTTTAATTGTCACCGGTAAAAATAATTAGCAGGCCGCTATTTATAATGTGTTAAGTAAGAAGCCCTGATTGTTTTATCAGCTCTCGGCGAACAGACTTTGACACAAAGTCGAGGGTTATCAACCTTTCTAAGAGGTAGTTAGGGTTGCCAGGCACCTGGGTAAAGCCTCACCATGTAGCTATGGCACGGCAGGTGCACGTGGGCGGGGTGCTGGCGCGGCTCATCGACTCGCCGTACAGCAAGCGCTCGGCGCTGCAGTCGCCGTTCCCGCGGCGCAGCAGCCTGCTGCCGGCGCGCTGTCACGACGCCGCGCCGTTCGACGACTCGGCGCTGCATCTGCTGTCGCCCGTGCCGCACGCCGCGGCGGCGCGCCCGCAGCCCCGCGAGAGCTTGGGTGAGCAGACATTACAGGGGCCCGTTTCTCGAAGCTTATTAGAATAACCTATAAAACAGTACCGTGACTGACTGACTTACAGACAACTCACAGCCTAAACCACTAGACATTGAGACTTAAAATGTGGCAAACAGCAGGTATATACCTTCAGTATTCTAGAGGTGCACTAAGAAGGGCTTTTCGAAATTCCCACGGGATAGGGAACTAGCCCATTTTGAAATATTTCACGGGGGCAAAGCTAGTTAGACTAATAATATTAGTGTTTTGTCTCACCCATCGTAAGCGGGAAGTAAAAAAAAAACAACTGTATTCAAGTCTCTTTTATTTTAATACCTACTAATCTTGGAGATGCAAAATAAAATAGAAAAAGATGGTCTTAAATTAGATACCGATCCGTGACTTACGACTGAAACAAAACACAAATATTATTAGTCTACCAAGCTTTGAGAAGTGAGGCCCAGATCTAGTGGGGCTAACCCTTTGTTTACAGTAGCGCGGGGGGGGCGAGGGGTGACGTGTGGCGAGGTTAGGGATGACGCCTGGCGAGGAGAAGGGCGACGAGTCACAAGGCTAGAGTGGACGAGTAATGAGACAAGGGGTGACGAGTGACAAAGCTAGGTTCGACGAATGACCAGGCTAGGTGCGACCAGTGACGAGGCTAGGAGCGACGAAAGACTAGGCGAGGGGCGACAAGTGACGAAGCCACATATGTGTTTTAAAATTTTGAACGTTTGATAGGTACATAAGTCAGAATTTATCTAAGTATGACTAGGTTTTTCCGTTGCTCTATAACACAATATCTGCTTATCTAATTTGAAACTACGTATTTTTTTAATAAGTACAATATTTTAATAATGTACATTGGTTATTCACACTTATCACACGATACTTGTCCGTCCAGGTCTCCGCGGCATATCAGACGCGTGCGGCGCTCGCGCGACGCTAGTGTTCGACACGGGCGCCATGTACCGCGTGTCGCTTCCTATGCTATCGTGTTCAAGACTCGTGCAGTACTGCATCGCTGCGCTTAAAGCACTGTTGCCACATGATATTACCATGCAGGTATGTGTAGAAGTAAAGTTAGTGTGAGTTTGTAGGAACGTAACTAATTTTGACATGAGCGTAGTACATCGTCCCCCTCGAAAAGTAGCAGAATTTGTAGTGCATAGATAAGCGAAAGGCGCCTCCCGTCTATTATTTAATGGGTAAAGCGTTAGTGCAATTATCAATGACTAGCTTAAGCCACGCGGCTTTGCCTCCATGAAGTATTTCAAAATGGGCTAGTTCCTTATCTCGTGGGAATTTCGAAAAATCCCTTAGTGCACCTCTACGAAACTCAAGATATATGTGTACCAAATTTTATGTCTCTGGCTTTAGTCGTTTAGGCTGTGCGTTGATATATCAGTCAGTCAGTCACGTTTCTGTTTTATATGTTTAGAAGACTCACACTAAGCTTGGCCTGTCAGAACTATATCGAGATGGACGGATAGGGTTTATCGATGGAATGTGAAACGAGCTTCTAACATCTTGCATAGATATTTTATTACAAAGAGTGCACCTCACTTGCAATTTTTTTTTATACGACAAGGAAGGCAAACGAGCAAGTGGGTCACCTGATGGTAAGTTATCACCACTGCCCATAGACAGCCGCAGACTCGGAGGGTTTGCAAATGCGTTGCCAACCTAACGAGTACGATGGAGGTAGCGATCCAGACGGACCTCGCACAAGGTCTTACCACCCGCAAAATATTTGCAGATCTTTCCTACCACCGCCATTCGTAACAATTGTCATATAAATACCATGGGACAAATTGACACCAATTGACCTAGTCCCAAACTAGGCAAAGCCTGTACTATGGGTACTAGACAACGGATAAACATACTTATATAGATAAATACATACTTATATACATACTAAACATCTAAGACTCGAGAACAAATATTCGTATTCATAATACAAACATCTGCCCCGACCGGGATTCGAACCCGGGACCTCAAGCTTCATAGTCAGGGTCTCTAACCACTGGGCTATTCGGTCGTCATATTATCCCCAGGTAATAATAAAATGGTACGGCGTCCGCAACGCCCCCGGCAGCCAAGATCTCGCCCCCCGACAGGAATGGTCGATGTTCTCCAACCTCCTGCTCTCCTTGCTCGGGTACGGCGTGGAGACCCTCTCCCGAGGGCACAGCGACGAGCAGGACTGCGAGGTCGCTACCAAGAAACAGAGGACGTCCAGCGACGGCACCGCGGACGACTGGGAATATCTCTTGAACTCCAAGTTGCATAAAGCAGTTGGTAACTCTATGGCGGCCATGTTGAATCTGCCGATCACGTCAGCTGATTCCAAACGGCGTACGGATAAGTATGCCCGGACTGGCAGAAGGAGCTCTAAAGAAGAAAAACATCAGTTCAACACGAATTCTCTGCTATTCCCTTACACTGTGCAGGTGTTGTACGCGTTTCATCTGATTTACGAGGAGATTAAGTTGAACACTTTGCTATTTAGTGACTTGAAGCCGCTGTCCGCGTTTTTGTATCAAATCGCGAAGGATTTGCGTCTAGATGGTTACGTGAATCACTATTGGTTGGATTTTCCTACTGATTTTAGCCTGGAGTACAGTACGGATGATTCGCAGATGAGTGACGCTGTTGTGGCTAAGTTGTCGCAGCCGACTTACTTCACGGCACAACCGCCAAATGTGTTTGGATACTTGGACGCGATGTTCAAAGATGTGGATGTCGGATATTATCCATATCTGACGGATGTCAATACCATGTCCAAGGATTTGATTGAGGTGAGATATTTTGTTGTATGCTACATTATAATTTGGTAGATTATTGAGCTTTATGAAAGTTGAGCATCAGTTTTATCGAAATTTTCGGTTTTTTGTAGGTATTCTTGCACAAACTACTTTATAATGCCAGAACTTCATTTTGAACCCCCGACACAAAATGGGGGGTGTTATAAGTCACTAAAAGTTCAAAATGAACTCCGGACCTACCATGGAACCTTTTCTTAGTAAACGTCATAGAGACATCGCATTGCTTGACAAGGAAAATCGTTATGACGTTTACTATAAAAATGCTCTATGGCGGGTCAAGAATGAATTTCCTCGACTGTACATTAAATAAACTAAAATGGATTTGCACCGACAGATCCTGAACATAGTGGGGAACGGCCGCAACTGCGGCGTGCACACGATATCGCGGCGCGACAACATGGCGGCCAGCACGCCGCGCGCGCGCCGCGCCAACACGCACCATCAAGCCGTGCTGACCATGGAGGCCAGGGGTGTGTATAGTGCAATATGTAAATTGCCCCAGAGACCAATGAACTTTTACTTTTACTCATAAGCAGGGTTGGGACTGTTCAAAAGCAGGGTTGGGACTGCTCATAAGCAGGTTTGAGACTGCTCATAAGCAGGGTTGGGACTGTTCATAAGCAGGGTTCGGATTGCTCATAAGTAGGGTTGGGACTGCTCGTAAGCAGGGTTGGGACTGTTCATAAGCAGGGTTGGGACTGCTCGTAAGCAGGGTTGGGACTGCTCTTAAGCAGGGTTGGGACTGCTCATAAGCAGGTTTGGGACTGCTCGTAAGCAGGGTTGGGACTGCTCTTAAGTAGGGTTGGGACTGCTCATAAGTAGGGTTGGGACTGCTCGTAAGCAGGGTTGGGACTGCTCATAAGCTGGGTTGGGACTGCTCATAAGTAGGGTTGGGACTGCTCGTAAGCAGGGTTGGGACTGCTCATAAGCAGGGTTGGGACTGCTCATAAGCTGGGTTGGGACTGCTCATAAGTAGGGTTGGGACTGCTCGTAAGCAGGGTTGGGACTGCTCATAAGTAGGGTTGGGACTGCTCGTAAGCAGGGTTGGGACTGCTCATAAGTAGGGTTGGGACTGCTCGTAAGCAGGGTTGGGACTACTCATAAGTAGGGTTGGGACTGCTCATAAGCAGGTTTGAGACTGCTCATAAGCAGGGTTGGGACTGCTCATAAGTAGGGTTGGGACTGCTCGTAAGCAGGGTTGGGACTGCTCATAAGTAGGGTTGGGACTGCTCATAAGTAGGGTTGGGACTGCTCATAGGGTTCGGACTTTTGCTCGTAAGAATACGATTAAGCAAAAATCACCTTAGCCGAAATTTATAAGGTGCTGGCAATTTTATAGAATGCGTCATAATTATTTTAATACCAATAATTAATTATTGTAGTATAATTTCGTGATTTCAAATAGTGTTATTGTTTCAGGCATTACTCCCCGTGACATTGACAATCTTCCTCCGGCGTTGGGTCTGGCTCTGCTTAGTATTTGTGCTAAATGCAAGGTACGTATGTTTTGACATTTACTGTCTCGATTTTATTAGTCGATACACAATTACATCTTGTCGCATGTGGCAGAGCCGAGGACCTCATTCATTTTATTATAGAATGCGATAAAAATGAACAAGTTAGATAAAAGTATGTGGATGGCATGGGTATGCTTAATGGTGGCATAAATATAATTCTGAGTCGACCTTTGTCTGATGAAGCGATACTAGTTTACAAATTCGTTAGACACGCCTTTGCATCTAGAGACTTGGGTTCTCGGTGAGAGTTCTGAAGTCTGAGGTTTCCCATGAGGCTGACATAGTCACATTTGGTGCACTCAAGCCTCGTTAAAATATTAGATTAAAAAATAAATTCATTTAACATTATGTCTATCTATGGGCAGTGGTCCCTGGGCAAGAGCTGGCGAGAGCTGGAGGTCGTAGCGCAGGATCGCTCCAAATGGAGTCGAAGGCTGAGAGCCCTATGACCCTGATTAGGGATAACGGGACGTGGTGATGATGATGATAAGCAGTGGTGATCACTTACCATCAGGAGACCCTCTTGTTAGTACCGTCGATATGCAATTCCACGGTCTCGATAATTTATCTATACTTTTGCTGCTGACTACAATCTGCACATGCATTTGTGTGTGCGAATGTTAGTCGGTGTGTGACGGGTGTGCGTGCGCAGGGCTCGCCGCCGGCGGGCTGGCCGTGCGCGGCGTACGCGCTGGTGATGCGCGAGGACCTGCCGCCGCTCAGCGCCGCGCCCAACCACGAGTACCTCGAGTGTGAGACGACATTCATTATTATAATAATAATATTCATTTTATATCCAATCATCATCATGTCAGCCGAAAGACGTCCACTGCTGGACATAGGCCTCCCCCAAGGCTCCCCACTCAGACCGGTCTTATGCTTTCCGCATCCACCGCGGTGCCGCGATCTTTACCGGGTCGTCGCTCCATCTTGTTGGAGGCCTACATGTCTGTCTGTAGATTTCAGAGACCAGTATAAGTTGACCCCACACTGCGTACATTTTGCATAGGAGCAGGGCTCTGCTGACACTGGACTTCTTAAAACACTGGGGGAAAAGCGTTAAAATCTTTATACGCAACCCTCGTGCGCGGGTCCGACTCGCACTTGTCCGGTTTTTTTTTTTTTTGTATGTTCCCGATTACGCGAAGACGGCTGGACCGATTTCGACAATTCATTTTTGTTTGAAAGGGTATACTTTCTAGTTTGTCCCATTGTCACCAAGTCTGAAGTAGAATAGCCGGAATAGGTATTCCGCTCGCACCGCCACCGACTTCATATTTGTGGTAGGCCACAAAACTGATGGCTTTAGAAGATTACTTTATATTCTCTTTTGTTTGAAGACGGTTTTACTTTTTGTTTAAATATTTTTTATTACACAATTTTAAGTTTAGCTAACATTTTGGCAATTTTAAAACTACAACAATGTTGATGGTGTCCCATTCCCGCAGCCCAAGCTCTAGAGGTGCTAGAGAAGGAGACAGCGTACTCGCTCAGCAGGAACCCCATGGAGGAACCCTCGCAGAGCAAGAACGAGGACAGTGACACCAACACTGGCATGGAGCACCTCACCACGAAGCTGCTGAGTCTGCTGTACCCGAGGGACCACAGGTGAGGGCCAGCGCCCAGGAGTTGGACGTCAAAGAGGCTGGTGATGATGAAGTACTTCTTTGATACTGGCCAAGGACCATAAAACCAAGAGGACTGCCAGTGTATATACGATGTCGCGTTCCTTTGAAATAATAAGCCTGCTGTAGCTAGTTTTACTACGGAGGGGTCTTTGTACCATTCATTTGGTATGACATTTAGACCTCTGGCTAACACAATAGCGCCATCTAAATTCGTTTTTTCTTTCAGTTCATAGACAGCGCTATGGTGTTAGCCAGAGGTCTAAGTGTCATAAAATGAATGGTACAGAGACTTCTCTATAGTGAAACTAGCTACAGCAGGCGCATTATTGTACAGGAACGCGACATTGTATAGCCATTGGCAGTCCTCTTGGTTTTATCGTCCTTGATACTGGCATACTGGCGACATGTTGAGTTGAGGTCAGGCAACAGGCAGGCGGGCCAGGGTTAGATTAGGGTTTTTTTGGAAAAGTTATCTTTGATTTGTGGGTGTTTTAGTACTCTAACCTCAGTTGGTCTCAAAGAGTATTTTAATACTTGATAGAAATGGGACCGATTGGCATTAAAAAAAAAAAAGTCAAGTCTGACGATTAGAGTTGTGCCTACTCGGTCTTTAAAGGGAGCGCTCCGATCTCGTTCAATCGGTGAAAGGAACTAGTTCGGACTTTTAGTTCCTTTAGTTCAGTAGTTCAGTGAACGAGTTGGAACTGTTTTGATCTATGAAGGACACGGAACGGAATGATAGTTGTTCATCTCGCTCCCACTTGCTCTAGAGACACTTTGAACGAGCGCTATTTATCTCGCTCCTCGGTTTCGGTCACTCTCACTCGCTCCGTTTCGCTCAAGCGATTAATCCACTCCACTCCTCTACCTACTGAACTAAAGGAGCGAAGACCGATTCAAATCGTGCGAAAGGATTTAGTTCCTTTCGGTCCGCGACGGGAATTCATTCCTAACAGTTCTTAGTTCCTGACCGACTCAAGCCTACTGACGATTTTCTCGCTGATTGTACATTTTATAAAAAATCTGTGAATGTCGATTGTCATTACTTAAAAAGTTAGAAAAAGGTAGTAGCTGCCCTTACTGCCCCATCTCAACTTTCCATCCTGTATATGAATTAATATTTTTCGCCCCACCAGCTCGGAAAGGTTTTCTTTATTCTAAAGTTCGAAAACTTCGCGCAAAAGCACATTTCCATTCAAAAAGTTCTTGAATTTCTTCGAATGTGAAGATCGTGGTCAGTTAAGTGTTACCGAATCGCTTAGTTGTCATCTCTCGCTTAGTTGGTGAGCCGTACATGTACCAAAAACCAAGATGTAAATTTTCGTACAGAGATAAAAAAAAATCGTGGGACAATTGACACCAATTGACCTAGTCCCAAATTAAGCAGAGCTTGTGTTATGGGTACTAGACAACGGATAAACATACTTATATAGATAAATACATATTAAACATCCAAGACTCGAGTACAAACATTCGTATTCATCATACAGACATCTGCCCCGACCGGGGACCGAAGCCTTGACTTCAAGCTTACGATGCTTAAGATGTTACGTAGATGGCGCTAGCGAGTTAGTATTTGCTAAATAATTTGAAAAAAAAACTGAAACGTAAATATATCGACGGTCCCCGCGAATAACCGTGTAAGAACTATTACACATTTTTTTGTTTATTGCATAATATCGCTCTTTTATCTATAACGCACGTCCTAATTTTTTGCCTTGGAAAAATAATGATAAATAACCTATTTTAAGTTAACTTCAATGTTTGTTCTACGGAAAACACAAATGCGGAATACGCAGGAAAAAATACTAAACCACCGGTACACACAATACCTCGTCTATTTTGAACAATAAGAAAGCGTGTCATCATACGGAGCATCCTGCGGCTTGTGCGAACTACTTTGCACATTTATTCGTGTAATTTTTTCTAATGTAAGTTTTCGTATTGTCTCATACAATATACAAGCAAATCGAATTGCTCGTGTAATAGCCTATTATTGTTCCCTTTATGAAGTTTTACATTAGTGTATTGATCTAATGCCTAGTCGAGCGCTTATCGTTATAACACGAAAAACAGTGTAAAGTTCTTTGATATAAAATTTACAAATAAAATTTGACAAGAATAAAAAAATAGTATGATTTTCTCACATTTTCTCGGAAACCCACATTACGCATTTTTTATTTAGGGCATAAATACATTTGATTATTAATTTGCATTGTTTTCTGTATACATTGTTTTAAATTTAATCTATCAGGTGAAGAACGATTCAACTTTTTCCGTATATTATTTTTCCTGTAAAGTTGGTGTTTTGATAATACACGTTTATTCGCGGGGACCGTCGATATAGTTCTTCGCTGCAATGATTGCTCGGGTGGCGCAGTTGGTACAGTCGAGTTCTCCAATATCTGTACAGCCAACGGTTCATAAATATCTAAGCACGGACCTTATGTAAGTGGCAATAAGGTCTGTGTACAGATATTTTTGAACTGTCGACTGTATAGATATTGGAGAACTCGACTGTACCACGACGCCACGGTATAGTGAAGATTCTGGGTTCGAGAATTTATCTTTCTGCTCTTTCTGTATATTTACGTTTCAGTTTGGAATTTGAGAAATAATCAAGGTAATGACCCAGAATGTTGGTCCCCCAGGATGGCGGAGGTGTTCAGCCTGCTGCAGTCGTCCATCCCGGTCACCATCGACCTGACGCAGCGGCCCGAGGTCTCGGACCACGACTTCATCGAGGAGCAGGAGAAGCATCTCGGCGCCATCAGCACCCGCACCATGGCACTGCCCGTGGCCAGGTAACTGATAGGCCTGTGCCCAACAGTGGGACGTAACAAAGTTGAATATTTCAAAAACGGGTGAACCGATTTTAATAAAACTTAGCTAACCATTCAATTGCTTTTGGCAACTAGAGCTACCTGTCAACGCGCATATTTTGTTATAAATAGAGTTAATTCAAAATTCAAAGCAAGATAAGAACCATCTCGATTAAACTAGCTTTCGAATAAAAAAAACCGCATCGAAATTGGTCAATCCGCTTGCGAGCTACGATGCCACAGACAGATACACAGACACACAGATCAAACTTATGACACCCCCCTTTTTCGTCGGGGGTTAAAAAAAGGCTGGATGATGATAATTATAGTAGTTTATGCAACTGCTACATAATGAGGATTCTTAAAATGCGAGTGTGTTTTTATGAAACGAGGCGAAGCTGAGTTTCGTAGTGCGTCCCTTTCATCGTGATGGAATCAGTGAAGGACGCACTGAGCCCCCCTGGTCCCCAGAGGCATGCTGACGCTGCGCACGCTGCCGTGCGCGCCGACGGAGCCGCTGGCGCTGCCGCGGCTGTGCGTGTCGGGCCGGGCGCCGCCGCCGCGCGCCGCCGCCGTGACGCTGGGCGGCGCGGACACGTCGCCGCACTGCCTGCTGTGGCCCGCCTTCCACAACGGCGTGGCCGCCGGGCTCGCGCTCGTGCCCATGACCGGCGCGCACATCGACTCCAGCTGGGTCATCTTCAACAAGCCCAAGGTCAGTTGCCCGCGTAAACAGACGCATGCATAACGTGACCGTTTTCGGTCCGCCACAGAACAGTACGACATGCTATCACAGTCATATTTTGGCCGAAACCTACGACCGGATGGCCCAGTGCTTAGAGACCGTGACTATGAAACTGGAGGTCCCGGGTTCGAATCCCGGTCGGGGCAGATGTTTGTATTATGAATACGAATGTTTGTTCTCGGGTCTTGGATGTTTAGTATGTATATAAGTATGTATTTATCTATATAAGTACGTTTATCCGTTGTCTAGTACCCATAGTACAGGCTTTGCCTAGTTTGGGTTGGGACTAGGTCAATTATAGGTCCCATGATGTTTATATTATATTTATTTATAAAAAAAAAATGTGACATATGTGAGTAGTTTATAAGTTTACATATGTAAGGTAGTTGTATATTTCGCCCTTTCGCAATTATACTCGCTAAGTACGGACATGTTTCTTTAATTTCGTCCCTAATAGGCTTCCAGCTGGGCCCTAGGCACATATTTCTCAAGTTTAAAACTCATTTTAATATGAGTCACAGTTTTATTTTCTTACACTAGACACAGAAATAGATCATAGTGAAATATATATTCTTTTTTATGTTTTTCAGAAGAGCAAATCTGTTTCAATAAATTCAGTAACGGTTACACATAGACTTATTGTTGGACTTTCGCATCTTCAACAGGGCACTTTTATCGTTCAGAGGCCAAAACGGGACAATTTAGCGTCCCGAAAGTTTATTCGCGATCACTGGGACAGGTTACTGGAAAATGTTACTGTCCCGTTCAAAACGGGACGTATGGTCAGCTTACATACACAATCAGAATCCGCTAGCATCGCTATATGGTGCCCCACCTTTATGAAGTCTATCTTGACACATTGCACAGCTATGAAGTTGCTGATTATTGACAATGTTAACCATAGGAGAAAGGATGCTTGTTTGTCACGCAACAAACAAGTATATCATCATAAGTGGTATGTGTATTAGCCTCTTCATTTTGGTTTCTGTATTTTGGTTGTTTTAAGCGTTACCATACCTGTTTTTCTGTAATCTCCTTGTACTGTTTTGTGGTTTTCAATGAAGAATATTTGTATTGTGTATCATTTTTCTCCTAAGGTTGACATTGTCAATAATCAAAAACTTCATAGCAGTGCAATGTGTCAGGATTTACTTCATAGCGGTGGGGCACTATAGTATCAAATTCAAAATTTTATCCATCAAATAGGCAGTTGAATGCTCTTTTACACGTCATTTCTTTTGAGTCTACCAGCGCCGATTCCGCTAGGCAGGTATCGAGTGAGGCCTTTCACCTTTCCTCTTTCCACCAATCACAGGCCAGTAGCTTGTGTCTCATTGGTGGAAAAATGACAGATAGAATTCACTCTACACTAACGATTCTAGCTAATTTGACTCCAACAACAATGAGCACTTTATCGCTAAATATTTCGCAAACAGATCATTTTATTGAAAAATGGTCTTCGCACTCCCGCCTCATTTTCGAAACAGCTATCTAACGATAAAAAATCCAAGCACTTACAAAGGCAGACTTGTCCTACCACCTGTACCTGTTATTTCTGTAATCTTCTTGTACTTTTTTGTGGTTTTCAATAAAGAATACTTGTATTTAATTATATTTTTTATAAACTCACTGAAACATGAATACACAGAAAAAAAACCAGAAAAATGCCAACCCCGGGAATCGAACCCGGATCCTCGACACTCCGGGTCGTGTGCTTTTCCCCTACACCACGATTGGACATAGAGGAAAGGCCGAATTTTTTCCGTGTATTCAAATCTTAGCTTGTTTTTATCACTTTTTGCAGTGACTAGCGCCATCTATGCGATTACTTCGTAAACCGAAAACAACGCGCCCTTTCGAAACTTATCAGTTTACCCAGGCTCAACGAGATGGCGCACTAAAGCAATCAATGTATTTGTTTAATTTGTATCCGTTCAAGGGTTAACCAGCCAACCTTTATAAACGCTTAAACTATCCTCCAGTAAGTGACATCGATACATCTGTCACTCGCAGGGCACGCAGGAGATGTCAACCGAGCACGCTGGCTTCCTGATGGCTTTGGGTCTGAACGGGCACCTGCGCGACATGCCGTTCATGAACATCTACGAGTACCTGGTGCGCTGCAACGAGATGATCAGCGTCGGCCTGTTGCTGGGCATCGCCGCCACTTACAGAGGTCAGTCTGGTACTTGCTGAGCTCAGTCTGCTACTTACTGAGCTCAGCGTGCTACTTATTGAGCTCAATACTTACCTACTGAGTTCAGTCTGCTACTTACTGAGCTCAGCGTGCTACTTATTGAGCTCAATACTTACCTACTGAGTTCAGTCGGCTACCTACTGAGCTCAGTCTACTATTTACTCAGCTCAGTCTGCTACTTACTGAGGTCAGTCTGATGCTTATTGAGCTCGTCTAAACACGTCATTACAGCGTCAGTTTCCCCTTCCAGGCACGATGGACTTGCAGGCCACCAAGATGATGAGCATTCACTTGGAGGCGCTGCTGCCGCCCTCGCACGTGGAGCTGGACATCCAGCACGGCATCCTGGTCAGCGCGCTGCTGGGGCTGGGGCTGGTGTACCAGGGCACGAGGCACGCGCACCTGGCGCAGGTGCTGCTGCTGGAGATAGGTACTGCAACGGGACAGCAACAGCCTCGCACGTCAGCAAGCCCCCACTCGCAACTTCTCTTCTTCATATATCTTCGTCACTCAGAGAGAGATGGAGAGAGCTATGCTCGGGGTTTCTCTGCGGGATAGAATCAGAAATATCCGCAATAGAGCTAAGGTTATCGACATAGTCCGAAGAATTGCGAAACTTAAGAGCCAGTGGGCGGGGTACATTGCTCGCAAAACTGATGGCCGATGGGGTCAGAAGGTTCTGGAATGGCTTCCACGGACCGGGAGACGAGCTGTCGGTCTCCAGCAAGATGAAGCGACGATCTGGTAAAGGTTGTGGGATCGCGGTGGATGCGGAAAGCACAAAACCGGTCTGAAAGGAGAGCCTTGGGGAGGCCTTTGTTACGAATTTTTACGGAAGATTTACGGGTTAATTTTGATTGTAGCAATGTTTTCAGGCAAGCCCCCGGGGCCCGAGCCGGAGTCGTGCGCCGAGCGCGAGGGCTACGCGCTGGCAGCCGGCCTGGCGCTCGGGCTGGTGATGGCGGGCGCGGGCGGCGCCGCCCCGCACCACGCGCTCGCGCTGCGGACCTACATGCTGGGCGGCGAGCGGGGCGCCAGGCCCCCGCCAGGTAACTGGTCATTTAGGTGCTGTCAAATGTACAAAGTGGCATCTTTGACATGGGGCAACTGCAACACAGCTGTGAACGTCGATTTGAGCGTCACATCAAAATTTTTTTTTTCAAAGGAAAACGAGGAAGTGGGTCATCTGATGGTAAGTGATCACCACTACCCACAGACACCCAACCCCGGGGGTTTGCAGATACGTTGCCAACCTAGAGAGCTAAAATGTAATGCCTCTTGTGCCCGTAATTACACCGACAGTCTTACATGCAACGCCTCGTGTTCCAACCTTCATCTGTATGATTATCTTCAAACTTTGAGACAAAATCTTTGCTTTGGTCTCGTAGCCATGTGTTTGTTTTGCGGTCCATCAGTGTCCCACCACACCATCCACCACCACCATTTGTATTGTATTGTGCTGGTAATGAGGCATCTCCTGTGCCCAGGCGGGCAGCGCGACAAGTATAAGCAGGGCTCGTGCGGCGTGCGCGCGGGCAGCAACGCGAACCTGGACGTGACGTCGCCGGGCGCCACGCTCGCGCTCGGTCTGATGTACCTGCGCAGCGGCGACGCGGCCGTGGCCAGCTGGCTCGCGCCGCCGGACACCGCGTACCTGCTTGACTACGTCCGGCCCGACCTGCTCATGCTGAGGATCATAGCCCGCGGTGAGTGAGGTAGACCAGCAGTAGGCTAGTACTGCTCGAGATTATGTTACCCGTCCCGTTGCGTTTGCATCAAGGAGGATAGTATACGGAGTGTCAAAGCCCACACTTCGAATCGTTTCCCGCAGTCATATTAAAATTCAGGCAATTTCTAGATGGCGCCAAGGTCGTAGCCAGCGGGTCAAATAATAACAAAACAGCAGCATAAGAATAAATAAGGTGACGATATTAGAGTATTCGTTAAACAGACTACTCAGTCAGGCTGTCACGGCCGGCGTCGCCGCACGCGCGTTTGGTTGTTTATAATTTGGTTGTAATAGTTTTACGTGAGCCTGTATATATTTTATTTTATATTTGTAGGTAAGTAATAGTTATTTAAATCACCTTAAATGGCTTCATTTAATATGGCACTCATAATAACTTCTTATTTAGAAGTGTCTATAATTATGTAGGTACGTAATGATTTATAAATCTCATATTTTGTAAAACTGGAATAAAATAATGATTTCAAAGCAAAGAAAAACTTATGTCTTAGTGATATTATCTTTAGACGTAAGTACCTAATATTTAACAGCAAGCAACCCTAGCAACACGCCAGGATGACAGCGGGGTGTAACGACGTGAAGGGGGAAGTAGGTATATAAATGGCGGCGTTTTGGACTCGGTGAAAAGAGATTCCGTTCTACTATGTTATTATTTATTCTTATGACAACGGTTCTAATGTGTCACTTAAGCAAGGTAGATGGCGCTGAATGTAAATAAGAACGATTTAAAGTATGGGCTTTGTCAATCCGTTTACTTTCCATGATCCTTGGTGTCATTAAAAAGGTTGTTTCCATACAAATTGCCGTACTATCAAAACCTAAAGGGTACTTCCAGTTGTCCTAGAAACTTGAAATTTGGTATGAAGGTTTATAGCACAGTCACTCAGAAAAATCTGAAAATCTTCAAATTTTATATCTGTCTGTAAGTCCCACTGGCGGTCGAATTAATGAACTGCTACCATGAATGAGTAACAATAGCTAGCGTTTCTGTCAATCACTGTTCCACACATCGAAACTTCTAAACTCGAATGCGCAAATACATCTTCCAACTCTATTCCTTCAGACTTCTATCCCTTGGCATAACATCTGCTTCGAGAGATCTTTCTATTGTGGCCTTTGGACTAAAAACATGTGAAGCAGAGTTCAACTTAACTACAAAACCCCATTCACATGACACGCTATTCGTTTTGCTAGCGCGCGCTTACCACGCGCTCACTATGTGAACGTGAACGCTATATAAAACTTAATGCCATGAACGACGTGCGTGTAACGTCCGTCATGTGAACTGAGTTTTAATTCAATTCTCTCATTTAATACCAGGTCTGATAATGTGGGACAGCATAGAAGCGAGCGAAGAATGGATTGAGAACCAAGTCCCTTCAACTATCCGGCCATATTGCTTCGTCAAACCCACCGATGAGAATATCGACTATGAAGCCATGAAGTGAGTTTAACTGTCTAGGTCGAAATGATATAACGAAGATGTTTTGTCCGTCTTAGGTCTTGATTAGTCCACTTTAGCTGTTTAGACTGCTGCCCCCCCATGGGCCACTAAAATCAGGATCGATTGTGGCAATCAAGGGCAATATTTAATTACACATATTTATTTATTTCCGTTTGAGCTAACTAAACAATGGAATTCCATTGCAGATGATTCTTTTATTGACTAAACTTCGATGTAACTGATAATGGGGTAAGACAGGTTTAGGTACTTGGCGTCTGCGCGGCCGTCGCCGGTTTAGTAATTAAGATGGTAATATATATAGCAGTATGGTGTGTGAGAGCTCTCCACTTTCTGCCAACAAACTGCTATGCAGTTTGGCAGAAGTTTATGTCTAAGTTTTTGTACTTCTATTTTCTTATTTTGAGTTAAATAAATTAAAAAATAAAAAATAAAATGGTTACCTGTTTAAAAGCCGTTCTCAATATTCAACATGTTTCTTGTTGTGTCTACTGACGATGAAAACATTCCGACTTAAATTTTGCTTTCTCAATCAACTTACTCTTGGTAGGCAATTCAATCTCTGCTTGCTGTCTGTCGATGGCAGAATTATGGGACGTCTACAGATGGCAAATTGTTTACAAAATTCAGTCAAAAAATTCATCAGTATATCAAAACAAGAGACAGATTAAATATTGGAAATGGCTGCAAGTGTCTTCCCTGTACGAATATGCTTGTTGGATCGGGGCTGTGGATCCGTTGAACCGGTTTCAACATGACTCGTGTGATTTCCAGCTGGAGGAAGCCAGATTTGCCACAGCCCTGAGTTCTCAATCAAGTTGTGACTTTGTCTTAACCAACTCTAAAGCCGAGTTTAGACCTGCAAGAAAAATTGTGCAGGTTGCAATACATTGCGGCGTTCGACCGCTCACTCCAAACTCGTTCGCTTTACGGTCTCGCATTGTATTGCAACTTCCATGATTTTTCTTGCAGATCTAATCTCGGCTTTACTTCGTGTTTCCAGCCAAGCGTACTGCAACATAATAGCGGGCGCGTGCTTCGCGCTCGGGCTGCGCTTCGCGGGCTCGGGCGACCACGACGCGCGCGACGCCGCCCTGCACTACACGCAGCTGCTGCTGGCCGTGCGCGGCAAGAGCGTGGCCGAGCTGGCGGGCCGCTCCACGCTGGACGCCAGCCTGTGCGTGTGTCTGCTGGCCGCCGGCATGGTGAGCCCGCACTACACGCAGCTGCTGCTGGCCGTGCGCGGCAAGAGCGTGGCCTGCATGGTGAACTATATTGGATGAGATGAACTTTAAAAAAGTTGGAAAAAAAAACCAACCATCAGACACCAAAGGGATTGCAGATGCGTTGCCAACCTAGACGGTTGAGTTACGCGTCTTGTGCTAAAAGCTTGATAACAAGAAAAATAAAGAGATATACATACATACATACAATATCTCCCCGACTGCAATACTCTCCACACCGGAACAACAGTGCAGGCACAGCTGGGCAACTGCGCCTGCACTGCTGCTGCAGCCGTGTTCTCGCGCCGTTAACAGCGTTCCCGTGTGTCCGCAGATCATGGCGGGGCGCGGCGACGTGGCGGTGCTGCGCTGCTGCCGGCGCCTGCGCGCGCGCGCGCCGCCGCCGCCCGCGCCGCCCGCGCTCACGCACGGCGGACAGGTGGGGCATTAATCTACAACTACCCTATTTCACCAACATTACTAAATCACTATATCAATGTGTTGATTTAAACTTTCCCGATTTTCACACATTATTATGATAAAATTAGGCGTGTAATTTCATAACACATTTTTTTTTAACTTTACAGAAACTTTATCATCATCATCATCGTGAATTGTTATTTAAAACCATTTGCAATATTTCAAAGTGAAATACTAAAGTAATTAGGTAAATAAAAAAGAATCTTACTCAGCAATCTTGTTATCGGCTTTTGACCCGGTTTAATAAACCACAGTGACTCATAGTATACTTTATTCGTCAAAATAGGAAATATACAAAAGTGCAGAGTAATTAATTTAACAATTATGTATGAAATAGATATGTTTAATTTGCTAGTTGTTTTGACTTCATGTTATTTGTCTGTATAATTTCAGTATGCACTGTTTACCAAAAGTGATTATCTTAATTAATTTTTAAATGTTAGCTCGTAATGCCTGAGATACAGAATTCACTAGTAACCCTAGTTCAGGCACACGTTACAAAGATTTTCTGTAAAACATTTACACCATTTATTATCTTATCTTATCATCATGTCAGCCTCAAGACGTCCACTGCTGGCCGGCGGCCTCCCCCGCGGCTCTCCCCTCAGCCCGGTCTTGTGCTGTCCGCATCCCCCGCGGTCCCGCGATCTTTACCAGGTTGTCGCTCCATCTTGTTGGAGGCCTACCGACAGCTCGTCTCCCGGTCCGCCACCAACTAACCTTTACCTGTTCCTCAAAATGCAAGTCCCGTGCGTTCCAGATTGCGGTGCACTGCACGAAAGGGCTGCTGTTCCTGTGCGGCATTTTACGCCTAATTGGACTAATTACAATTTTACGTCTAATTTACAATGTATTATCATGATACTCGGGACTTAATCGCGTAAAAAACACGAATTTAAATACCTCGACGTAATAATAATAATAATGATGATAATAATAATGTGATAATGATGTGAAAATCGCGAAAGTTTAAATCAACACATAATTTACAATGTATTGATTAATTTTTTTCAGATTTTTCACACATTGTTATGATAAAATCAGGCGGATTTTGTGGCACAATTTATTAATTAATTCATTCATTTATCTGTTTACATGCAACATGACGGTTATTACCATAGCGTTACATAAGATACATAAAACTATTTACATAAGTAGGTACTATAATTAACTGATAACTAATGTCTTAAAGCTCTTATAAACTACACCAACTAACGTTTACCTGGCGGCCTACCATGATCTCTAAATACGATTCTGTTTACTTCATAAACTGAACTGCATCGCTATTTCGTACCACGACGTTACTTTAGCGATTCAGTTCAAGTGCGGTTCAGCGTGAGCGATACAGAGATCTCATTCACTCATTTCAAGTGGTTTTCGTACCATGACGCTTAACTTGAGTGGGATTTCAATCGCTTTAGTGTCAAATTTAGCGACTCAGAATAAGTTACTAATTTCGTGTATTCTTTTGGTTCGTTCTGTTTTAAAACTAATAAAATAAACAAGATTAAGTGTTTTCCGGTGCAATACGAATTTAAAAGTGTAAGTAATATACTTTTTAGTGAATAGCGTGATATTCTATCATTGAAATAGCCGCAAATTGTTAAACGGAGTTGTTGTGTTGTTTTTCAGATGTCTAAGGAACTATTATATCTATTTTGAATTTTTGGAATGCGATCTCATAGAGAACGCAGGTCAAAAAAAAGGAGGCTACGGACTGGCAAGAAAGTAACCCGTTTGATCTCGGTGATTTAGAGTTCATTCGGAGATATCGCTTGTCCAAACAGCTGACACTACAACTTTGTGAAGAGCTAAGACCGATGCTCGAAAGAACCCGTGAGATCTACTGATTTAGATCTAGAGACGAAGGTAAGTAAAGTCATCAAAACATTACCTTCATGCATTATACCTTTTTTTTGCGGGTGGTAGGACCTTGTGCGAGGTCCGTCCGGATCGCTACCACCATCTTACTCGTTAATCCTGCCGCTAAGCAGCAGTGCTTGCACTGTTGTGTTCCGGTGTGGAGAGTAAGACAGCCGGTGTAATTACGGGCACAAGAGGCATTTCATCTTAGCCCTCTTGGTTGGCAACGCATCTGCAAATCCTCCGGAGTTGCGGGTGTCTATGGGCAGTGGTGATCACTTACCATCAGGTGACCCACTTGCTCGCTGGCCTTCCTCGTTGTATAAAAAAAAACCTATATAATTTTAACTACCTATGCTTTACCAAAATAACTTAATCGGATACTTGATCATTTTAGGTGTTGACTACGCTGTCGTTCTATGCTATTGGGTCGTATCAAAGACCCATAGGAGACATAAGTGCGCATTCCTTGGCGCAGCAAACAGTGTCATCTGTCGTTGCGCAAATAACAGCATGCTTGAATTCTCCTGAGATGAGGAGAAAATATACAGTCTTCCCTTCTACTCTAGAAGAGAGGAATGAGACAAGAACCCAGTAACCAAACCTATTCCATGCTTGCAAAAAATAAACAAAATTTAATGCTAAATTAGTACCTCTTAATTGTTAATGTGTAGGTACTTAAACATTTTAACTCTATATCCTTAATAAAACGTGCAATTGACAATAACCTGAAGCCATTTACACGAAGATCAATAACTTCACAGGTTTTTTAATAAATT
This sequence comes from Clepsis dumicolana, assembly GCA_963691665.1. Taxonomy (NCBI): domain Eukaryota; kingdom Metazoa; phylum Arthropoda; class Insecta; order Lepidoptera; family Tortricidae; genus Clepsis; species Clepsis dumicolana. The sequence goes on along the minus strand of OY829520.1, from coordinate 13,381,810 downwards.
TGGGATGCCTGGAGTGTTGGGTGTGTAGACGGCACGCTAATACCCATAATCAGGCCATCTCAGCATGAAGAGCGCTACTACTGTAAAAAACAATTTCATTATTTGAATGTTCAATTGGTTAGTTATTCTGATTAATTTATTAATGAAGTATTTGGCATCCTGTATAATTTCTAAAGTTTTTTTTTCTCAATTACAGATATGTGACGCAAATATGCAAATCACGAGTATAGATGCTAGTTTTGGTGGCGCGACACACGATTCCTTTATTTGGAATTACTACCCAATAAAAACTTTCTTGGAGGGTCTAAACGAGGCTACATGGCTACTGAGTAAATAATATATTTTTAATAAACCTGCACACAAAACAATGTGTCGCGTGTCATGTCAAATAAATTTGAAACAAATAGGCATACACGCCTTTCCCAGTGGCAAAGTTCAAGGCAAAGATCTAAATAGGTACATACCTACCTAGATTCAATTTAAATACAGGTATTGCCATATAGCAGCGAGAAAGGTGATAAAAAATTGTATGCACCATCTTTCGCGACTGACTCATGTTAACATTATTATTTTTGAACCCCACGCCATGGCGTGGCTGTTTCAACAGTCGATAAATTATAACACTTGATAGCTAGACAATCATGATTTGATATGCTATGATTTGTAATTGATCAAATGTTTAAATGTGCTTCCGATCATTGGCTAAAGATGGGCAAGACTCGTCATCATCGCATCTTGCCATTTTTCCGCGTTTAAATGGCATAGGTAAACAGAAACTTTTAGAGTTAATTTTGATACATAATTGTGTCTTTACAGGTGATTCCGGATATCCTCTGAGGAAATACATGATGACTCCCATTACGAACGCTCCAGAGGACACGCCAGAAAGTTATTACACCAACACCCATGTCCGCACCAGAAATGTGGTTGAAAGAACTTCAGGGGTGCTTAAATCTCGTTTTCGGTGCATTAATGGGCATCGAGTGTTGAATTACAGCCCAAAGGTAGCTGGCTCTATTATAAATGCTTGTGCTAGATTGCACAACATTTGCAATAGAGCAAATCTGCCTATTTTAGATTTGGGACCCTTGTCTCGATTTCAAAATCACCGTCTGCAGCGGGCGGCTGCCGAGCCACTAATCGAAGATGCAGTTGACACTGATGACACAGGCCGAAACAACCCGCAGCTGCAAACTGGTATAACAACAAGGCAACGCCTTGTTCACCGATTATGGGAAGCGAGATCATCCCTTTGAGGTGCCTCACAGGGATGTTCTCGGAGTGTCTTCAGTTGAACAAGTTAAGACGTAATAGTTCGCGGTGGTGTTAGGGCCAGTGACAAAAATACGTCGTGACCATTATTTAATAAATATTTTATCCATAGACATAGGTAATAAGTATTTGTCTACATTATAGCTTACTAGGGGGGGCTTTGTCTGATAATCAAATGTTAATTCTGCCTACTGATATTTATACTCAATACTATATTATAATTTGAAGTTTTTCGTCATTACTTCGTAATTTATACCAATTCTGTAAAAGTAATTTTTAGATAAATAAAAGAATGGAACGAATTTATATTTTTTTGTTACTTAGTAGAAACCTAATGTAAGACCCCTGCAAATTATAGTAATGAAATGATCTTTGAAATTACTTAGCACATAGAATAATAAACCGTACGATTTTTTTTTGAACTCCAGTATTTTAGAAACAGCTAACCCGATTTTTATTAAAGTTACTAGCTAAAATTAATCGAAATTGATCTATCCGTTTGGTAGCTATGACGAAATAGACAGACACTTATGATAAACTTATAACTCCTCTGGGGATTAAATATACCACTTAACTACATTAAAGACCTTAAATATTTTATGATGAAACTACATGACATATAGATTTTGTAATTGATATAGATGTGAGTAATTGATTTGTTATGTAATTTATGAAAATATACAGATTGCGTTTTATTGAACAGTCAAGAAATTAGCTAGGGATTGAGTGAGCCTAATTGTGAACCCCTGTGAAGTTTTTTTTTTTTAATAAATAAAAAAATCCCCCATACATACCTATTGTCAACCAGCAGAGGCAATAAATGTATGGAAGAACCCATTAAAACGCATTCTGTATATGTCGATATATACCGCCACCATCATGCAGTCGACGCCAATAATACAATCCTGGCGGGGTTCGTGTAACACAGTGAATCTGTTATTTTATGTAATACAACAAAGTGTTGAGACAAGATATTTATTTTGCTAGTATACAACGTATGTAAAGAACGATTTCTATGTAAGATTAAGGTTTGGTGTTGCAGGCAGCTCTGGCACTGGCAACCTAAAATAAAAAAAAACTATATTTATCAATCATGTTTAAAAACATCATTGAAATTACAGAGCATGGGTTTTCCAGCTTCACTCGTAGTTTTTATGGCCCTGGCTGTGGGGAGCTGTCTTGTATATTTTCTGTCAAAAGAAAAACCCTTTACTTTCTTACCTTCCACTTAGATTAGAAATATTGTTAAAATATATTGATTCATTGGTCTACAAAGCTTACAATGTGACTATGTTCGTGTTCCAGACTCAACTTGTCCATTTTATACTGTACATTAGTGTAAATACCAAACCTATACTGTCTACAATTAATTAACTATGTTTTCAACTGGTGTGTTCACTTCCTAATTCTGACAGCACAGTATAATGTTTCTTACTGACTATACTCACCTAATATCATGGTACTCCCAACTAAACTATACGGTAGTTACATCTGGGCTTTCAGTTTGTGCCTCTGGTTCCTGAAATCAAATTCATAATATATAATCTCCCATAAGGACACACTCACAGACAGCCGGCCAGGTGAAAGGATTGATGTAAATAGATGGGACCTAAAGTATACAATCTGTGGGAAGGAAAATCAATATACAATGACAATGCAAAGAAAAATCCGTTAAGCAGCTGGACTTGAACCAGCAACCTCGGTAATCCGTACCACGCTCCACCAATTAAGCTATACTTAACGTTGGTGTACCTAACGAATTTTTCAATGCCTTGTGTCATATTTTTATTTGGAAGATCTCTCCTCACTACTAACTGTAGAACTACTGTGTAACTGTATGTGTAACTGTAGAAGTTCCGTAGTGGGTGAGCCGCTTGATTAAGCTACTCATAGATGGCGCTGAGGAGAGATCTTCCAAATAAAAATATGACACAAGGCATTGAAAAATTCGTTAGGTACACCAACGTTAAGTATAGCTTAATTGGTGGAGCGTGGTACGGATTACCGAGGTTGCTGGTTCAAGTCCAGCTGCTTAACGGATTTTTCTTTGCATTGTCATTGTATATTGAATTTCATTCTATGAATGTTTCATAAAAATAAAAACAAAAATAATCAATAAATCGATTATTTTCATTGGAAGGAAAATCATTGACTAACTACTGGGCTATTGATTGAGATCATTGGACGTCTATAAAATAAAAAAGTCTCAATGGAAAATTATATTGGTATACTGTGACTTGTCTCCTGCTAGAGTCTAGTGTCTAGACTATTATGATACTAGAAACTATGTAATTATCTGGGATAAAAACTGCCCTAGTTATATGTTACTTGGGGTATAATCTGTATTCAAGAAGTGATTTAACTTTTGCTATTTCTTAGTAATATACTTAAGAATAAAAATAAACAATAATGAATCGAAATTGTAAGTTTAAAAAAGTTACCAGATCGAAAGGTTCCACTCTTTTACCAGGAAGACCCGCCCCAAAAGATCCACCTAGTATCTGCAGAAACTTCTGCTCTACTTCTGAGAGCCTAGGTGCATCGGGTGGACCTCCTCCGGTATGATAGAGTGAGGATCGGATGGCAGCAACTGACTTCTTTAATTTTGATTTATAATCATTCCAGTACTGAATAAACTTTAATACCAAAATTCAAAAGTGCATATCTAGGTAATTATATTAAACTTTCTAGGATACATTTACTTAATTTGCTCCATCCTTTCCAGTCTTAACAGCGCCATCACCATGCGCATTCAAAGATTCTGCAATATGTGTTCACATCTTTTTTGCTGTATCCCGGGCTCTTGCGCTTTTGTTATACCCAGTAGCGATATCTCGGTGATCGTTAAGGAACTCCCAAAGTGTATCGAGCTGGGCATAAGTAACACGACGACGTGATCCCTCACTTAAAGAAAAAAACACAAATCAAGCCAAGCACTTCGGATTCAGAGGAATGTTAAGTGTTTTTAAAAAGTCAATACCAATTGCATAGTACAAGGTATTATTTATTTATTACACATAAATATTCGTACTTACGACATTGTATTTCGGGCCCTGAAGAAGCTTTGAACACAATAATTTACACTGATGAATCTCTAAAATTTTTAAAACAAACCAAAATTCGTGTGTTTGAAGAACACTTGTTAATGTTGTGATTGTGACCGGCCGCCGGTCGGGGTCGGGCGGGGAATCCATGGGCATCGTTCTGAATCTTAACTACAGATTGCTTAAAATGCGTAAAAGTTTCACATGCACTCTGTTAAATATTATATTTGTTTCTAAAACAGCCATATTTTGTAACAAAGAAACATTATTTTTAAAGAAATGCGTTTTTGTTTTAGTTTTCGGTACTTTAAAAGTAATAAAAAAACAAACCGTGAGCTATGTTGAGAAGTACCTTCGTTTTCGAACGTCGAAACGTCAATCGAGACTGAACGAGATAGACTTATACGGGTTAACTATAGCGGCATTCCTTTCGCAAAGTAGCGACTCAATTTCGGACCAGTAGCTCTAGCACAACTCACAGTGCGACTTCTATCTCGCGCGAGAACAACTGCCCGTCCTTTTTTGTCATTCAGAATGGAACGGGACGGGTAATATAATCTCGCGCGACAAACAAACTCGCGGCCAGTCGTGCTAGCCCTACAGAGACAATATCGGTCTTTCATTCACTTCTAAGCGATTGAGATTCAGCTCTGGCAACTTGACGTCATGGTACCAATTTGAACGATTCAGTTTAGGTACCTAAACTGAACTGCTCTGCTTTTGAATCGTTTTTATAAAGATCATGGTAGGGCCCCTGTTCCTCGAGATGTACAGTCGAGTTCTCCAATATCTATACAGTCGACAGTTCAAAAATATCTGTACACAGACCTTATTGCCAGTTACATAAGGTCCGTGCTTAGATATTTATGAACCGTTGGCTGTACAGATATTGGAGAACTCGACTGCAAGGCCCGTGCGTCGCAGATGGCGGTGCACTGCACGGTGGGGCTGCTGTTCCTGGGTGGCGGGCGCGCCACGCTCAGCACGGCGGCGACGGCGGTGGCCGCGCTGGTGGCCGCGTTCTTCCCCAAGTTCCCCACGCACAGCGAAGACAATCGGTTATACTTTTGACATGCCAGTACAATACAAATGAGTCAATTTTTTTTTATAAGACGAGGAAGGCAAACGAGCAAGTGGTCACCTGATGTTAAGTGATCACCACTGCCCATAGACACCCGCAAGCCCGGAGGGTTTGCAGATGCATTGCCAACCTAGAGAACTAAGATGAAACGTCTCTTGTGCCCGTGATTGCACCGGCTGTCTTACTCTCCACACCGGAACACAACAATGCAAGCACTGCTGCTTAGCTTAAGCAGGCAGGATTAGCGAGTAAGTTGGTGGAAGCCATCTGGACGCACCTTGCACAAGGTCCTACCACCCGTTTCGTTGCCACTCGTTGCCGTGGAAATGTCCCCTGGGTAACAACATAAATATGATTTTCTAAGACCCCACTTCCCCGAAAGTCAGAATTTGCATGCTTAGAAGATGGCATATAACTGTCGAAACTCTTAAAGCTTGATGGAGTGTGCCTTATAAAATCTTATTTTAGATAGGGGACATCTCCATGGCAACGAGTGGCAAAGAAAAGGTGATTGACCTAAATATTCTTAATTGAAAACCACAAAACAGTACAAGGTGATTACAGAAAAACAGGCATGGTAGACAATAGGCGGTCTTACCGCTTTAAAGCGATCTCTTACAGATAACCAAAATACAGACACTAAGATGTAGTAGAGGCTAAATTAGGTGACCAATCTTGGTGTTAGGGGAAACCAACTTTTTGTAATTATTTATACTTACGGTCATCCCCGTTGACTTACTAACACCATGGACTTTGGGTCTGGTACAAAATTCATGAAAAATGTGCCCCAGTACAACACGGCATATTTTGATGACAGCCATACGTCATAGCGCTGTCGTTCGTCATCAATGGTCACCCCGTTCGAAATTTTTTAATAATAATAATATACAGAAATAGTAGAAAAGTAAATTCTCGAACTGGGACTCTCACCCAGAGCTTCATCATACCCTAAGGGGGTGTAAAGGGGGGGGGGGGGGGTTGTACGAAAAAAACGTTATTTTTAAAATGCCATTCAAGTTACGAGCCAAGCCGCGGACGAAAACTAGTGCAGTCATATTTTAGTGAATAAAGACGTTTTACTTAACTTAACCAAGTTGCTGGTGAAAAAAAATTTACGAGACCCTTCCACGTGAGATGGAATGACAGCCTTGTCAGTGGTAAACTTAGAGTAATCGTACTGTACGTGTACATACCATATTATATTGTATATCTTTCCAGATACCATCTCCAAGCGTTCCGCCATCTTTACGTGCTGGCCACGGAGCCGAGGCTCATACTGCCCCGAGACCTGAGCACCGGCAAGCTGTGCTACGCGCATCTTCAGGTTAACACTATGACATACAGTACAATACAAGAATGCTGTATTGAACACCATGTAATAAACAAATCAGAAAAAGGTACAAAATGCAATGTAGCAACGGAAACGGGCGGCTAACAGCACAGCAACGACATAGTGACAACAACGGATCACCACTCTTAACATGAAACTGATATAATGATTCAATCTCGAGCATAGCCCGACGTTTCGGACTAATTAGTAGTCCTTCCTTTGGGAGCGCACGACTCAGCGGCAGCGAGACGCACACTGCCGTCTTGCTGCCGCTGGCTCGTACGTTTCCAGATGAAGGACTACTAATTAAAGGTCTTGACAGACAGACAGACGGGCAACAGAGTGATCCTATAAGGGTTCCGTTTTTCCTTTTTAGGTACGGAATCCTAATATAACTCCTACCACTTTTCCCCAGTGATTTAAGTTGTCCTGTGTTAGCAGAACCCTGCTTCTAGCTGCTTTAGGTTTTCACAGTACGGCAATTTGTATGGAAACAACCTTTTTAACGACTGCATCTTTTGATTGCGTTGACTTAGAAGTTTGATTTTTATACAGCTTCAAGGAACTGCAGGCTTGAGTATTTGATATTAATTTTAGCTTGCTACCTCCACGCATTCCAGAGAAAAAAGGGTCTCGACAGACCGACAGACGGTCAGCAAAGTGATCCTATAAATCAGGGTTTCCCAACCTTTTTTTTTGTTGAGACTCCCCGGAATATTAATAATATTTTCATGCCCCCCCCCCTTACTTTTTCAATAAATTTTATGCGTGTAAATTAAAAATGACATTCAAATGTTATTTGTCACTGTTGTTTGTTTATTTTTTTGTTTTTCTTGCCTGTTTGCCGCCTTAGTGGTATAAAAATAATAAAAAATAGAAAGACAATGCAAACGCTTTCCGCCCCCCGACATTTCTCTATGCCCCCCCGGTTGGGAACTCCTGCTATAAGGGTTCCGATTTTCCTTTTAGGTGCGGCACCCTAAAATTATGAAGCGCCAATAATAAACAAGTACGTAATTGTCAGGTGATTGACCTGTCGGGGGCGGTGCGCGAGATGAGGGCGCCGGGCATCATCCCCGCGCTGGACGAGTTGAGGGAGGTCAGGGTCGACGACCCGCGCTACTGGCCGATCACCTTCCAGCGGGACCGCAACTGGGACCAGCTCAAGTGAGTCGCCAGTTTAAATTACAAAATTTTGACTGATGTCAAAATAAAATCATTTTACATTTTCAGTTATAATGCGGGTGGACCTTGTGCGAGGTTCGTCCTGATCGCTACCACCTGACAACCTGACTCGCTAATTCTTTGTATCTTTTGATTGCGTTGACTTAGAAGTTCGAGTTTTTCACAGCTTGAAGGGACTGCAGGCTTGAGTATTTGGTATTAATTTCAACATGCTACCTCTACACGTGATCAATATTCAAAATAACATAGAAAAGTTAATTTAAACAGTACGTAAATAAATGATACCTCCTTTTAAAAAAACTATTCCATTCTTTATTTTGACAATATAACTTTTGTCGTGAATTGCGCACTGCTGCTTAACGGCCGGATTAATAACTCTTCTAAAATAACAATTTTTAAGGCACCACTACATCAAATGTTAGGATATTCAACAGTTACATGCCAATTCCTTCCCGGGGTTGGCTTTTTTTCTATGTATTTATGTTCCAGTGAGTATTTTAAAAGTACAATTGATATTCACGGGAAAACCGTAAAAATGTAAAATAATTGGAGAAAAATACAAAAAGATTCTCAATACAAAAAGAATTCCTTCATGCTTCATCCCCTAAGCATGCAAATCCTGACTTGCGGCCTTAGAACATGTTATTTTAGACGAATTACCCCGGGGACATCTCCGTGGCAAAGAGTGACAATTGAAAATTGATCGACGCAGATAGAAAATCAAAAGTGACTTGAATTCGGTTTTCTTTTTTCACTTTTGCCAATATAAGTATAACTGTCTGATCTTCCAGAACGTTCCTGGAATACTCGTGGTGCATCGACATCAAGCAGCGCGCCGGCTGCCTCTCGTACGCGGACGACCCGCAGGGCTTCCTTACCATCCTGGCGCAGTCGCTGACCCTGGACCAGGCCAACATCTGGTCGGTCACTCCGGAGAACATCGAGCTGTTCACCAATGACGACAGGGTGAAGAACTTCGTGAAGCATTATCTGAGCAAGGAGACGAGTGGAACTATCTGTGCGGGTTAGTGGATAATAGATATTTAATGAAGTTTTCCCAGCGAATTACAGCATGGCGGTCTTCAAAAGGGGTGTAAAAAAGTTTATGCGGGGTCGGCAACGCGCGAGTGATACTTCTGGTGTTGCAAGCGTTCCTAGGCGGCGGTAATTGCTTAACACCAGGCAATCCGCAAGCTTGTTTGCCACCGAGGTGGTATAAAAAAAAAAGATAACCTAACCGACTTGGAAAAGTTGAAAAACTCCCGACGTTATCGTTTCAAAGTTCAATATTTCAAAAACGGGTGAACCGATTTTAATGAAACTTGGCCAAGAACCATCTCGATTAAACTAGCTTTCGATTAAAAGAAACCGCATCGAAATCGGTCCATCCGTTTGGGAGCTATGACGCCACAGACAGATACACAGATGCACAGGTCAAACTTATAACACCCCTATTTTTCGTCGGGGGTTAATAACGGGATGTAATAGACAAAATGGTCACGGAAATTTTTGACAGAATAGTGCGTATGTGCCAGCAAAGCCGTGGAGGTCATTCGCCCGACGTGTTATGCCACGCCTAACCCTATTTAGTGTATTTTATAATATTACTAGCTGTTGCCCGCGACTTTCTCCGCGTAGTTTTCATTTATCGCTATCCCGCGGGAACTATAAAATTTTCCCGAATAAAAAGTAGCCTATGTTATTCCTTAATATTCAAACTATCCTCTTACCAAATTTCATCTAGGTTGGTGCAGCGGTTTTCCCGTGAAGAGGTAACAAACAGGCAGACAGAGAGACAGAGTTACTTTCGCATTTATAATATTAGTTACGATACACAAATAATATTATATTGAAAAAAAAAAGTGTTTTCCATTAACTTGCGTTGCATAATGTTGCGTTATCTTTGGGACCGTTATTATACCAAATACATACAAACCACTGCAAGTTAAATAAAAGTTTGTAAATAGTAAAGAATTTAAACACGTTTCTCAGATTTCTTTTCTTGGCTTGCTTTGTGTTGTGAATGCGATACATTGCTGCGTGCCAAATTTATGTTTTTGATATTTGGGTCAATCAACATTTCTTTGCCACCCATTGCCATGGAGATGTCCCCTGGGTAACACAAAAAAATATGATTTTCTAAAATCCCACTCTCCCGAAAGTCAAGAATCGCACGCTTAGGAACGATTAGCATTAAGGAATTGGCATGTAAGTGTTGAAATTCCTAACGTTTGATGGAGTGGCGCCTTAGAAAATCTTATTTTGGACTGGGTCACAACCCAGTGGACGTCTCTATGGCAAAGAGTGAGAAAAGTTGATTGACCCATTTAGATAAACCTTTTTTTTTTCAGATTGTCTTCTTATTACTAAGAAGAAGAAAGGGCTGAAGAACGAAGGGTTCCTCCCGAAGCAGTGCGTGTGCCGCGCGTACAGCGGCGAGGAGCGCGAGTACGCGCAGAGCCTGAGCATGGTGACGTACGAGTGCGTCGTCAAGGACATATTGTGCGCGCTGCCTATTTGGACGACGTTCTTGAAGGTACTTTACATAGATAGAACGTTTATTTGGCACTGCGATACACACAGTCAAGGTTTAAAGCAAGGACGATAAAACCAAGCGGACTGCCAATGGCTATACAATGTCGCGTTCCTGTAAAATAATGAGCCTGCTGTAGCTAGTTTCACTATAGAGAGGTCTCTGCACCATTTTGTATGACACTTAGGCCTCTGGCTAACACAATAGCGCCATCTATGAACTGAAAGAAAAAATTGATTTAGATGGCGCTATTGTGTTAGCCAGAGGTCTAAATGTCATATGAATGGTACAGAGACCCCTCCGTAGTAAAACTAGCTACAGCGGGCTTATTATTTCAAAGGAACGCGACATCGTATAGACACTGGCAGTCCTCTTGGTTTTATGGTCCTTGGTTTAAAGTATAGGTAACTTTGATTGCCCGCCCTTTGTCTCCCGCTGACCCGATACGGGTCAAGACTTTTTTTTGTTTATTTTTTATTCTTTTTTTATTCATAAAAAAAAACCAGAAATTGCTTTGAGCTATGTATGGATTTCTATTTTATTCCGATCTCAAAAAAAATATATACGTGACACAGAATTAAAGACGTAATTTTAAAAAAATCCGAAAAACGCCCAGCCCAGGTTAAATCTGGAAGTCTGTTTTTTTTTTATACCACATCTGTGGCATACAAGCGTACTTCATGTGGGGCCTAATTTTCGCTTTGTAAAGCAGCAGACTTGGCTCCGGGGTGAAGTAACGTTTCGTTTGAGTTTCTTTGGCGCCAGGTTTGCTTTGCTATCCAGATGACTGCGGTACTGTACATCGCTGGAGATGTCGACAGCGAGGATCCCAATACTATTAGCTAATTTAAACTGCTAAGGGAACGTACCCCTACTACGTGACCCGTTTAGGGGGGGGGGGGGGGGGGGGAGTTGGTCTTCAAAATTCCACGCTTGGTCACTGGGGCGGGGGAGTGGGTTAGGTATTGTCACGTAGTCAATATTTTGTAGCGAAATCTTGCTCTTTTTCGAGCTATATTCAAATATGGCGCAGCGTTTAGCGCTATTTAAACTCACAGGGGGCAACACTGAGGCGAAATAGTTATTTTTAATACCGTTGCTCAAAAAGTGGTAGGTACCTTTTGTGACTATGTACTAAGTGAAAACCGAACCGACGACCGAATAGCCTAGTGGTTAGAGGCCCTGACTATGAAGCTTGAGGTCCCGGGTTCGTATCCCGGTCGGGGCAGATGTTTGTATGATGAATACGAATATTTTGCTCTCAGGTCCTGGATGTTTAATATGTATATGAGTATGTATTTATCTATGTGTATTAGTATGTTTATCCGTTGTCTAGTACCCATAGTACAGGCTTTGCCTAGTTTAGGACTAGGTCAATTGGTGTCAATTTGTCCCATGATATTTATTTATTAAATTTTTATTTAAAACTATAGGGGGAGGGGGGAGAGGGGGGTCTTAGCATGTACTACGGATGGTCATCGTGGGGGGGGGAACGGGTTAAAAAACATTTAAAAATGGGTCACGTAGTATGGGTACGTTCCCTAAACGGGCCATCCTGATTTTTAGTGCTTCTCATCTCAAGCTTCACAAGGTCGAACAAGGTCCCACCCCGCTTCCACTCCCACCACCACTTCTTGTCGCAGATAATAAAAACAATGAAGACCAACCCCTCGCCGTACCACATCTGGCAAGTGAAGCTGCTGCTGTCGCAGACCGCCGCGCACGCCCGCCGCGCCGGGCGCGACCTGCCGGTGGCCGGGCAGGAGCACCGCGAGCCCCTCATGGCCAGCGAGTTCACTCTCTCCATCACGCAGAGAGTCGCCAGCATCTTCGACGGCTGGGAACCGAAAATAGCTCCCTACCTACGCAAATATTTAGGCTTGACTAGCAGCCGGAAGATTTCATCCACTGATGATGAGATGAAGAAGATTTTGAGTAGTTTTTTGATTTATCACGATCTGCCGCGGAATGTGCTGAAGGGTGTGAGCTGTGATAATGAGTTGGAGTTGCTGCTGGCGCCCGCGGGCGCGGGGCTGGGGGCGAGCGGGGCGCGGGCCGCGCGCGCGCTGCTGCGGTGAGGGCGGCCGCGGCGGCCCGCCCGCCCTAGACTCAACTGAATGGTAACAGCCCTAAACTCCGTACAGTGTTATTCCGAAAGCATCATTAGTCTGAATTTTCATTATTCCTAAGCCTAATTACGCTGAACGATAACTTGGACGTACAGTCAGCAGCAATAGTAGCTAAGCAACCGACGCGTTCACAATGATCTAAGCACGGCTCTATTGTTATAGACATAAGAGCTTGTGCAGATCATTGTGAGCGCTTCGGTTGCTCAGCAACTGTTGCTGCTGACTGTACACCAAAGTTTTCGTTCAGCAGTAATTAGGCTTGTGAGTGTACATGATTGCTGACTGTACAAAATTTTGAAAATGTAGGTATGCAGGTTAGGTTTGTTTTATTTGAATTAAAAGATGACTTACAACTAAGTACGGCTGATCCTTCGGAATACTGAAAATTAAGGCTAATGAAATTACGTTGAAAATTCTTTGGGCTAACGGAGGGAAACCTCACTGACTAGTGTCTAAGTCAAAATACCTTTATTCCTTATTATAACAATAATAGAATTGTGTTAGAAATAGGCCAATTATCCCATTATGCATAGTTGTAAGGCACTCAACGAAATTACCAAATTAGTAGGTATAAAATCCAACTCATCATCATCAAAAACTATGTGTAAGATCAAAACATACCTACATTTTTAACATGAAACTACCATGAGATTCAATTATAGTGAAATAAAGGGATCGCCACCGGCGTGGCGTGTGCTCCCAGAGGAAGGACTACGGATTAGTCCGAAACATGTCCAGCTATACTCGACTGACATACGTGAGTGATCCGTTTATTTCACTATGATTGAGTCTCACGGTAGTTTCATGTCAAAAGTACTGTGTAAATATGTTACAGATTTTGTAATAAGTATTTCATTTGTACGACATTAAATTTGAAAATGAAATGAAGGCAAATCATCTGTCAGTGGTAACTTAGACTAACCGTACTGTACAGTCACGTGCATTAATATGTAAACGTTTCCTGATTTCTATAAATATGTATTTACTTAAGATTTCTTAGTTAAGTACACAAGCATAACGCTCAATATGATGTATCCAAAAGAATCCATCAAAATAAAGTACACAATATTTCTAGCAAAATTGAGTATACAACCTCGATCACAATATTGTGCACGCTGGTTGCTCTCATTTTTAAATATACGTGACAATTTATAAATAATGTCTACAACACACTGTCATTAGCATGTAAACAATTACGTTTGCGTAATATTTCATAACAATGTATACAGCATGGTATTGGCGTATATTATTTTTGATCATTTCTTAAGGCAGTAAAAAACCGGTCACGAGTGAGTCGGACTAGCGCACCGAAGGTTCCGAGACATCACCTTATACATATATGTGTGCTACTTTAAGTATATTCCGTTCAATGTAGGATAGATGTACATGCGGACAGCGCCATCTATTGTCCTACAGTGGAAATAATGTAAATTTTGATGATTTCTAAAAAACTGTAACATATAGCGACATCATTTATTTTTCCTGTAATCTTAACATAACAGATAAAGGAGGGGGGTAACTTTATTAGGGTAGGGTTACTTTCCTAGACATTTTTCATCATACTTAATTCAAAACAAACAACGAAAATTATTTTCAACATGATCGGATATTATTGTTTTTGAGTTATAGAAAAACTGTGCTTGTCAACAAAAAACACATCGGTACAGTCACCAGCAATAATATATGATTATGGACAGCGCTGCAAAAATATCTGATCATGGTAGCAGGCAAAAACATATGACGACACTCGACGGCAATAAGATCTGATGGGTTGCGGCCGGCATTAATATCGTTCTTGGGTAACGGCATAAGTATCGGACACAGAGTCGCTTAAAAATATCTGATACTTTACGAAATCAAAAATATGTGATCAATCAGCAAACATGAACTTAATTTAGTAGTATTACGAATCTAATTTGAATGCAGCGATCTGACGCTTCTTGAAAACAGTGCGTACTTGTCACTGCATATGTCTGTCTCATGTTTTGTTTTATCTAAATCCAACAAATTCAGTTCTTCGTTTCTAATTTGACATACCCTGTTGACGTATTTTTTTTTCCATATATTTTACTAAGGAGTTTAAACGCTGGTAAAAAACTTCAAGCACAAAAGTATTGTTCTTATTTCAGAAGCTGAGAAACGTGATATAAACATTATGTAGTGACAAGTACGCACTCTTTTCAAGAAGCGTCAGATAGCTGCATTCAAATTAGATTCGTAAGACAGGCGAATTAAGTTCATATTTGCTGATTGATGACATATTTTCGATTTTATAACATGTCAGATATTTATGCCGTCCGTGTGATCTGATGTTTTTGCTTCCAAAGTGAATACATATTTATGCTGGTGATGAGTCACATGATTTTGGTTTTGTGGAGTATCAGATATTTTTAAGCGACTCAGTGTCCGATATTTATGGCCTTAACCAAGAACGATATTTATACCGGCCGCAACCCATTACATCTTTATGCCGTCGAGTGTCGTCATATACTTTTGCTTTCTATCGTGATCAGATATTTTTGCAGCACTGTCCATCATCATATATTATTGCTGGTGACTGTACAACTTAAAATGCCAGGCTCCTATTTCACCAACTTTATAAATGTCAGTTTTCAATAACAATTTAGTGTAAATTGCTCTGACTTGAAAAGCTTTTGTTTTAGCGCGCTTCACATTGGCAAAGAAATGTAGCTCGAATTGTCATTGTAAGTAAACTGACAATTGTAACGTTGGTAAAATAGAGGCAAGGAATATACGATTTAGTTCATTTCTTTGTAGTAAACAGCTACGGAACCCTACACTGAGCATGGTCCGACATGCTCTTGACCAAATTTTATTGTGTTGGTTCGGAACTTTAACAATACATTGTACGTATAACCACAGAATACATGACAACAACGTATTTTCTTTGTGTACTTAATCGGAAATAACACATTATCTAGTAACTTTGATTTTGAACGAATTATGTAGTCACATTTTCCTAGCATCGTGTGTAGGTACATACTTAAATACCCTACTCCAGCATTAATAACGTCTTGCAATCTTTCTCGAACTTGAGGGTAGCGAGGTAAGTATTACGAGTGGCGCCAATACCACGTGTATACATTGTTATGAAATATTACGCAAACGTAATTGTTTACATGCTAATGACACTGTGTTGTAGACATTATTTAGAAATTGTCACGTATACTTAAAAATGAGAGCAACCAGCGTGCACAATATTGTGATCGAGGTTGTATACTCAATTTTGCTAGAAATATTGTGTACTTTATTCTGATGGATTCTTTTGGATACATCATATTGAGCGTTATGCTTGTGTACTTAACAAAGAAATCTTAAGTAAATACATATTTATGGAAATCAGGAAACGTTCACATATTAATGCACGTGACTGTACAACAGGATTATTATGTTAAAGGAACACGACATTGTATAGACTTTGGCAGTCCTCGAGCAAGTTCTTTTGGTTTTATTGTCCTTGATTATGTGATATAATGTAGGTAAGTACTTTTTGTTAACTAGCGTAATTTACATAATATACTGTAGTTTACTACATTTACTATGAATATGCGCGTGGCTTGAATAGTGCTGTATGATGACAAATAATAAAAATCTATTTGAATATTTCAAGTGTTATCATTTTTAGAATAAAATTGATATTTAAGAACTTTTCAAAAGACACTTTTAATTGGACAGAATACGAGGGCTGTTTGATAAGTACCCGTTTATGGAAAAAAAACATTTTTTTTGTATATATGCATTTATTTTTCTACGTAGTCACCTTTTAACTGTATACATTTGTTCCACCTATACTCAAGCTTCAATAAACCAACCAAAAGTATGATTTTGGAAAGTCATTAAAATAGGCCACTGTGGCGGCAATGACTTCGTCATTTGATCCAAATCTCTTGCCACCGAGCCATTTTTTTAAGTTGGGAAAAAAAAAGTAATCGCATTGGGCCAAATCTGGAGAATACGGGGGGTGAGACAATAGTTCGTAGCGTAACTGTGCTAATTTAGCCGTCACAACTCTGGACGAATGAGCCGGGGCGTTGTCGTGATGAAACAGTACTTTTTTCTTTTTAAATGGGGTCGTTTGTCCTTCAACACGGCGTCAAATTCATCCAATAAATTGGCATAGTACTGCCCTGTTATTGTTTTTCCCTTTTCTAAACAGTCAATATGTATAATACCCTGCGAATCCCAAAAAACGGTCGCCATGACCTTTCCAGCCGATGGGACGGTTTTTGCTTTCTTTGGAGCAGGTTCACCCGGTAAAATCCACTGCTTCGACTGCTCTTTCATTTCCGGGGTGTAGTGGTGGACCCACGTTTCGTCCACGGTCACGAAACGGCGCAGAAACTCCTTCGGGTTAGGTTTGAACACGGCCAAACACTGCTCCGAAGTAGTCAATCGGTTCCGTTTTTGCTCCTCCGTGAGTAAACGCGGCACCCACCTCGCCGATGCTTTCTTCATACCCAATTTTTCTTCTAATATGTGTTGTACCCTCTCGATTGAAACGTTTACAGCATCAACGATTTCTCGAAGTTTAATTCGGCGGTCGGCTAAAACGATATTTTCAATTTTCTTAACTATATCGTCTGTAGTCACCTCAACTGGCCGGCCTGGGCGATCCTCATCAAAGACGGTTGTTCTCCCCCGCTTAAAAACCGCTTGCATTCTTACTTTTATTTCATCACAATGTTTTTTCTTCCAAAAATAAGAATCTAATTACAGACCGATACTGTTCTTTCTCCATTTTAACAATTTTAAGTTCACGCCTTCACTGAATCGATGTCAAATGAGAAAAAAAACAAAAGAATGCATTTTTTTTTTAATTTTCCCGCCTCTGAAAAATGGCTTAAAAAGGTGGTATACTTATTTGCGGCCAGTGATATTAATATATTTAGAAAACGGGTACTTATCAAACAGCCCTCGTATACTTATAATAGGGTATGGGACAGGCTTTTCGATACTCCGTTTTTGTTGAAAAATTTGGGGCACAATTTTTTTTTTATACAGCAAGGAAGGCAAACGAGCAAGTGCCTGTGTTCAAAATGTTCCAAAGGGCATATCCTTCTGTTAAAATTATGTTATTTTGACATCGGTCATCGACCCAATGAGGGCTATCGCGAGTCAAAGATCCGCTAGGATCGCTACTGCCGAGTGAGGTCTATCTGTCAATTGTCAGTATCCACCAATCACAGACCAGTAGCTTGTCTCTCATTGGTGGAGAATGTCAGATAGATCTCACTCGACACTAGCGATTCTAGCGGATTTTTCACGCGATAGCCCTCTTTGTTTGGGTACTTTAGCGCATTCGCTGCCACCCCTTTGGCCTGAGAGTTTTTCAGGTGCTGCAAACGCACATGTGCATTCAAATTACTTGTAAAATGGCGACAGAGGCACTGGGTGAAAGTCAGGAAAACGCATATATGCGTTGCCGGCAGTGAATGCGTTAGGTATCTATGTCGAAAGCAGGATTAAGCAAGACACACATTCGGATGCATACTGTTATTACTGTTAAATAACAAAATCGTTAGGAATGAAAAAATATCTTTATTCAGTTTGATTCAGTTCAGTCGGGCAACAGAATGTTTAGACGACGTGCTGCAGCAGCCAGTCCCTGTAGGCGCTCACGCGCACGAACATGTCGGGGGCGCCGCGCGCGCACGGGAAGCCCCACGACACGATGCCGATCTGCTGGCCGAGGTCCACGCGCACCAGGGCGCTGCCGGAATCACCCTGGAAGGTTTCAGATGAAGGAGAGTGGGCAAAGCATGAAACTTGGTCTATGAGGGACAATTTTAATATCGAAAGGCTCAGTTTCACTGGTCGATAGGGCTCTCATGCGGGGTGCGGGAGATTTCCTTAACGCAGAGGGTCAGCCAGAGGGTCGAGCACGACTTTACGAATACTGCGTAACGTTACGGTTATCGTATCGAGATCGAGAAATCTCATACTAAATTTTAGTTCCAAATACGCTTACGGGCGGGCGCTGTTCCAAACGTCATACAAACTCGACAACGTTTACTATTCGATTTTACGCGACGCAGGTTTCGAAAAGTCGTGCTCGACCCTCTGCATGCGGGGAACCGTTTTTTAACCGACTTCAAAAAAAAAGGAGGAGGTTCTCAATTCGTCGGTTTTTTTTTGTCCGGGCGAGAGGAAGGTGCAGATCGCGATGTGCGACTTGCTGGATATTTAATACTGGCCCTGGATCGTGGAAAGACCAGCTTCAGCAGGACAGTATACGCGACTTATACATATTAGGTACAAGTTCCGTGTCCAGGAGAGTGGAAGGTGCAGATCTGGATGTGCGGCCACTGGCCGTCGATGGTGGAATGACCAGCTTCAGCAGGACAGTATACGCGACTTACGTTGCAAGTGCCGTGTCCGGGCGAGTGGAAGGTGCAGATCTCGATGTGCGGCTCGACGGGCGGCGCGCGCATGTTTAGCTCTGCGTCGGCGCGCGCCACGTCGTCCACGCACTGCTGGCCGGAGATGGTCGACAGGGTCAGCTCCAGAATGGTGGCGGAGATGGGGCCTCCTTGCTAGAAAAGGGAACAAGTACGGAATGAAAGGAAATTACTTAATGCCTTGTTTGGCATTACCATCCGATCGGATAAGTTACAATGTATGTAATGGATGCAAACGTAGGTCGGAACTTTTTGTGTTTTGCCAGTTTTTTCACCCTGAAACGATTAAAACCTTTTGGATTCGAACGCAGACGTCTTAATGTTATTTGGACCTGGTTCTTTAAGCTGTTCCTGCTTAGTATAGTGGCACCAGCTAGGTTATTTAAAAGAAACAACAATCTTTGAAAGCCCATGGACTCACCCTGATCCTACCCCAGCCGGCAACCCTGGACACGACGCCGCCGCCAGTCTCCGCGAAGCTGAGCGGCACAAAAGCCACGGTGTTGGACGTCAAGATGTCGGTGGTGGTGATGAGCACGCCGATATCGTTCTTGATGGTCGCGGACACGTAGTGCTGGTGGGTCACGTTGCGCGCAAGGCTGTACGTCTGACCGCCGAGATTCCAGCGGTTGGTGCCGACTGTGACGCGGAGAGAGCTGGAAAGGAGAAAAACGTTATGAAGCTTTGCTATATCATCAGTTTCGCTCGGGTTTTGAGGGGAAGAATCGTGAAGTGTGATAAAGTAATGTTTTCAATTGTAGCACATCTTCTGTGCAATGCTAGGGGTTGATTTTGAAAGATAATAAATCCAAAATCACATTATCCGACGCAGAGCGAAAGTCACTGACATTGCTCAAGAATTAGTTCGCTGAAGTGGCGTGGAGCTAGCCACGTATGTCGCAAGAACGATGAACGGTAGGAGCAGACGAGTCTTCGAACGAAGACCACGCTAGGGGAAATGTAGTATAGGGCGTCCTGAGGCACGCTGGCGGCGGATTTTTGCGAGGGACCGGAGGCAGAGAGTTGTGGTTATGGCGTGCCATGGAAGAGACCATGTCCAGCAGTGGACGCTGTGGGCTGATGATGATGATTTCTTCTGTTGCGGTTATTCACCTACTTTGATAGTGAGCCGAAGCTAAATACAGCACTGATGCAATGCGCCGCGGTGAGCACAGTCCTGGAGGAAAGGACGGAGCCTCCGCAAACCAAGCTGCGGATCAGTAGGCCGTTAGTCATGGCCGCCATGTACGGGACACTGCCCTCTGGCGCCTGGGTGCCGCCCACGATGCGGGCATTCTGGTCCGCATGGACGAAGAAGTCCACTTCTTCGGCTGGAGGCGATGGTAAAGCTGAGGAAAAAGATGGTTCGTTTGTTTAAAAAAATATTGTGGCAAATGTTTAGGTAGGCTCCAACAGGGTGGAGTGACTACCTGGTGTGGATCGCGGGATCGCGGTGGATGCGGAAAACACAAGACCGGTCTGAGTGGAGAGCCTTGGTCGGCCGCCGTCCAGCAGTGGACGTCTTTCGGCTGACATGACGATGATGAAATGTTTAGGTAAGTAACTTTTTTGTACCACCTTGGTGTCAAGCAGGTGGTTTGAATGATGATAAGCGATTAACCACCGCCTACGGGAGTGTTTGACCATGACTATACACGTTAGACTTTATTCGAGGGCAATATTGAACTGCATAAAGTTTCAAAACATAATTAATCGATGACGCTTAAATCAAAATTAATAAGTGATAAATTCAATAAAACAATGTCGCAAACGTGATAAAGATAAGAAGTATTATTTATCTGTGGATTATGCTACTCAAGGGCTACTTATACCTTTGCAAAGTTACCGAAACGTTCTTAGATTTTTAATGGATTGAGTCCGATAATAGAATTATTCAAACGATTGTGCTTTTAATCATCAATCACGATCGATAATCGCTTTGATTTTTTTTCCATCGCAAAAGCGTCAATTGTTATTTTGAAAAATCATAACATGCCTATTGAAGTTCTGTTTATATTTCTCTAACTATCTATCAAGACAACCTTACAATATTTAACGTTTTTTTATCTATGCGGAGTAAATGCTCATTAAAAGTTGTTAAAGTATTTGAAAACTTGTTTAACTACCTAATGAAATTATTGTGGAATATTTTGCAATACAAAAACAGAAGAAACTGTGCAATGGCGCGAAATGGGGTACAAAGGTTAAATCCAAGATAACGCTATGTTATGTTCATCTAAATCGACATAAACTTGACATAGTAATATGTATTTATCTGGAGTTATTTTGACAAGAAAATCCAAAGATGAGTTACAACAATCATAAGTTTAATGACGATTCCAATATCGACTTTACTTTCAAATAGAGGTCACAAAATATTCAACAGGCAGTCTTGCTAAACAATGGATTCCTTCAGACAACTTGTGGAAAGAGAAACAGCAAAGGTAGCGATGTATATAAATAATTTAAAGAGACGTTTAAATATTTTTCTTACATTATGAGTACCTACATCAATTCAATCTTTAGTATAACGAAGCTGCTTTTCTCCAGTTTAAGACGCTTCCCTGAGAGGATGACCTTGAACGCTTCGCGCCTTCCTCACCCCACCTAACTTCTATTAAACAACTTCGTTTTAGTGACGACATCTATTAAATATCGGTCTAACTTCATTTTACACTGTTATCACAAATAACGCGTCTTGCCGAAAAAAAAAAATATTTTTTTCAAAATTCCTTAGTAAATTACTTATTTAAAATTTTTAAAGTATTCTGTATAAAAGCCTGGTGCCCAGCAGTGGGACGTAAATAGGCCGATGATGATGATGATTATAAAAAGGTATTTTAATAATGTTAAACATAGAAATCCTAATTTATTGAATCAGGCGTTACTTTGCGGAGGTCCATATTTATGAACTAAAAAACAATTACTTTGCTCACCCGCGACCATTAATGACAAATAGTTATATCTGTGCGGCAAATGTATGTTTCCATGCAACACCTCCGCCTCCACTGCTACACGAATCAACACATGCCACACAGACCCAACTATCACCACCACCACTATACTAAACGCTGACGCGTTTCGGCACTCTCCACGAGGCCATTTACGAAGCACAACAACAACCGCTCAACATGCCACCACTTCCACTACTGACATATGTAAACCATGTACTCAACTTAGTGACTAACTTAGTAACATACATTTGCCGCACAGATATAACTATTTGTCATTAGTGGTCGCGGGTGAGCAAAGTAATTGTTTTTTTAGTTCATAGAAATCCTAGCCTATTAAATTCTCTATTCATTGGTGTATGTCACAAGTAAAAGTAAATTACGCTTATGATGTAGTAACAGAATATTAATTGCAACTTGACTTACTTGTGATGCAGATATCATAAGTATTAAATAGGAAAAAAAAATGAAACATAGAAAAACAAGTTAAGATGTTATAGATACTTAATTTATTCATATATTTTGTTTTTATCGTTTAAATAATTTACAGAAATGCCAATTCAGCGTCTGGGTCAGGGAAGCGCCTTGAATAATTTCTTTGAGACTGCTAAACTTTCTAAACAATGTGAAACTTTTATGTAGGTAAGTACCTAAGTATCTGTCTTTTGTTGTACCTGAAGTGATATATAGTTTTGTTTTCCCTGTCTAATTATACCTACAATACTTATGTTATTACGTCATAGTTTCGGATGCCGATTAAAGATTAAATTATTATCTTCGACATTATCTAAAAATACACTTAATTATTTCGATCTGTCATCTACGCAGACTAAATTTTAACTTATCTTAATAGATGTGTAAATGCTTTGTTGCAACTTAAATATGGTCGAAGCAGAAAGTTCTCAAATTTTTTGGATCGATAGAAGACCACTTTAAAAAATTGTTTTCTATTTAGAATTATTTTTATATCCAATGTTATTAATACCTATTGTTACACTTAAGCTAGATAGCACGTGTAACGAGCTGAGAGACCCTGGCATCTTAGTTTACTTTAGCTACATCTATTAACGGCTAGGAGATCGAAAATTTAAATGAAGATTCATCGGATCCGTTGTAAGGACAGCTAAAAATTAAGATCAATTTTTTATTTTATTCTATCAAATCTTTGCCAAACGTAACTTGGATACCTACCGAGAAAGGAGGCCACTGACCCTTAAATCCGTTAATACATAAACCTAGTTAAGTGTACCTAAGCAACTGTTCTCCTATGGACTCACCTAAACTCCCAACCAAGAGAGATATCAGCAGAACTCCAATTGTGTACGCCATTTTGTTAGTCTACCCGCGTGTGACCGGCGTTCGCGCCGCGGCCCGAATATATAACGAGCGCTATCTAATTAACAGATAACTCTTGATAAATCTGATACCCAAAAAAGTATTGATTAGTTAAAATCATTGAATGATTCTCATTAAGCACTACGCTAGTTTTGGTTGGTAGTATAGTGATTCTGTCTTATTGATAATTACCCGAGTGCCCGAGGAGGGTTATGTTATTCGAGCGTATGTATGTATGTTTAATTCTTTGGCACGCTCTACAGCCTAAACCGTTGACGGATTTCGACGTAGGTATGAAAACCAGAGCGCTTGAAAATTCAGGTGATGTCGAGTGAGGTCTATCTGTCATTCTCAACCAATGAGAGATAATCTGCTGGCCTGTGATTGGTGGAAATTGAATCCTACCGTATGAGAGTTAAAATTTGCGTGTTTTTATGTCGTTAATTCGTTATACCTTTGTATTGTACCGATACGTGCTCCGTCAGGTAAAACTAATATATGATTCTGAACCAACATGGTAAAAAGGAACCATGGCGGTGTGACTCGGCCCGTCTTTCTGCCTGCCTATCTGTCCGTCATAGCAGGTTGTCTCGGGAACTACTAAATACCCATCGTCTTGAAATGAATTATCATATCAGTAGTTTTATCATCAAAAATTATTTTCGAAAGCTTAGTTAAGTCGTATTATTTTGACATCAGTCTCAACCCAAGTCTTTTATTGTGTACATTGTGTATTAAGGGCGGTAACTAAGGAATTACGAACGATGCTCTAGTAGAAGCCCGGAGTCGAAGACTGATGGTTTTCTGAGTCTCGTTCGTAATTCCCGTACCGTCCGTGGCCATTTATTAAGTCCACAATGTCTTTCATCACACTTGCAAGGAAACGTGGCGCGTCTACTTACAGTCCTTGGGCGTTATGAAATGTGGCGCACAGTACTGATCATAACATGTTATGACCCTTGTTTCGTGCAAGTGACAGGTTTGTTATGCCTTCAGCTTCTGAACTTATCTGAGAGTACTTACCTAGGACTGAGATACTTTATTTACATAATAAAAGCAATTTACAATGACATAAAATCTAAGCTTAAACTAAATAAACTACAACTTAAAACTAAATTAAGTAAATCTAAATAAGGCCCCCGTGGCATAGTGCCCAAAAGGCTGGCAGCGTTGCCTCGCTGAATAGCGATGCTGATTCTTTGAGAGAGAAAACTGCCAGCCCTTTGGTCACAAGTTGATAAAAGTAATGCAACTCTCACTCACTCGTGTGATCTAATTATGTAACTCGGCTTCGCCTCGTTTCATAAAGCCACTCATGTTTTAAGGGCCCTTCAACCAGTTGGATTGATTTAACAGTTGCATAATCCCGTCTTGATCACACAGTGGATGCACTGTTAAGTAAATAACAAAATCATTAGGAATTAAAAAATCTTTATTCAGTTCAGTCGAGCAACAAAATGTTTAGACGACGTGCTGCAGCAGCCAGTCCCTGTAGGCGCTCACGCGCACGAACATGTCGGGGGCGCCGCGCGCGCACGGGAAGCCCCACGACACGATGCCGATCTGCTGGCCGAGGTCCACGCGCACCAGGGCGCTGCCGGAGTCACCCTGGAAGGTTTATGTTAAATTTGTCAGTTTAAAGGACTGAAGAACTTTTCTAGGTTAGAGTAGCAAGGAATTATTTTTTTTAAGAAAGGTAGAAATTATGCCAATATGTACCTTCTACATCAGTAAATAGAAGCCGGCTGGTGAAAAATCCAGAACTGTTGCAAGGTGTCCAGCAAAGCACAGTTTTTTACCATCATCTCAGTCGCCTATCTTACCAGAGCACAGTGCTGCTTCGGAAGCACGTGTTGCTTCTAGAGCACAGGGACAGTAATGTATGTACGTGACTTACGTTGCAAGTGCCGTGTCCAGGCGAGCGGTAGGTGCAGATATCGATGCCATCGGTCGACATCACTGGCCATCATTGGGATACCTACCACTGGCCGTCGACCGCGGAATGACTACGTCCAGCAAGACAATAGACAGTGACTTACGTTGCAAACGCCGTGTCCGGGCGAGTGGAAGGTGCACATCTCGATGCCATCGCTCGACATCTGGCTGTCAGTAGGACACCACTGGCCGTCGATGGTGGAATGACCAGCTTCAGCAGGACAATAGACAGTGACTTACGTTGCAAACGCCGTGTCCGGGCGAGTGGAAGGTGCACATCTCGATGCCATCGCTCGACATCTGGCTGTCAGTAGGACACCACTGGCCGTCGATGGTGGAATGACCAGCTTCAGCAGGACAATAGACAGTGGCTTAACTTTGTACCAATGTTGCCGTTGCGAAATAAAGACTTCTTATTCTTATTCTTACGTTGCAAACGCCGTGTCCGGGCGAGTGGAAGGTGCAGATCTCGATGCCATCGCTCGACATCTGGCTGTCAGTAGGACACCACTGGCCGTCGATGGTGGAATGACCAGCTTCAGCAGGACAATAGACAGTGGCTTAACTTTGTACCAATGTTGCCGTTGCGAAATAAAGACTTCTTATTCTTATTCTTACGTTGCAAACGCCGTGTCCGGGCGAGTGGAAGGTGCAGATCTCGATGCCATCGCTCGACATCTGGCTGTCAGTAGGACACCACTGGCCGTCGATGGTGGAATGACCAGCTTCAGCAGGACAATAGACAGTGGCTTAACTTTGTACCAATGTTGCCGTTGCGAAATAAAGACTTCTTATTCTTATTCTTACGTTGCAAACGCCGTGTCCGGGCGAGTGGAAGGTGCAGATCTCGATGCCATCGCTCGACATCTGGCTGTCAGTAGGACACCACTGGCCGTCGATGGTGGAATGACCAGCTTCAGCAGGACAATAGACAGTGGCTTAACTTTGTACCAATGTTGCCGTTGCGAAATAAAGACTTCTTATTCTTATTCTTACGTTGCAAACGCCGTGTCCGGGCGAGTGGAAGGTGCAGATCTCGATGTGCGGCTCGACGGGATGCGCGCGCATGTTTAGCTCTGCGGAGGCGCGCGCCACGTCGTCCACGCACTGCTGGCCGGAGATGGTGGCCAGGGTCAGCTCCAGTAGGGCGGAGGACACGGGGCCTCCTTGCTGGAAATGGAAACAAGTGGAATAAGTACAGCAATGTTTAGCAATGGGCCATATCTGAATTGAATGCGCCCAGATAATTAATAATGTCTGCAATGGATGCCTAAACGTAGGTCTGAAGTTTTTCTGTTTTCTCAGTTTTTTTTAACCTGAAATGATTAAAATTTTGACCTTTTGGCTCCAAACGCAGAAGGCTTAAAATTAATGGACCTGGTTCTTTAAACTGTTCCTGCCTGTGTTTAAATTTTTATGCATTTAAAAGAAATTACAATCTTTGAAAGCCGCTGGACTCACCCTAATCCTACCCCAGCCAGCAACCCTGGACACGACGCCGCCGCCAGCCTCCGCGAAGCTGAGCGGCACAAAGGCCACGGTGTTGGACGTCAAGATGTCGGTGGTGGTGATGAGCACGCCGATGTCATTCTTGATGGTCCCGGACACGTAGTGCTGGTGGGTCACGTTGCGCTCGATCCTGTACGTCTGGCCGCCCTGATTCCAGCGGTTGGTGCCGACTGTGACGCGGAGGTAGCTATGGAAGGGCAAAAACATTACATGAACCTTTAATCAATATTGGCATCAGTTTCACTCAGTTTTTGAGAAGAAGAATCGTGCAGTGTGATTATTTTAACTGTAGCATTTCTTCTGGGCACTGAAAGGGGTTGCTTAAAGGGATAAAATCCACAATCACATTATCCGACAGAGAACGAAAGTACAATTGCTCAAAGAATTAGTTCGCTGAAGTGGCATTAGGTGACCACGTATTTCGCAGGAACGATGAACGGTTGAGCAGACGAGTCCTCGAATGGAGACCACAAACAAGGAGACGTTGGTGTGGCACGGTCCTGAGGTACGGGGGATGGACCCATCTTAAGAGGGTTGCTGGCGGCGGTTGGATGCGAGGAGCCGAGTGCCGTGGCGCGCCATGGAAGAGACCCGGGCTGATGATGATGATTTCTTCTGTTGCGGTTATTCACCTACTTCGCTAGTGAGCCGAAGCTGTATACAGCGGCGATGCAATGCGCCGCGGTGAGCACAGTCCTGGAGGAAAGGACGGAGCCTCCGCAAACCAAGCTGCGGATCAGTAGGCCGTTAGTCATGGCCGCCATGTACGGGACACTGCCCTCTGGCGCCTGGGTGCCGCCCACGATGCGGGCATTCTGGTCCGCATGGACGAAGAAGTCCACTTCTTCAGCTGGAGTCGATGGTAAAGCTGAAGAAGAAGGTGGTTTGTTTATTAAAAACTCCAACAAGATAGAATGACGACCTGATGAGGATCGCGGGACCGCGGTGGACGCGGAAAGCACAAGACCGGTCTGAGTGGAGAGCCTTGGTGGCCGCCGTCCAGACATGATGATGATGATGAAATATTTAGGTAAGTAAGTAACTTTTTTGTACCACCTTGGTGGCAAGCAGGTGGTTTGAATGATGGTAAGCGATTAACCACCGCCTACGAGAGTGTGTGACCCTCGTTAAAAACTTTATTCGAACACAATATTGAACACATTAATCGATGACGATGACGCTTAAATCAAAATTGATAACTGGTTAATTCAATAAAACAATGTCGCAAACGTGACAATGATAACAAGGTATTATTTATCTATGGATTTTAAGCTAAGTAAAGGTTATGCAAAGTTACCTAAACGTTCTTAGATTTGTAATGGATTGAGTCCGATAACGAAGATCAAACGATTGTACATTTAATCATCGATTATTATCGATAATCGCTTTGATTATTTTTCAATCGCGATAACATTTTGAAAAATCATAACATGCAGTAGAGACCTCCCTAATGAAGTTCTGTTCTGATTATTCTCTAACTAATCCATCCAAACGTAAGGCCTTACATAATATATGACGTAGTTAGGAAGATTTAGATGCCGATTAAAATATTAAATTATTATGTTTAAAACTATCTCTATAAATATACTTACTGAATAAATTCGACCTGTCATAACATGCAGACTAAAATTATTAAGTACAAGTCGTACAACAGGCTATTTGTTAAGTATACAACTTATGGACGAAGTACATAGAAAGTTCTCAACGATTTAAGCAGGATACATTAGAAGACCACTTTTAAAAGATGTGTTCCATGTAGATTTATTATGAATTTAAATATTAATTTTGTGCAGGAAGCACAAGACCGGTCTGGGTGAAGAGTTTTGGGGGAGGCCTACGTCCAGTAGTGGACGTCTTTCGGCTGACATGATGAAATAATAACAATGTCATAAGCCGGGGGGTGCCACGGGCAGAGGCACCCTGGCTTCTTTGATTTAAACTTTAGCGCCATCTATTAACGGCTAGAAGAACGAAAATTGAAATGTAGCTAGCTAAAAATTAAAGGTCCATTATTTAATTATTGTACCAAATCGTTGCAAAACGTAACTTGCATACCGAGAAAGGAGGCCACTGATCCTTAAATCCATTAAAACGTGAACTAGTTATAAGCACTCTTCTCCTATGGACTCACCTAAACTCCCAACCAAGAGAGATATCAGCAGAACTCCAATTGTGTACGCCATTTTGTTAGTCTACCCGCGTGTGACCGGCGCTCGCGCCGCCGCCCGAATATATAACGGGCACTATCTAATTAACAGATATCTCTTGATAAATCTGATACCCCAAAATGTATTGATTAGTTAAAATTATTGAATGATTCTCAGTTTAGGTACTACCCATATTATGATATGCAGTTGGTATATGTGTTGTATGGTGATTCTGTCATATCGATAATTTTCGCACTTTGGTTGTCACCTTGTTTCTAATCGTAGTCGTTAACTTATAGTTCATATATTTATCCGGTTCGAAGGACCAAGTTTATGCTATTGTTGACGCTGGACTTAGTTTAATGCTATAGTCACTATTGTTGACTACATTAAAGAAAATATGAGGTTAAAATTGAAAGACCTTTAATGGACGTACGTTACAATAAAATTAAATTAAATTAATGACATTTAGGCATTTAACAATACAGAATAAGAACCAAAAACCTAACCGGCTCCTGTTCATGCAGTTCTAAACACATATTCCATGTCACATACCAGATAGTATATTAAATTATATTATACATAGAAATCATAATAAAAATACCTATTACAAGTGTAAAATAATAAAAAACTAGTAAAAAATAAAACAGGCTGCCTTATTGTCGATTAAAACCTACCATAGGAAGAATTGAAGGTACATCTTTTTATTATTAT
The DNA here is from genome assembly GCA_963691665.1 of Clepsis dumicolana. Lineage (NCBI taxonomy): Eukaryota > Metazoa > Arthropoda > Insecta > Lepidoptera > Tortricidae > Clepsis > Clepsis dumicolana. Next base: position 13,352,226 of record OY829520.1, on the reverse strand, counting down.
ATAATGGTTAGGTATTTGAATTTTAAACATCCAAAGCAGATTGCAGTTGGAATCTAATTAGGTACTTAGAGTTAATGACGACACTGTCGTATTATCATAATTAGGGCAGTGAAAAATAAACAAAAATAAAGCAAAAACTACACCATATTATTACCATACATATTGCCGCGAGTAAAAAAAAAGATTCGCTCGTTTTAAAGAACACATTTTATTTTCACAAAGTAAAAAAACAATAGGTTAGTAGTTTAAACTACACAACAACACGTTGCTTAATCGCAATCACAATCCAAACAAAACACTTATAATTATATACCAACATCATCTTCATGTTTTATGTGCAATAAAGAAATATAAATAAATAAATAATGAATATCATGGGACAAATTTACACCAATTGACCTAGTCCCAAACTAGGCAAAGCCTGTACTATGGGTACTAGACAACGGATAAACATACTTATATACATATTAAACATGCAAGACCCGAGAACAAACATTCGTATTCATCATACTAACATCTGCCCCGACCGGGATTCGAACCCGGGACCTCAAGCTTCATAGTCAGGGTCGCTAACCACTAGGCTATTCGGTCGTCTACACATATAATATACATACATACATGTTTACTCGGACTCCGCCAGCAGACCCGCCAAGAACGCCCTGAACGCGCTGATCCGGGCATACATATCCGGGTGGCCTCGGGCGCAGGGATAGCCCCAGGACACTATGCCCACCTGCAGGCCCCACCAGCTCACTAGCGGGCTGCCGGAGTCACCCTGGAACAAAGATGGAAGTGAAACAGTGGTGGAGTGGAGTGGTCTCTTTATGACGTGATAAATCAATCGCTCTGTAGCGATAAGGCCGCCCATTGCTACCTTGTATTTTCTTTGTGCCTTATTTCTTGTCTTGACTGTTATGTGGTGTTCAATAAAGAGTTATTGTATTGTAAAGTAATTCTAAGAGGTAGGCCCCTATTTCACCAACTTTACAATTGTTTGTTTACAATGACAATTCGAAGTACCTACATTTCTTTGCTAATATGAAGCGCGCTAAAAGAAAAGCTCTTCAAGTCAGCAATTGAGAATTAATTGTCATTCAATGAATTGGCAACCGAAGCGCTCACAACGATTTAAGCACGGCTCTAATATAGACATAAGAGCTTGTGCAGATCATTGTTGAGCGCTTTGGTTGCTTAGCAACTATTGCTGCTGACTGTACCCACTCTGGTTTCAATAACCAATATCGCGAGTCAATTTCAATTCAATTTTACGAAAGTGTGGCCCCATCAAGCTTTTGATGATTTTGCCAATGTCGAGGTTGGGATAAGAGACGGCCAGTAGACATAACGGCGAGTCAAAAATCGGTAAATTTCCAACAATCGTGAGGAAACCTGCACACTCCTGCGAAGCAAATCAATGAAGTAGGTATGTGAAGTTCCCAATCCGCACTGGGCCCCGTGGAAACTATAGCCCAATCCCTCTCATTCTGAGAGGAGGCCTGTGCCCAGCCGTGGGACGTAAAAAAGGCTGGTGATGCGATAGCTTTGTTTTTCATTAGTGGAGTGACAGATAGACCTCACTCGCTGATCCCAGCGGATTTTTGACTCACAATGGCGCTCATGGTGGAGTCCTAAAAACTCATATGGCGGCTCTTTCTAGAGTAGATCTCGACCTCCGAGTGAACGAGGCCGAACGTCTTAGTTGCGTCTGCTGACATCGAGTCGACGAATAGTCGAAGCGAAGACATACTTACTTCAATAGTGCCTCATCTTAGAACAATGATTGACAGAATCAGGTCCTGTGACCTGAAATTACTAGAAGTACAGAACTACAGAAGTTCTTCTTGGGCTGCAGCCCAGGGCCCCTTGGACCTAAAGGGCCCCCAGGGCCTATTGAATTCAATGGACAATAAATAATTGCATAAAATAACAAAATGTTAATTTATTGCATTACTTCATCACTGGTCGGTCCATCTCTAAGCTGTGATAGGTGACACTTAGGGCCGCTTCATACTACATTGGTGTACTTTCTTGAAACTTAAAACTGATCGTTCCCCTCAACTCCACCTTCAATGGTCAGCAGTCAACTGTCTTGGAACTCTTGGACTAAGTATACAGGACTGCAGTCTACCTGGGATGCTTCACACGTGGGAGATAAAAGTGATCGCAACTTACATGGCACATCCCATAGTCAGCGCCCTTCTTATGCATGGTGCATATCTCAACCTCCGGATGCATGGGGGGCGAATGCCCCAGCTGAGCCTGGGCCTCCCTCACGCCGTCCTCGCACTGCACCGGCGACAGCGATTTGACGTTTAACAACTGCAGCCTGTCTGGGATGCTGCCCCACGCCTGAATTTAAGGAGAATGAGAGGTATCGCGGCGAGTCAAAAATCTAGGATCGCTAGTGAGGTATATGTCTGTCAATTTTCACCGATCATAAGCCAGTTGTCCCTCATTGGCGGAGAATGACAGATCGACCTCACTTGACACTAAAGATTCTAGCGGATTTATGACCAGGGTATAAAGGAATGTTGGCTATAAAAGTTTTGGGTAAGTAGCGCTTAGACCTACCTACTTATTATGATAAAAGCAGCGCGCCATAAGTGTGCATTTATGCAGGCATACGATTTCGCTGCTAGAATACCGTGCCTATTTTTCCTCTATTGAGAATTGAATATGCGACAAAGATATGTATACATGAAAAATGTTGGTTCACTTACCGTTGTGGTACCCCACCCAGTAACATAACTATCCACTCCTCCCCCCACCCACTCAAAGTTCAACGCAATCAGTTTCACACGGTCGTCCAGAGTCACCTTCTGTATCAGTAAGAGAACTCCTATATCATTCTTGATGGTCCAAGGGTCGTACTCCGGATGAATAATGTATCCAGAAAACTGAGCTGTTCTGCTCTCATCAGACCATCTGTTGGTGCCGAGAACGGCGCGAGCAGACCTGGAGAGAAACAGTGGGTGAAGGTACCTTTTTTTAATTGAAAGAGGGAGGAATTTGAGCAAGCGGGTCACCTGATAGTAAGCGATCACCGCCACCCATGAGAACCAGCTACTCCAAGAGAGTCACTAGTCTGTTGCCACTTTGCCAGCCTTTAAGGAGGAAAAGGGATAGAGGGAAGGGGGGAGGGGGATCGGGCCTCCGGCACTGACTGAACGAAATGCAACAGGGATGCTGTTGCTTCTCGCCGATTTTCTGCGAGAGAGTTACCTATTGCAAAATGGTTGTGTCGAAACAAAGTTAAGAACCATGGGGCCTTTATCTTTCCATGGCAAATTTATTACATAAGTTCCCATTGATATCATACTTACGGCACCAATCCACCAGTCCAGCTCTTCATGGGCTCAATGCAGTGCCCTGCCGAGAGCACCACGTTCCTGCTGATCAGCGACCCTCCACACATAAAGCTGTTAATGGCATTCCCGACCAATAAGGCTGTCATGTAGGGAGCGAAGGCTTCGGGGGCTTCGATACCACCAACTATACGCGTCGAGGGATAGAACTCCTGAGGGTTATAGAGCTGATCAAGAGGAAAAGCTGGAATCAAAGTGGAGATGGTTATTAGAGAGAGCATTATATTTCTAGGGGGACACCCCCATATACATAAGAACAAAAGTCGAAAAAAATTAGCAAACATCAAGGTGTGGCACATAATATTAAAAATACTTAGAGGTTTCTAAGCAATTTTTTTATTAAGCTAATATTTTCGGAAATAACCGCTTTGAAAGTTGCATAAATTGTGGCGTGTTTTTTTTATGTATAATATTTTTTCCGTTTTGTTTTTAAGTATTTTGTAAACTTACCCAAAAGACAGCCAAGAAATCCTAAGGCTACTGCTACAACTTTAAAAGACATGATTGTTTAGCATATTACTATCACTACTATTTATACTGAAAAACCGTATTCCGTATCCGGATTGATCTGCTTGCCATAATTGACTGATTATTTCCACTCGACCTTCAAAATTGCCTCGCAATTTAATCCGTTGTTGTTTGAGTGCGATTAATAGGACACCTTAATTGGTCATCCCTTTTTGTTTGAGGTTGAAATACTATCGCAGTTAGTACAAGGTCAATACTCCCTTGGGCTGTGATATTTAAAAAAAACGTATATTTACAAAACAATAACAAACACGAATACATGATTATTATCATTTATATTTTTTTGTTACTATAATATTTGATTCGATTGCGGTAGAATCGAATAGTTTTTTCTTAACTTGACGTTTTAGATTTCTAAACGAATGTCATAATGTCAAACATTCGCAGCAGTTTCAATAATTTACGATCAAAACAGTCCTTATTGCACGGTATTAGAGTTCAAATTTTCGTGTTTTTATGTCGTTATAATTTTGAACCGTGTTCCGTCAGGTAACGAAAACATTTAATTCGAATTTCGAAATTAAGAAAGGTAGTTGTCTACATATTTAAAAATAATTAATTGCAAAATGAATAGGTGTGAATTATTGGTTAAAGAAGTTACTTCAAATTAAATTTATGATCTTGGCAACTGCTTTGCGTTCAAACGAAAAGACACAATATGAGGGTAGAAATGATTCACACAAGTATTGTTCGGATTTTAAATCCTGCCTTTCTTTTTCACCTACCGCATCGTTGGAGACATGGCCGCAGCACGTGGTAAGTTCGATTTACCTTACATTTTCTACAATAATCGCATTAAAAACACTTAAAAGCACCTACATTCCGGAAAATTTGTGAACTGCGGTAGTTTATGCTGAAATTTTGTTTGTATTTATTAGGTACACCCGCAATCACGGATCTCGGCGCCGTCACTATGAATTCCGAAGGGTACCCTGTACTTATATTGCCGAAAAAGTGCACCACTTTGGAAACTAACTGTGGTGTATCCGACAATGTATTTATCGAACTAAACATCTCTTCTCCCGATACTGAGGGGAAAGAGACCTGCCTGTACACGGGTTTTTGTAACGTAAAGTTGATTGACAGTTATGCCATGAATGTATGTCAAAATCAAAATCCTCCGAAGGACACTTCTACAGAGTATAATGATACTGATCTGATCTCTGTGTTAGTTGATGAGTCTGGCAATCAGATAGCAGACACTTTCAACCAATCCCAAGTGTGGATAGATCCAGCAAGGAGTCCGTATGTCTACAATCACTATGATACAGAGAATCCTGAGCATTATTCCATCTATCATAATACGAGGACTAACCACATTACCGTTGAACAGCACAATACATACATAACTCAGAATGTATATAGTTGTAAGGAGCCTATTTCATATGCAACTATGGATGAGTTTGAGCACAAGAAATTCCGGAAGGTACAAGTAAGTGAGTGTAGTGCTCAGCAGACGGCAACAGAGCCAAACTTCAACTTGTATGAAGAAGATGAGTTTGAATGTGGTGTGTTCTTATCTAACTTACCTGAAGAGATCCTTAATGAAAAGGAGAATAGGGTTAGGGAGGAAAAGAAGTATATTGGCTTGCCAAGTGACAATGGTGCGTTGAAGCAGTTGATGTCATCAGACATCCAGTCGTCCACGAAGCAGAGGAAAACAATACTGTTCCTCGGTCATGACTCCCACTATGGACAGACTATACAGAAAATTGCTATGAATGACCCATTTCTGGTGTGCTCGGTCAAAGAGGAGGTGCAGTCTCAAGTAGTGTACGGTGAGTGACATGTTTTGTATTTATGACTATTCATATAATAAGTTGGCAAAATGCATACTTTGACAATAAGTATCATAATATTGATTGTACTTGGCTCATCAAGAAAGTACATAAGAAAAAAAATATCAGAAACTAGATTTTTAGAAAAAATTACTGAATTTAAATAATGAATTGAACCAGGCTTTACTTTTCCGAAGTCCATATTCATGAACTAACAACAATGAATTTTCTCACTTGCGACCATACATGTAAGATAGCTACGTCTATGCGACAAATCAATGTTTTCATGCAACACCTCCCCTTCAACTGCCATGTCAATGGAGGGGGAGGTTTTCCATGAAAACGTACATTTAGTTGCAGTGAAGGATATTCAATGGTGTGTGTGAAGTTCCCAATCCGCAAAGGGCCCGCTTGGGAACTATAGCCCAAGCCCTCTCATTCTGAGAGGAGGCCTGTGCCCAGCAGTGGGACATAAAACAAATCTGATGATGCTGATGACTGTATTGCAGTTCCAAAATGATCTTTATTTAGTACTAAAAAAATTATAAAATAACTAGCTGTTGCCCGCGACTTCGTCCGCATGGATTTCGGTTATCGCTATCCCGCGGGAACTATATAATTTTCCCGAATAAAGAGTAGCCTATGTTATTCCTCTTTATTCAAACTATCTTCTTACCAAATTTCATCTAGATTAGTGCAGCGGTTTGCCCGTGAAGAGGTAACAAACAGACAGACAGAGAGACAGAAAGACAGAGAGACAGAGTTACTTTCGCATTTATAATATTAGTTAGGATTAGGATTAGTTAGGATAAAATCAACTTACCTACTATAACTTTCTAAATAGCACCACCTGCTTTAATCTGTTCTTACCTTTATTTCATTATGGTTGCCTGGTAGAGATCGTTTTGTAGCGATAAGGCCGCCCATTGCTACCTTGTATTTTCTTTGTACCCTATTTTTAACCCCCGACAAAAAGAAGGGTGTTATAAGTTTGACCTACATGTATATCTGTGTATCTGTCTGTGACATCATAGCTCCCAAACGGATGGACCGATTTAGATGCAGTTTTTTTAATCGAAAGCTAGTTCAATCGAGATGTTTCTTAGCTAAGTTTCGTTAAAATCATTTCAGGTGTTTTTGAAAAATTTAACTTTGAATTGACAATGTCGGGGGTTTTTCAACTTTTCTAAGTTAGTTAAGTAGGTTATTTGTTTGGCCTGTTAAGTGGTGTTCAATAAAGAGGTATATTATATCCTAGTTTTTAACCGACTTCAAAAAAGGAGGAGGTTCTACGTTCCACTGTATGTATTATTATTATTTATTTTTTTTGTATGTACATCGATTTATCGTATATCGACTTATCGTATCTTATCTGTGTTAGATGATTCCATTGCCCATGGTAGCGACTTCAACTGCGTAGAATTCGGTTAACCGATATCCCATGGGAACTACTTATAAAAAATCATCATCATCGTCATGTCAGCCGTAAGACGTCCACTACTGGACATAGGCCTCCCCTAAGGCTCTCCACTCGGACCGGTCTTTTGTGGATAAAGAATAGTCTATTTTTAACCGACTTCAAAAAAGGACTGGGTTCCACTGTATGTTTTTTTTTTTTAAGTATGTACATCGATTACTCCGTCAATTGTAGACCGATTTTCAAAATTCTTTTTTTATTCGAAAGGGTTTACTCCTGTGATGGTCCCATTGTCACCAAGTCATGATCTGATGATGGGAGCCCAGGGAAATCGAGGGCAACCCTCAAATTTTACAGGCACGTACTATGTGTTTCATATATTTTCTAAGGTTATTCAAGTATTTGCGTCTGGTAGTCATCATCTCGTGATGATGAGCTGATGATGGAAGGTACAAATCCTTAGCGGTTAGGAGTTGGAGGATAATTTTGAAAATGTTAAATCATTATTCGAAAGGGTATACTCCTGAGGTGGTCCCACTGTCACCAAGTCATGGTCTGATGATGGGATCTCAGGGAAATCGAGGGCAACCCTCAAATTTTATAGGCACGTATCATGTGTTTCATATATTTTCTAAGGCTATTCAAGTATTTGCGTCCGGTAGTTATCATCTTTTGTTGATGAGCTGATGATGAAAGGTACAACTCCTTAACGGTTAGGAGTTGGAGGATAATTCTGAAAATGTTAAATCAACGTAAAATTGTGAAATAAAAATCTTTTAACAAAAAAGTAAAACCGCCTTAAAAAAAAATGCTTCATTCAAAGAATATTCCGCTCGCACCGCACCGACTTCATATTTCTGCTGCTTAGTGCTAGGCCATAAAACTTAAAGGCTTTAGTTTCTGTTGTCCGAAATAAACGCGTTTTATTTTATTTTATTTATTTATCATTATTTTAGAGGATTATTTTACGATATACAATGACAATGCAAAGAAAAATCCATTAAGCAGCTGGTCCAGCTGCTTAATGGATTTTTCTTTGCATTGTCATTGTATATTGAATTTCATTCTATGAATGTTTCATAAAAATAAAAACACAAAAATAATCAATAAATCGATTATTTTCATTGATTATTTTACGTTTTTTTTCCTAAGGTTTTTTTTTTGAAGGCGGTTTTACTTTTTTGTTAAAAGATTTTAATACTCATTTTATTTACAGAAGAACCAAACTACTCCAACCCGAACCAAAAGAAATACCAATGCGACAAATGCAAGCAGATATTCAACCAGATAATCGAGTTCCGACAGCACATGGTCGGAGACCACATCAGCCCACGGAACCTCGACGGCCGAGCCATAGGCGAAATAAAATTCCTTTGCACAGAGTGCGGGAAACACATAAAGTCGCAGAAGAAATTTGAGCAGCACTGCATGAGCCACGGGGACCCGGAGCTAGAATGCAGCAAGTGCCACAAGGTCTTCGCCTCGAAATTCACCTTACGCGCCCACAATAAGATCCACGGTCGCAAATACGCGTGTGTCTACTGTTCGAAAACTTATCCCAAGATGGAGGCTTTGAGGGCACACATTGCGAAAGTCCACTGCGTTTTCATGTGCGACGTTTGCCAGTTTAAAACTAATAAACGGGCTGATTTGAGGGAGCACCAGCTCATACATAAAAGTTTGAGTGATGCTGAGACTCTGCCGTCTATGGATGAGGACATAATGGAGGATTCCAACGAATCTGATATCATCACTTTGGAGAAGTCTGAGACGATTCATAGCAGTCCGTTTGGAAAAATTGAGGATGAAGATATTAGGAGGGCGGATTCGGTGATAGCTAAAGTGATGTCCAATGAGATCTTTGGGTCCAGAGGCAAGACGAGGCAGTACAGGAAGTGTAATAAGGTATGTAGAATTATTATGATAGGAGATAAACTGCCAAGCATCCGCTAGGGGCGCCACCAGCTCAACTGCTTAAATGTCATTGTCACGTTTTGAAATAGCCATCTCATGGAATTTTATTTAATTTCTCAAAGCTGTATTAAAAATACTCTAAGTACTCCAATGCTCTATTTTAACCCCCGACGCGAAAAGAGGGGTGTTATAAGTCTGTCTGTGGCACCGTAGCTCTTAAACGGTTGAACCGATTTGAATGCGGTTTTTTTTAAATATGAAAGCAGGTTTCTTAGCGATGGTTCTTAGATACGTTTTATCAAAATCGGCTCAGCCATTTTTTAACCCCCGACGAAAAAGAGGGGTCTTATAAGTTTGACCTGTGTATCTGTCTGTGGCATCGTAGCTCCCACACGGATGGACCGATTTCGATTTTGAAATATTGAACTTTGAAATGACAATGTCGGGGGGTTTTCAACCTTTCTAAGTTGGTTATGAGATAATTGAAATATTGCATTTTTAAATTAAAATGGCGGGGTTGGGGGGAACTGTGGTTTACAATTTACATTAAACATTATTATTTTTAGTGTACACTGCAGCGGAAAGTTCATTAATCCACTTATCTCTGTAGTCATTAATCTACTGCTTTGTGTGTTGTCTTTTAATTACAAAGCATTGATAATTTGACAAGCTTTAGAACACTGTTTATCGCTGACATGCAGGGTACGAAATGTACGTTACTCTCGGTTAATGCAATCCGCGCGCGAGCTCCGAGGAACAGAGAGCTGGGTGTGTTTTATTTTAACCCCCCGACAAAAAAGAGGGGTGTTATAAGTTTGACCTGTGTATCTGTCTATGGTATCATAGCTCCCTAACGGATGGACCGATTTCGATTCGGTTTTTTTGTTCGAAAGCTAGTTTAATCAACCGTTTCACACGTTTTTGAAATATAGAACTCTAAAATGACAATGTCGTGGGTTTCTCAACTTTTCTAATTTGGTTAGGTTATATGAAACATACTTGGAGAATATTTTCCCTAACTCATTTAAATAATAACAACACTAGCTCATAAATAATTATGAAATTATTCTCTAAGTAAATATAGTATGTGCTTTTAACATGAAACTACCGTGAGACTCAAATATAGTAAAATAAAACGGATCGCTCAAATATATAAGTTGAGTTTAGCCTGACTGTGTGCGGGCGAAGTGTGCGTCTCGCTGCCGCTGGGCCGTGCGCTCCCAGAGGAACGACTACGAATTAGTTCGAAACAGGTCGGGCTAAACTCGACTTATATACGTAGTGATCCGTTTTATTTCACTATATGTTATACCTAGTATGTGCTAAAGATTCCTCGGAGCTCGCGCGCGGACTACCTGCTAGTTCCTAGTACTGTAACTTCCTCATCATCATCATCAACCTATCTACGTCCCACTGCTGGGCACAGGCCTCCTCTCAAAATGAGACGGCTTGGGCTATATAGTTCCCACGCGGGCCCAGTGCCGATTGGGAACTTCACACACACCATTGAATTGCTTCGCAGGACTGTGCAGGTTTCCTCACGATATTTTGCCTTCACCGAAAAGCTCATGATAAATTACAAATGTAATTTCGCACATAAATTCCGAAAAACTCAGAGGTGCGGGCCGGGGTTTGAACCCACGACTCTCTGCTTGAGAGGCGATAGGTCAGACCACTAGGCTATCACGGCTTCTATAACTTCCTAACTTACTTCTGTAACTTCCTAATAAGTCGTTATTATTAGTATGTAAAGTTCGTATGGAGATGTCTCCTGGGTAGCTCGTCTAAAATAAGATTTTCTAAGGCATCACTCCGTCAAACGTTAGGATTTTCAACAGTTATATACCAATTCCTTCATGCTTTATGTCCTAAGCATGCAAATCCTAACTTTCGAGGGAGTGGTGCCTCAGAAAATCTTATTCTAGACGACTTACCCAGGGGACATCAGGGGGGCTAGCACGCGCACCATTTTGTCGCTTGTCGCTCAGTGCGTCCTTCACCGATTCCATCGCTATGAAAGGGGCGCACTGCGCGACAAGCGACAAAATGGCGCGCCGTGCTACATGTGCTGCATGGCAACTGGTGGCAATAAAAAGTTGGTTGACCCCATTTACACTCCAGGTCTGTGACGTATGCCTCAAAGTATTCGACCGCATCGGTGACCTCAAGCGTCACCTCATAGAGCACATAATTAAGAGCACGTTGGACAAGATCCCCGTCAGTCGCAACGGGACCCTGAACATACAGTGCGAGGTGTGCCAGGCTGAAACCTTCACCAAAGTTGACAGGTAGCGTAGAAGACAATGCCACATAAATTGTAAAGTTTTGCGGGTGGTAGGACCTTGTATGGACCTTGATACTCGGTAATCCTGCCGCTAAGCAGCAGTGCTTGCACTGTTGTGTTCCGGTGTGGACAGTAAGACAGCCGGTGTAATTACAGGCACGAGAGGCATTTCATCTTAGCTCTCTGGGTTGGCAACGCGAGGGTGTCCATGGGCAGTGGTTATCACTTACCATTAGGTGACCCACTGCTCGTTTGCCTTCCTCGTCGTATAAAAAAAAAGTCGCGAATCTGCGATGATGCTAAAAATATGAATACTTGATAGAATATGCATTCCTGTTATTTGGAACCGCTTGGCATCAAAATCTCATTTTAGTCCAAAACTAGAGTTTTAGCAAAAAAAAAAGAAAATTTTCGAAAAATGCCCATATTCAGTATCCGATAGCACAAAAACTTGAAGATATCGCTTTGGTTTTTATGAAAGGTTGATAGTAAAATTAAAGGGTTTATTGTTTTGTCCATTTAATAAACACTTTTCATGTATCGTGAACAGTTTTCTTTAAAACTGAAGAAAACCTCCATTCGGGACACTTTCAGGCTCGTGGGGGGTCTGGAATGGCGGGGGGGGGGGGGGGGGGGGGAATTGGTATTTTTTAACTTCCCTTTCATCATCATCAGCCTATTTACGTCCCACTGCTGGGCACAGGCCTCCTCTCAGAATGAGAGGGCTTGGGCTATAGTTCCCACGCGGGCCCAGTGCGGATTGGGAACTTCACACACACCATTGAATTGCTTCGCAGGAGTGTGCAGGTTTCCTCACGATGTTTTCCTTCACCGAAATGCTCATGATAAATTACAAATGTAATTTCGCACATAAATTCCGAAAAACTCAGAGGTGCGAGCCGGGGTACTTCCCTTTGCATAGAAACTATTCCCACAGAAAAATCTTCTCCATTCATTTTGCCACATTTTGAACTAATTTGACATATCTATTATCGAGAGTGTGACGTTTGAAACAGCGCCCGCCCTGAGCGTATTTGGAACTAATGTTGTAAATTGTAATGTTGTATGAAGTTTCTCGATTTCGATACGATAACGTTACGTTACGCAGGATTCAAATATTCGTACTCGGGCCTCAGTAGCGAGTCAGTAGGTATTCGCAAAGTAATTTGAAATAAACTGAACCGTGTATATATAGTAGTTTTTCGCGCCTACCAACGATTGCTCGGAGAGCGTAGTTGCCAGCGTGTTACCACGGTTGGTGTTGGTCTGGGTACGAGAATCTATTTTTCTGGAAAATGTGTTTTTTTTTACCGAAATGTCAATGTTGATTAATCAGGCAGCCCGCCCCAAGGAGTATTAATATTAACCCAAATGGCCCAATGGTCAGGTCAGTTCAGGTCACGCGTCACTGGTCTATTTCATTACAGGTACAAAGCCCACCTGCGCGAGCACGCAAAACTCACAATATACAAATGTACTTTCTGCGACAAGTCATTCAGTGACTCCAGCAACTTTTCCAAACACAAAAAGATCCACGGAACGACCTACTTACAGTGCGACCTGTGCCACAGAAAATTCAACTCTAAGCGCATGCTCATCCAACACATGGAATACCATAATAAAAACGAGCCGATCCCATGTCAATTCTGCCATAAGTTATTCCATTTCGAGTCGATGTTGAACAAGCATATCAAATGCGCCCACGCGAACACTTTGAACAAATTCAAGTGTAGATTCTGTTGCAGCTATTTTAAAACTTTGAAGGAGAAGTGGGATCATGAATGGTCGGTTCATAATGTTAGGAAGATGATTGTGGACTGTCTTATGTGTGATTCTAAGTTTAGGAAGTATACTGAGCTGAAGAAGCATTGCTCTCTTGTGCATAACGTGGACATACCGCCTGCCAAGAAGCTGTGTCCTTATCCGAAGTAATCATTCATTGTGTCATGTGCTCTATACAGGGTGTTAAATGATATGGAAATAAAAACGGATCACTCACGTATATAAGTTGAGTTTAGCCTGACATGTTTCGAACTAATTCGTAGTCCTTCCGCTGCTCGCGCATTCCCAGAGGACTTACTCGTGGCACTCGTGGGTCGTGCGCTCCCCGAGGAAAGACTACGAATTAGTCCGAAACATGTTGGGCTAAACTCGACTTATATACGTGAGTGATCCGTTTTTATTTCATTATGATGGAGTCTCACGGTAGTTTCATGTTAAAAGGGGGTTAAATGTTCCATTAGAAAGAGTCCATTACAATATTTGAATCACTGTATGATTTTTTTTCATACAAGTTTGCACCCTAACCCTGTATTTTTACAGGTTATTTTGTAACACGTATAGCAATGAAGGCTAACGCGAGTCCAAATTCCGCTAGAAGCGCTAGTGTCGAGCGAAATTTATTTGTCGTTCTCATGACTGTAGTGCTGGCACGACTGGCCGCGACTTTGTTTGTCGCGCGAGATTATATTACCCGTCCCGTTGCATTCTGAGTGACAGAAAATGACGGGCAGTTGTTCTCGCGCGAGATAGAAGTCGCACTGTGAGTTGTGCTAGACCTGCTGGTGGAAATTGACAGATAGAAGAAATCGACACTGGCGATCCTGGCGGATTTTTGACTCGCGATAGCTCATCGAGTCGACGCCAAGCAAAGATGGTTTAGTGAGATAAATGAATTTACTTACTGTATTTTTTATGTAATTTATTAGAAAACCCTTCGGCCTTTATTCAGAAGACTGGATCAATGAATAACGTTACTGGATAATACTGTTATAGCGCTGATGCGACTAGTGTAATATTTGACACTAGAAAACGTCTCGATCGCGTTCGCGTTTAACAATTCTCATACTATTTGACACTTTAACGCAAACGCGATCTAGACGTGTTCTGTGCTTTTTGATTACACTAAGGGCACTGAATTACTATGGGCAAATCGCCACGGCACGGTACGTCAGCACGTAAAGTGACATTCTATGGAACTTGCTAACTATGTAAACAAACCGCTACATGTAAATTCATCATTCAGAGACAATTTCAGCATGGTGGTTCGTTTACATAGTTAGCAAGTTCCATAGAATGACACTATATCGTCTTACAAATTATTCTCATAGTATTTGACACTTCAGCGCAAACACGTTCGAGACGTATTTTTTGATCGTTAACTACTCTAGACGCTCGTGTAATCAAAAAGCACAAAATACGTCTCGATCGCGTTTGCGTTAAAGTGTCAAATAGTATGAGAATTGTAAAACGCGAACGCGATCGAGACGTATTTCTTGGCCTGGTCGGCGATTACACTAGGCGCTCTGGGCTTACATAAGGTAACATTTTGTTACATTATTTATTATTTATTAGCGTGTTAAAGTATGGTTGCGCACTGTTTTTGTTCATTTATTTTTGATGAGTAAAGTGTGAAATTATTATTATAAGATCTATTTATATCAAGGGGATCATATTTGTTTTTTTTTACTTCACAGTTTTTTTAAACACAAGTAGAGTTTGGCCATCGTATCTTGATATTGAAATTCAGGCGGGAAATAATACTGTGCTATCACTGGATTTAATACAAGGACTATAAAACCAAACCTTGGTTTTGTCGTCCTTGATTTAATAGGAACAAAGTCTTGATCACTAACAATATCCGATTTATTATAAGGAAAGTTCCTATTAAATACAGTGATACCAAAGTATGATTTTTAAATTTCCCGCTTGAATTTCAATATCAAGATACGATGTCCAAACTCTAAAACTCCAGTCTTGATTCTCATTGAAACTTCAAAGGGCCATTTTATATAGTAGACAATTTAATTAAGTATGCATAATACGTTTTTAAAAATATGTTATTAGATAATTAAGGCCGTAATCAAGTAGTCTGAACAAGATAAGACTATATGATATTATTTTTGTAAGACTGATTTTAGAGTTTAAGAAAGTTATTTTTTTATTTATAGTTAAGTAGTTCGTAGTCTGAAATTGTTTAGATTGTTATCTGTAAGAAGTTGATTGACTGTCACAAATGAGATACAATCGTGATTAAATGAAGGGTACACAGAAATAACATGTCTATATGTATAGTCACGTTAGCAACTTTTTGAGTTATCGCGATTTGAAAGTTTGGAACGATGTCATTATCCATATAATTTTCGTATACATCTTTTTTTAAAGCGATAAAAAAGACAGGTTGCATAAATATTTGTATCTGTAACTTGAGTGGCAACTTATAGTCTATTGAGCGCTCTACATTTTGAGATTAAAATCTCGTTTTAAAAAAAAGCGACGACATGTTCTTTCCGTGTGTTCAAATCATAAATGTGATTTTGAAAACTTGTTACTACTTCGAAATTTAGTGTTTCTAGATTTCGCAGGATAGGACACTACATCTTGTAAGTATGTGTTGATTTTCTTACAATATTAAATCTATCTCTTGTTCTGATCTACTGACGATTTGACTGAACTGACAAAAAATTTGCTATCTGTAGAAGCAGCCCCTAAACTACGAAAATCGAAGTTCGTATCGTGTCGTCCCGCTCACTCTCGTGTTAAATAATATTAGCCTGAGAGGGACGGCACGATACCAAGTTCGAATTTTGCACTTCGTAGTCTGAGATAGTATTGCCTACCGACAGTAATGTTATTGAGACGGCAAAATTGAAGATAGACAGATGTTTTATCGTTAGACATCAAAACAAGTGAACGATGAGTATTGGGAACGGCTGTACCTAAGCCGGGGAAATCTGAGCGTCTAGTGTAATCAACGGCAAAAAAAAAACATCTTGATCGCGTTCGCGTTTTCGTTTGAATTACTATGGGCACATAAGCAGCGTCACTAGCAGCATCCATAACGCAACGCGGTCGAGATGTATTTTTGGGCGTTGATTACACTAGACGCTCTGTGTCCAGAGCGCCTAGTGTAATCACCGACCTGGCCAAGAAATACGTCTCGATCGCGTTCGCGTTTAACAATTCTCATACTATTTGACACTTCAACGCAAACGCGATCGAGACGTATTTTGTGCTTATTGATTACGCTAAGGGCACTGTCTTTCTAATAACAGCGCAAACTCGGCTGAGCCGCTGTTTGTAGCCTGCTACGCCTTTTAGGTTTTATTTTAAAGATGTGAAGTTCAGGCTACCTCATAAAGCAAACGTCGTGAGTTATTTATTAATCATGGTGGTGGATTCTAATGTTATCTTAATTTGAACCGAAAAGTTGGACATAGTTTTCAGCACGGTCGAAGAATCTGATTTGCGTTCCGTGGAACGTACACCTGGCAAAGGAATCATGTTTAATTTATTGAGAAAAGGTTCCATAGAGGTACGCCAATTTCCTCGACTACGTCTGTTTTACTGGTAGAGATCGACAATCTTCGTGTCTCTAGCCGTTGACCTTTGCATTGTACTAAAGACCAGGGGGACTAATACGAAATTCGAAAACCGAAGTTCGTATCGTATCGTCCCGCTCACTCTCGTATCAAATAATATTAGCGTGAGCGGGACGGCACGACACGAAGTTCGAATTTTGCACTTCGTAGTATAAGGCCAGACATACGCCTCGAGGGCTCGAACACGGAACCAGGGCCGTGTTTCGTAAAGTTACAATTTACAAGTGAAAGTCTCTTTCTAACACAAGGTGATAGAATGAGACTTCCGCTTGTAAATTTTAGCTTTATGAAACACGGCCCTGATAATAAATACTTGTTACTTGCCACCAGATACATATTCTTTGCCACCAGTGCCACCACCACGTCCAAGGCAAAGAATGGGAACTGAAAAATAATGTTGTTGATTTCTTCTATCGGTAATTTTTTTTGTGTATTAAGTATTGTTATTATTATACTGTATAGGTTAAGGAAATAATAAGTAGTTACTTTAGGAGCAGGATAAAATCTCTGAAATCATGAACTCATTTAATCAATACAGGTATACCTATTTATTTTAGGTTAAATTAAGAGAACTTAAAAAGCTATTTTTTTATCAAGTTGATCTTTGTGTATCGTTTTGTTACGTTTTGTTTTTGTTTTGTTTTAATAAAGTTTTGTATGTTTAATAAATGTTTTGTTTCCATAAATTAAAATAGTCTCAATTTAAGAGCAGTGATCAACCTTTTATTCTAGTACTTACGGGTTTTCCTGTGGTTATACCAAGTTACCAACTGACCATTAAATCGTTGGTTTACCAATTAAAGTATAAGTACATGTATACAAAATAGTAGGTAATTTTTTGTTGTTTTCAGAATACTTTCGTGTAATGAACTCGTTACTGAATGTTTTTGTTGTACAGTTAAGGAATTTAATTCCCTACCCAAGTTGAAATGTCGTAAGACATTCGCAATGCATTAAGGTCGTAAATGTCAACGTAAACGCGGCATGTCAAAGCAACGTCGAGTTCTATCTCTCTTATGGTGACACTTTGCTATACGATTATAAACCTTAGGTGGGTGGGAAATTAAATTCCTTGACTGCACATGAACGAAATCAGGTGGTCGTTGAATGAAGAGGCGACTCGGGTTTTGTTGTCGACCGTACTTTGTACTTAGTGTCCAGTACATAAAGTTCAAATTAAATTCGGAGTCAAAGTCCATCAAACCTTTTCAAGGACCAAGCGAAAATTTAAAATTGTCTAAAGGTTTTCATTTCGTGTGGCTCTAAATTATTGAGATAAAATTTTACAAATTAGCGTTCACAATATTCATACCTACTTAGTATGAAATTAAAAATAGTTGCAACCACAAACTTTGGGCACAGTGGCGCCACGGCGTAATGCGGAAGCTAAAAGACAGCCGGCCATTTTTCAGCAAGTCTGCTCCTTACAAATCGCATGCAATGTTTAAAACCCATCAACACGATTATTACGATTCTTTTTTGTTAGGAAATCTTATAGTTCCACAGTGCTCCATCCTTGTTTTGTTAGTGGGGTTGGAGAGAGATGGAAGATGTGATACCGCGTGTGGTGTGAGTCGGTGTGAATTGTGATATAATGTTTATAGCCGCGTCGGTTCGACCTTGCGGCTCGCGCATGCGTAGTCCACCTGACGAGCAGTGTTGCCAAGTTTGACACATTTTCCAGGGATCTGTGGAATTGTTAGGGCTCAGCTGTAATTCCTCTTGCACCAATCTACAATGAGAGGGGAAAGGGAGATTTTATATAGCGATTACCTAGTTCCTTGCTGAGGCTGTTTTTAGAGGACATCCATGTGAAAATGCTAGTATTACAAAAGGTAGGTATGTTAGGCAGAGGGTCTGAGTTTTTCGGACTTATGTGCTTCCGCACATTTGTAATTTATCATGAGCTTTTCGGTGACGGAAAACATCTTGAGGAAACCTACACACTCCTGCGAAGCAATTCAATGGTGTGTGTGAAGTTCCCAATCCGCACTGGGCCCGCGTGGGAACTAATAGTCCAAGCCCTCTCATTCTGAGAGGAGGCCTGTGCCCAGCAGTGGGACGTAAATAGGCTGGTGATGATTAAGATGATGATAGGTACGTTGCCAAGTGTTAACAATATCAACCTATGGTGCAAGTAGTAAATCGAAAACTCATAATAAAACAACTTTATCTAGACTAGAAGCGACTTATTTAGTGCCAACATCTAAACCGTATTTTTTAATCATTGTATTGGCAACACTGTTCTGTGTCCGCTTCAGTTCGCGACGACGCGTTGCGCCGGTTGCGCCTCTTGTCCGCTGCGAAACGCGCGAAAAAAAAAACACGCGAAACCACAACTCTGTGTAAATTAAAACAAAAACAGAGGTTTTGGCATCACAGAGTACCAACAGTGGGAATACGAGTCGTGTGGACGCGCTTGCAGATTCAACAAGGTTAGTACCTAGGTATTAGTGGTCACGTTTCGACAATTCAATGGTCAAATAGTTACACCATCCATACTCGGATTGTTTGTCTGTTCAACGATTATAAGGAACACTTTAAATACAACCGCGGTTTGTTAAACATTAGTCTGCATTCAATCGGGCGTAATGTGGCTTGAAGAGAACGTACGGAAAACGTGATGTACCTATGAAAACGTTTTTCGCTTTTTTTTTTAATTTCGATACATGGCGACCCCTGACACCTGACAGATGTATGGGTTGCCGCGGTTGCCTTTTCTTTAAGTTCATCTGTACCTATGAAGTAGTATTTCTGTTCAAATAATTTTTAGGGTTCCGCACCTCGAAAGCGAACCCTTAAAAATTATAACAAGCTCAAATTAATGTCAAATAGGTCTGCAGTCCCTTGAAGATGTGAAAAAATAAGACTTGTTTCTAAGTCCACACAATCAAAACATACACTCATTAACAAGTTTGTTTCCATACAAATTGCCGTAACACCTCAGATATAAAGCATTGCATTTTGAGTTATGTCATCATGCAAAAAAAGTTTTATTTTGAACCCCGACTCATTGTGAGTTGTGTCCTTATCATACCTAGTAAAGGAATGACACTGGAATCAATTCATATTCATAGAGGTATCCTAATATCCTAATGCGCATAAAAGCAAACATTTTGAAATTGAGAGGAAGTAACGAAAGTTTGGAATTTGAAAAAATAAAGCTACTAAAGCTACTAATATCACCCAAATTTCCGCTAAAAAATCCTACGTTTAGAGTAAAATAATGTAAGTACAAGTAAGTAGGTATGCCATCATCATCATCAGCCTATTTACGTCCCACTGCTGGGCACAGGCCTCCTCTCAGAATGAGAGGGCTTGAGCCATAGTTCCCACGCAGGCCCAGTGCGGATTGGGAACTTCACTCACACACACCATTGAATTGCTTCGCAGGAGTGTGCACGTTTCCTCACGATGTTTTCCTTCACCGAAAAACTCATGATAAATTACAAATGTAATTTGGCACATAAATTCCGAAAAACTCAGAGGTGCGAGTATGTAGGTATGTCGGTAGGGTCGAGGAAATTAACTCCTGACCCACCATGGAACCTTTTCACAGTAAACGTCATAGAGACCTACCTACCTAAAATAAACAGGACCACACAGAAAATGGGCTGTCTTGTCCCTTAAAAGCGATCGCTCCCAGACAACCACCAATGTCATGTGCTTATAATAATATTACCTAGGTTGTAATAATTGTATGTCTCGAATGTCAATAAAAATTATATGAAAATTATTCCCTATAATATCAGTTACTTTACTAAACCGCACCTAAACAAGTACGACCTAGTTTGATTAGATTAAGATTACCTACCTATTGACAAATTTAACGATCGATATGTTTAGTTTACTATAAATGTAAGATCAGGATTTATAATTACATACCTACAATGATATTATAAGTTCCTGCGAAGCAATTCAATTATCTGTGTGAAGTTCTGTGTTAAGTTCCTATTCCGCGCTGGGCCCGCGTGGGAACTATAGCCCAAGCCCTCTAATTCTGAGAGGAGGCCTATGCCCAGCAGCAGGACGTAAAGATGGCTGGTCATGATGATGATGATATTATAAGTAAAGATGTACCTACCCTTATGCTCACAAAACAATCGAAAAACATTTTCCGAGCGCCTAGTGTAATCGCCGACCAGAGGGTCGAGCCCGTGAGCGTATTTGGAACTAAAATTTAGTATGAGGTTTCTCGATCTCGATACGATAACCGTAACGTTACGCAGCTTTCGTAAAGTCGTGCTCGACCCTTACAGCGAACGATTCATAAATAACTAAACACAGACCTTATGTAACTGGCAACAAGGTCTATGCATAGATATTTTTGAACTGTTAACTGTATATATATTGGAAAACTCGACTGTACCTACGAGGGCTGTTTAATAAGTACCCGTTTTCTAAATATATTAATATCACTGGCCGCAATTAAGTATACCACCTTTTTAAGCCATTTTTCTGAGGCAGGGAAATTAAAAAAAAATTGCATTCTTTTGTTTTTTTTCTCATTTGACAACGATTCAGTGAAGGCGTGAACTTAAAATTGTTAAAATGGAGAAAGAACAGTATCGGTCTTTAATTAGATTCTTATTTTTGGAAAGAAACACATGTGATGAAATAAAAGTAAGAATGCAAGCGGTTTACCATGAATGTGCTCCTTCTATGACAACCGTCAGATATTGGTATAACGAGTTTAAGCGGGGGAGAACAACAGTCTTTGATGAGGATCTCCCAGGCCGGCCAGTTGAGGTGACTACAGACGATATTGTTAAGAAAATTTAAAATATCGTTTTAGCCGACCGCCGAATTAAACTTCGAGAAATCGTTGATGCTGTAAACGTTTCAATCGAGAGGGTACAACACATATTAGAAGAAAAATTGGGTATCAAGAAAGTATTGGCGAGGTGGGTGCCGCGTTTACTCACGGAGGAGGAAAAACGGAACCGACTGACTACTTCGGAGCAGTGTTTGGCCGTGTTCAAACGTAACCCGAAGGAGTTTCTGCGTCGTTTCGTTACCGTGGACGAAACGTGGGTCCACCACTACACCCCGGAAATGAAAGAGCAGTCGAAGCAGTGGATTTTACCGGGTGAACCTGCTCCAAAGAAAGCAAAAACCGTCCCATCGGCTGGAATGGTCATGGCGACCGTTTTTTGGGATTCGCAGGGTATTATACATATTGACTATTTAGAAAAGGGAAAAACAATAACAGGGCAGTACTATGCCAATTTATTGGGTGAATTTGAGGCCGTGTTGAAGGACAAACGACCCCATTTAAAAAAGAAAAAAGTTCTGTTTCATCACGACAACGCCCCGGTTCATTCGTCCAGAGTTGTGACGGCTAAATTAGCACAGTTACGCTACGAACTATTGT
Organism: Clepsis dumicolana; assembly: GCA_963691665.1. Classification (NCBI taxonomy): domain Eukaryota; kingdom Metazoa; phylum Arthropoda; class Insecta; order Lepidoptera; family Tortricidae; genus Clepsis; species Clepsis dumicolana. Next base: position 13,330,185 of record OY829520.1, on the reverse strand, counting down.
CTCACACCCCGTATTCTCCAGATTTGGCCCCATGCGATTTCTTTTTGTTTCCCAACCTAAAAAAATGGCTCGGTGGCGATTTGGATCAAATGACGAAGTCATTGCCGCCACAGAGGCCTATTTTAATGACTTTCCAAAATCAAACTTTTTGGATGGTTTATTGAAGCTTGAGTATAGGTGGAACAAATGCATAGAGTTAAAAGGTGACTACGTAGAAAAACAAATGCATATATACAAAAAAAAAAGTTTTTTTTTTTTTCATAAACGGGTACTTATCAAACAGCCCTCGTACTATACAAAAATGTTGGGAATACCGCGCGAAGCCAGGAAGCAGGAAGTGGTCGCTATTGTAGTACCGAATTCCGGTATAATACCTGAGTAGGTACTTGTGTACTTACAGTTACCTGAAGCAGGGTGTCCTGAACTTTATCAGCCACGGAGCCCTAGGAAATCAAGCACAATTTTAGGGACAAGACAAACTTGATTAAAAAAAACAGTAAATTTCGGATCGTTTATTATTAACCCCCGACAAAAAAGAGGGGTGTTGTAAGTTTGACATATCTATCATAGCTCCCAAGCGGATGGTTTTTTTTGTTCGAAAGCTAGTTTAATCGAGACTGTTCTTAGCTAAGTTTCATTAAAATCGATTCACTCGTTTTAGAAAGATTGAACTTTGAAATGACAATGTCGGGGGTTTTTCAAGTTTTCTAAGTTTGTAATACTATTAGAAAAGTTTAAAAACAGATACACAGGTCAAACTTATAACACCTCTCTTTTTCGTCGGGGGTTAAAAAATGATGAAACCCGCAGAGTTCAGCGAGCCACAGGTTTAGAAACACTGTCCTAAAAAGTTGGTCATTACCTTTTACGGAACCCAAATTATGTCCCCACCACGTGGGATTATAAGCTATACATATAATATTGCATCACACGGTGCTAAATTTGCACATTACAAACCCTCTGTTATTGTTTACATGTTTACTGTTCGCGGGATAAACATTATGTTCGCTTATCGTTAATTAGGTAGGTATTTGATAAGAATATTATATTGACACGAAACTAGTAAGTAGTTCACACGAGTGTTTTAAGGCCTAATTACGTAGAGTTGCATTCATTACTTTATCTACACACATAATAAGGCAAACGAGCAAGTGGGTCACCTGATGGTAAGTGATCACCACTGCCAATATACACCCACCCGCAAGGGTTTGCAGATGCGTTGCCAACCCAGAGAGCTAAGATGAAATGCCTCTTGTGCCTGTTATCACACCGGCTGTCTTACTCTCCACACCGGAACACAACAGCGTAAGCACTGCTGCTTAGCGGCAGGATTAGCGAGTAAGATGGTGGTAGCGATCCGGACGGGCCTTGCACAAGGTCCTACCACCCGCATATTATAAGTACTCTAAGATGGGTTCAGAAGCCGAAGGCATATTTATCATACCCATACCTGTCACGAATTTGACTGTCTTTTTATAATCATAGACAAAGATACCGAGCTGACATTTCGTATCGACTGTTTTATTTAAATTGGAAATTATGTTGGTTTTTGAAGATGTTTCAAATTTGAAACTCTTATACGACATAATGAGTGCTGGCGCCAGCAGTACCTAATGAAAGCTGGTAATTTTCTGCGGTTTCTGAACGCATTATAGAGGACGTATGATATGTCCTATAAAGGAATAATAGTGTAAACGTTTGCTGATTCATTAATATACAGTGGCGGGTGTATTTGGTTCAATTAGAGAACTTACCCAAGTCCCACAACTAAATACAACCCTCATACATTATTTAACGCATCACGATATCGTTCAAGTGTTTGCACACATTAGAATAATGCCGCGGCTCGGTCTTAATATCTCTGTATGTGTCGAATGTATGTGAATAAATGTTTCTCTCTCTCTCTCTCTTAATAAATTTTCCCTCGACCCTTACTCCGATTGCCTTCTTATTTGTTGGGCTTTGAATTCACAAGCAAAGCCTCTTTAAAAAACCGGCCAAGTGCGAGTCGGACTCGCGCACGAGAGTAGAAAGTATAAAAGCCGTAGAAAGATTTTAACTCTTTTCCCCAGTGTTTTAAAAAGTCCAGTGTAAGCAGAGCCCTGCTACTAAGCAAAATGTACGCAGCGTGAGGTCAACTTACATTGGTCTGCGAAATTTTGAGACTTTTCGGAGTGGTTGTGCTATAAGAGCTACCTTCATACCTAATTTCAAGTTTCTAGGACAACTGGAAGTACCCTTTAGGTTTTCAAAGTACGGCAATTTCTATGGAAACGACCTTTTTAATGACTGTATCTTTTGATTGCGTTGACTTAGAAGGTTGATTTTTTCAAGGGACCGCAGGTTTGAGTATTTTGAGTATTTGATATTAATTTCAGCATCCTACCTCCACGCGTTCCAGCGAAAAAGGGTCTTGACAGACAGACAGACAGACCATACAGACAGACAGACAGACGGACGGACAACTAAGTGATCCTATAAGGGTTCCGTTTTTCCTTTTGAGGTACGGAACCGTAAAAATAAGATTGACCAAAAATACTTGGCATTAATACATTTACAGTTCTTAGTAATTTTTTTCTACTGCGCATTCTCTGCATAATGGAATTAGGGAGTGTAGGGCCGTGGCGGTACTACGAAGACGTGTGGAATCTACTAGCAAAATCTAGCGATCAGCTGAAGCTCTTGTGACTGATGGTTATTGTGTAGAGAAGAAATTACTTCCAGTATTCGAGTGCCAACATTTAGCCAATGGCAAAGTAAATGTTTATAAATTGATTTTTCACACAAATTTCACGTAGGTATACGTACGTTATGTTATTGTCCAGCTGTACGTCGCATTTTACTGTTAAACAAATAATTTCTCTTCTTTATATTGGGACAGCCACAAACAGATTGAAATAAAAGGTAAAATCTGCGGACCAAAAAAACCTTTTCTGCCGCGATTACAAAAGCCTTTCTCTTCAAAACAAAATATTGTGATTTCGATAAAAGAAATCAAACATTTCGGGTAAATAAATGGGCAAGCGACGTGACGTCATACGTAATCCAATATGGCTGACGGCTGACGCTAAGCGATTGTCCTATTTTTTTGCTCGAAGGCGTGGTTGGTATCAAAAGGTATCAAATGAGGTTTCATAAAATATATAGCCTACCTACATTTGACTTAACGCCACACTACAGCTTAAGACGGCTTATAGGTTTAGCTGAGTATTTAGCTAATGGTTTTATAGTAGTTTATGCAACTGCTACATAATGAGGGTCCTTAAAACACGAATGTGTTTCTATGAAACGAGGCGAAGCTGAGTTTCATAATAGGATCACACGAGTGTTTTAAGGCCTAATTATGTGGAGTTGCATACATTACTTTATCTACACACATATTATAAGTACTCTAAGATCGGTTCAGAAGCCGAAGGCATATATCATACCCATACCTGTCACGAATTTGACCGTTTTTTTTAATCATAGACAAACATACCGAGCTGACATTTCGTGAACTGTTTTTTTTATAAAAAATTTGAAACATCGAATTCGATATCGAAAAGTCATTACGATATCGAATTCGATTTCGTAATGACTATTACTTCACTGGAGGTGGTGGTGGTGTTGCTGGGGCTGGCGCTGTCGGCGAGAAGGCGACGGCGTGCTGAAATGCTGGTCATTTTCTGCGGTTTCTGAACGCATTATAGAGGACGTATGATATGTCCTATAAAGGAATAATAGTGTAAACGTTTGCTGATTCATTAATATATGTGTGTAGATAAAAGACTGTCTATATTGTTGGGAAAACAAGCAAGATTTAAAAACACTGGGTACTCGTACGAGTACCAAAGTGACTATCCCTTAAAGTAAAATTTCTTAAATTTACGTATTGATTTTAAACTTTCGCGATTTTCACACATTATCATGATACTCGGGACTTAATTATGTAAAACTATTAAATACCTCGACGTTTCGGACGCGACGTTGCGTCCATGGTCTCGAAGGGACTCGTTTCTTAAATGTATCTTACCTATGGCCCACGGGCCACCATAAGAGTATATAGTTTTCGATCATTCTGTTCTCTTACTAAAAGACCCCTTAAATTGTACTTTGCCCCTGGGTCCCTGTTTGGTCTAAAATGGTCCTGTTGCTGGGAGGTGGTAGTGGAGACCAAAGGATTTTTTCCATGAAAAGCTTGCCAACCTGCTAGATGGAGTGGCTAAATATAATAAAGTATGCTTGTGTCATCTGGGCGATATTGGATTAGTGGAGACACTATGGTCGAAATCGGAAGTCGTACACCCAAAAGCGGTTTATTAACTAACATGATCTCCAAAAACTAAACGAAACTGGAAACACGACAATTCTCCGTTTTAAAATTGACTACCGGATAGCCTAGTGGTTAGAGACGCTGATTATGAACCTTGAGGTTGCGAGTTCGATCCCCGGTCGGGGCAGATGTTTGTATGATGATTACGAATGTTTGTTCTCGGGTCTTGGATGTTTAATATGTATATAAGTATGTATTTATCTATAAGTATGTTTACCCGTTGTCTAGTACCCATAGTACAGGCTTTGCCTAGTTTGGGACTAGGTCAATTGGTATCAATTGTCCCATGATATTTATTTACTTAAAATTAACCCATCACATAAACCACAAAAACGGTCCCACAAATTGGACGAAATGTACATTTTAATTAAATAAATTGTATGAAATGTAAATAGGATTGAGAATCTGATTCATTGGGCCAATAGTTCGAGAGTAATTTGACGCAATCGCAATCTAGGCCGCGTAAACACGGCGTAATTGAACGGTGCGATTGGAGAGTGCTGGTCAGAGCCGGTATGTGAAAAAAATGTATTTCATTGAGACATTGTTACTGGGATTATTGTCTGGATATTTTCCTTGGGATAATGTTACCATATTAGGGATCTCCTGCGACTGCAGTATTAGCATGGCCAATCTACAAGACGAAGATTTAACGCTTTTTATGCTAGTAATTTCTACGAAATTTCCACCAATTCGACGATAAAAACGGCAGCTTCCTAGTTATGCGAAGAAGTGAAAAGTGATCAGTACGTACAATAATTATGCTTTGTTAGCTGTTTTTTTTATAGGGACTTCTATGAGAGTACTATGAGGTCATGCTCAATGGAGATGCCATGAATCCCTTAAAAACTTCACCTCGTCATTGATGCTTTCGCATTTAGCACTATAATATTCTTTTGTCCGCGAATCATATAAAATTACCTTAGCCCATTTGTGTCCGGCTGTCTGTGTGTCCATGAAACGGCAATTCTATCCCGCAAATGTCCAACTGAATGAGTGGGATTATAGTGGGCCGAGAACGCTGCGATCGCCTTTGGATTTCCTTCATTCAATTGTATTGGCGATCATACATGATATCGTCTAGGATTAGTTTTAATTTGAGACCAAATACAATATGGGTACTGCCGTTATAATCATAAATGTCAGTCATCACCGATTAGCCTCATTAATTTAACTAAGTATTGCATATTAAATTGCCGCTATATTCTAGTTGATGTCGTCTCCGTCTCAATACCCGCCACAGCTGGGCAAACGCCTCCTTTCATAATGACTTTAACACCAACACCATAGACACACGAAACATGTGTCCCAGTACAAAACGGCACGTCATAGCATAGCGCTGTCGTTCGACCAAACTAAGACTGACTGACGCGATTAGTGCTCTTTTTCGAGAGAAATTACAACGTCGGGTTTTTAACTTTTCTTAGTTGGTTAGGTTATTTAAAACAAATGTACGATGGACTAAAAACTACCTACAAAGTAAGGGGTAAGGGTGCGCTCGGGCTCCACAAGGAGCTGAGCCAACGCCTGAAAGAGGCAACAGGCGACCCTCGCGCGGGCAGCTTTCTTGCTCAAAGAATTGCTATCGCAATTTAGCGCGGGAATGCTGCCCACGTGATGGGCACCCCGCCGAGGTCCAGGTTTGGTAGGTATAATTTTTTTTTAATTAGTTTTAGTATTTATATTTACTTAGTTGGTTATTATAGTACTTTTGTGTTTCGGCGTGGAGAGTAAGACAGCCGGTGTAATTACGGGCACAAGAGACATTTCATCTTAGCTCTCTGGGTTGGCAACGCATCTGCAAACTCCCCGGGGCTGCGGGTGTCCATGGGCAGTGGTGATCACTTATCATCAAGTGACCCACTGCTCGTTTGCCTCCCTCGTCGTATAAAAAAAAAGAATGTAAATGTCCCCTGTCTAATCCTAAAGACTACAGTATGCAACATGTCGAGCCACGCATCACAAGTCGCCGCGACTTACCGGATAATTAAGTCGACCTTTTCAAGATAACAAATGACTTGTAGCCGTTGTTTTGGCGTTTTGTACTCGTTAGGCTCGTTAGATTGCGGTACACTGGACGGGACTTTAATTAAAATGGCTTTCATAAAAAAAAAAACGTTAAATGTGTATTAGAATAAAATAAAAATACATCCCTGAACCGTCAATGGTAAAAGCCACACCAGCAATATGAGGGCACACAATCGGAGGTGAAATAGTCTCCGTAGTGCCGTAAGGCCGTAACCAGAATCGGCCAGGAGGATTATGTTAAGATTCTTTTTTACGAAAAGTTAAGTAATGGGTCTTTATTGACAACAACAATTACTAAAATTAACAAATAGGTAAATAACTTAAAAATAACCTAATAAGACTAAAAACTAAAAATAATCTAAACCTAGACCCTTGGGTAGGGTGCCCATTACGCAGGCAGCATTCTCGCGCTGGATTGCTATAGACAGTCTTTGGGCGAGAAAGCTGCCTGCGCGAGGGCCACCTGTTGCCTCCTTCAGGCGCTTGCTCAGAGCTCCGTGGAGCCCACGCGCGCCCTTGCCCCACGAACCGAGCGTCTCGACACCAAATGCAACGAACTCGTACTGGGCGCCGAGACACTCGTATTTGTTGGCCTTGAGCCGTTCCCGGGCATCCGCCGCCGCGCCGGCACGTCTGCTGGTCGTGGGGAGGTAGGACGCTGCCAAGGTGTCTGCGCAAGTAGCGTCCCATACCAGCGCGCGGCCCATCCTCCAAGGGATCAACGACATCCCGTCGGGGCGCTTGCCATCGTTCCGCACGATCTGGGGTTCCAGGGCAGCAGGAACGTTTGCGCTGACGAGCGCCCTTCTGAGTATATCGTTGAGAGGCGTGGCGGGACAGGCGGCCGGCACCCGAGGAACAGGCGAGTCCGTGGTGGCCGAGGCGATCTACGGGGGCCCCACAGGAGGCACAAGTTAAGTAGGTATCTTTCAAACTAAGCCGAATTGAGCCAACTTCATACTACATTATTATGACACTTGGCACTTGATCATAATCACATAAAATATGTATTATTTTACCTCGACGTTTCGGACGCGACGCAACCATGGAGGGACCAACCAGACGCAACGTCGCGTCCGAAACGTCGAGGTATTTAAATAATGCATATTTTTACGTGATTAAGTCCCGAGTATCATGATAATGTGTGAAAATCGCAAAAGTTTAAATTGATACTACATTTTCGCCTCCAAATTAACTAATAATAATAATAATATTTTCAGACCAGGTCCATACAGTTTACAAAATATATACTAAGGAACATGTCATTTATTTTTGTTGGATCCGTCCCGCACATCCTGTACAGTATATTAAATGACAAATGAGACATTGATATACCCGTACTTAGCAAACATCACAGCCATTTTGATAATTTCTTCTTATTTAAGCCTTTTTGAAATTACTGACATTATAAACTAAATTCAACGCTAGAGTATAGTAAGATAACTACAAAGATATCGTTCCTTCGTCGGTAATAACAATCTTCGGTACAGTCAGCAGTAGAAGTAGCTAAGAAACCCTAGCGGTCACAATGATCTAAGCTCGGCTGTATTGTTATAGACATAAGAGCTTATGCAGATCATTGTGACCGCTTCGGTTGCGTAGCTACTTCTGTTGCTGTCTGTACTATAAGGAATGCCGCCCACGTGACCGTGATCACGTGAACTACAGCAAATGTGCATAAGCTGGTATTGCCACGCCTACGTATAACATACATACTGGCCTGTCTTTATGTAGATTAGAACAGACTGGCCGGTCTGTTGAACATTTGGCCAACGTTTGAACCGCTGACGCAAAATTCCTCCATAACCGCTGTAAATATAGGGAGAAACAGAAATAAAAGAGATAATCACTAAAACCTTGCGGGTGGTAGGACTTTGTGCGAGATACGTCCGGATCGCTACCACCATCATATGCTGCTAAGCAGCAGTGCTTGCACCACTGTTGTGTTCCGGTGTGGAGAGTAAGACAGCCGGTGTAATTACGGGCACAAGAGGCATTTCATCTTAACTCCCTAGGTTGGCAACGCATCTGCAAACCCCACGCGTTCCAGAGAAAAAGGGTCTTGACAGACAGACTTTTAGACAGACTTAAATTAGAAAAAAGGTGTGCAATCTTGATGTCTTTTTATTGAAAAACCCTTTTTTTTAATAAGTAACAGCAAGTAACAATATAACAATGACATTTAATTATTTATGTTGTTACTTATTTTTTAATCGCGTTTTTCAATAAAAAGACATGTGAAGATTGTTTACCTTCTTTGTAATGCTAAAAAAACGAAGTACAGGCTATCCGAGGGTCGAGCACGACTTAACGAATGCTGCGTTACGGTTATCGTATCGAGATCGAGAAACCTCATGCTAAATTTTAGTTCCAAATACGCTCACAGGCGGGCGCTGTTCCAAACGTCATACAAACTCGACAACGTTTACTATTCGATTTTACGTGACGTAGGTTTCGAAAAGTCGTGCTCGACCCTCCGGTCGTCAAATGCCGCGTTAGCTTTTAATCCACCGGCCATGCCGCGCTAAGCCACATCATTACCTATGTCCACACGCTCAGTATGCAGTGAATCAGGGAACAGTTCGTATTTGCTCACCTCGTGCCTAAACAAACACCTGATTAGAGTTTGCCCACGCGCGGCCACCAGATTGTGCGATAGGGTCGGTACTGGCAACTGGGTGGTACATAAATTATAAGTTAAAGCTATGGGTCACTGAATGTGTACCTAAAGAGTAGACACTGTTATGATGCGCCGTCGATTACGTTACGATAACCTGAGTTGTGAGGAATTTTGTTCAACGCTTTTATTATGAATCATGGAACTACCGTGAGACTACCGTTACCAGACCTTTGCCACGTCGTTTGTATACGTTGGCCCTTTGTCAGGAATTCGGCAGGAATAAGAAAATGTCAGGAATTTTTTATGTTTTTTTCTTCTAATGTACCTTTTTTCTTACATCAAAATCAAAACCCCTGTTCTGTACTTTTTTTGAACGCTTACAAACTTCTGTATCAAAATTATTAATTATATTATTGGATAATAAGCGATATAGCACTTTAAAAGAACTGATGAGACTACACGAACAACACTTTATTTTCTAATTACAGAATTAGACAAATTAACTTTTAATGAACTTAAAATCTAATACAATGCGCGATAGGCAAGTTGGCTTCTCAAACGGGCAGGGGTTCTTCTTAGCAAGTGGTCGCTGGCGTAAGAGAGCGATTCTGAGCGTGCGGCCGGTTTTAAAAGCACAGCCCCCGCCGCTACGCGTCCTCCCCTCCTTGGGTAGTTGATGTTGCCTTCGTTAACAATATTTTAAATCAGGAATGTTATTCGCAAATTTTTGTCAGAACATGTCAAAATTTGTACCTGTTAACCTACGTGAGACTATAGTGATGAGCTTAGCCCAACATGTTTCGGACTTGTTCGTAGTCCTTCCTCTGGGGGCGCACGACTCAGCAGCAGCGACACCCACACTACGTGCCAAGGCCCTGCTCAAAACCATTTTACCCAGTTTTTTGTGTGCTACGAAGAAACATGTCTAAGTGTTATGTTTATTTCACTAGGTTACAAAATTTATATTAATAGGCATTCCCTGAGCCCCAGAGCTGCTCGCAAGCTGGGCCGAGCAGAGCGGAGAAGAGTCGGGTAAAGTGGCAAGTATTTCCATTGACGTGTTGTGGTTTTTTTTTAAACGACTAGGAAGGAAAACGAGCAAGTGGGTCACCTGATGGTACGTGATCACCACTGCCCATAGACAACCGCAACTCCGGAGTCCTGGAAGATGCGTTGCCAACCTAGAGAGCTAAGATAAAATGCCTCTTGTGCCCGTAATTACACCGGCTGTCTTACTCTCCACACAGGAACACAACAGTGCAAGCACTGCTACTTAGCGGCAGGATTAGCGAGTAGGATGGTGGTAGCGATCCGGACGGACCTCGCACAAGGTCCTACCACCCGCAATTTCAAGCACTGATTGGTCAAACGCGCCCTCGTTCCGCCTATACAAACCGACTAAGCATATCCTAACGCGTCCCCTCATTGTAATAAATAACTGCAGGCATTAGCTATTAATACAGCTATATGCCACGTTGCTCGTCCTGGGTCAGTGCCTAGAAATATGGGTCACATATGGGTCACGAGTCGGCGTAAATAGGACCCACGCATCATTGGAGGGTAGTTCTAGGGCTAGCTCTTCAGGAGTGCCTAATGGCTTAGTAAATCACCCTGTGGCGAAATAAACGGGAAAATGTAGAGTGAGATCCGTTTTACCTATTAAGTACAGTCAAATACATTAATTGCTGACCCACCATTTTCATATTAAACGGCATAGTGACATGGACATCGCATACTTAACAAGCGTTTTTTTTTAATTATGATATGACTTATACTATAAGAATAAGAATGTCCTATGGTGAGTGAGGAATTAAGGTCTTCCACTGGCTACTCCGGTAGGCACTGATCTAGATCCCTTTAAATACTGGACGGACGTACAGACGGACGGTGACAGTCGCAGATTAAGTAATATGGCTGTCTTTTTTAAACCGTGCAGTGCTCATCGGTAGAATTTCCATAATATTCTTCAACATAATTAGGTATAATAAAACAAATCAACAAATACACAATCTCATAGTTCTCAATGTCTCGAACAGTCGCTCGCCATAGACAAAAGACGTCACGTTCCAGCCCACGCGGCCCACGCCGCCATGACACTTCTCGCGTTCTGCATTCAAACCGCTGTCAACCGCCGCTGTATTGTTTGCGACGATTGCGTGTTTAACTAGAAGTGCTGTCTAGATTTTACTGTTTAGATTTATCTACGAATAGGCACAATTCCGTTATTATCTTAGCTAGGTACTTAGGTATTATGAAATTTAACTTTTTTTTTTACCTGCCCCTTGGCGAGATACTATGCTAACATTTCGTGATCATATCTTTATTATGTGAGAAATCAGATAAAAAACTTACCAGAAAACACCGAAGTGTATTTGATCAACATCAAATAGATACAGATGGACAATTAAACACATTTGCTGTAGGTATTAATTATGTCAAGATTTTGCTGAAGAACCGTGCCTATTAATTCGTGAAACAAATTAAAATAATATAGATAATAATCAACTGAGAAAAGTAGAAAACCCACCGACATTAATTTCAACTAGCTTTCGATTTCAAAAAGTCTTGTCCAAATCAGACCTTCCGATTAGAAGCTGGATGCCACACACAGACACATAGGTAGATTCACGTCAAACTTAAAACCCCCCTCTTATTGGGTCAGGGGTTAATTAGAAGTTAATAAAGTAAGGAAATAGAAGCAAAACTTCAGATTTATAAGTCAACAAATTACCAAATGAACCTGTCGCACGTTTTCATCGGCAATTCACTGGCGTAATGAAATGAAAAATTTATTTGACTTGCTTACGGCTTTTTCGCGGGGTCTCATAGAATTCTACAGTTTGTTTGAAGAGTGGACCTAAACATAATTATTGGACGGGAGTATTAAATTTGCAAGAGGTTTAGGAAGCGCACAAATATAAACGGAGAATTAAGAAAGAATAACGTCGGTATAATGCAAAGTTTATCTTATTAATTTGACAAAGAAAATTAAAGAAAATAATACTGACTTGACATTCACCTTAAAACGTTCAAATTGAGGTATTAAGTAAGTGTTGGGACTCCGTAGTTTGGTCTACATCTACATAGTTGTTATTATAGTTTTTCGTCGTTTTTAGGGTTCCGTACCTCAAAAGGAAAAAACGGAACACTTATAGGATCACTTTGTTGTCCGTCTGTCTGTCAAGACCCTTTTTCTCTGGAACGCGTGGAGGTATAGTATGGCCATAACCGCTGTGCACTCCCTGAGGTATGCGCGCGGCGAGACGGGGGGGACGCGCTCTGTCAGTCCGCCCGGCGGACTCCACCGTCAACGCTCGTGGCGGCGGACTGACAGAGCGCGTCCCCCCCGTCTCGCCGCGCGCATACCTCAGGGAGTGCACAGCGGTTATGGCCATACTATGGCATGCTGAAATTAATATCAAATACTCAAGCCTGCGGTCCCATAAAGCCGTGAAAAAATCAACCTTCTAAGTCAACGCAATCAAAAGATACAGTCATTAAAAAATCTATTTCCATACAAATTGCCGATTTCCAATAGCGTAAAGGGTACTTCCAGATGTCCTAGAATATTGAAATTTGGTATGAAGGTAGCTCTTATAGCACAACCACTCCGAAAAGTCTCAAAATCTTAAATTTTTATGTCTGTCTGTAGATTTCGCAGACCAATATAAGTTGACCCCACACTGCGTACATTTTGCTTAAGAGCAGGGCTCTGCTAACACTGGACTTCCTAAAACACTGGGGAAAAGCGTTAAAATCTTTCTACGGAACGCTCGTGCGCGAGTCCGACTCGCACTTGGCCGTTTTTTTTTTCACTGAATGAAGTATAAACCGTTACCACCTAATTTAAAATATATACAATTTTATTGCGACAAGATCTTTTCCATTTTTATAGACGATGGTGACGCCGTTGAGAGAGTGTCAAAAGGATGTGACCCGAAACTCCTGAAACATGTTTTATGGCGAATTTTACGACGATAATGGTTTCGTGATAAAACAACGATAGCTTACGGTCAACGCTTATCTCTTCCTGTTCCTAAATATTATACTTACAGGCAAAACTAATCGCCTACCATTTTTTCCTTCATTGATGTAAAAACGGTAAAAACTGTTATTTAGATACAGAATACTTGTACAATAAATAGTAAAAATAGGGTGGGCGATTTTTTGTGCCTGTGAGTACATAAAGCTACCACAGACTTTTATAGCGAATAAAAGGTTAATTAATCAATTAAGCTAGGTACTTAATAATATTTTTTTTTAAGGGTAAGTATTTATTTAAAAGAAACAAGTAAATAACTATAGATGAAAAACCTTGAACTAAATAAAAACGATGTGATCTATTAAGAACGTGTAACTAATAAATAAAACTAAAATAAATTTAGAGAGGAGCTCCCCCGCGGCATTTTCTAAGGTCGTTGCGTTGTATTCGTGGGTGTCAAAGCATTATGTCAAATAAGTTGTCGTTTCGTGCCGAAAAGTGACACAGCTCGAGGCTGCATTACAGAATTTGAAATAACTAAACATCCTGTTCATTGTCTCTTGGTCGGGCTCGCGTGACAGCAAAATGGCGGCCATCAATGTAATGAAAATAGACTGTAGAAGAGGCTCTTACCGTCGAATGGGTGCAATAATATGCCATTACAATATCATTAAACAACCTTTGTGTTTTGATTTTTTAAAGGCTATATTTACTGGGCCCGCGGGGCAGTAAAGCTCGAGCTCTGTGAATGTGGAAGGCTTTGTGTCCAAAATGTGGGTTGTCTAGTCAACATCAATAGTAGCTTGTCACTTTTGTACCTTAACACTTATAGCTGGTTACCTAGTTTGTCTGAAAAAACTCTTCGCCTTTTTTTCGTTTGTTGAATGCATTTTTTCTGAAACTAAATATTTCAGGATAAAAATGCATTCCGACAAACGATAACCTAACTAACTTAGAAGAGTTGAAAAACCCCCGACATCGTCATTTCAAAGTTCAATATTTCAAAAACGGGTGAATCGATTTTAATGAAACTTAGCTAAGAACGTCTCGATTAAAATAGCTTTCGACTGACAAAAACTGCATCGAAATCGGTCTACCCGTTTGGGAGCTATTGCCACAGACAGATACACAGACACACAGATACACATGTCAAACTTATAACACCCCTCTTTTTTGTCGGGGGTTAAAAAACAGGTGAAACTGAAACGTTTTTTCGGAGCTGTGATAGGTCACCCTTACAGCTTGCTTACAGCCAAGCGCAATACGTCATAGATGATTGACAAATGTCTTAATGCGACAAGGTACATAACCTAACCTAACCAACTTATAAAAGATGAAAAACCCCCGACATTGTTATTTCAAAGTGCAATATTTCAAAAACCGGTGAACCAATTTTAATGAAACTTACCTATGAACCATCTCGATTAAACTAGCTTTCGAAAAAACCGCATCGAAATCGGGTCCATCTATTTGGGAGCTATGATGCCACATACACACAGATACACAGGTCAATCTTATAACACCCCTCTTTTTCGTCGGGGGCTAAAAAGTATCAAGCTGCTTCTGACGCTGACGCTGACTCACAACTTGATGCTTTATACGACTTCAGTGGCGAAGTTCACACATTTTACCGCTTGCTCCGTCGCGTGTAACTGACGAATTTGAATGGCTCCTTTGTGTATCACTTGCAGTGACCTACTTACGTCGAGGGTTTGTGTTATGCAAGACGTAGGCAGTTGGACTAGGGCTGGCGACGCCGACGCCATCTTTAACAGCCGTTCCCAAAATTCAATCTCTCTTGTACGGTCAAGAGCAAAAATATTGATCGAATTAATACACCACAATCTTAATTCGCCGACATAAGAGTCATGGGGCATGTTTTTGAGTAAATACAGACAGCAAGTTGTTCTTCAATTCAGTAAAAAAAAATTACAGTGAATAAACCGCTGCTGTAAGGCGCCACTTGAGCTGTCCACGCTCGTTTTAGATTCTAAATATCTCGTTCAATATTTTGAAACATTGACTTATTAACTTCATGGATTTAGTTCTAGTACAAAAATGTGTCCCAGTACAACACTGCATTTTTCGATGACAGCGACACGTCATAGCGTTGTAATTCAACCAAACTAAGACTGACTGACGCTCAATTAGTGGTATTTTTTGCAAATTACTTCAAAAAAAGGAGGAGAAGGGGAGTAACACGCCGTAAATGAAGAACAGAGGCTACAATGGTACAAACATCGCCCTGCCCCCCTTCCCCCACTACCCGCGAGGTGGCTGTCAATGGCTCCCGGTCTTTATCCACTCAAGGTCACCCAGGGAACACCTGTGCCAAGTTTTAGTTTCAACGCTTAGTCAAAAACTGGAAGATTCCCATACAACAGCACACCAGCTACTAAGCACCATTGATTACACCGGCCCCCGGTCGGAGTGGAAAATGAAACAGTTTAGGTAATTAGAGCTTGGCCTCGACGGTCACGCACGCCCAATTCCATTCACCGTCTTTACAATTGTCAGTTTTATATGACAATTCGAACTACATTTCTTTGACAATATGAGACGCGCTAAAACGATAGCTCTTCAAGTCAGCAGTTGACACCGAACTTTCATTGAAAACTGACAATTGTAAAGTTGGTGAAATAGGGCCCTTGTGTCAATTTTTTAAAAACCCATACGTGACAATCACGCCGTCCTCGCTAGCTAGGTGATTCGATTGAACATTGTCGAGAAACACATGCTGTTTGGAACAGAGTGCAAGTAAAATAACCCAAAGACTTGGCAGCCCTAACTCGGCCCAGGCAATTGTAGCCGAATAGGCCATTTGGGGATAACGCGTGTGACAGCGGCTGCGCTGAGCTTAAGGAGTTTCAGCACGCAACGTAGATCAGGAGCGGCTCCGACGCACCTTAATAACGCAAACGTTATTGAGGAAAGAATTAGATTAAATAACTTTTTGGTGATATTGTGTTAGTCATCAATGTCAAGGCGGGTCTTCGCTTCACGAGTTATTTGCATTGGTACATTTAGACTCGCGGCAGCGTGTCATGTCAAGTCAAGTTGAATAATTGTTTCATTGTTAATTTAAACTTTCGCGATTTTCACATATTTTTTATGTTAATCACGGCACTTGATCACGTAAAAATAAATTATTAAAATACCTCGACGTTTCGGACGCGACGGTGCGTCCATCCATGGTCTCGAAGGGACACCCTTCCCCCTTCCTGCTTTCCTTAGTCCCTTCGAGACCATGGACGCACCGTCGCGTCCGAAACGTCGAGGTATTTTAATAATTTATGTTTACGTGATTCATTAAGTCCCGTGATTAACATAAAAAATGTGTTTCTTCGTTGTCGGTAGAACGGTGGTTTTGATGTAAGCTTGTTTCTTGTTCAATGTCTGTCCTCTTTCATTCAATTAATTACTTTACTTGCCTGACCACTATAACGTTGGATACCCTATTATCAGTATTTTCAGAGCATGTTTCTCATTATTTATTTCACCACCTGTCCCCTATTTTACCAATGTTACAAATGACAATACGATGTAAATTGCTGACTTGAAGAGTTTTAGCGCGCTTCATATTGACAATGGAATGCAGATCGAACTGTCGTTCTAAACTGAGAAACTGACATTGGTAAGGTTGGTGAGATAGGGGCCCGTCATCTCCCCTCTCCCACTACTCGGTGAAATATTTCTTGCGCAGACATCTCAAAGTGTTTTCTCTAAAAAACATCAATTCAAACGACTGCCGATTAAACCATGAAAACCACGTAATTAACACGTTACTAAGTTTAGTTTACATTTTGAATACATTGTACGTCTAATGTCTCTATGTGTTTCCACAGACTTACGATGTGTACATTTTTCACGCCTCAAAATCAACCGGCTACTGGCTGCAAATAACTCAACGAAAACAGCTTCCCTTGGCCTAAACATTGGAAAAAATTCGAACACAAGGTTGTTCTTATTTATAAATTGATTTAAATCCTCATTATGAACGAGGTTTAGTACCTACTGGCCGTAAATTTCGCTAAGCCGCTTTGTTTTTAAGACGATGTTTTCTTTAGAGTTCGAATTGGGAATGCATTTATAATGCTACAATTTATGTGATACGGAAACCGATGGTCGCTTAAAGAGATGACTTTAAATAAGATAATGAGTGCGATGGTATGGTTTTTTAATTTTATTGAAATGACTGATTGGGACGTATATTTTTATTTATTTGATTTACGAAAAGCTCGCGTTGATAAACCATGATTTATTTCCGGGAAGTATGTGGAGTAAAATGATATTAATTTGTCGTGGCGTATTATGATTTCTAAAATAATAATTAAATATCGCGAGGCAATTGACACCAATTGACAACATATATTTTTTTTGACATTTTAAATATTAATAATAATAGGCTTCGAAAATTTTTATCTCCTGAACACGCCAACATATTCATTCAACATTTCTCTTATTAAGTATATAAAATACAAAACAATACAATTTAAATAACAATATTACCAATACTACCGAAAGTCGGCCGAGTATACCGCATGAAATATCTATATTCTTCTATGCACACGCACACATGTAAAGAGACTGTGTTGACAATAAATGAACTGTATCCATAATTAAGGGGAAAATGGTTGCTGTACGTTGGACCTATACATACATAAACGCCTTTACTTTGTTTTTATCGAGACAAGGTCTATCCTAACGTAGCACTGGAGTTACGTTATTTTAGATTAAGTACCCTTTAATAAATTAATTGTGAATCCTAGTGGAAAATTAAAACTACGACTGTGTTCCACTTTCCAAACGGAATACAGACAACTAATCAAAATAAATTATATTATTAGAAATATTAAATGTTGTCAATTGACCTAGTCCCATAGTCCCTTCCCAATCTAAGTTCTAAGACCTCACTAAACCGATCCGCCATTTTGTCTTCGATGTCTCCGCGTTCGCGCCAAATTTC
Source organism: Clepsis dumicolana (assembly GCA_963691665.1). Taxonomy (NCBI): domain Eukaryota; kingdom Metazoa; phylum Arthropoda; class Insecta; order Lepidoptera; family Tortricidae; genus Clepsis; species Clepsis dumicolana. The sequence goes on along the minus strand of OY829520.1, from coordinate 13,312,277 downwards.
TCACGTTCCAATACACGCGAAATACCACAGAGTATACAACACCGTGTAATTCATGAATAAGCAAGTGGAAATGAAAATGCGGAGCATGACGAATATTACGTACGTAACAACAATGTTGCCAGCTTCCGTTTAATAATTCAAGGGCATCTCTAATCAGTGGAGTTATTGTATGTATCTATTTTCAGATATTTATTACTAAGCGAATACCTGTCTCTGTTCAACTGTTGAGCCGCAAAGAAGTGCCGAAATAATATAGTGTTAGCATGGCTAATATTCCTTTGCCTTTTACTAATAGAAAAATAATATGATTGTACCTGAATGTTTAAAAAAGATGAGCTAACGGGCATTCTACCGGAAGAAGTGAGTGGAGTGGTTGCTCGAGGATTTGTAATCGGTAGATTTAAGGATAAACAATTGTGAACTCAATAATATAACAGCGTTCGTAAACCACACAAGGCTTGTTCTTTTATAATTCAGAAGTGAAAATAACGCCCAAAGGTTTGTAGAGTGGAATACGTGACAGGTATGTGCACATGATACTTATTCGTTTTGTTGTTGTTCTTTTGTAGTTTCTTACATACTGCGTTGCATATTTAAATAAGGTTGTATGACCTTCGTATGTAATAATTTATCACTTTGTATGTATGTTGTGGTCGATCACTTACGCCGTAAAAAAAAAAATATATATATATATATTTAAAATGTAACGATGAAATACGAGATGAGGAATAATTATGAAATAAATATTGCAGAGTAGTTCCATAGCATTAGAATAAAGGTACGGTGTTGATCGACAATGCAAGAGAAATAGTGAGGTGATACGTGCGCGTTAGGGTTAGACTTAGACACGAGCCGACAGCTGGTAGTTTTGTTCTCGTGTCATTTATTTCAAGAATCTAATCTAATATCATAGCAGTCAATATAAATCTATAAGATTGCTCCACTGCGCACCCTCTTATGCAAGAATATTTTTAACACAATTGAAAATGACATTGTTATTGTGGCTGCTACTTTCAATGCCCTTTAAGGTTAATTTACAATATATTGTGTTCATATCTGCATGTGTGTAGTGTCGATTATACTAGAAGCTCTAAACCCCGAACGTCATCGGCGCACTACGGCTCGTGACCGGTGGTCGTTACCAACGATGGCGACGACGTATGCGCGCTGGTGCTTGGCTTGCATCTCACGCACCCACGTACGTTTTGCGGCGTCGGAGCTGATGTACCTACCTAACAGTAACTTGCGTAATAAAATATGATGACTATAAGCAGCTTATTTGAATAATTGCTCTTTTAATACTTGTGTGACAATTACTGTTGTGTTTTACGTGTGCTGTCCGTCAATCTTATACAATTTATTGTTTTCAGAGAAAATAAAATACAATAGTATAATTTATTGGTTGCCATCCTGTTCCTCCTATCTTTGTCTTTTGTACACTCCTACCCTCAATTGTTATAAATGTCCGATTGTTATACGCCACCATTGCCAGCGTCACCAAAATTGTCGCAGGCCAGGGATATGGGAAAACATAGCAAGCGTAAACGAAAAAGGTCAGTGTCACCTAAGACTACGAGCGATAGTTCATCATCGTCTTCTGAACCAAGGCGCTCTCGCTCACGAATTAAACGGTCGCGCGAACAGACGGCTTCAGCGACCCGCCATCGTCGTAGAAAATCTCGCAAAGTCGGTCAGAAAAGAAGGAATAGGACGAGTGACGGGTCTTTTGAGAGTGATGACTCGCCCTCTCCTCTCTCACCTAGGTATTCACGCCCACGAAAAAGTCGCTCACATAAACGCAGGCGGCGCAGCCGCAGGTCGTCAGGTAGATCTTCGGTCAGACGGTCTACCAGATGTAGCTCACATAAACGCAGGCGGCGGGGCCGCAGGGCTTCAAGTAGATCTTCCGTCAGACGGTCGACGAGACGGAGCTCAACAAGGGATAGCAAATTGTTAGAAACATTAGTTACTGCCATAAACAATACCTCTCGTGGAACTGTACAGTCATATGCCCCTGGCGCACAAAACGTTATATCAGATTTCGATCCTAAATCTAAATTACAAACTATGAAAGACTGGCTTTTAAAAATTAACGAGTCTGCCGAAGTATATGGCTGGACAGAACGTCAAACGATCTTTTATGCGCTACCAAAACTTACAGGGTTAGCAAAGAAATGGTATGATGGCCTTACGAGTGTCAAATATAGTTGGGTGGAATGGCAAGCTAAGCTTCTTAAAGCATTCCCCTGCGAACAAAATTACGGAGATTTATTTTTTGAAATGTTAAGTAGGAGGAGTAGGAAAAACGAAACGTTAACGGAATATTATTACGACAAAATCATGCTAATCAACCGGTGCGAATTAAAAGGAAGACAGGCTGTCGACTGTCTTACACACGGCATATACGATCAAAATATCCGTATGAACGTTCAAGGTGCCCACTACGACGAACCAGAGCAGGTACTGAATTACTTTCGTAACATCTCTAGTAGAATCCCAGACGTTTACCCTCCTCGTAAACCGTTTACAGAATCTCGCGATTCGAACGATACTGTTAAAAGGAATAATGTGCTAACAAATAAGAAGTACTCAAATAACATAACCTGCTATAACTGTGGGGAACCAGGGCACATTGTCAGCAAATGCACTAAGGAGATCATAAGGTGCAGCAAATGCAATAAACATGGACACAGAGACATTAACTGTACTTTTAAAAATAAATTCGGCGAAAGTAGTAAGGACGTAGACAACACAAAAAAGGTATTGAGTATAGACAGCAATGCCAATTCTAATTTAAAATACTTTAAGTACGCTAAGGTGAATGGGGTCGAATGCAAAGCTTATATTGACTTTGGGAGTGAGTGTACTCTCATAAGAGACGAACGATGTGATCGGTTAAAATTAAAACTCGATACAGAAAGCTTGCCAACATTATCAGGATTCGGGAATACTGAAATTACACCAAACGGGAAAGTAGATATTCGCGTTGTTCTTGACGCGGTAGATATTACAGTAAAGGCTTATGTAGTTCCGTTGACGCTTTTACCGGCAGATATTTTAATTGGGCAAACCCTTACCGAGTTGCCATCGGTACGGGTGTATAAATCGGACAGCGAACTTATTTTGTACCAAGTATTATCAAACATGCAGAAGTCGGTTGTCATAAAATTAGCAGATGACAGCACTATCAAGGGAGAGACTGTAGTCAAAGTAACTTCGTCGTCCGACTTTAACGGATTTGTTAGTGTGACAGCTGATGCGAGTTGTGAGAGAGAGAAGCAATACTTAGTATTGCCTGGGTTGTACTCTTTTCATAATGGTATTGCTCACATAATTGTTATCGGATTAACTAAAGATGACTTCGTGCTGTCTAAAGGAAGGGTTGTTGCTAGAGGTACGCCAGTACCTGAACCGATGGTGCCAGTTTCAAAGATAGATGATAGTTATGTGGCAAATGTGCGTAAAATAAACACTGAAGTGGAACTCATCAAATTAGCAGATCTTAATATTGATTCCGATCTCAGTGAACAGGTGAAAAGCGAGTTGGTCGGACTGCTTAACCAATGGCGCGACTGTTTTTCTTTCTCAGTAAGGGAATTAGGAAAAACATCACTCACTGAGATGCGTATCAAACTAAATGACACGACTCCTGTTACATACAGGCCCTACAGGCTCTCACTTTGTGAAAGAGATAAGCTTAATCATATTGTCCATGAATTGCTTGCTAATGATATAGTTCGTGAATCACACTCAGATTATGCAAGTCCCATAATTCTCATCGCAAAGAAAAACGGTGAATCACGGCTTTGCATTGACTATCGAGCCTTAAATAGGAAGACTGTAAAGGACAAGTATCCCATGCCGCTGATCGATGATCAGATAGACAGCCTGCAGGGTCACGAGTTCTTTACTACTTTAGATTTGTCCCAAGGCTACCATCAAATTCCAATGGCAGAGGAGTCAAAGCACCTGACCGCGTTCGTCACTCCAGACGGACATTTTGAATACAACCGAATGCCGTTTGGACTGACGAATGCGCCAGCTGTTTTCCAACGGATGGTGCATAATTTGCTCAATACTCAGAGAATTCCAGGCGTAGTTGCATATATGGACGATATAGTGATTGGATCTAAGAGTGTAAGCGAAGGCATCGAGAAACTCTCTCAACTCTTGGGTATGCTGCACGAAGCTAACCTTACACTTAATCTTAAGAAGTGTCATTTTTTCAAAAGGACAATCGAATATTTAGGATTCGAAATATCCGTTGAAGGTGTTCGCCCGGGCACTAGAAAAACTGAGGCTGTGGTTGCTTTTCCTACGCCGCGCAGCGTCCACGAGGTGAGGCAATTTATTGGCCTAGCAAGTTTTTTTCGGCGTTTTGTTAAAAATTTTGCTACTATAGCTAGGCCATTGACATCACTGACGAAATCGGACGCTAAGTGGATCTGGGGAAAGGAACAAACTGACGCGTTTAGCACCATCAAAGGGATTCTTACTTCCAGACCGGTATTGAGCATTTATAACCCTAATCACTTAACCGAACTCCACACCGATGCCAGCCGACTGGGGATCGGTGGGGTTCTTTTACAACGCGAAGACGAAAAGAGCCCGTTACGAGCTGTAGCCTACTTTAGTAGACAAACGACCGCTGAAGAACAGCATCTACACTCGTTTGAGCTCGAAACCCTCGCGGTCGTAATGTCGCTTAATCGTTTTCGAGTCTACTTATTGGGGATCAACTTCAAAGTCGTTACGGATTGTAATGCGCTCAGAACAACGCTTACAAAGCGTGACCTAATACCCCGAATAGCACGATGGTGGTTGTTAGTACAAGACTACGACTTTACAATCGAATATCGACCTGGGGTTCAGCTGAAACACGCGGATTGTCTGAGCCGTAATCCGATCCCCGATGGGGACCAAGTGGACCTGACGGTACTAAACGTAACAGAGTCGTCGTCGTTGCTGGCTGTTCAGCTAAGTGACCCACGTTTGACACATATTAAATGCATACTGGATAGTAACTGTCAAGAAGCTAAAGAGATTAAAAACAACTATGTGTTAAAGGAAGGGAAAATTTATAGAAAAGTAGGTACAGAATTAAAATGGGCAGTTCCTCGTGACGCTCGATGGAAAGTGTGTCAGATGTGTCACGATGAGACGGGCCATTTTTCGTACGAGAAGACACTCGAGAAAATGCGACGGGACTATTGGTTTCCACGAATGACACGCTTCGTCAAGAAATATGTACGTGCGTGCATACCATGTGGTTATGCAAAACAACCATCCGGCAAAAAGGAAGGCTTTCTTCACCCAATCTCAAAACCTGATGTGCCTTTCGAATGCATTCACATAGATCACTTAGGCCCATTCGTTCGCAGTAAAAGTGGAAACACCTATGTATTAGGAATGATCGATGCCTACACAAAATTTATAGTACTACGGGCGGTTAGGAACACTAAGAGCAGAACATCAGTACAAGCGCTGAACGAATTTATCGGATTGTTTGGAGCCCCAAAGATGATAGTGAGCGACAGAGGTACGAGCTTTACTTCCGATGAATTCAAAAGGTTCATAGAGGCAAATCAAATCAGACATGTGAAGAACGCGGTGGCTACACCGCGCGCTAACGGCCAGATCGAGCGGTACAATCGGTCCATTTTGAGCGCGCTGACCGCATTGAATATTGACAAGGATGACCGAAATTGGGACTCTGATCTAAACAAGGTCCAATGGGGATTAAATAATACTCTGAACAAAAGTATAGGTAGGACCCCAGCACAAGTTGTCTTTGGCAAAGAAACTGTTAACCTAACAGAAGCTCATCTGCATGATATATCGTCCAAAGTAACAACCAGCGAAAATCTGACTGAAACTAGAAAGCAAGCGTCTGACTGTCTAGATAAGCAACGTGAAGCAATGAAGGCTCGATTTGACAAAAGCAGATGCGCCGCGAAGGTCTATAAGGTAGGAGACTTAGTTATGGCACAGAAGTCTGTGCGCAACATAGGAGATAGCAACAAACTGGTACCCCCTTATTGTGGTCCCTACAAAATTACAGCCGTGTTAGGGAATGACCGTTATGAGATCAGCAGTATTGAGGGACTTTCAAAGAGAAAGTATAAGAACGTATTCTCAGCAGATAAATTGAAGCCGTGGATAAATGTCAACGTGACATCTGATTCAGGAACCGATAATGACTCTGACTACCCCAAAAGTGACTAAGAAAACCTAAAAGTACCTAAAAAGTACTTTAGCTGGCCATTTTTCTTCCTTTTTCAACCTCTCTTCCATTTCCAAATGTTTTCCCTATCTGCCTGATGTCCCTGCTATGCAACCATAAACAGAATTCCGGCAGCAAGCTGAGTGAGCAGATGTTGAGTGCTGATACGCCCTGCGTGCGTCTACTAACTATGATTGGTCGCTACATCCTGTGTATGTACGTTTGTACCCTGCGTGTACAAACGAGACTGGCTGTTAAGTAAGAACTGCATGTTGCACGTGTACCTAGTACCTTCCACGTCCTGTGCACGTGAGGAGAACCCACTGGTCATTAGTGTACCCTGTGCGTATACGCAATGGCTGTTACTGTATCTACCACGCCCTGTGTGCGTGTGCATAACCGTAGGTCGCTACACCCTGTGTGTGTACGTTTGTACCCTGCGCGTACAAACGAGGCCGACTGTTAAAAACTGCACCCTGTGCGTGCACATCGTAGTCTCTAGCAAGCCCGCTGCGCCCGGTGTGCGTGCGTAGAGCCCATGTACCCCGTGCGTGCATCGTACCATCGCTGTTGTGTCCGCTGCGCCCTGAGTGCGAGCGCAAGCGGGCCCAACCAAGCTTCGGAGCGCTCTGCGTATGCGCTTCGTGTCTTCGGTTGCTGCGTTCGTTTTGCTTCGCGTGTGTATGAGTGTTATAGTGTGGAGTGCTATTAGAAGTGTAATTTGTTTTTATCTGACAATATAATCATAGGTCGTCTTTCTCACCATGCTTATTAAAGTTAATGAGATAATTGGAACTAGAATGAGGTCATTCCTGTTAATAGGATGGCCGAACCGCTGTAAACAATAAATAGTTAATGATTGATTAATTGAACAATTTATCATTGATTTGTGCACAATACTGATTTGTTATATGAGAGGTCTCTATTTTTTTTTTGCTCTTCCAAGAAAGTATATCACTAGGGTCCAGCGAACGCACTTGTGTTTGTCAACAAAATATTATTTACTTATTTAAATGTACGAGATTTCGAGCTACTACAATTAAGTTATAATTATTGTTCTTTGGAGTATATTCAATGTCATGTAGGGACCTAATTCTTTTGGATGGATGATTATGATGTTCAGAAAATTATTAACTGTCTCGTTAAATGTCTGAGGACAGACATAAGTCAGAATGGCCGATTGTTAGCATGGCTAATATTCCTTTGCCTTTTACTAATAGAAAAATAATATGATTGTACCTGAATGTTTAAAAAAGATGAGCTAACGGGCATTCTACCGGAAGAAGTGAGTGGAGTGGTTGCTCGAGGATTTGTAATCGGTAGATTTAAGGATAAACAATTGTGAACTCAATAATATAACAGCGTTCGTAAACCACACAAGGCTTGTTCTTTTATAATAGTCACTCAGATATTTCTTTAATTATGAATAATAATTATAGTAGTAATCAAAAGTAGTTGTGGTTTTTTAAGAAGAATATGACTGTCGATTGGAGGATAATTTTGCCAGTTTAGTAGGTTTTGTCGTTGTGCGGTAATAGTAGTTTACGCAACTATTACATAATGAAGGTCCTTAAAACAAGATCACTTTTAAATTTTACCTTGAAACGTTTTCACGAAAAAATTTAAAGGGAAAATGTTGATTTTAGCTTCAACTACGTGGCTTTCTGTGTTCATCTTAGGAGATCTCTTGGTTTAGTTTAGTTAATTAGTAAGTTAATCTGATTGAGAACGAGCACAGATTTAATATTCATTTCAATATTCATGTCTTATTAATGATTTTGTTTGAACGCTGATCCCACTTCTCTGATGTCTGTTTTGGGATCGTAATTATTATAACCGCATCTGTACCTACTACGCTTGAAAACGAAAACTGAATGCTAGTTGCATTGACTTACCAACACCATGGACTTCGGGTTAGCGCTTGAAAACGTTTTGAACCAAAATACCACTAATTTGCAAAAAAGACCACTAATCGAGCGTCAGTCAGTCTTAGTTTGGTCAAACGACAGCGCTATGACGTGTGGTTGTCATCTAAAAATGCCGTGTTGTACTGGGACACATTTTTCGTGAATTTTGTACCAGACCCAAAGCCCATGGTGTTAGTAAGTCAATGGCTAGTTGAAATTAAAGAAATCGGATTCGTAAATGTGTTTCTTTTCTATTAGGTACTATTTACTTAATTTGTTTCTCGTTAAGGGTGAGCTAAATATTTAAACCTCTATAAACTCTAGGACTATTCAGAATCCCTTGCAAGCTAAGGCATTGATATATCAAAGTGCTGACTAATCGTTTCACAGTGACTTGTAAGTCTTTTTGTGTGTGTAGTTGGGCTTGTATCGGCCCCAGGAAACTGTCCTGTGGGCGGTGACACGCACAAGTGTCACAAGATATGATTTAGTATCGAAAACTAATGTTTAAATAGTGGTCGGCTTAAAGGCGGTTTTAGTTCAGTAGTTAAATCGGAGATTACTGTTAAAGTGATACTGTAGGTCTAGCACAACTCACAGTGCGACTTCTATCTCGCGCGAGAATAACTGCCCGTCTTTTTCTGTCACTCAAAATGCAACGGGACGGATAACATAATCTCGCGCGACATACAAAGTCGCGGCCAGTCGTGCTAACCCTACTGCCGTGACATTAAATGATAGTGATCACGTGTGCAATGTCTAAACGCTGATATTGGCAAAATACTCCTTGCAAAAAGAGCAAGGGTGAAAGCCATAAAAAAAATGGTAGTGGCATAAACGAGTCATTCACGTATGACAGTAGAGTATAGCCCGAAATGTTTCGGATCGTGGCAAAAACTAACAGCGCGCCAACGCTCTGCTCACACTACCACTCGGCGCTGCTGACAGAGGCGCACAACTATACCCTCGTTTCGTCGCCATTTTTAGTATTGTCAAAAGTAGGGTAGCACACTACACTAATCGCATCACTTTGTAAAGGCTCGTTCACACTAACTGTTCAGAGAAAGGACTACAGATTAGCCCTAAACATGTCGGGCTTTACTCGACTGTAATACGTGATTCGTGTATTTCATATTAAGTGTTGTTTTTTTAAGGGTCGCTAGACGTTCGACACAAATATACGTGCAGACATCGTCGTGTGAATTTGTTATGGAGTTTCCGCACAATGTTGCGCGAAAAATAGTATTTTTTATGCATACCTCGCGGGAGGTGGAGGTCATAATATATTGGGGTTTTATGTATGACCCTCTCCTCACCTCATGCACTCTCTGCTAGTGAGAAAGAGGAGAGCCTTTTTTGGACGTGGTACTACCAGTAGTATCACGCAAAATCTTCTTCCCGTAGTACTACTAGACTGTAGGGCTAAGCACGACTGGCCGAGACTTTGTTTGTCGCGCGAGATTGTATTACCAGTCCCGTTGCATTCTGAGTGACAGAAAAGGACGGGCAGTTGTTCTTGCGCAAGATAGAAGTCGCACTGTGAGTTGTGCTAGACCTACTGCTGGGTTAGGTTAGGGTAGTGGTACTACTGGTAGTACAGCTGGCAAAAAAGCGAGAGAGGAGCATACTTACTAAAACACACCGGCTTTTATCAGCTCAGCCGTTATGGGGGCGCAGTGGGATCGCGGACATTCTACCACGACACCCCAGGCTTCAGCCAGTTCTGCTGGAGCAAGAGGGGATCGGAACCGCACTGTGGGTTCTAGTACAACTCACGGTGCGGCTTCTATCTCGCGCGAGAGCAACTGCCCGTCTTTTCTGTCACCCAGAATGCAACACGGATAACATAAACTCGCGCGACAAAGTCGCGGCCAGTCGTGCAGGCTCCACTGATCATCTCGCCCGCCAGCCCCGCTGTGCCCGCAAGGTCGCGAGTACACCTGGCCCTTGTTTCACCAACTTGACAATTATCACTTTTATATGACAATTCGAACTACATTTCTTTGACAATATAAAGCGCGCTAAAACAAAAGCTGTTCAAGTCAGCAGTTGACACCGAATTGTCATTGAAAACTGACAATTGTAAAGTTGGTGAAATAGGGTCGTGGTAGGCTCAAGACTTCTTGCAGGTCAACAATACTCAAAGCATACTTAATTGAACTTAATTTTAAGCTCAAAGATAATGGATGCATTAAATATTAACGCGGCGATCGACAAATTCAGGGTTGCCGACTCAGATTTATTTCAGAGGTTTGTTTCTTATACCACCAGCCTTGTTTTTGACCCACTGCTGAACACAGGCTTCCTCTCAGAATGAGAGGGCTTTGGCTATAGTTTTAACCTGGGCCCAATGCGGTTTAGGAACTTCAAACACAGCTCCGCAGGGCACTTCTAGTTTATAAGTTTTTTTTTTATTGAAGGAGGGAGGCAAAAGCGGGTCACCTGATTGATGGGAAGCGATCACCGCCAACCATGAGCGCCAGCAACCCCAAGAGTCACTAGTCCGTTGCCGGCATGTTGCCGGTCTTTAAGGAGGAAAAGGGAGAAAGGAGGGGGGGGGGATCGGGCCTCCGGTACTCTCATGGACCGAACGAAATTCAACAGGAGTGCTGTTTCTTCACGCCGATTTTCTGCGAGAGGGTGGTACTTCTCCGGACGAGCCGGCCCATTCGTACGGCATCAATTAGCTACAGTATGGCTCTTCCACTACAAATATCATTGCCTTGAAATAATTATAAATTTTGCATACAGAGTGTTCTTTTTCTGGTATCATCCCTGGCCAGATTATTGACTACCGGCTGTTCCCGGGGCGCCCCGGATCTGAGATTAGGCGGATATAGCCCGACATGAGATAAGGCACGTGTAGGCGGGAAATGACGTCATTGCCTAACCTAAGATGGAAGTAATTAGAAACAATAAAGGTGGGTGATACTTAGTGAAATAAACGGGGCACTCACGTACTTATACAAGTTGAGTTTAGCCCACATTTCGGACTAATTCGTAGTCTTTCCACTGTGCTCTAAAGCTGAGTTTAGACCTGCAAGAAAATCCATGCAAGTTGCAATACAATGCGAGGCCGTAAAGCGAACGAGTGTGCGAGTGCAACTGCATGATTTTTCTTTCAAGTCCAAACTCCTCTGTTCCTCTCTTCAATCAATAACTATCTAGATACAGGATCACGAAACTCACGAAAAAAAGCTAAGTAAAAAAACCCCCGACATTGCTATTTCAAAACTCAATATTTCAAAAACGTGTGAACCGATTTTAATGAAACTTAGCTAAGAACCATCTCGATTAAACTCGCTGTCAAATGTTTGTTCTAGGGTCTTGGATGTTCAATGTATTTATCTATATATTAAGTATGTTTATCCGTTGTCCAGTACCTATAGTACAGGCTTTGCCTAGTTTGGAACTAGGTCAATTGGTGTCATTAGTCCCATGACATTTATTTAATTATTGACAGAAGGATTCTCCTGTCTGTGATGTTGACAATATAATTTCATTCTGAATCGTTCCGTATACCTACTGTCTAACATTGAAACATTGTAACTTAACACAGCTAGCGATGCCTTAGAATCTTAGGTTTCCTAGGCGATCTAGCGAGAGTGATTCTAGGTCACGTCTTCGAGACGATCTGTCAAAGAGAAGCTTAGGAAGATCGAATCCGTATACTGACTTTGAATACTTGAATGTAAGGTGTTTCTGAATATTATGCGAATAGCGAATAGATTCAGAGTATCAAAATGGCGACGCTGAAAAAACTCACGAGTGAAAATCAAGTCGTCTTGTATGAGTTGTGATAAAAGACAAGAAATACTGTGGCATTAATCATAAGCCTGGCGACAGAATAAATTACATGAAAGCAAGTAGGTGCTCAAATATTTATTACTTTAGCTGTTGCCCGCTACTTCGTTGTGTAGAATTCGGCTATCCCTATCCCGCGGGAACTATGTAAGTACTATATAAATAAATTATCCGGGATAATAGATAGCTTATGTTTTAATCTAGAGTTGCTATCTCCATTCGAAATTTGAAGCTTAAGCTTAAGCTTAGAGCTTCTAGTGTAATCAACGACCAAAAATACATCATGATCGCGTTCGCGTTCATGTCTGTGGGTCAAGCACGACTTGTCGAATCCTGGGTAACGTTACGGTTATCGTATCGAAATCGAGAAACCTCATGCTAAATTTTAGTTCCAAATACGCTCACGGGCGGGCGCTGTTCCAAACGTCATACAAACTCGACAACGTTTACTATTCGATTTTACGTGACGCATGATTCGAAAAGTCGTGCTCGACCCTCAAGTCTGAATTGCAATAGGCAAAATGGCAGCGCGACTAGTGGCACGTATCGACAACAAACAATTCTAATATTATGACACTTTAACGCAAACGCGTTAGAGATGTAATGCGTTAAAAAATTGTGTCACGAAATTAATCTTAGTGAACTTTGTTTGGCCGAATAGTTTATAAATTATATTAAGTACAATATACTTCATAAAGCACGCTTCACACTACTAAACATTCACGACACAATTTCCTGTCCTTTAGTCTATTCTTTTTTTTTCGTACCTGTGACGTTGGCAATACCGTGCCGCGCCCCCCCCCCCCTTTACTTCCCTGGAAAAACTCGGATCGCGCGCGCGCATGCTCCCGAAGCAAAAAATCTTAAAAACTAGAAAAAAACCCGCATAAGACCTTTATACTTTAGAGATTGTGAGTGCAGTGAGTGCAGTGCTGCAAGAAAATCGAACCAGTGAACCGCTACCGTGCCCGTCTCAATAAGGTACCTACTTCCCATCTTTCCTTTAAAAATTCTCCAGAACTGTTAAACCAAGATAAATGTAATCTGTATAATTATATTGCACTTAGTTATTGTATCGCTACATTGGTTTAGTAAACAGGATCAGATAAAATACCCAATCCCGCTTTAACTAAAGGTAAAACTATCCCTTTTATTCATAAACCTATTTTAACTAAAATGCCGTTAAAGTTCGTTTGTCCTTTTTTGTCACATTGACATTCCCGTTAATAAGAAGACAAAACCTATTTCAACTAATGGTTAACTGCTTTTGGTTTAAAAGTTCATTTGCTTTCCTTGTTAACTATTTAATTTCTAACTGTAGTTAGAAGTAGGCACAAGGAAATTTTTTATGTTGTCTTATTACCTAGACTACATGCACTCTAGAAAATGAGCAAAATGACAGATTACGATATATTTCATTCTCAATCGTTCCGTAGAGACGATCGTCGAGTCGCGACCTATCAGAGGTGCTTTGACATATTTTCTTGCATTTTAGGAGGCTTATCCAACGGTTTCTCACTCGATGAATGTTGATACTAGATATTTACCTAAGTGTTTTTTATTTCCCGCCGGTTTAAAAAGTTATAATTCGAAAAAAGGAATCCTTATGGTGTGACTCGGTTCGTCTGTCTGTACGTAACAGCTGGTTATCTCAGAAACTACTAATGCTAGGTACCATACTATGACAGGGCTCTGTTGTCACATTCTAAGACTTTTTTATATTTTATGCTCCATATATTTCAAATAGCTTATAACGAAATGAAAAATGCAGAAAAATACTCGGGGACGGTAGTTTGCACAGAGATTTTTTTTACATCATCATTGTCAGCCTATTTACGTCCCACTGCTGGGCACAGGCCTCCTCTCAGAATGAGAGAGCTTGGGCTATAGTTCCCACGCGGGCCCAGTGCGGATTGGGAACTTCACACACACCATTGAATTACTTCGCAGGAGTGTGCAGGTTTTCTCACAATGTTTTCCTTCACCGAAAAGCTAATGATAAATTACATTTTTTTTTACATGAAATTGTCGATTATGTAAAGATTGGGTGCAGGAAAAATAAATAGATTTCTCTGAATAGCAGTATTTCAGAAATCAACAAAATAACATTAGTTTTACCATATGACAAGAGATGGCACTCCTACATTGAACGGAACGGACTACTGTACCTAAAGAAGCACAAATATTATTAGACGATGGCTCGGAGCCCTCGGTGCGCGAGACCGACTCTCTCGTAGAAAATAGATGCATACCCTGGCACGTGAATGCTATGGCAGACAGTCTGCCTGACTGATACAAGGAAATTATACAGATTATTGATTAGTTTAAGAAAAAATCGTTGTCACTACCCAGAAAATCGCTTTACAAGCCAGCTATAAATACAATGAATGACCCTTAAGATTGGTACTTAAGTCCTTAATTTACTGACGTCAAAGCAGGGTCAGGCCGGCGTGGGAAGCCCATCCCGGGAGACGCTGCCTCTCGCAGCTAGTACTTAAAGGTCAAAGGTTCCATCTACTTGTAGATCGCGTTCAAGGTCTTGCTTGCTTCGTCTTTGTAGGACAACTGTTGAGTTTCTCCCCTACGGTCTTACGCTAACCTGTACTGCTGTTTTTTTTGCTCAAATTTGTTTTGACTATGACAACAAGAGTCTTTATTTCTCAAGAGACCTATTCGGTTGAGCATCTCTACAATTCACCTAATATCGGTGGGTAGCTTAACATTTCAGAACAAATTAGTACCTAACTAACTAATATTGCTAATGTATTGATTTAAACTTTCGCGATTTTCACACATTATCATGACACTCGGGACCTAATCACGTAAAAAAAAAAAATTCTAAGTACCTCGACGTTTCGGACGCGACGTTGCGTCCATGGTCTCGAAGGGAAGGGGGTCCCTTCGAGACCATGGTCTCGACGTTGCGTCCATGCATGGATGCAACGTCGCATCCGAAACGTCAAAGTATCTCAATAATAATACATATTTTTAACCCCCGGCGAAAACGAGGGGTTATAAGTTTGATCTATGTATCTGTCTGTGGCATCATAACTCCCAAACGGATGGACTGATTTAGATGCGGTTTCTTTTATCGAAAGCTAGTGTAACCGAGATGGTTCTTAGCAAATTTTCATCAAAATCGGTTCACCCGCTTTTGAAATATTGAACTTTGAAATGACAATGTCGGGGGTTTTTCAACTTTTCTAAGTTGGTTAGGTTATTCCATTCAAAAACCAATTCTATGTATACCTCCAACTATTAAAAAAATCCAATTTCCACAATAGCATTAACGAAGCCCCTTAACGCGATTAGGGGCCAGGCCGAGGCCCCGGGTCCGCCGAAGGCCGACTAATCCATTTACGGGTATGGAAAACAAATTGAGACTGATTAGCCGAACGATCCTAGTGATTTGTCGACGGCCGGTGACGGCAATAAACATGCTGCCTATTTACTTGCATTTGCATAAACAATTTCTTGTTTGGCTTTTGTTTCCCTACGGATTTGGAGAAGGCCAGATGAATTTTCATTCGTGGGAATGCGCTTTCCTGCTTTGGGACGCACAAGACCGGTCCGAGTGGAGAGCCTTGGCCTATGTCCAGCAGTGGACGTTTTTCGGCTGATATGATGAATGCGCTTAGTATAACCCACTCGCTGCAGTCCATACATACAGCAGAGGAAGAAAATTTATGAGTCCTACCAAGGGGTCGATGATCCTTTGCGTAACTGAGCGTCTAGTGTATAAGTAATTGTCGGCCTAAAAATACGTCTCGAACGCGTTTGCGTCAAAGTGTCAAATAGTATGAGAATTGTTTATTGTCTACACGTGCCACTAGTGGCTCTGCCAATTTGCCCATAACGAAAAAGAGGGATTTTGTAAGTTTGACCTGTGTATCTATGTGTGTCTGTCTGTGACATCATAGCTCTCACACGGTTGGACCGATTTCGATTCGGTTTTTTTTAATCGAAACGAGAGACGTTTTTGAAATATTGAACTTTAAAATGACGATGTCGGGGGTTTTCAACTTTTCTAAGTTGGTTATCGGTCGTTGATTACACTAAGCCCTTGGATCATGTCATGAGGCGCATTATTAGGCTCTACCACTATTAAATTTAGCCATCCAGGAATGTAATTGGAACATTCACACACCTTGGAAGGTAAGTTAAAAGTTCTAATCCATTGTGTGCTAATTTAATCACTATCGTGTCCCAGTTACGGGAAATGGAGTAAACAATGGCTTCCATAAATGATGTAAGGAGAATAAAATGTAGTAATTAGGTTTCGTGGTAATTGGTAAATGCTTAAGATTAGAAATACACTTAAAAGTCAATGAATTATTGTATGGACTGCAATAACCTAACCAACTTAAAAAAATTAAAAAACCCCCGACATTGTCATTTCAAAGTTCAATATTTCAAAAACGGGTGAACCGATTTTAATGAAACTTGGCTAAGAACCATCTCGATTACACTAGCTTTCGATTAAAAAAACCACATCGAAATCGGTAAATTCGTTTGGGAGCTATGATGTCACAAACAAATACACAGATACACAGGTCAAACTTATAACACCCCTCTTTTTCGTCGGGGGTTAAAAACAATCTCTATCATGCAATATCCTCAGGCTATTGCGAGTCTACGACTCTACCCGTGTAAGGGGAGGATCAACTGTCGCGATCCTCCCCTCCTAGCGCGGGAGTCCTGGCAAGAAGGCTGGGGCGGCCGGAGGGTACCGCTGGTGCATCCCTAGGGATCCCCGGTACCTAGCAACCCGGTAGGAGGACAACACCGGAGTGGTTTTAGTGGGTATGCTTCTCCCCTTTCTTCCCTTTACGGAGAGGAGGCGAAGAGAGTCCCACATAACCAGGCTTTCCCCAGGTCTGGCGGTACTCGTAACGATTTCCATTCCAGTGCGAGTCGGACTCGCGCACGAGGGTTCCTTAGAAAGATTTTAACGCTTTTCCCCAGTGTTTTAAGAAGTCCAGTGTTAGCAGAGCCCTGCTCTTAAGCAAAATGTACGCAGTGTGGGGTCAACTTATATTGGTCTGCTAAATCTACAGACAGACATAAAAATTTAAGATTTTGAGACTTTTCGGAGTGGTTGTGCTATAAGAGCTACCTTCGGCAATCGGCAATTTGTATGGAAATAGATTTTTAATGACTGTATCTTTTGATTGCGTTGACTTAGAAGATTGATTTTTTCACGGCTTTAAGGGACCGCAGGCTTGAGTATTTGATATTAATTTCAGCATGCTACCTTCACGCGTTCTAGAGAAAAAGGGTCTACACAGACAGACAGACAGACAGACAGACAGACAGACAGACAGACAGACAGACAGACAGACAGACAGACAGACAGACGGACGGACGGACGGACGGACGGACGGACGGACGGACGGACGGACGGACGGACGGACGGACGGACGGACGGACGGACGGACGGACGGACGGACGGACGGACGGACAGACAGGCAGACGGACAACAAAGCGATCCTATAAGGGTTCCGTTTTTTCCTTTTGAGGTACGGAACCCTAAAAAAGGCAATCGTGAGTCAAAAATCCGCTAGGATCTCTAGTCTAGTGTCGAGTGAGGTCCATCTTTCATTCTCCAGTCTCCACCAATGAGAGACAAGCTACTGGCCTGTGATTGGTGGAAATTGGCAGATGGATCTCACTCGACACTAGCGGATTTTTGACTCGCGATAGCCCCCGTTCCCGTTACATACATATATCGAATGCTCTCTGTATGAAATTTCGCAATCGAATACAAATCGATGGTAATGAGAACGGGATCTGAGGGTTGAGCACGACTTTACGAATGCTGCGTAACGTTACGGTTATCGTATCGAGATCGAGAAACCTCATGCTAAATTTTAGTTCCAAACATGCTCACGGGCGGGCGCTGTTCCAAACGCCATACAAACTGGACAACGTTTACTATTCGATTTTACGTGACGCAGGTTTCGAAAAGTCGTGCTCGACCATCTGTTATATAAATCCAAAATCCAATTACAGCTTCGAATACCGTCCATTTTCCATTAAGTTACAATTCATCTGTTATATTATATAACAAAGATTAACTTAGAATGGGTAGGTACACTTGTATATAGTTAGTTACATCGTCACTAATGTGGAATGGAGTTCATCTGTCTGTGTATTCCGTTTTCACGCCTGAACGCGTCGGCAATCGCCATGAAAAACTGTTATTATGGATCTGATACATATAGACTATGCCATAGTAACTATGATATGGTGATCTACTATCATAGACTTTTTAATACGATAAGGAACGTAACGAGTGAGTGGGTCACCTAATGGTAAGTGATCGCCACTGCCCATAGACACCCGCAACCCCCAGATTGCAGATGCGTTGCGAACTTAGAGGGAGATGAAAAGCCCCTTGTGATACCCTAGGGGGTTACCACATCTCAGGATTTCACCGAAGATCTCAAGTTTTTTATACTCTTCCCAGAATTTCGGTCAGCTGTTGGAAATGTCAGAATTATTACAATAATTTTCAATAAAATAGAGTAAGCAGATTTTTAGAAAGCAAAAAATAGCCTTCTTTATCCTACTATTCATAAAATCGACAACCAAAAAAAAACCTTCCTCATCCTATCGACAGGCAGCGCAGTAGCCTAACCACGAAGTTTTCGAATCCTGTGTACCTTACGTTATCGTATCGAAATCGAGATACCTCATACCTACAGTCTAGTTATCGCAATGGCACAAAATCACCCGCGCCGCGCACTCGACCGATGCACTAAACCAATAACTTAACTTTTGTTTCACAAAATCCTAACTAATATTATAAATGCGAAAGTAATTCTGTCTCTCTGTTTGTTACCTCTTCACGGGAAAACCGCTGCACCAATCTAGATGAAATTTGGTATTGGATAGTTTGAATATTGAGGAATAACATAGGCTACTTTTTATTCGGGATAATTATATAGTTCCCGCCGGATAGCGATAACCGAAATCTACGCGGATAAAGTCGCGGGCAACAGCTAGTCATATCATAAAAGGGCATTTTTACTTCCCTTATCTTGCTATGGCCTTTCCGAAATCTCAGGCTTTATCAATGGAAATCGGGCTTTTCACCGGACTTTAAAATTTTCCTTCTGGCAACCCTACTTGTGCCTGTAATTGAAAGCAGGGGCCACGTGCCACGTGTTTACGCCACGTCTACCCCACCTCCGTGGCCGGGGCAGCCCTGTTATGATTATGACACGACTTAAAGCTACGGCCCTACCGAAGGTTTGAGGCAAGGTTGCTGTACTATTATCATTATTAGCTTCCCCCCGTGAAATATATCAAAATAGGCTAGTTCCCTATCCCGTGGGAAATTCGAAAAATCCATTCTCAGTGCACCTCTAAGATACTCAAGGTACAAGTTTGCCAAATTTCAAGTCTCTAGGTCCAGTGGTTTAGGCTGTGCGTTATCTGTCAGTCAGTCAGTCACGGTACTGTTTTTATAGGTATACATATCATTGTAGGTACGTTATTACGTTAGTATTAGACATAATGAAAACGGGATATTGACCGCGATTACCTTACAGATTTGATGAGCTCCTGATATTTCGATAAGGTAATCGCGGTCAATATCCCGTTTTCATTTTGTCTAATGCAATTAACCGCGAATCATTTAAAACCTATTACGTGAGTAGTACGGAAAGGCGGATGCAATATCCCCAACTTGAGGGGTTCTCAAGCAGTTTGCACCTCAATTTAGATTAACTCAGCTATCAAACTAACTTAACTAACGCCTGGTGCTAACCAACTTGCTAGAGTTGCTGTACTACCGCCTTATGTATGCAGCCGAGAGAAGCGCTAAGTGTCAATGTCAATTGCGTAGTTAGTATGTGGCGGAGGTAGTTACAAATTCATCCGCTTACACCTCGTATCTTGGAGGAAGTTAGGCCTTACAAAGTGCGAAGTTGCAGCTGATTGCTTTAGGAATAGGGGATCTTCGTAAGACGAACTTGTATTCTATATGCACTTGATTATTTGGGACTTGCTTCATCATCATCGTCATCATGTCAGCCGAAAGTCGTCCACTGCTGGACATAGGCCTCCCCAAGGCCGGACGCAGACCTGACTTACCGGAGGACTATTACTGTCATATTATTACTTATATTTAGACAAGTCTGGGTTCAAGTTTTTACTTTTTAGAGTTGGACATCGAGATTCTCAACAAAATGGGCCAACTTATTCCCGATGTCTCTAAAAAAGTAAATAAATATCATGGGACAATTGACACCAATCGACCTAGTCCCAAATTAGGCAAAGCCTGTACTATGGGTACTAGGCAACATCCTTATATAAATAAATACATACTTATATACACACATATTAAACATCCAAGACCCGAGAACAAACATTCGTATTCACCATACATACATATTCTCCGGCCGGGGATCAAACTCAGGACTTCAAGCTTCATAGTCAAGGTCTCTTATCACTAGGCAATCCGGTCGTCAAGACCGAAATATCTTTACAAATTCTAATACATTTGTCGCACGGACGTAGCTATTTTTCACATGTAGTCGCGCGCGGGTGAGCAAATTTGTAAGGTTGAAACCGGCTTTACTTTAAAACATAGTGTGTAAGAGAGGCAAACAATTCATGTCATAGGTTAGAGCGAGAGAAAGAAATAAATGAGTCCTAAGATGGCTTCCTTGTGTTTGATTTATCTTACAAATTAATTGTTATTAGTTTATGACACTTATCTTTAAAGTTAAATCCTTAACCCAATTACAGCGTCGAAGGTCAAACCGGGAACTTTCTAGAACTGCCAACCCCAAGTTCGTAACTTCGTAACTCAGTGCCAAGTGGTGTGTGGCCGGGAAAAGTTGCCGCCAGTCCCCAGTTCCCGCTAAGTAGGAAGTTGGATACTAATCGAACTGACCACTTGGTGCCGCCTTTCCAAGTTCAGTTTAGTACAGAAGTTTTTTATAGGGGACTATCTATCGCCTGCGGCTACGCTCCCGTGGAATTTCCAAAACTGGTGAAACATGTGTCCTTGAAGAGTATATACAGTTTTATAATCCTAATTTTAAAAATAAAAGCAATTTATTAACTACAACAAAGAAAAAGCCTATTTTTTATATATATATTTATTGGGAAACAAACAGCTTAAATTTAATACATAAAACATACACAGCATTACAGTTAACACATAAGCCAACAGTTTCCACTTATAATTAATTTCTTTGTAATTTTATGCTCAGACATACAAATTTTGTAAGTAGTGACTAACAACAATAAACAAACAATTAAGCAGTTAAATTACTCAGTACCTATGTGAGAAACAAAGTAGGTATTACTATGCTAAAATCAAACAAAATCTAGATCCTTTCTTCAATCATAAACCAACTTACACTAAAATGAAGTCTACTTTTGATCATTAGTATCTTTAATTGTGGACACAAATTCCTGCAATCTCATATGTAATATATCAGCACCTGAGTACTCCTTATTATTACTGGATAATGCTCTCACTAATAATGAATTTCTGGCATATTTAGTGCGACAAAACGGATTATTGAATTAATACACACACGAATTACAAGCAATGAGAAGGACACAGAGATAAATCAGCCATATTTTGACGACCGGATAGCCTAGTGGTTAGGACCCTGACTATGAAGCTTGAAGTCCCGGGTTCGAATCCCGGTCGGGGCAGATGTTTGTATGATGAATATGAATGTTTGTTCTCGGGTCTTGGATGTTTAATATGTATATAAGTATGTATTTATCTATATAAGTATGTTTATCCGTTGTCTAGTACCCATAGTACAGGCTTTGCCTAGTTTGGGACTAGGTCAGTTGGTGTCAAATTGTCCCATGATATTTGTTTATTATTTTATTATAATAGGCTTCGTCAAATATAATACAAATGTCATCCGCCACAGGCTTCATCAAAATAATGTAACAATACAACAACAAATACAACAGCAATTTTTTTTTTTAAATCACCGCCCCGAACCGTATCCGGTGCAAAAGTTCCCATAACGCTGGCCGCGTTTCCTCGCTGAATAACTAAGGAAATCCTTTGCACCAGATAGGATCCAGAACGGGGATAATAAAATAACATAAAGTAACAGTTTTAAATGATTCGCGGTTAATTGCATTAGACATAATGAAAACGGGATATTGACCGCGATTACCTTATAGGTTTGATGAGTTCCCGATCGATATTATGATTTGCCCGTAATCATGATGCATGTAACTGCATCGAAATGTCGGGAGCTCATCAAACCTTTATGGTAATCGCGGTCAATATCCCGTTTTCATTATGTGTCTAACATAAAGTAAAATAAAATAACCCCCTTTGACGTGTGTATTTGTGTGTCTGTTTTTGTTTTATTCGAAGTTTGTTTTATTCGATTCTCAATTCGTTTGATTTACGAATGTTTGTTCTCGGGTCTTGGATGTTTAATATATATATATATATATAAGTATGTATTTATCGATATAAGTATGTTTCTCCGTTGTCTAGTGCCCATAGTACAGGCTTTGCCTAGTTTGGTACTAGGTCAATTGGTGTCAATTTGTCCCATGATATTTTTTTATTTTTATTTATAGATATGATATTATTATGAGACTTCGAAATTAAAATATCGCCGGTTTCTCAACTTGTCAACTATGCCCAACCTAGAACATAGGTTCTCTTTAGAAGCGGGTTTAGAGATAGTAGTTTCCTC
This sequence comes from Clepsis dumicolana, assembly GCA_963691665.1. Lineage (NCBI taxonomy): Eukaryota > Metazoa > Arthropoda > Insecta > Lepidoptera > Tortricidae > Clepsis > Clepsis dumicolana. Next base: position 13,289,640 of record OY829520.1, on the reverse strand, counting down.
TGAGAGTCAATATAATATGAAACTAGTAGATTCGACTTCATCTAGCATTTCATGAATGCGTTATTTGTTTTTGCACTGAGTGGTTATAATTTCCCGCGAGAACGTTATGCTGCTCATAGAATATTCAGGAACTTTTTCTTCTTATTTCTTGCGAATAATTAGTTAGATATGTGTATCTGGGAGATTCATCAGACTGTGTACCTAAGGGTCGAGTACGACTTTTCGAAACCTGCGTCACGTAAAATCGAATAGTAAACGTTGTCGAGTTTGTATGACGTTTGGAACAGCGCCCGCCCGTGAGCGTATTTGGAACTAAAATTTAGTATGAGATTTCTCGATCTCGATACGATAACCGTAACGTTACGCAGCATTCGTAAAGTCGTGCTCGACCCTTTCTAGGTATAATTTTGTAGCTTAGGAGCTAGTGGGTCACCTGATCGGTAATTGCAGTTGCAAACACAACTAATGTGGAAGTGGATGGAACAGTTGGTAAGACGGAGCGATTTATTTATTTATTTTATTGAAAGAGGGAGACAAACAAGCAAGCGGGTACCCTTATGGAAAGCGGTCACCGCCGCCTTTGAGAACCAGCATCCCCAAGAGAGTCATTAGCCCGTTGCCGGCCTTTAGGGAGGAAAAGGAATGGTTGGAGTACCTTTTATCGTCGACAAACGTTTCATTACTGTTTCATTTCATGGCATTTTCATTTCATCGAAAGCTATTTTCTGCTAAAATCAGGATAATTTTATTGTTTGTTGTATCTAGGTTAGGTTAGTTTTTACAAGACGAAAAGGAGGGGCTTATAAGTTAGACCTGGGTATTTTGTGTATCTGTATGTGCCATGATAGCTCCCAAACGAATGGTCTGATTTCGATGCCGTTTTTTTTTAATAGAAAGCTAGTTTAATCGAGATGGTTCTTAGCTAAGTTTTATTAAAATCGGTTCAAAAATAGTCATTTCAAAGTTCAATATTTAAAAAACGGGTGAACCTGTTTTAAAGAAACTTAGCTAAGAACCATCTCGATTAAACTAGCTTTTGATTAAAAAAAACCGCATCGAAATCGGTGAATCCGTTTGCGAGCTATGATGCCACAGACAGATATACGGACACACAGATACACCGGTCAAACTTAGAACACTCCTCTTTTTCGTCGGGGGTTAAAAATGCGATGAAATGAAACGGCTATGAAACGTGTATCGGAAAATTGACGATAAACCAGCGATGGTAGATGATCTAAGGCGGTTACGTGGCCAAGATTGGGTCGAAGTTGGGCAGACCGTGTCCTCCGGGCAGCTGGTAAGCTGTGGATGAGGCTGGGACGGGAACAGACAAAGTGGCCTGTTAACGAAGCCTTTGCCCAGCAGTGGGCGGACGTGGGCTGGCTTTTTGATTGATTATAGGCGTACCTACCTATAGAAATTAGAAATAGCCCACATGGCACGACAGGGGAAAGTCCGGCTATACAGCATTAGTTTGAACCTTAGAGCAGGAAAGGAATGGAGATGTTAACGCGCAATTCCCCCTCTGCCAAAACTCTAACTTCAAGTCTGTGCAAAATGCACAGGGTCTGATGATTGCGTGCGTGTTCTTGGCATTTGTGTGACTGTTTTGTTTGTAGGTACGTAACAAATTTTAACATGAGCGTAGACGTGTGTTGTACGTGTGTTCCTCGTCCCCCTCAAAAATTGGCAGAAAAATTGTAGTGCATAGATAAGCCAAAGACGCCTCCCGTCTGTCTGCTTTTTGGTTTAAACACCAAATTATCATCTTTCTTTAAAACATAGCTCGGCTTTACTCCTCGCAATATCGGACCGTTGTAAGAACGTTTTCTCGTGTCAATAGTAACCTGATATTTTCGAGGAAAAACTCAAATGGTCGGGGACATTTCTTTACTCGTACCGTAGACTACGGCAACGACCGGTATTGTTGTAAAAACAAGCGGTCAACGCCCTCCGGGACACGTCTAAGAAATTGTTATTTTGTAAGAAATATATTTATGTCTATAATATGTCGTATGGGTGAACACCCGTAGGGTGCTTTGTTGTCACACTGCGTGGCAAAGCAATAATAGCCGCTAACGATCGTAAAAGTGTAAGTATAATTTGTAAGGCAACCTTTATCATCACCAGCCTTTTTTACGTCCCACTGCCGGGCACAGGCCTTTTCTCAGAATGAGAGGGCTTGGGCTATAGTTCCCACGCGGGCCCAGAGTGGATTGAGAACTTCACACACATTGAATTGCTCCGCAGGGGTGTGCTGATTTCTTCACGTTGTTTTCCTTCACCGAAAAGCTATGGGTCAAATGACACGTAGGTATTATAATGGCAGTGCCAGACACTGTCCCAAAAGTGTCAATTATTGAAACTTAATTGTCAAACATTAAGACGTTTACCTTATGTATGTGTTTTTTTTTTTACTTTAGAACGGGCCAAACCAACCACTTAACATTTTTGCAGTACAATGACACAACTATACAAGTACCCCTGTAGTTACCGAACAGAGTTGAAAAGGAAATTACGTTCTCGCTTGCGGCTCGTGCACAATGCTAGGACATACTTCCTTCGCTCCGTATTTCAAGTTTTAATGGCTTTTACAATAAGTTTCTTAAAAGTTCTGCAGGGTAGCCGACAAGGACTGTGCAGAATTAGATAAATAGTAATAACTAGGTACTGCAGGAAGGCTGTGCAAGGCTCAGAAATGGTTGAAATATATTTATTTAAACTTTCTCGATTTTCATACATTATCATGATACTCGGGACTTAATCGCGTAACAAATATATTTAAATTATGTCCCGAGTATCATGATAATGGTTAAAATAAGTCAATGAATTAAATAATAGGTTAATATTTTAAACGGGTTTGGTCATTGGCTCCAGAACTGAAAAAATGGGTTTAGGCTGCTGTAACCGTTGCCTACAGCGCGGCCCAGCTGTGTTTTGTTATCATGTAACACCCACCCTCCTATTGTTTCCACATGGAACTACATACGCCACATAGACTAAACCTAACTAAACTATAAACACCGATATAAACCACCAAAATAGCTTTATTTCGACAAAAACGTCGCCCGACTCGAAGTTACACTTTAAAGAAATTCCCAATATTTTGACGACAAGAGAACAGTAACTCACTGTCTTCAGAACCCCCAAAAGCAGTAATCAAACCATCCATAGCAGTAACTTTATGATCACTTTAATGTCATCATTACGAAACTCCGTTACAATATTTAACGGCTCCCTTAAATTACTGGCCATTATTAAGATGTTATTGAATGGACGTTTACAACTGCGCGTTAATGCCCGCTTAATATTTAAACGGAAACTTTTCACTTAGCCCGAATTTAGAGTTTGCTACAATTCGCCGAGTTGCGCTTGGGCGGTAATAATGTTAATATTTCAAGCGGCTACGTTTTTATGCAGAAGAGTAAGGTTTTAAATAATAGATTGATAGCTGGAAGTGTTTAATGAGACAGGCGGTGTATTAATACCTACCCAAAGAAAAACAGAATGAATAACTTGTATTTGCGCAAAAAAAAAAACTAAAAAATTTTAAATTGACAAGTCTTAGTAATACCATAGGCAGTGTTATCACTATAAGCGATCTCTACAACGTACTTACATGTATGCAGTGTATTTACATTTTTTTTTCAAGATCTAATTGAATTGGCATGTGTGATGTGGTCGCCCCGATGTTGAACCAAAAAACCAATTGAATATAACATTTTAAGCGACACACGTCAACCGGATAGCCTAACAGCCTAGTGGTTATAGAACCTTGCTACGAAACTCGAGGTCACGGGTTCGCTCCCCGGTCGGGGCAGATATTTAGTAGGTACGATGAATACGAATGATTGTTCTCGATTCTAATGGATGGACTATACGTAGTTATCTACATAAGTATGTTTATCTGTTGTCTGGTACCCATAGTACAAGCTTTGCCTAGTTTGGGACTAGATCAATTGGTGCCAAATATCCCATGATTTATTTTAAAGGTTAATAGGATAATAAAATATACTCGTATTGGACAAACCAATTACTACCAACAAACAAACTAACAAACAGACTTTTGTTTCACAAATATTTGATTTGGATGAAAAGCACGGCAAGGAATAGTAAAACGGTACAACACAAGACTAAAAAAACACAAAACGTCTTATTATTTATTAAATACAGACGTTGCGATTTCTTGAAGTTTATTTTCCCATTTCTTTTTCAGGTTATCGCTGAAGATGGCTCGCTGAATTCCGTGCTGAACTGATTTGGACTTTACGCCATGACGAAAAAGTTCGAATTTAACTGGCAGATCCCAGTGCCAGAGCCGCTGCTGCAGGTAACATTGAAATATGTTCATTCGTGAAATTACCACTTATTGTTATTTACCTGTATACTTATTTGACCAAAAATATATGGTATTATCCACGCTAAAGTTCAGTAACTCCAACACTTCAAAAAAATCAAACCAAATAAAAGTCGAAATCTGAAGGACGATAACAGTTTCCTTCGTCTTGAAATCCAATAAAAAAACATCTTTTTCTTACCAGAAAAATAGAATTTGTAGCACTAATTTATTGGAGTTCTCCTGTCAAAGAAACTAATAACTAACGACTCAACACAGTCAACGAACTTCTTGTATAAGTAGTTAGAGTGAGAAAAGCTTTCCCCTGTCAAACTATTTATGACATTGTCATCATAAGATTGATTTTTGCGTGGCCCGTGGGAAAGGTTTTTCTACTATGTATATAACTGGCTAATTAGTCACTCATGTTAAAAAATCTCCAGACAACATGTTTTTTTTTTATACACTATAGGCTTGCGTTTGAACACAATCACGCCTGATGGTAAGCGAAGATGTGCTCTACGATGGAGCACGCTTGCCTAGCAAATGCCAATTCACCCTAGACTTGAAAACGGCCAGATTATAGTGTTCAGGGAACACAGACGCAGGTAGGGAATTCCACTCCTTAGCCGTACGGATGATGAAGGAACCTTTATGGAACCTTTTTACAATAAATCTCGCAATTATTTATTTGGCTGACAAATGGTACATCAATATGACATTTCCAGTGAAGTGATTCCACAGTGGTACGCGAGTTTATTTGACTGTATATATAAGTACAATGTCAATCGGCATTGGCCTAGTTCCCCATCCCCAACTCAGGTGTACGTTTAGTTTATTTACAAAAGCTTGCATTACTTTCAATTAAAACGAGCTGAGGATCGAGCACGAATATTCGAATGCTACGTAACCATGACACCATGGACTTTTGGCTGTCGTTCGACCACACTAAGACTGACTGACGCTCGATTATAGTGGTCTTCTTTTGCAAATTAGAGGTCTTTTGTTTCGGACTTTTTCAAGCGCTAACCCGAAGTCCATGGTGTTGCGTAACGTAATCTAGTGGAGGGTTATTGAGAATTTTTGTATGGACGTTTGGAACAGCGCCCCCCGTGCCCGTGAGCGTATTTGGTACTTAAAATTTTGTATGAGTTATCTCGATGGCGATATTGACGATACGATTACGATTACGTTTCCTAGGATTCGAATATTCGTGCTCCGAGCTCAGAATTGTTCAGATTCCCTTTTGTATATAACGAGACCAACTTGACGCTGACTTGCGTATTTTTAATTTCCTCGCAAATTAATTCTTTGATTAGACGTTTCCTTTGAAGAGAAACTGTCCGGCGCACTTAGGATAATCTGTGGAAAAGCTGAGGCCTTTTAATTATTTTAATAAAAACTAGCTTACGCCCGCGGCTTTACTCTCACGAGGTACTAAAACCGGCCAAGTGCAAGTCGGACACGAAATGTACCGTACGACCGTAATCGTAGTTTATGCACGTATCGTACGCAACGGACGCATCGCACGCAACGAAAATGTATGCAATGTGCGATGCGTACGATGCGGACAGGTGGACGCACTTATATGAAATAAAATAAATAAATAACATGGGACAAATTGACACCAATTGACCTAGTCCCAAACTAGGCAAAGCCTGTACTATGAAGACCCTGGCCTGACCTGGCCTGATGTATGTACTGTGTATGAGTTTCTATACAAAGAATACGACGCTTACCTTTAGGGTCCTTAAATACGAGTGTGGTTTTATGCAACGAGGCGAAGTCGAGTTTCATAATAAGATCACACGAGTGTTTTATGGTGCCGAAAAGGCTGGTAGTGTTCTCCCGTAGAACAGCTATGGATTCACAGGAGAAATAACTGCCAGCCCTTTCAGAATAGACGCCTCTTCAGATCACTGAATAAAGAGTGTGCTCCGGGACCCCATGGACCCAGGGTCTCTATTCCAGTAACTTAGTTCTATACCACGGGAATGTCTGAAAATCCTGTCCCAGGTATAGACCTATTTTTTAAACAATTCCTCGATGCTGAAATACCTTCAATTTTATGATGAGATGCTGAGTTGTCATATGTGAAGTTGGCATCTCATTTCCAAAATTGCATTATTCAGGACAATTGCACTTAACAATTGTTATAAACTATCAGGAATTGTGGAACTATGCTGGACGCATGCAAAACTGAAGTTATTTGCTGAGATGTTAATACTTGAGATGCTAAGTTCACAGTAACGTGCGAATCTACATATTATATCTAGGTAGGCATATGTGTGATAAATTCCAAGGTTTTACCTCCAATCAATGGTGAAAGCAGTTTATCGATTTGTGTGGGAACGTGTAACATATTGCATAGATTTTTTCATACAAAGAATACTTACCGATAAAAGATAATACATCGATTAACAGCTCCAACTTTTTTTGGTGATGTTATTGTGGTGCTGTTTGAATAGTTAATAATTGAACAACAAGCATTTTGTTTTCAAAATTTGACGTTTCTCATGCCCGTTTTCACCAACGACTCCTAAAATTTAATGGATCCCTTAGCTCTTTTAGGTGACACCTAAGATCAATTTCCGTTTCACCAACGCTTAAGTAACACCTAACTGCTAAGGGGGCCCCCTAAGTTTAGGGGCTCGAATATTGACCCCCTAGCGCTAAGTGACAGTTCGCGCAGTCGCAGATGCGTTTTAATTTTTATAGGTTATTGTGCATTTGTTATGCAATAATTAACTTGATTGATGAGATTTATATAAAATGGAAGGCTATTTAAATGATTTTGTAGAGTTTGGAAGCTGTTGAATAATTGGATTTAATATTCACATCAAACTTATTTAGATCAGACTGAAAATCAGATGATTTATATCAAAGTATGATAGGTCCTAAAGATTTGTCATAAGATATACCTACTCGTAGAATGTCGAAAGAAAGCGTGCTTTTCATACTTTCGTTCCGTTCTGTATAAAGGAAGACCTCATCGCAGCCGGACGAATGCCTAATACTTATTCATCATCAGTCTATTAATGACCCTCAGAATACAAAACAAACCAGAAGCCGCGTTCAATCATAACAGAACGCCGCGCACTGTGTCAATTTATTATTGATTTCGCTATCCGTTTACACTTAAAATATAATCCTATTTTGTGTTTTTTATATACCCAACGGCATTTCTGCATGTAGGAAACACACGAGAAGCGATTAATTAACATGCGCGCTCGCGGGTTCTGGTCAGTTCAGTATTATACGGGTTTCAAATAAATCGAATAACACAATACTTTGAAAATATGTACAGTTCATGAATAAATTAATGAGATAACTAATCATTCCAGTTTCAGTCAATGAATGCTAATAAATTTCAATCATCGCACCGAAAGTTCGGAAAAAATTAGATACTTAATTAACTGTCCCCGTAAGTTCTTATTTTTCTGGATGGCAAAGATAATGCCATACAGCCTAGTTAACATTTAAAAATAAGAAATAAGACGTCAATTTAGTATTAACAATATATTTGTCTAGTTTTTCTATGTTTTTAAAATGTTGTTTTAATTTTTTATAGACGATTTTAGAAGTTATTTCTCTTAAAAAAATTATCGATACAAAACCGGTTTTAGAAATCACTATACCTGAAACAAGCCGTCACTTAGTTAGGTGACCCCTATTAAGGTGTTACCTAGTATGGTGAAAATGAAATTAGGTTAGGGAGAGATATAAGGGGCCACTTAGGATAGGGGTCCCCTGACTAGGTGATGACTTAGGTGTCGTTGGTGAAAACTGGCATCAGCCCTTCTTTTTGGTACGCGAGGCGCCTACATGATGATGATGATGGTGATGGGAAGCGGTGATCATTTACCATCAGGTGACCCAACTTGCTCGTCTGCCTTCCTCGTCGTACAAAAGAAAGCATAGGTGCACTCTTTCCTTGTATATGTCTCGATTATTACTCGATAGGGCACTATTTTAATATTATTTTAATATTTTACAAGCTTATTTCAGAGTTGCAAAAGCGCTTAGTTGATGCAACTTGTGACCAAAGGGCTGGCAGTTTTCTCTCTCAAAGAATCAGTATCGCCATTCAGCGAGGCAACGCTGCCAGACTTTTGGGCACCATGCCACGGGGGCCTTATTTAGATTTAATTTAGTTTCAAGTTTTAGTTTATTTAGTTTTAGCTTAGATTTAATGTCATTGTAAATTGCTTTTATTATGTATATGTAGATAAGGTACATGTCCCTGTGCCCGACACGACACTGTCCCAATAGTTGATACCTTCAATATAGGTGACAAGCAGGGTGTCAATTATTGGAATTAACTGGTCAATCATTGGGTCGTTTGCTTTAGGCATGATTAAACTCAATAATCTCGGAAGGTGCCTTGAATCCCACGTGTCTACGGTCACTTTTGACCGCGAGTCATTGACCTGTACGATTGTCATCTGTTTGGCAACTGACTATAGGTATAGGTACGCGTGCTATATGACACAGATATATTTATAACCAACCACGGGAAGTACAACTCAACATTTCTGTTCTGTCCCTTTTCATTCAGTATTGTGCGAACATGGCGAACAAGACGTTTTGTTAGTGATTATTAATTAATTGCCTTACTAGCTGTTGCCCGCGACTTCTTCCGCGTAGATTTCGGTTATCGCTATCCCGCGGGAACTATAAAATTTTCGAGAATTAAAAGTAGCTGTATATCAATATCTTCTTATCAAATTTCATCTAGATTGGTGCAGCGGTTTTTCCGTGAAGAGGAAACAAACAGACAGACAGAGACAGAGTTACTTTCGCATTTATAATAAATATTTGTTAGGATATAAAGTTGTGCCTCTAGGATATTTAATAAAACTCGGCAAAAACGTAACAAATTTGTCTTTTTATTTCCTTCTTTTTGACGATCGCAGTGAAGTCAAAAGAAGCAATGTATACTTAATGTCTATGTATACATTTTGTTTCATACTTCATTTCGTAAATAAAATTCCTATGAGGTATATACATACCTAATATTGTAACGTAAACAAGAAATAAGTGTCATTTCAATCTAGCGGACAGGCACATTTGTAATTGTCATTATGTCCGTCTGTCCTCCCACTGTGCGGCTCAAACTGGTTAAATACCAACATACAATGACACTGCAAAGAAAAATCCGTTAAGCAGCTGGACTTGAACCAGCAACCTCGGTAATCCGTACCACGCTCCACCAATTAAGCTATACTTAACGTTGGTGTACCTAACGAATTTTTCAATGCCTTGTGTCATATTTTTATTTGGAAGATCTCTCCTCAGCGCCATCTATGAGTAGCAACATACAATGACAATGCAAAGAAAAATTTCTTAAATTTCTTTTCTTTGCATTGTCATTGTATGTTGAATTTCATTCTATGAATGTTTCATAAAAATAAAAACAAAAATAATAAATAAATCGATTATTTTCATTGATCTATGAGTAGCTTAATCAATAAATCGATTATTTTCATTGGTTAAATACCATTGAAATAGATTAACTGAAACTTTGTGCACAATGTGCGGAAATAATTAGTGTAGCCTGAAACATAGACATACCCTATTATTCATAAACCCATTTTAACTAAAATGCCGTTAAAGTTCGTTTGTCCTTTTTTGTCACATTGACATTTCCGTTGTAAGAAGAAGACAAAACCTATTTTAGCTAATGGAGGCTTGAGTGACGTTTATGAATAAGGCCCATATACTATAGCTGCTCACCTCAAGCACACTGAGCAGCTTTAGATCTTAATAAATTCATTAGACATAATCAAAACGGGATAATTACCTAAACCTGGGGTAAACCTATATGGTAATTGCGGTCAATATCCCGTTTTCATTATGTCTAATGCAATTAACAGCGAATCATTTAAGACTGTTAATGATAATGATGAACGAAAAAGCCGTATAGCCTAGCGGTTTGCCCTATGGTCTCTCGAGCAGGGGGTCGTGGGGTCAAACCCAGGCACGCACCTCTGTGTTTTTCGGAATTTATATGCGAAATTACATTTGTAATTTATCATGAGCTTTTCGGTGAAGGAAAACATCGTGAGGAAACCTCCACACTCCTGCGAAGCAATTCAGTGATGTGTGTGAAGTTTCCAATCCGCACTGGGCCCTCGTGGGAACTATAGCCCAAGCCCTCTCATTCTGAGAGGAGGCCTGTGCCTAGCAGTGGGACGTAAAAAAGGCTGGTAATTAATTGGTAATGACGATTGTTGACAATTTATTGACAGAATCGTCATTATCAACACACAGTTATTATAATTAATGACGGTTCTATAATTGAGGGTTTCAATTCCGAAAATTTTGAACTGCCGCCAGTGCGAAACTTCCAGTTCTAAAAATCTGACATCTCATAAACGTTGCCACCATTGGATAGCTCAGTCATCTGATTCTTTGATCTATACAATCATAGATCTACTCCCGACCCGTTTCCGAAGTAAAGCAATCAAACGAATATAGACCGTGATCCCATTTACTCCAATGCACATGGGTATCGATCGGTTTTACATCTCGTGCTCATTTCCCATCGTTTATTCAAAGTTTGAATAAGTATGTAGAACAAGCTGGCTTTCCTAGTATAAAGTCCTAGATGCATCTGACTGAAGTCACTGAATTGATTGCATTGACATAAGCTTGTGTAATTTATCTGTGGTTACGTATTGTAAGAGCTAATGTAACTTGTTTTTAGAAAAAAATAGTTTGTGCCAAGTTTCTTGCGGCGCATTCTACTTGGCAATCATTGTCTTTCCGAAAGCGCAAAAAGAGCGTAAAAGAGCATTCAACTGCCTATTTGCTGAATAATATTTTGAATCTTGATGTTAGAATATTGTATCAGGCCCGTATTTCACCAACTTTACAATTGTCAGTTTTCAATGACAATTCTTTTGTTTTAGCGTGCTTCATAGTGTCTAAGAAATATAGTTCAAATTGTCATATAAAACTGACAATTGTAAAGATGATGAATTAGGAGCAGCACTTGCTAGCATTGACGCGTCTACTCGGTGATGATGCAGTTTTGTGGTAGTCATTTCACTGATGTGCTCTGGTTTCCTTTCCTATAACCCATAAAAATATGCACGACTTATCCACACATTTTTGGGTCATTCCCTATCACTACAATGCATAAAGCAAACAGACTTATATATCTATCTATATTTCTGCCACTTCGAGGAGGTTGTTTTACGCTCGCTACGCTCAATGTAAAAATTTGTTACGTTAATACAAACTCATGCTAAAACAAAACTGTCATACAAATGATAAAAACACGCACACAATCAACGTTCCCCTATTTCACCAACTTTACAATTGTTAGTTTTCAATGACAATTCGGTGTCAACTGCTGACTTAAAAAGCTTTTGTTTTAGCGCGCTTCATATTGTCAAAGAAATGTAGTTCGAATTGTCATTGAAAACTAACAATTATAAAGTTGGTGAAATACCTAGCCGCTTTTTGCACAGACTTAATGTCAAACTTTTGGCAGACGGGAAATCGCGCGTTAACATCTCCATTCCTTTCCTGCTCTAAGCTACAATCTGCCGACTTTTGCTACATAAAACCAGTAGATGCGCTGAAAAACCTATGTGCTACTTTCCTTCAGACCTATATACAGCTCGTACCAAAACCTGTTATGTTTTTGCTTTATTTATTTACAGAGCACTTAGGCTAAGCGTCGCCGGCTCTATCGCAGCCTTGGCTCGTTCCTTTTCCATTTAGATTATTGGATTTACCTTGCCACGTTTTGCCTGTGTTAATATTAAATTTGCTATAAAGATTGATTTTGAGGTTGAGGCACTAAGTCAACGTAACCTTACGTGTACTCGTAGCATCAAAACCTTTAATCTTAACTAATATAATAAATGCGAAAGTAACTCTGTCTCTCTGTCTGTCTGTTTGTTACCTCTTCACGGGAAAACCGCTGCACCAATCTAGATGAAATTTGATAAGAAGATAGTTTGATAACTTTTAACATGAAACTACTTACTACTTCTCCTGCTCTTCTTCTTCTTTCTACTTTTACTATAGTTTGAATATTGAGGAATAACATAGGCTACTTTTTATTTGGGAAAATTATGTATGGTTCCCGCGGGATAGCGATAATCGAAATCTACGCGGACGAAGTCGCGGGCAACAGCTAGTATAATATAATGAGGCTACGTCCTCTATCGACACATGTAAAGGGATTGTGGACAGGGCGGTGTTAAATTCGAGTTTACATAGGGTCACTTATCAAATTATGTGACTTTAAGTACTTATGGGAATGTAGAATCGGCGAGACGGAGACTGAAGGCACTTTATTACCAGTGGAAACTTCATTAAGTGTGGTTGTCATTAGGCTGTGAGTTTGACAATTGTTTGTAATAAGTAGGTGCAGTCGATTGGTTGGTGAAATCGCTATACCCAGAGATTATATAAATTATATTCAATCGTTACAGTTTTAATAGGTACATAGCCCACTTTAACGCCGTTGCGTTAGCAGAGGGTCGAGCACGACTTTACGAATGCTGCTTAACGTAAAATCGAATAGTAAACGTTGTCGAGTTTGTATGACGTTTGGAACAGCGCCCGCACGTGAGCGTATTTGGAGCTAAAATTGAGTATGAGGTTTCTCGATCTCGGTACGATAACCGTAACGTTACGCAGCATTCGTAAAGTCGTGCTCGACCCTCTGAAGTTTTCACGGCTGAAACAATTTGGCGTGATGTAAAATTTGCTGAGTTATAGCTGTAAAACGTACTTAGCTTCGTAGAGATCGCGTGTATTTTATTTTTATATTTTATGATGGCGAGATATAAAAATCGCCCATAAATCACGTTGGTAGCTAGCTACGCCCCGTGACGTTGCATAGCGTTGTCAACTTTGATTTATCGTTCTTTTCCATAATGCTTGTATCTCACAATATTTTGAGATGCGGATTACAAAAAGCTGTGGTTCTTTTTTTGGTCAAAATCTGAATTAGAGTTACCTACTTCTCCGTTTATTTTTTGATAGCGAACTCATCCACTGCTGAGGCCTTTAGAGATGATAATTATTCCTTTTTCTCATCCTTTTTTTATAAAATCTACTCTGAATCAAAACACAAATTTCTAATTTGTTTCAAAATTAACCTTACGAGTATGTAAGTACCTACATCTGGTAAACGTCCTAATGTTGGGCACCTTTACAAACTGCTTGCCATTCTTATACATATATTCTTTGACTATAAATGAAAGAAAGTTGAAAAACCCCTGACATTGTCATTTCAAAGCTCAATATTTCAAAAACGAGTGAACCGATTTTAATGAAACTTAGCTAAAACCCATCTCAATTAAACTATCTTACGATTAAAAAAACCGCATCAAAATCAGTCTATCCGTTTGGGAGCTATGATGCCACAGACACACAGATACACACTAAATATACACAGGTCAAACTTGTAACACCCCTTTTTGTCGGGGGTTAAAAAGCATGGTTGGGGCAATGTCGGGCACTGGATTTAAATGGGGTAAGCGTTTGACGAAAAAAAAATTCAGTCTTTGCCAGGAGTCTGTTACGTATGATTTATTGCGAAACGTCAGACTGGAAAACATATGAGGAAACAAGATGGCGGCGCCGATAGAGACGTTACGTTCAAATCCTTCGGGCGGTAAATCAGTCTGGAATGTTTACTGAAACTACTGTAAGACCATTCACGCGGGGCGGGGCCACTGTTACGGCGTGGCCACGTTTTGCAGATTCATTGCGCGGTCGAGACGCTTACCGCACTTAGGTTACTTTTCAATGCCCGTAATGTATTAGGGAAACGCTCGTCGCGCCAGTCGCGCGAAATCGTGGCCACGCCGTTAGCGTTTCATCGGTTCGTTAATTAAGATGTGAATAATAAAGCATCAGTAAGATCATGGAAACGGTTAATTTTGAGACGGAGCAATAGTGTATTGTGTATTAAAGGCGCTAGGTACTACCATAAGAATAAATAATAACATAGTAGAACGGAAACTCCCGCTCCAGACGGGCTCAAGGTCACGATATTAGAGTATTCGTTAAACAGACTACTCAGTCAGGCTATCACGGCCGGCGTCGCCGCACGCGCGTTTGGTTGTTTATAATCTGGTTGTAATAGTTTTACGTGAGCCTGTATGTATTTTATTTTATATTTGTAGGTAAGTAATACTTAAATGGCTTCATTTGGTATGGCACTTATAATAAATTCTTATTTAGAAGTGTATAATTATGTAATGATTTATAAATCTCATTATTGTAAAATTGGAACAAAATAATCATCTCAAAGTAAAGAAAAACTTATATCTTAGTGATATTATTTTTAGACGTAAGTACCTAATATTTAATAGCCAGCAACCCTAGCAGCACGCCTGGATGACAGAGGGGTGTAATGATATGAAGGGGGAAGTAGGTATATAAATGGCGACGTTTTGGACTCGGTCAAAAGAGATTCCGTTCTACTATGTTATTATTTATTCTTATGGTACTACTACTAGATACTCACGAACGAGCCTCGAGTAGAGTAGGCATACTGAGGTGAGTCCGTAATTCCCGTACCGCCCGTGAAACATTTCTTCTTCCTCTTTTTAAATTTTTTTCAACCAAAATGCTGAGCGTAGGTCCCTTCTAATGCCGCCATTCCTTCCCGTCTTGCGCATTTCTCGTCCAGTCTCTCCCGGCCACCCTAACCAGAAGCCCTATTGCGTAACTGTTTTGACACTCGTCATCGGATTGAAATGTCAGTTTTTGTACGACTGTGACAGCTAGCTAGTGATCCGCTTATTTCACATGTAAAAAAAAAGTCATGTAATCGATCATGTCAATAGTAAATCTAAGCCAGACACAAACAGTTGGACCCATTATTCGAGATCACAGCTCACAGATAAAAGAACTTTAAACTAGTCTATTTTAAAATAGTCGATTGACTTTTATTACTGTAGTAAGTGCACTGTAAAACGTCATCATCATCATGCTTATCATTCTCATGGACTCTATAGGAAACGTCATCAATCATGAATCATGGTTTAAATTTAAACCTCAATACAGTCTAAAAGTAATCCTTCTTAAGGTAAGCGTCCACATGATGACGGTATCGTACGTACTCAACGGACGCATCGCACGCAACAAAAATATATGCAATGTGCTATGCGTACGATGCGGACAGGTGGACGCACTTATATGAGTTTCTATACAAAGAATACAACGATCCGTTGCGTGCGATGCGTCCGTTGCATACGATACCGACATGTGGACGACTTTAATCCGACTTTCAAGTTATAACTATCCATTCTCGTACTTCGCTTCGAGTAATCTTGTTCGATCGCGGCACCGCGGTGGATGCGGAAAGCACAAGACCGGTCTGAGTGGAGAGCCGCGGGGGAGGCCGCCGTCCAGCAGTGGACGTCTTTCGGCTGACATGATAATGATGATGATTCTCGTACTTCCGTATGTAATAAAATCTGTAATGCCAATGTAGAGTTACATTCTGTCTTTCTGATTGTTAGTTCTTTTAAGTACAGAAATGATTTAGTATGTCTGTCCGCCGTCCGGCTGTTCTCCTCTAAAAGGTCGCATTTCTCAACCGATTCTCGTGAACTTTTGTGAGCAGGTTCAGAAAATAAATAGTTTTTTTTTGTCGTTTCGTTTTTTGAAATTTCTTAAAGAAAAAAAACCCCCGGCAAAAAAAACAGACAAAAAATCACTAACCTGCAAAAAGTGATAAAAACGAGCTGAGATTTGAATACATAGGAGAAATTCGAGCCTTACCTAAATACCAATTCTGGTGTAAGGGTGGGCACGCGACCCGGAGTGTCGAGGTTCCGGGTTCGATTCCCGGGGTTGGTATTTTTTCTGGTTTTTCTGTGTATTCATGTTTCGGTGAGTTTATTAAAAATATAATTGATACTCACGGGAAGACCGTAAAAATAAAAAAATTGGAAAAAAATAAAAAAAAAATACAAAAAGATTTTCCAATTGAGATCATGAGACAAAAAAATAGCCGACAAAAAGAAAACTTAAAAAAAGTAAAAAATAATGCATAATATATTGTGTAAGTATGGATTAGTATGGATGGAAGTATGGGTTGGCCCTTTCAGTTATTGAACTGAAAGGGCCAATCCATACTTCCATCCATACTAATACCTAGCAAAATTTTTATCTAATCGTCGTCAGTGTCGGTGGATCTCTAAAGTCAACCACAGCTATTCTTTCTATAAAACAACATACCTACTTTAGTTTGCTGTTGACTTTAGCGATCCCCCGACACCGACGACGCTTAGATAAAAATTTTGCTAAGTATATTGAACTGAAAGGGCCAATCCATACTTCCATCCATACTAATACCTAGCAAAATTTTTATCTAATCGTCGTCAGTGTCGGTGGATCTCTAAAGTCAACCACAGCTATTCTTTCTATAAAACAACATACCTACTTTAGTTTGCTGTTGACTTTAGCGATCCCCCGACACCGACGACGCTTAGATAAAAATTTTGCTAGGTATATTGAACTGAAAAAACCAATCCATACTTCCATCCATACTAATCCATACTAACAAAATATACTAGGCATTATTTTTTACTCTTTTAGGTTTTCTTTTCGTCGGGTTTTTTTTGTCGGGGGTTTTTAAAATTTTTAATGTATTTTTTTTATTTTGTGTTTTTTACATTCACTTCATAATATTTATTTTATTATTTGACTTAAACCAACAAAAAATCCAAGACATCAACGAGCTCATTACGAATTTCCGAACTTATCCATACTGAAGACATCAACGGGCTTACACATATGGGATCTGAACTTGAGACATTTAAAAGTTTAATATCTCAAAAACGGCCAAACCGATTTTTATGAAACTTAGCTAAGAACTATCTCGATTAAACTAGCTTTCGATTAAAAATAGCCGCGTCAAAATCCGTCCATCCGTTTACGAGCTACGATGCCACAGACAGATACACAGATACACATGTTAAACTTATAACACCCCTCTTTTTCGTCGGGGGTTAAAAAGAATCGAAAAATGTTCAAAAACGACCCGATCTTCGTGAAATGTTGTGATCAGGTTCGATAATTATATAGAAGTTTTTTGTCGATTCGTTTTTTGAAAACTAAAAACGTTCAAAAATTTGGTCGCGAGGTCTACAGCCCACAGAGCCACTAGTTACACGATGCAAACCGAGCATAAAGGTGGCGACTAACTTGTTACATTACACCGAAATGTACTCCCGCTGTCACTGCATCCCGACCCGCCTGGCCGGCGTCCAACCCCCATACTACCAAATTCGAAAATCGAAGTTCGAATCGTATCGTCCCGCTCACTCTCGTGTTAAATAATATTAGCTTCAGAAAGACGGCACGATACGAAATTCAAATTTTGCATTTCGTAGTCGGGAGGCAGGGACCGGACACCGCCGCCCTGCCGCCGCCGTGAGGTGAGCCACTGTTTACCTCGTCCACTGCTAGCAGCGGGCTCAATTACTTCTGCTAGAGATCACTGGATCACACATCTGATCTATATAGCTGGGGGTCGATTTTTAGGGTTCCGAAACCAAAATGGCAAAAAGGAACCCTTATACTTTCGTCATGTCTGTCTGTCTGTCTGTCCGCGGCATAGCTCGGAGACTATTGGTGCTGGAAAGCTGCTATTTTGCATAGATATAACATATTAATTAGGCCGAAAAAGTGCTGGGATCAAATCTTGAAAAAAATTTTTTTTGGGGTACTTCTACCACACGTAAAGTAGGGATGATTTTTTATTTCTCGCCCACCCCATAGTGTGGGGTATCGTTAAATACTTATAATTTTTCGATAGAGTTATTCGTGTGCGAAATATTTTGCTTTGAATTGCTGATTTTTGTTGGGAGTCAAGTTGCTTAGGAGTAGGGCTCTGCTAACACTGGTTTCAAATAGGTGTGAGGAAAATACTTATGCCAGGGCTTTTTCGTCATGGCTTAGGAACCCTATCCTAGGCGTGTCCGACACGCTCTTGCTAGGTTTTTTTAAATCTCACTTGGTGACTAAATTCTCATCCATGACATTGATATCACTATTTGCCAAAAGCCTTATTTTTTTATGCCATACCCGTTTACTTGTTGATTTATTCTACTTATCTATGGTGCAAAAATTAATCATTAACTAATGTATGTAAATCGGAGTACCTACCTATTCATATTAAAACAACTGTCACTATTAAGTTTGTATAATGAGGGTATCCTCACTCGCTGTTCAGATAGGAAAGAGAACGGATGTGTCATTGCTTCCTAGTACAAATATAATTAAATAAAAGAAAGCTATTGATCGTATAACGTTTATTTCTCATTTATAGACCCTAATTTCCAATATTACTAACATACAGAGTAAGACAGGGGCATTCGTATTTAATATCATAGGCACGAGAATTTTAGTCACCGGGTGAGATTCAAAAATCGACCCTGCTCTTCTATTATTCTAGGTTTTGGAATACAACTAATTTTGCAATGAAAAATTAAGCAATATTTAAATTTAAAGTCCCGATGTTTCCAACCCTTTTGAAATTTTAGATACTTCGGCAACTGCCATGTAAACAAAATAAAGTTTTACTAGGTATACCGATTTTCTAAATACCAAGAATAAATTGTAGCTTTATAACAATTCCTCGTACTTTTCGTAGCACAAAGAGCTCCTTTAAAGCCTTCATAAATCCTTGCCCAGCTAATTAAGTACTTTCGACAAAACAAAAGGCTAGCAACACAGGGGACCACAGACTAGCACGCGTCCGGTTTAATTAAACGGCAATACTAATTAGTTCGCGATGCCCGCACATGATCGCATCGGTAGGTGTTTGGTGCGGTTTGAGAACGGAGAGAGGCCTATGTGGTTTTAAAAGGCACTCCAGTGCTCATATTAAGTTAATGACCTAATAATAATAATTCATCACATTTTAAGTCTTAAAGCAGGAAAGGAATGGAAATGTTAACGCGCGATTTCCCCTCTGCCAAAACTCTAAAATTAAGTTTGACCGAAATGATCAGGGTCTGTTGATTGTGTGCGTGTTTTTGGCATTTGTGTGACAGTTTTTGGTGAATAAAGTTGTCGCGTAATGTCACTTATAATAGCGGGGTTGTTGGGAAATATACAGATTTCGTACTGTTAAGGACCGACTGAGTCGACCGTATAGATAAATAAAGCAGCAAGCCCCAAGCGTGACAATTTATTATTAGAAAAGAAGGGTTGCGCAGTGCTAATTGGCGAAGACTGATCGCTCGCTGTGGCCCAGACAAGGGCCTGGCGGCGTCGCAGGGCCAGCTATTACATAGCTGGGAGCCGCAAGCTCTCGGCTCGCTCGGGGACTACCCAACTGGAGCCTACGGGTGGACCTTGGCGTCACGCCGCGGGCAAGCATGCATGCATGCATGCGGGCGCATGGTTAAATGGTACTCCACAATCCAGGATCCTATGCTAGTTTTCGACGTAACGTGTTATTGAGCCGGGAATGAGCCCCTCATGACGTCACCACCGCGCGCATGCAAATTAGCTGAGTATTTATGACGCGCGCGACCGATCTTTGTTTACCAGAACTTGTAATGAACTCGATTATGATTGTTTCAGGGCGCGGTGTTCGACCGATGGACCGAGGAAAAGGACAATACGGAACTTGAACAGAACTGCACGTTCAAGGTCGACGAATATGGCTTCTTCATCTACTGGAAGAGCGACGGGAAGGTACGTACTCCTTGTTAAGGCTTGTCCGCTTAAATCCTGCCATACGGACGACAATGGGGGAGCGGTTGGAACTTGGGCGGAATATTTCAGTTAGCATGAAATCAGGTAAATTTATAAGAAATTCAAAAAAGCAAGAAAAAGAAGCAAGTTATTGTTTATCTGTGTATCTGCCTGTGGCATCATAGCTTCCAAACAGATGGACCGGTATCGATTTGTGTTTTTTAATCGAAAGCTAGTTTAATCGAGATGGGTTAAGACCCATAAGCTAAGGCTAAGTCTCATTAAAATCGGTTCACCCGTTTTGAAACATTAAACTTTGAAATGACAATGTCGGTGGTTTTTCATCTTTTCTAAGTTGTAGTGAAATAAACGGATCACTCACGTATGGCAGTCGAGTATAGCCCGACATGTTTCGGACTAATCCGTAGTCCTTCCTCTGGCAGCACACGCTACGCGTTAGGTATTACAAATAACCTGACCAACTTAGAACAGTTGAAAAACTCCCGACATTGACATTTCAAAGTTAAATATTTCAAAAAGATTTATTCACTTAACATGCATTCAATTATGTGCCGTGTTAAATAATAGTAGTTTATGCAACTGCTACATAATGAGTGTTTTAAGGCCTAATTATGTGGAGTTGCAAACATTACTTTATCTACACACATATTATACACGCATATATCATACCCATACCTGTCACGAAATTGACTGTTTTTTTTTATCATAGACAAACATACCGAGCTGACGTTTCGTGAACTGTTTTTTGTTATTGTAAAAAAAAATATCACATTATTATTTATACATGTCAGACTGAACTCGACTTATATACGTGAGTGATCCGTTTTATTTCACTATGATTGTAAATTACGTTGGTTTTCAAATTTGAAACATTGAATTCTATCGAAAAGTCATTACGATATCGAATTCGATGTCGTAATGACTATTACTTTACTGCTGGTGATGGTGGTGGTGCTGGGGCTGGCGCTGTCGGCGAGAAGGCGACGGCGTACTGAAATGCAGGTCATTTTCTACGGTTTCTGAACTCATAGAGATACCAAATAAAAAGAAAATAAAAAAATATGACACAAGGCATTGAAAAATTCGTTAGGTACACCAACGTTAAGTATAGCTTAATTGGTGGAGCGTGGTACGGATTACCGAGGTTGCTGGTTCAAGTCCAGCTGCTTAACGGATTTTTCTTTGCATTTTCATTGTATGTTCATTATAGAGGACTTATGATATGTGTGTAGATAAAAGAGATTCCCATGATCAAAGCCTAGTCTTTGGATTGAATACCTACTCGGCCGAGTAAAGGCAAATGAGGTAACATTGTAAACAAAATTATTTCACGAGCGAAATAAAAATGTTGTACAGACAAGGTTAGAAATACACCTTGGTGGCACGTTAAAGGTTGTTCCGTGTACATATTTTAGTAACTCACAAATGTAAACATATCTTTGATCTCGGCTGTAGTCGACTTACGGCTCTGGGAAAATAGCAACGCCGGGCTCGTTAGGATTGGTTATTAGAATATTTTAAGGCTAAATACGTGTTTCGTAATTTTTTTTCCTAAGTTTTTCCTAATTTGTTATAACAGTGTCTGTGTCAGTAGTCATGCTATTTATTTAACAGTTTATTTTGGCGACTAATTATTTTGTGTCAAACGGCATAATTTAAGTGTGTCGTATAATCTTAGTAAGCGTAAGTAAATCATGTGCGCCGATGGCGAAATTGTCGGCGGCGGCGCCCGATGGTTTTTCGACCGGCGGCGGCGGCGTGATCGGCGTGGAATCGGCGTGGCATAGATTGTTTCAGGTGTACAGTTAATCATAAAGATTTTTCCAATAGAAGTTCATAATTACAGTCACACAAAATTTCAAATACGATGTTAACACTAAAATAAAAATTCTATTATAAATTACACCAATAAAATCATAAAATAAAATACCTACAGAAAAAAAATACTAACAACAAATGCTGTATGGCTCGAGCGATCTGCTGAATCAAATACTACCACGAGCGGAGGTTGCAGCCAACTGCTCAAATTCAACACAAAAAGAATTTGGCGTCCACCTCCCAGGGGGTTGCCGTCGACCGCAAACACAGACACAGCGCCCTGCCAAAGGACCAACGTCAGCCTATCAGGCCTCTTACCGTCACTACGGCTTAACCCCGGAGGCTTTCAAATGCACGGCACACTAACAGCCACCATTATTCTGTGGATAAAGCCATTGAACAAGTGGTGCCTCGAGAACCACCCAGCACACCTTTGACAACTGAGGCCTTGGTAGCGATCCTTTTCCACGATTATCCCATATAGGCAACTGTGCAAAGATAGGCAACACTTACCACCCAAACATCCAAGCTTAGCGCAACGGCTACGTGGTGATTGGGAGACTAGAGCGAGTCGATGTCAAGCATTGTGTCCAGCTGGTGGGATCGTAGAGCCTCGCACCT
This sequence comes from Clepsis dumicolana, assembly GCA_963691665.1. Taxonomy (NCBI): domain Eukaryota; kingdom Metazoa; phylum Arthropoda; class Insecta; order Lepidoptera; family Tortricidae; genus Clepsis; species Clepsis dumicolana. The sequence goes on along the minus strand of OY829520.1, from coordinate 13,267,151 downwards.
GGCACAACTCTCTGATCAGTCGCATCGCAAACACGTTTCTCAAATCATGAGAATCCCCGATAAAATCGGCAAAGAAACCCCGTTGCTACTAACAGATCCGCCACCGAACCGGGAGAAAAAAATGGTGCACCAAGCAAGTTCAATTCGGAATTTTCCAAGAGCTTTAGGTATCCCCGAAACCAAAGACCGAAAGCCCTCCAAAGGTTCCCTGCCCAGTGCCCCACAAGTTCACATTTCCCCAAATTAATGTCAGGCCGTATCTCTTTTAAAGCAGACACTAACTTTCCCTGTTCGACCAGAACAAAGTACCTAATATCCGGCCACCGCCTATTGTGCCATCATCCAGATGCTACACATTCAATGGTGAGTACGAATCTATGAACGTCTTGTGCGTCACCTGCGAAAATACCCTTTCTAGAGGGATATCGCGAAGGGAGTTTATCTAATAGGTACCTCTTACAAGACGACATTCCTTTCAACACAGTTTATTGCATTTTTGATGTCAACCTTAACAACAACGGCACCAGTAGCCCCGCTAGCCAAAGCGGACCGCGTGGCATGTATAGCCACCGCACACGCACTATTCACGTGATGCCTCGTGCCATACACTGCAGGTATCCCCCCATCGTATCCCGCACTGCTCGACAGAACAATTTTGCCGTTTAGAAATAGAAAATACGGAAGGAGGGATAAAATTATAACTTTTTTTTAAATTATAAATTATAAAATTTGGCGAATAATTAACAAAGAAGTTGGTACTACTTTAAAATTAATAAAATATTCGCCACGCCGATTATACGCCGATCAAGTTTATCGGCGGCGGCGGCGGCGCGGCGCACATGTCTATTGAGCGCATAATCTTACCTAACAAAACTTGAACCCGAATATAGGTTAGTTTAGTTCGAGATTTCTTAAAACCGCATTCTTCTGAAATAATAACCTAACCAACTTAGAAAAGTAGAAAAATGTGGGGTTCAACTCAAAGTTCATTATCTCAAAAACGACAAAACCGAATTTTTCGTATCTTAACTAAGAACCATCTCAATTAAACTAGTTTTCGATGTCGATGTCAGAGACAGATACATCCAAACACAGGTCAAACTTGTAACACTCCTCTTTTTGCATCGGGAATTTAAAAAAAAACCGGCCAAGTGCGAGTCGGACTCGCGCACGAGGGTTCCGTAGAAAGATTTTAACGCTTTTCCCCAGTGTTTTAAAAATGTCTAGTGTTAGCAGAGCCCTGCTCCTAAGCAAAATGTACTCAGTGTGGGGTCAACTTATATTGGTCTGCGAATTCTACAGACAGACATCAAAATTTAAGATTTTGGGACTTTTTGGAGTGGTTGTGCTATAAGAGCTACCTTCATACCAAATTTCAAGTTTCTAGGACAACTGGACGTACCCTTGAGGTTTTCTCAGTACCTTTTTAATGACTGTATCTTTTGATTGCGTTCACTTGGAAGGTTGATTTTTTCGCAGCTTCAAGGGACTGCAGGCTTGAGTATTTGATATTAATTTCAGCATGCTACCTCCACCCGTTCCAGAGAAAAAGGGTCTTGACAGACAGACAGACAGACAGACAGACGGACAACAAAGTGATCAAGGATTCCGTTTTTTCCTTTTGAGGTACGGAACCCTAAAAACAAAGCAGCAACTAAGTAGGTATCTAGACATCGGAATATGATCTGAACAAAGAACTCCCGATGTTGACGGCAGCCTTATCACTGTCAGCTCCATGTAAAGAGGTTCCGCCTTTCGTGAGGGCTTTTGTGTCTAAGAGTGAATGTAGTGACGTTTAATAGTGTAGTGTAGATACTCTGGGGGGCTAGCACGCGTGCCATTTTGTCGCTTGTCGCTCAGTGCGTCCTTCACTGATTCCATCGCTATGAAAGGGACGCATTGCGCGACAAGCGACAAAATGGCTCGCGTGCTAGACGTGCTGGTCTGGAACAATCTGCTAAAGAGTTAAAACAGAGTGAATAACCTATTAACCAACTTAGATTTTTTTTTAAACTACAGACATTTTAATTTCAAGATTCATTATCTCAAGATTCAAGATTCCCTCAGATATTCTAATCATGCCTTCAAAATTGTAACAGCGATGCTTATTGCTGCAGCTGTAGATTACTGAGATACCTGAAAGCTACCAAGGACAAAGGACTTGTATTTAAAAATTTAGGTTAAGCGAGTTGACGAGGCCTGTTGCTGATGTATTTCAATGTAAATTCTTTTAACATGAGATTGTACCTATAATTAATGATGTAGTTTTTTAATAAAATGGGCTTAAAAAGGTGGTTCCATACAAAAAAAAATCTTAACTATAACTTGAATGCCTGAACCCTGACGCCGATTAGGGAGGTGATGAAATTGATCGTAAAAGTGTAACTGGCACACTTACTTCACGGCAAGAACCCTGTAGCATGGAGGTGCCATATATTTGGCATAATTTTTAATGTCTGAAAGGCATAACAAGTTTCGCGTAAGAAATTTTATTCGGCATAATTCGTAACACGTTACGGTATGCGAAATCATATAAAATGAAGCCTATACTGATTATTTACTTAATATAGAATTATTACAAAAACACAAAAGCGTAAACAACGCGAACCGTTGCATGGTCGTCAAAGAAGCAACCCTGTGTTTAATTAAAATTTCACAACAATGGCCTTCCTTCCTATCTTACGAATAACTTCCACCAGGGGGTCGATTTTTGAATCTCACCCGGTGACTACAATTCAGTGATTTCTAAAAAGATCGTATTTTTAATCTCACCGGTGACTAAAATTCTCATGCCTATGATATCAAATACGAATGCCCTCACCCACTCGTAAACGAGATCATTGAGACTTCTTCATCACTGGCAGTGACAGCTAACCTCAATCCACTATGTTGACTCGCTTGTGTACGACAGAAACGCAAATTAGCTGAATTTTAGTAGACGGGTATGACATTCAAAAATACTGAGGTGAGGTGAGAATTTAGTCACCAAGCGAGATTCAAAAATCGACCCCCTGAACTTGAAGGTAGAGGATACAGAATTGTCCTCATCATTACCATGACGCAGAAGCACGTATACTGGGGAAGGCTCGCATGAAGCCTCGTTACGCGGGCAAGGTCGAGAGCCCGAGCCGAGCGCGAGGGCTCATAAGGGTCACTCGGTCAAGGCGCGGTTTTGAGAACACTCAGAACTGTCTGTCTGTTAAGTATAAGTTGGTCATTAGGAGTTTTTTGTGGAGCTTAGTACATATACTTGATCATTTGAACTGGGGAAATTGCATGGTATTATTAAAATTTGACGACCGGATGGCCTAGTGGTTAGCGACCCTTACTATGAAGCTTGACGTCCCGGGTTCGAATCCCGGTTGGGGCAGATGTTTGTAAGATGAATACGAATGTTTGTTCTCGGATCTTGGATGTTTAATATGTATATAAGTATGTTTATCCGTTGTCTAGTAGCCATAGGTAAGGTTTAAGTAACTAATTTTGACAAAACTTAACTATGAACCATCTGGATTAAACCATCTTTCGATTAAAATAACTCGCATCCAAGTCGCTTATAGCTAACTACTACCGTGAGCGTATTTGGGATTAAATTTCAGTATGAAGTTTCTCGATTTCGATACGATAACGTTACTTTACGCAGGATTCGAATAGTCTTACTCTGGCCTCTGAGCGAGGCTCGTTTTCAACCATTATGTACTTTTGTATGTGTGAATGTGTTCATATTCAGTACTGACCCTAATCGACGCCTGACGATCGTAGACACACATACATCCTTTATATGTACTAGGCGATGCTATGAATTGTGGAGAGTTTAAAGCACCTGAAAAATGTGGTATTAGTTTTAAGAAACTGCAAGAGAAGAATACCTAGCTAATTCGTGACACAGGGGCAAATTTTAGCTAACATTAACTTGTGCCAAAATATATTATTGTATGTTATTCTTTTAAACTTATATTGCTCCAGTTCAGAGGGTCGAGCACGTCTTTTCGAATGCTGCGTAACGTTACGGTTATCGTATCGAGATCGAGAAACCTCATATGTAAGTACTAAATTTTAGTTCCAAATACGCTCACGGGCGGGCGCTGTTCCAAACATCATAAAAACTCGATAACGTTTACTATTCGATTTACGTGACGCAGGTTTCGAATATTCGTACTCGGGCCTCAGGCCCCAACATTTACCAAACATCCCACATGATTATATTCCATTATGATTTCGCTCACTTATTAGCTTATTACCTATATTCAAAGTTAAAGTATTCACTGACAAAGTGTGTTTCCAGTTTTCCACCCGTTTAATGCAACCGTCTCAATACTTAATACCTTAATTTAATACCCTATTGCTTTGAATTAAGATTGAAAATGTCAAATACTGGGACTGCGTCAGCTCTAGCTCTGGGATGTTTACGTTATTTTTTTTATTTTATTACCTAGACTTATTGAAGTTTGAAAATCGTCAAGTACTTTTTTTAAACGACAAGGATGGCAAACGAGCTAGTGGGTCACCTGATCGTAAGTGATCACCACTGCCCATAGACAGAATGGTTTGCAGATGCGTTGCCAACCTAGAGAGCTAAGATGAAATGTCTCTGGTGCCCGAATTACACCGGCTGTTTTACTCTCCACACCGGAACATAACAGTGTAAGCACTGCTGCTTAGCGAGTAAGATGGTGGTAGCGATCCGGACGGACCTCCAAGGTCCTACCACCTCTAATACACCTTATCAACTATTTGACCAATGTACCTACTTCAATTTAAGGCAAGAGCAGAGTACCTGTGACGAGTCATGGAACCTTGTAATCGTTCATGTAATTCGTATATTTGTATTCACCGTAGTGCTAATCCGGTCGTCGACAGTCGGTTATTGGACGAAGGCGAATAAAACTCGAATGATTACAGAATAAAATTAGCACGAGTGGCCATTACCACTTCAAATGCTGTTCCGAATGTTGCCAGCGCGGTGTAGTGAAGATGAATGTCTGGGTTGCCATGTAATAAATAAAATCATTTTGAGAAAACGCAGATAAGTTTAAGTTTTATTGCTTGACTTCAACTGGGCTGAATGTTACACTCATCCGTGCAAGCGGCAGTTTTCTTAATTAAAAAGGAATGCAAAGTTTTCGCTTTACGTATTAATATATTGTTTGTATTTCAATTAATATAATGAAATGAGGGCTTGCTTCGTATTATTGCTACAAGCCACTGCGGATTCAGGGCTGCGATCGCCGCATATCCGCATACGGGGCTCTTTAAACGCTATTGAATTGAAGATTTGGACACCATTGAATTGCTTCGAAAATTATACAGGTTAGATTCAGTTCATACAAAAAAAACATTATCTAATGTAGACAACTTCGTACATTGTTCTTATTAGCCTGGCGAAATGTGAAGAAATGTCCTGTATGCTTATTGTCTTCTCGCCCGCAATCGCCATCGTGTTCATTTTGACAGTTTTTGTAAGGGCTGACAATTGCTATTATTAACAGCTAGCTGTCACAGTCATACAAAAACTGTCATTTCAATCCGATGACGGGTGTCAAAATAGTCATGCATTTACCCAGTAGGTCTAGCACAACTCACAGTGCGACTTCTATATCTCGCGCGAGAACAACTGCCCGTCCTTTTCAACAGAAAAGCAGCACAGCTAAAACCGACGAGTTGTCAGTGACTGAGTTGTCACTCAGAATGCAACGGAACGGGTAACATAATAAAGTCGCGGCTAGTCGTGCTAGCCCTACTGCTGCATTTACTTCTAAAAACAGCGTAAAACCCTCTACTTGAGAGGCAACGGTTCAAGACGCATAGTTTCTTGCTTCAAATCTTGAATATTAATTCCACTCCCTATCCACGCATGTCGTAGCAACCAAAAACCCTCGCATTAGGCAAACACGCCATATTTGATGTCCGTGCAAATGTGCCCGTTACAACTGGATATTTCCCTAAGGTTTTTAGCAGTGAATATTTAATAATGTCCGACCTCGGACGTGTCACTTCACAGAATTTTACGTTTCCCCAAAACCAACGGTTGAGACCTGTTATTTATTCAAAAAGAAAAAAAAACGCGAGCAAAACGTAGTGATTTTAAGGCCAAAGCTTTGAGGTGGTCGGACGGATTAGATTTTTCTCCAGTCAGGTTATTGACATTTTATTGGTTATTGCATAAAGTGTTTACTTACTTATTTACTTACTTAATTGAAATAAATTTAAAACAATTGTAATGTACCTAAGCCTAGCCAACTATCACTAGCAATTCTTTGACGAACACATCTAAGGAAAAGTCGTTTAAGAATCGTTTCAGGCCCCTATTTCGCCAACGTTACCAGTATATAGAAATAGAAATAGAAAAATATTTATTCAACGTACACAAGTGACAAGTATAATAAAAAACAATTAAAGAAGAAAACAAAGACGTTGAACAGGATCCCTCTCAGCATTGTGCCGCGGCTGGGGCCACGGCGCTGGTTTTCAGAGGGACCCCGATTAAAACTAAACCTTGAAACGAAGACAAAAACAGTGTACACATGACGGTGAAAAGAAAAGAGGTAAGTAATTTAACAAATAAACAATAAAGACAATAAGTAGACAAAAGACAGTTATACAAGAGAAAAGTAAAGTTATAAAACAGATAAGAAAACTAAAATTATTTCATAAAACAGAACAAGGTTCAGCTATTCAATTGGCTGCATGGACCTCGTTACCTTTGCCTATCCTCAGTCAATTCACAATGACAATGCGAGCTACATTTCATTGCCATATGAAGCGCTCTAAAATAAAAACCCTTCAAGTCAGCAATTTACACCGAATTATTAACGTAAACTACATTTGTAACGGTGGTTTGTGGAAGTTGTATGAAAAGTAACCCGTTATTTTTGCACGTCACTATAGGTTTGAAACACTGTTGAATGCAAAGATATTCAGTGCCCTTAATGTAATCAAAAAGCACAAAAAAAACCCTTAGAAAAAAAACGTAAAATAATCCTCTAAAGCCTAAAGTTTTATGGCCTAGCACTAAACTAAGTAGCAGAAATATGAAGTCGGTGCGGTGCGAGCGGAATATTCTTTGAATGAAGCACCGACTTCATATTTCTGCTACTTAGTGCTAGGCCATGAAACTTTAGGCTTTAGAGGATTATTTTTCGTTTTTTTTCTAAGGGTTTTTTTGAAGGCGGTTTTACTTTTTTGTTAAAAGATTTTTATTTCACAATTTTATGTTGATTTAACATTTTCAGAATTATCCACCAACTCCCAACCGTTAAGGAGTTGTACCTTCCATCATCAGCTCATCAACATGACATGATGACTACCAGACGCAAATACTTGAATAGCCTTTGAAAATATATGTAACACATAATGCGTGCCTATAAAGTTTGAGGGTTGCCCTCGATTTCCCTTGGATCCCATCATCAGATCATGACTTGGTGACAATGGGACCACCTCAGGAGTATACCCTTTCGAATAAATAAAAAAAATTGAAAATCGGTCTACAATTGACGGAATAATCGATGTACATACATAAAAAAAAATACATACAGTGGTACGTAGAACCTCCTCCTTTTTTGAAGTCGGTTAAAAATACGTCTCGATCGCGTTTGCGTTAAAGTGTCAAATAGTATGAGAATTGTTAAACGCGAACGCGATTGAGACGTATTTCTTGGCCTGGTCGGCGATTACACTAATCGCTCTACCTTTGTTTGACGCTGACTGTATTTACGATTCTACAATAACAAATTAAGCTTTTGCAAGTTCCTTCGTCAATTTCAATCTCAAGATTCCCGCGTAAGTGCCTAGTACCTACCAGCAAATCTAGAAATAGTGCTTTCAGAATTCCAAGAATAAGGTATAAATATTGACGTAATGTCTATCTGAGACGTTAATTCAGGCAGGCCTTGAAACCAATCTACGGTTTTAAACTAACTTTTTGTATTATTTTTTTATTTTTTTACGGTCATCCCGTTTTGAAATTAATTTTTCACAAATTTCAAATTTGATGCGTAAATATACAGAAAAACCAGAAAAATTTGTTGTTGTTTTGTGGGGTTCGAACCCAAACCTTTACCATACCGTGCTCGGATAGCGTAATTGGATTAGCGCGTTACCATGTTATGGTAAAGGTTTGGGTTCGAACCCCAATTCGAGAACAATTTTTTCTGGTTTTTCTGTATATTTACGCATCAAATTTGAAATTTGTGAAAAATCAATCTACGGTTGTCAAACTTCAGACTAGCCACTCATTTCTCACGATCAAAGGGAAAAAGAGGCGGGGTCTGTATTTTGGTTTGACCGTTAATTGATTTCGTGCAAGTAGACCTTAGCGCCATGTCTCATGAGAACGATTTTGAATGTTGTAGCTGCGAAATTAAATCAATAAATAGTGTGATGTGATAATAGTGTGAGGAAAATCGTTCATTAAATTTTCTGGATTTAACTATTACAAGAGTAAATAATAGGCACCAGTTTCAAATTTACCGTAAGCCTACGTACACAGATACTGTCATACCTGCAAATTCTACTCACCCGTGGCAGCATAAACTGGCTGCTTTCCATTGTTATGTACATAGACTACTAACTGTACCTCTTTCGAAAGAGCATTATGATTCTGAGTTACATACTATATATCAGATAGCAACAACAAATGGTTATAGTACAGCAATGGTTAATAGTCTGGTTCAAAAGAAGCAGGGACGGATAGTGAATAGCATGCTTTACTCTGCGTTGCCATCTCAGCCTACTAACAAATTTAGATCTAGTATTACTTATGTTGGCCGGTTGTCTGACAAGATTTATAATATTTTAAAATCAAATAACATCAATGTTGCCTTTAAGACTACTAATTCTTTACGTTCTAGACTTTGTAATAACAAAGAAAAGGTGGATAAAGGGAACAGGTCGGGCGTATATAAACTCACTTGTGGCGACTGTAGTCAAGTATACATTGGACAAACCGGTCGAAGCTTTGATACTAGATTTAAAGAGCATGTCTCGTCATATAGGCATGATCATCCAGAGAAATCAAACTTTGCCAAGCATTTATTAGAAACGAATCATTCGTTGTTAGACTCAGATACGTACGAAATTTTACATTATTGTGATAAGGGTTTGCGGCTATCGGTTTTAGAACAATTGGAAATAATTAGGTACAACAACATGGGGTCTATTATTAATGAACAAGTTAATTTGGTTTCTTCGCCTTTGTTACGACTTGGTCCTAATTTTAATAATGTGTCATAGTAATAATGAGAGCATGACTTCTCTTTTTACCGTACTCGGTTAAAAATAACGGGGTACCTGGCGTAGATTAAAAATAAAAATAAAAAGGGTAGTTTGGAATTCATTTCTTAAAAAAGGGTAGTTTAGGACTTACATAAAAGGGTAGTTTGGAATTTATAAAATATTAGTGGGTACGTTGGTTTTGTCATTAACTAAGTTGAGTACATGGTTTACATATGTCAGTAGTGGAAGTGGTGGCATGTTGAGCGGTTGTTGTTGTGCTTCGTAAATGGCCTCGTGGAGAGTGCCGAAACGCGTCAGCGTTTAGTATCGTGGTGGTGGTGATAGTTGGGTCTGTGTGGCATGTGTTGATTCGTGTAGCAGTGGAGGTGGAGGTGTTGCATGGAAACATACATTTGCCGCACAGATATAACTATTTGTCATTAGTGGTCGCGGGTGAGCAAAGTAATTGTTTTTTAGTTCATAAATATGGACCTCCGCAAAGTAACGCCTGATTCAATAAATTAGTGTGATAATATGTTTGTACAGAGTTCCACAGCGCAACGATAATATCTTAGGCTTACTAGACAATTTTCTCCACTACGTTACTAATAAATATAATAAGAAAAATATTATAATATCCGGGGACGTAAATATAAATATCCTCAATGGTACCCCAATCTCAAAGAGTTATAAACAGCTATTAACAAATTATAATTTAATTAATCATATAAATGTAGCCACTCGTATTACAAGCACAAGCCAGACATGTATTGACCATATTATCTCCAATATATTAAGTGCCAAAAGTCACACACACGACTTGGGACTGTCAGACCACACTGCTCAGTCTTTACACTTGAAAATTAATTGGAATACATAATTTCAAAAAACTACACATCTTTAGAAGAGTTTACAGTGAGGAAAACATATCTAAATTCATCCACTGCATGGAAAATATTTCCTACGAAGATGTCTACACTAATATTATAAAGAGGAAAGATTTGTACCTATTTTTGTATGTTTGTAATGAATAGGCTCAAAAAGTACTGGGCCGATTTTAAAAATTCTTTCACCAATAGAATGCTACATTCTTCCAATTTGACATAGGCTACATTTCATTTTGAAAAAAATTAGGGAGCCTTGGTAAAATTTGAACAATGTAACCGAAGGTGTAGAAAAATGAGTCTTAAAATGTCTTTCGTCGAATGCGCTGCCGAAACTATTAGCGATAGAACAAAATAATGTACAACAATATTGAAGAACATCATAATGTCTACAAAAAACTCCGCGGTAGCATATGTCCAACTATTGTAGTTATGTCACTACAACAACTTTTTTCATTTTATAATTGTCTACCCCGAGCGAAGCCAGGACGGGCTGCTAGTATATAATAAAGTCGATACAAACAGTGCTTTTAATGAATTCCATAGTCTCTTAACTACATTGGATTTGTTGTGTTTTCCTGTAATAAAAGTTACGGTTTCTACCAAACCAAAGCAAGCAAAATGGATGTCAAAAAGCCTTAAAACATGTACTAAAAACTGGTACGGATTACCGAGGTTGCTGGTTCAAGTCCAGCTGCTTAACGGATCTTTCTTTGCATTGTCATTGTATATTGAATTTCATTCTATGAATGTTTCATAAAAATAAAAACAAAAATAATCAATAAAACGATTATTTTCATTGTACTAAAAAAGCAAATCCTATGCGAAAACACTACGCAGGTGCATTAGAGCAGCCCAGAAATCAAGTAACCACCGCTACATAAATAAGGCAAAAAACATATGTAAAGCAACATGGGATGTAATCAATAAAAAAGTTGGGAGTATGCGACAGACTAATCAAATTAATAATATCCTAAATAATGGTCAAATAATAAGCAACCCTAGCGATATTGCAAACCTATTTAATGAATACTATATCAATGTCTCCAATAAATTTAATCAAAATTACAGTCCATCTACGCAGAATTGTATTCGTCACCCAGCTACGATGTTCTGTAATCCCACAACCCCGGAGGAAATATACAATCTGATTATGAAGCTAAAAACACAAAATCATCCGGATACGATGAAATAAACTCAACTATTCTAAAGCTTTGTTCCAAATCAATATGCGTACCTCTCTATCTTTTATTATAAATCTCTCGATAGAAGAAGGTGTTTTTCCTAATGGCCTAAAAAAATCAACCATTAAACCCTTGTATAAAAAGGGGAAAAGAAATGACGTGGGTAATTACAGACCAATAGCGCTAATCCCTGTTATTTTTAAAGTTTTTGAAAAAGCAGTATTTCAATGACTAACGAATTTCGCAAATAAATACTCTCTTTTAAATGAAAATCAGCATGGTTTCACAAAGAATAAATCTACAACAACTGCCGCATTCACACTGCTTAAAAATATTTTTCACTATGTAGATATGGGGCGGTCAATAAGCGTTCTCTTTCTAGACATGTCCAAAGCTTTTGATTTAGTTTGTCACAAGAGGCTTCTAGATAAGCTTGAATTATACGGTGTGAGAGGAAATGTACATAACTGGTTACAATCTTTCCTAAATCAGAGGTCTCAATGTACGGAAATCATAAGAGAAGAAGGAAACGCTATAGTTACTTACAAATCCGAGTATAAAACGAATAGATTTGGGGTTCCTCAGGGAAGTGTATTATCACCTTTACTGTTTTCGTTTTATATAAACGATCTTCCACAAGTAACAGATTACCCTTCTATATTGTTTGCGGACGATACATCAATTGTAATCCCACGTACAAATGACGAAACTAACGATCAAGAAATAAACCGTACTCTACGTAATACAATCCAGTGGCTAGAAAGTAACAACCTTTCAATAAATATAAGTAAAACTATACTTGTACAATTCCGTACTCACAAAGGCAGATACAGAAACCTAGACATCACGTACAAAGGCGATCCTGTGGGTAAGGACATTCATTCAAAATTCCTAGGTATATGTATAGATGAATTCTGTGATTTCAAAACACAAGTGGAAAATCTATGCACCAAAATAAATAGATTTGTTTACCCATTACGAAAACTACGTGAATCGGTATCACTGGAAGCTGCCCTCACAGCATACCATGGCCATGTAATGTCGGTCCTCCGTTATGGTCTCGTTATATGGGGGAACTCCACACATATGCCAAAAGCTTTCATAATGCAGAAAAAATGCGTAAGAGCCATATTTGCATTAGGGCCTCGCGAATCATGCAAACCAGTCTTTAAACGTCACAAACTTATGTCACTACCATCCTTATATATCTACGAAATAGCAGTATTTGTGCATAGCAATGAAAAGTATTTAAAAAAAAATTGCGACGTAATAACGTACAATAACCGCATGTCACGACAGAGAGACTTATTGTCTATAGCTAAAGCTCGGCTTAAACACACAACTCGCAGCCCCTATTTTATGCATTAAGCTATACAACAAACTCCCCAGAGATACAAATGAACTTCTCATTAAACTGTTTAAAAAAAACTACATGCTTGGCTCTGCGAACTGTGTATTTATTCTATAAAAGAGTTTTTGAGCACTAAAACCAATAATAGGTAGATATTAAATTCTTTGCTCACACCTAGTTTTAATTCTTAGATTAAGTGATCGCTTTATTTTGCTTCATAATTGTCGTCTATGAACAAAATTAAGAAACCTATTTATTTGCATGCTTACCCGAGCCGAATTTGGCGCACTGTAATAAATAACCATCTTGTATGTACCCATTTTAATAATAAACATTTTTTTTTTATCGTCTTAGGGTAGGTTTTTACAATATTCATATAAAAAGTAATAAAAAAATATTAATACAAAATATAAAAACATTATAAAAACCTAACCTAGAGTGCCGCCGGTAGCGAGGCGGGGCCTAAGCTACCGGTGGTCAGGACGACAGAGAGAGGAACCTCCTGACTATCCGAGCCGTGTCCAGGAGTACCGCCTTCTGTATCTGACCCTTGACCCAACCACCTAGCGAGAGCCTTTTAAGGTGATGGTCAAGGCTCTTCGCTATTAGACCGTTCGCCGAAACGACTATCGGGACAGTGATCGTCGAATCAACAGGCCACATGGCGGTAACCTCGTGAGCCAAGTCAAGGTACTTGCTGACTTTGTCCTTCTCGGCCTTCACGAGGTTCACGTCATGGGGGATCGTGATGTCGACGAGCACTGCCTGGCGCTTCGATCGATCTATCAGCACGATATCAGGTTTATTGGCGACAATAGTCCTGTCCGTGATGATAGATCGATCCCAGTAGAGCGTTACACGACCATTTTCAAGAACTGGTGCAGGTGTGTACTTATAGTACGGCACTTCGAAGTCCACAAGACCGAATGAAAGAGCAAGTTGCTGGTGAATAATCCTGGCTACAAGGTTATGTCTGTGCAAGTACTCGCCGTTAGCAAGACTAGAACAACCAGAGATAATATGCCTGAGTGACTCCCCGGGACGGCGGCATGCCCGACAGATGTCGACCGTACCGTCCTTCAGGATATACCTGCGGTAGTTATTAGTCATGATAACTTCGTCCGCAATTGCACAGGCAAAACCTTCGGTTTCCCCGAAGAGGTCCCCGAAGCGTAGCCAGTTCACCGACGCGAGGAGGTCTACATCGGGCCCCATGAAGGCCTTATAGAACCGCCCGTGTAGCTCCTTAAACCACGACCTCCACATTTCCGTGGAATGTACAGTCTCATAACAGACGAGCGCGGGTGTAGCATGCGATGCGCAGTGAGCAATGAACGAACCCTTCGATCCAGGGCATTCAGCTCAGTCTGATTCCATCTTAGTATGCCAAAGGAGTATATGAGCAGGGGCATCACCCAGGCGTTGAAGGCGCGCACCTTGTTGCCTCCCGACAGAAGACTATTGAATACTTTTGCCAGGCGGCCAAAGAAACGCTCCCTCACCGTCTGTTTGATATCCCTACCTTCAATACCCAAGGACTGTGACATACCAAGATATTTATAGGTTTCAGTTTCGGACATAGATCTGAGGGACATTGTCTCAGAAAGTTGTAAATTCGGTGAATTATTATTATTATTATTATTATTATTAGCAATATCAGTCATCGATATCAAACATTATCGACAGAGATCAAAGATTATCTAATAGCTTCTTCAATAACCTCTCATGCGCACATTGTCATGTAACTGCCAGAGTTGTGCCTACTCGGTCTTTAAAGGGAGCGCTCCGATCTCGTTCAATCGGTGAAAGAAACTAGTTCGGACTTTTAGTTCCTTTAGTTCAGTAGTTCAGTGAACGAGTTGGAACTGTTTTGATCTGTGAAGGACACGCAACGGAATGATAGTTGTTCATCTCGCTCCCACTTGCTCTAGAGACACTTTGAAAGAGCGCTATTTGTCTCCCTCCTCGGTTTTGGTCACTCTCACTCGCTCCGTTCCGCTCAAGCGATTCATCCACTCCACTCCTCTACCTACTGAACTAAAGGAGCGACGACCGATTCAAATCGTGCGAAAGGATTTAGTTCCTTTCGGTCCGCGACGGGAATTCATTCCTAACAGTTCTTAGTTCCTGACCGGCTCAAGCCTAATAATTGCATCCAATCTCGAGACCATTTCCCGGATAGCGATTTCTCGATTGGAAAATGTCACAGCCTGGAAGTAAGTGGAAATGGCGCGCGTTGTGATGGACGCGTGACACGCGCCATATTGCCCGATATTGCCTCCATTGAATTACGAGTAAGTTTGCGTATTATGTGGTAGTTTTTTATAAAGTTGTGCCGTTTAAAATGATTCTTGATGGTACGGCCACACACACTCTCCGAGGCGTCCTCGAAACACGTGTCCGGTACTATTTTACTGGTGGTGGCAGTTTTGGTTGTGGGCTTAGTAGCGTTTGCGTTGATTATTTTATTTTCTTATTTCCGGAGGGAGGGCGGGAAAATTAATTGCATCACTATTTACCCGCGTTTTATGCTGCTAAGTTTGATTTGGACTGGTAACTTGACAGTTGTTATTGACGTTTGATAGTTCAGTGACAGTGACAATGACAGTTTAACGATTCACCACAGATTAAAACTGAACTAAAGCAGGGTCTCAACATACGCTTACTGACAAATTTATTGAATAAGCAGCTGTGTGTAAGAGCTAGACACCAGTCTGACGTCATCAGCCTAAATAATTTCAATAAATAATTTAAAAATAAGAAGTGATTTATATAAGGAAATAGCGAAATCGGTTTCTTATAATTGACTTCTCTGTACAGTAAAAATATAAAAAGCATTGTTATTTTTTTTTAGACAACCCCATTTGGAAAACGGAAGGATTAAATTGCACCTGTTTCTAGCTCCGGCAATTACGGAGTGCAAACCACTGGGTTTTGGCTTTCGCGGGAAAGCGGAATCATTAGTGCTAATAGCTGAATTCTGATCATCCGGATTTATCCAGTTAATTCCAGTTACAGAGCAAAAACGGACTTCGTTATTTTGTTTCTAATGGGTAACCTTTGGCTTTGCTCGATGCGAAAATCTTTTGGACATGAACGAAAAGTTAAGGACACGTGTTTTCTTTTTAATGTCCGATATCTCAGGAATGGTTAAACCGATTATGTTGAAACGTAGTGATTAGAACCGGTAACGAGTATTTTTTGCAAAATTTTGTTGTGCCACTTTTTTCGGCGTGATTAATAGATATCTATAGAATGTTGTTACAGAAGTTCTTATTTCTTAGGGTTCCTTTCGAAACTTTTCGTAGGTATTTTAGTCCCTTGAACTTTTATCAAAAAACTATTTTTTTTTATATACGACAAGGAAGGCAAACGAGCAAATGGGTCACCTGACGGTAAGTGATCACCACTGCCCATAGACACCCGCAACCGCGGAGGGTTTGCAGATGCGTTGCCAACCTAGAGTGCTAAGATGAAATGCCTCTTGTGCCTGTAATTACACCGGCTGTCTTACTCTCCACACCGGAACACAACACTGCAAGCACTGTTGCTTAGCGGCAGGATTAGCGAGTAAGATTAATCAGAATTAAAAGCATAAGAGTAACCACCCGCATTTTCAATTTTCTCAAATCATCGACACGCCTCTTAATTTGAAGTTCCGTAAAGATTTCCTATCACATTGTTCGTGTTGCTGTTACTGTTAATTCTGAGGGTCGAGCACGACTTTTCGAAACTTGCGTCACGTAAAATCGAATAGTAAACGTTGTCGAGTTTGTATGACGTTTGGAACAGCGCCCGCCCGTGAGCGTATTTGGAACTAAAATTTAGTACGAGGTTTCTCGATCTCGATACGATAACCGTGACGTTACGCAGCATTCGTAAAGTCGTGCTCAACCCTCTGTTACTGTTAATTCCGTAACAGAATTAAGTTTGGGCGATACCTGCCTTTGTACAGAACTTTGTTACTTTATTTTGGGGACTTTGGAGTTTGGGGGTCTTCGGGGACCTTGAGTCCGTTTTAAACACGGCATCCTGTCGACAACGTTTCTCAGAGATAATTGGCCTCAGTAATTGAGATCTTTTAAAATAGCAAATTTTGTTCAAGGTTTATTCGGCAATATGACTTTATTTGCAACATGTATTTCTTTCTTTTTAAGTAGGGGTACTCAATACAAAACCGCCCGAGGTGCCGGTCTAACCTACGCCGGCACTGCAGTAAATATACTCGGTACAGTCGAGTTCTCCAGTATCTGTACATAAATATCTAAACATTAACCTTATGTAACTGGCAATAAAGTCTGTGTATAGATATTTTTGAACTGTTGACTGTATAGATATTGGAGAACTCGACTGTACCTCGTACAGCGTTCTCTGTGGTATGTAGCTGGTAGTACTTATCAGTTATTCTGTGGTAGCTAAGCAGGATCCCTGCTTTCAAATCGCACTTGGCAATTACTGTTTGACTAAAACGGAATTGGTGTCTGACATTTTATGCTACGCAGTATTCGTTGTTTATCCAAGCGTAACACAGCGAAATATGCTTCGACAATGTTGCTTGTTTGTAATTAGATATTAATAACATGGATATTGCAGCGTTTGCTACTTCGTCGGAATTTACTAAAAACCTATTGAGCCTAGGGTTGCCAGGCGTCAGGAGTTTTCCTGAAATGTCAGGGATTTTAGCCATTTCACACGAAAATGTCAGGTATTTTTAATGAATATTTTTTGAATGTACCTTTTTTTTTACATTAATACGAAACAAATCAAAACTTAAAAACAAATGTCCGAATAGCCTAGTGGTTAAGAGACCCTGACTATGAAGCTTGAGGTCCCGGGTTCAAATCCCGGTCGGGGCAGATGTTTGTATGATGAATATGAATGTTTGTTCTCGGGTCTTGGATGTTTAATATGTATATAAGTATGTAGTTATCTATATAAGTATGTTTATCCGTTGTCTAGTACCCATAGTACAGGCTTTGCCTAGTTTGGGACTAGGTCAATTGGTGTCAAATTGTCCCGTGATATTTATTATTTAAATTAATTAACAATAAAAAAAAAAACAGTAGGTACGAAATGTCAACTCGGTATGTTTAACTATGATTAAAAAAAAACAGTCAAATTCGTGACAGGGTATACTGGTAGGGGCCTACGGCTTCTGAACCTATCTTAGAGTACTTAATAATATGAGTGTAGATAAAACAATGTATGCAACTCCACATAATTAGGCCTAACAACATTCGTGTTTTAAGGACCCTCATTATGTAGCAGTTGCATAAACTACTATTATGTGTAGTCTCAAAGCAACTAGCCTATCGCACCGTCGTAAGTCGCGAGCTCCGTATTTTGCAAGTTGATATGTCAATCACTCAATCCGTACGTAAATCTAATTAGTACTTCGAAACATACCGTTTGTTTTATTAAACAAGTTACTTTTAAACTCATTTCCCTTCTTTTGTCTCGCAAAGACGTCACCTCGCCTAAGTAAACTGAACACTGAAATCTTTTGCTTTCGGCACTCTCCTCGGGTATGCAAATACAGAAGTTTTCCTGTTTACAACCCAAGGCTGAACAAATAACAGGCTGGTTAAACTTGTACTTGTAGCGTTATGGAGCGTTTTGTAGTAACTTCTCGTATCAAACAACGGGCATTCTCGTATCACCGCTGTTCATTCAATTACGGTGAACATAGAGGTGCTTGTATGTGAAATCATCATCATCTTTTGGGGTGGGCAAAGTGCCGTATTTTGCAATTACATAATGCTATTCAACATACAATGACAATGCAAAGAAAAATCAGCAGCTGGACAGATGTTATTGTTTGTAAGTACTCTTCTATTGCAAGCATCAGTCTTTCATTTTCAAGCTTACTTGTTGGCTTTAATTAGTATCAATTAGTAGTTTATGCAAAACTGTTAAGTACATAATTTTTATGCGTTTATTACGCGTTCAGAAACCGTAAGCAATGACCATCATTACGACAATCAATCAAAAAATCGAATCAGTTCACTCGTGTAATCGCACTCGCGTTTCAAGGCCTACTTATGTAGAGTTGCATACATTACTTTATCTACACACATTATAAGTACTCTAAGATGGGTTCAGAAGCCGAAGGTATAATAAACCTGTCACGAATTTATCTTTTTTTTTTATCATAGACGAATTATTTTTAAATTGTGTTGGTTTTTGAAGACGAAAATTGATTGTCGAAATCAGGTCATTACCTACGGTTTCTGAACGCATAATAGAGGACTTATGATATGTGTGTAGATATAAAGAAAATAACGAAGTATGTATATTATTTCAGTACAAAATGGCAATCGATTTGATACTAAAAAGATGACAACCTTTCCTAATATTCAATCTAAGTATCTCTTGTTTCCATCAGTTTTGCCGTCTCAATAAACACATGCTGTCGGTAGGCAATCCAACCTCTGCTTGCCATCTGTCGATGGGAGCAGGACGGTGGGCCATCTACAGATAGAAAATTGTTGACTTTTTAACCCCCGACGAAAAAGAGGGGTGTTATAAGTTTGACCTGAGTATCTGTGTGACTATGTATCTGTGTGTGGCATCGTAGCTCCCAAACGGGCGAACCGATTTAGATGCGTTTTTTTTTTAATCGAAAACTAGCTTAATCGAAATGGTTCTTAGCTAATTGTCATTAAAATCGGTTAACCCGTTTTTGAAATATTGAACTTTGAAATGACAATGTCGGGGGTTTTTCAACTTTTTTAACCTCCGACGAAAAAGAGGGGTATTGTTAAGTTGGTTGTGTTATTTATTTCTTACATTTCGTCAGTGGAGTAGATCAAAACAAAAGATACATTGAATATCTATTGGGAACTGCTGTTAGAAAAATAAGTACCACCCCAAATCTCCCAACTGCTTGCATAATATATATTACACCCAACATAAAGCAGACTGACGGGAGGCGCCTTTTGGCTTATCTATGCACTACAATTTTTTCTGCCTCTTTTTGAGGGGGACGAGGAACACACAATGTACAGCACACATCTGCGCTCATGTCAAAATTTGTTACGTTCGTACAGACTCGCACACAATCAACAGATCATTTTGGTCAGAATTAATGTTAGAGATTTGGCAGAGGGGAAATCGCGCGTTAACATCTCCATTCCTTTCCTGCTCTAAGCACCCATAGATTAATGTATTACAGGCAGTCTACATGTGTTGTGTTGTAGCTTTGTAGATTAGTTGGGTATTACTTAGGATCAGATATATATCCTGATGATTAGCTATGTTTTAATAATGCATTCTGCGTAATAATAAAGTAGAGCTTATTTCCATGGGCTGGAAAATACTTCAATGCAATACGGTATCGTACGCGATAGGATAAGTCTATGGAGATCGGACACAGTTTATTTGATTGTTACCTAGATCTTAACAATAAACATGGGTCACTATTTATCACCTTGAAACAGGTATGGAGGTACAGTCAGCAGCAGAAGTAGTTAAGCAACCGATGCGGGCACAAATGATCTACACAAGCTTTAGAGCAGGAAAGGAATGGAGATATTAACGCTCGATTTCCCCTCTGCCAAATCTCTAACATTAAGTCTGATCAAAATAATCAGGGTCTGTTGATTGTGTGCGTGTTTTTGGCATTTGTGACAGTTATGTTTCAGTGTGCGTTTGTAGGAACGTAACAAATTTTGACAGGAGCGTAGACGTGTGCTGTACCTACTGTACGTGTGTGTTCCTCCTCCCAATCAAAAAGTGACAGAAAAATTGTAGTGTATAGATAAGCCAAAGGCGCCTCCCGTCTGTCTGCTTTATGACACAAGCTCTTAAATCTGTAACAGTAGGTAGAGCCATGCTTATATTATTGTGACCGCTTCGGTTGCTTATTTAGCTACTTTCGCTGCTGACTGTACCTTTTGGTACGTATTACATAATGTCTCATGCGTATAATATAAATGTAGATTGACAGGTTTTGCGATGATTGAACAATTGTTGTATGGGTAGTAGAAACTCGACTTGGGGCCGCTTTTCGTCTCAATCTTATGATTTAAATAGGTCTCTTACAGGTTTTGCTTGATGCAGATGGACGACGGGATAACCTGGTGGTCAGACACTCTGACAATGAAGATATTTGTATGGTGAATACGAATGTTTGTTCTCGGGTCTTGGATGTTTAATATGTGTGTATATAAGATAGTAGTTTATCCGTTGTCTCGTCTCTACTCATAGTACAGGCTTTGCCCAGTTTGGGACTAGGTCAATTGCACATGTAGCACGTCGCGCCATTTTGTCGCTTGTCGCGCAGTGAGTCTCTTTCATAGTGACAGAATCAGTGAAGGACGCACTGAGCGACAAGCGACAAAATGGCACGCGTGCTAGCCCCCTTGGTGTCAATATTTCATGACTACCCATTATTATTTACTTATTTATTCATCTGCCTTACGGCCCTGCAAAAACTGCAAAAATTCAATAGGTGGGAGAAGATGTTTGTCATCAGTGAGGCCTGATATTCTTTAAATGTTTAGTGTTCATTGACCGACCGAACGAAGTCAGCAAAGCTCAATTTCAGCTTGGACAAAAAATATTTCGTACGTCCGGATATCTCCCGCTGTTCCCCTGTACAGGTCGCATTCGCATTTTTGAACAGGTTCGCTAATTATATAGATTTTTTTGCCAAATCTTTTTTTGGATTTTTTGTTGAAAAAAAAAAACTAAAATCTTCAATAATGACCTGATCTTTTGTCGATTCGTTTTTTTGCAATGAAAAAAAAACAGAAAATGTTCAAAAATTAAGTTACGGGATCTACAGTTCAGAGAGCCGCTAGTATATGTAGATGATATAACTTTTCTAACAATAAACTTTTCGTTGTTCCAGGATGGTGACGTCATCGAGCTCTGCCAAGTCAGCGACGTGCGGTCCGGGGGGGTGCCAAAGGTAATATGACCAGGATTTATGATGATAGTGATGAGACTTTTACAGTTAACAGTGTGTTTTTTTGACGAAAACGCCCTAAACACTGACAAATAAGTAAGTCGGTACTGTGGAACCATTTTAATCGTGACATACCTATCGTGGAACACACTAAGTCATTGTGCTATTTTTTGTCTGACAACGCTTGGGTCTCATAAGGACATAATGGAAGTTTAAATGAAACCTCAAGGTGATCTAAATCTCTTTTAAAGGCAAGATCAACCAGTACAATTAAATATTAAAATAAAGTGCTAGGACTTACTTTATACATGTTAGGTTGCTATGTATAAGGTTATGAACAGCTTCCAGCGGGTCACGAATCTACCGGCTCGAAAGTATGTTCATTTTCATACCCAACGAAGCATAAGCTATAATCGAGTTTAATTCCACGCAAACAAAGCTTTAAATCCAGTCCGCTTGGTAATTTTCCAATTAACACCACAGATACGCATTAAAAACCGATGCTTGTCTATGACAGCGCGCTAATCGAGTGCCACAGACAGCGATGATGTCATCGCGCAAATCAAAATGGCTACGCAAATATTGGCGTTAAGAGTGTTGACAGGCGTAATGGGGACGAAGGTGCTATGTGATACATTGTACCCTCTAGCCTATAAGGAACGAGGTCGTGTTAATATTGCATTAAGTACTGGAAAGTCTGTAAGAACGATTTCCCGCCCTGTCTGCCTTTTTGGTAGCTAAGCAAGCGAAGCGGTCACAATGATCTGCACAAGCTCTTTATATATGTCTATAACAATAGAGCTGTACTTAGTGCTTAGATCATTGTGAACGCGTCGGTTGCTCAGCTATTTTTGCTGCTGAGTGTATAAATACGCCCGAAGAATTGCGAAACTTAAGTGGCAGTGGGCGGGGCACATTGCTCGCAGAACTGACGGCCGATGGCGTCGGAAGGTTCTCGAATGGCGTCCACGGACCGGGAGACGAGCTGTCGGTAGGCCTCCAACAAGATGGAGCGACGACCTAGTAAGGATTGCGGGACCGCGGTGGATGCGGAAAGCATAAGACCGGTCTGAGTGGAGAGCCTTGGGGGAGGCCTATGTCCAGCAGTGGACGTCTTTCGGCTGACATGATGATGATAATGACGATGATGTATAAATACGCGGAGGAAAATAAATTTAGGGATCCGTCCTCGAAAGGGTACTAACGGGACCCTATTAGTGAGCCTCCGCTGTCTGTCTGATCGCCGTTCAAAGGGTTGTGTCTTTAGAACTGTAATAGAACTTGAAAATTTCACATCTCAATAATGGCAATAGAATAATTGAAAATTACTACTATGGTCTTGTAATGATGTCTTCAACATATCAAGCTTAATTTTTGGCCTAAGTGAAATACGTCCACAGTAGGCTAATAATAGCTCCCTCGGGTGATTAAATTTAATGTAAACGCATGTATGGTTTCATCAGAGGAGCCAGAATTTGACTACTAAATGACCGAAATTAGGTGTCACGTTGCCACTTGCCCAAAAACTTGGAGGTGTGTGTTTAATTATTTATGTATAAGTAGATTCGCGTTTAAAGGTAGAGCATTATGTCTCTCTGGCCTCTGCGCATGTGTTAAAAATTATGTTGTGAAATGTAATGGGAAACTATAGGTACTTACTGAATTATGAGGCTTGCTGACGTTTCGCCAAAAAACGGCTCCCAAACGAATGCGTTACCCAAATGTTTCATGTAGGCAATTTTTTTTCGACTGTAAGCGTTTCAGGATTGGGATAAAACTAACCTAACCTATGGGTTCTACAGGATAGTCTGGAAATAAATCCTGAATAGTTAACAGTTAAAAAATTATTTAGTATGAGGTTTCTCGATCTCTATACGATAACCGTAACGTTACGCAGCATTCGAAAAGCCGTGCTCGACCCTCTGTGGTTTAATTACGCTGTGCGTTGTCTGTCAGTCAGTCAGTCACGGTACTGTTTTATCCTAATCCTAACTAATATTATAAATGCGAAAGTAACTCTGTCTCTCTGTCTGTCTGTTTGTTACCTCTTCACGGGAAAACCGCTGCACCAATCTAGATGAAATTTGGTAGGAAGATAGTTTGAATATTGGGGAATAACAAGGCTACTTTTTATTCGGGAAAATTAAATAGTTCCCACGGGATAGCGATAACAGAAATCTAAGCGGACGAAGTCGCGGGCAACAGCTAGTAGGTATATAAGTTTTGATAGTCACCTCTTTCTTCCCAGGACTCCAAACTCAGCATGAATCTGTTGAACAAGCACGGGGACACTTTAGAAGACAAGTCTCTGACCATCTGCAGCGGCACCGACTACATCAACATCAACTACCAGCATGTAGTCTGTCCTGACGCCGCCACTGCCAAGGTAGGAGATGGAATATCCTGGAATTTGTACCTACTGATAAGCAAAGAAAGTGAGGATCGTAGGGAATAAAGAGGTACTTAGTAACTTACGACCTCAGAATACAGAAGAAACCAGAAGCCGTGTTCAGTCTTGCTGGTGGTCTTGCGGTTGGTAGGACCTTGTGTAAGGTCCGTCCGGATCGCTACCACCACCTTACTCCCTGCCGCTAAGCAGCAGTGCTTGCACTGTTGTGTGCCGGTGTGGAGAGTAAGACAGCCTTTGTAATTACGGGCACAAGAGGCATTTCATCTTAGCTCTCTAGGTTGGCAAGGCATCTGCAAACCCTCCGGGGTTGCGGGTGTCTATGGGCAGTGGTGATCACTTTGCCATCGGTGACCCACTTGCTTGTTTGCCTTCCTCGTCGTATAAAAAAAAGTCGTATCCGCACGCCGCACACTGTGTCCATTTATTATTGACTAGCTTCCGCCCGCCGCTTTGCTCCCGTGGCAGAAGTCTATCCCGTGGGGATTTCGGAAAATCCCGCCTTATCCCGGGTGTGCATTATAAAAGGAACCTCTATGCCAAATTTCAGCTTTCTAGGTCCAGGGGTTTGGGCTGGGCGTTGATAGATCAGTCAGTCAGTCACGTTTCTGTTTTATATGTTTAGATAGATTTCGCTACCCGTTTACACTTAAAATAATGATCGTATTATTTTTTTATAAACCCAACGGCACAAATTAGAAAAATAATTCATGATCTCAATTGGAGCATCTTGTTTTTTTTCTATTTTTTTTATTTTTACGGTTTTCCCGAGAATATCAATTATATTTTTAAAATGTTCACTGAAACATGAAAACATAGAAAAAAAACGCGACACGGAATGTCGAGCACCTGGGTTCGATTCCCAGGGTTTGCATTTTTCTGGTTTTTTTTCTATGTATTCATGTTTCAGTGAGTGTATTTTAAAAGTATAATTAGAAAATTAATACCAGTTCTGTTGTGTCACCGCACAAAGGTTTGGCTGGAAGGCCTGAGGAAGATAACTCACAATGTCAAAGCCAACAACGTGTGCCCCATGACATGTCTCAAGAAGCAGTAAGTCGCGTGGCATGGCAGCCGCATGGGAAGCGCATGCCAATGGCAACTGCATGGCTTCTTGTTGTTGCATGTTTGTGTAGTTCAACCAACAGTTATTGTGACAGTTTTAGGGCCTGTTTCACCACCTCCAGGGCCGTGTTTTATAAAGCTGCAAGTTACAATTTACAAGCGGAAGTCCCTCTCTAACAGGTGATAGAATGAGACTTCCGCTTGTAAATGTAACTTGTAGCTTTATAAAACACGGCCCAGATAAGTTACAGCTTGGCAAAAAAGAGTAGAAAACGGAGAACAGAGGAACTAACATTTCTCATACAAATTTGTTGCCATGTTTAAGCAATTTACGTCAAAATGTGACAGATCTATACGATGAAAGTGGCGCCCTCCTTTAATTTTTACTCTTCTTTGGCAGGCAGTGCTCTGACTCAACGTCGTAAATAAACTGACGAAATAGGAATAAACACTCCAGACCGCGAACCTAAGGTTATTCCAAATTCGTCAAAGTTTATATACGAACAAATAAATGTGACGTCATCTCTGTTAGTTCTAACAAAATAAACAGAGACGGTATGACAGATATCTGTCAGATATATTTACTAGAGGTTGGTGAAGCAAGCGATTAATGTGGTGACTTTCGATTTGTCGGGAACCTCTGCCAATATGAAGGGTAAACGGAAAGAACATGTGTGGTCACTTTATTTTAACGAGGTTTTGATCTCAAAATGTAGAGCACTCAATAGACTATTATTAAGTTACCACTCAGTCAACAAAGCAGTTGACATCAAATTGTCATTGAAAACTGACAATTGTTAAGTTTGTGATATAGGGGCCAGTCTAAAAATGTGCCTAAATTGATAAATATACCTGACTAGAGTAGTTTTTGTTCCAAGTTGAATTAATTATCGAAATACAGACGGTTATTTTTAATTGTTGGTTGAACGGATTTTTATGTAACTATAACTTCAGTGTTGTGATTTTGGGATCTTATATTTCGCTTTAACACTTTATGTTGCATCACTTACGTACAGTTAAAAACAAAAGTCGAAATAAAACTTCATCCTTAAAGTTACGGAGATGTCTTAACCGTATATTTAGGACAATTGCAGACTGAGAACTCCGTGGTTCTTAAAGTTGGTTAAGGGGGAGTTTGTCATCGCAGTTTTGTCTTAAATGTACGTAAGGTTCAATGTGTTAACTGCATGAAATTTGTACGTTTCAATCGCTTTTTTCTGAAGGTTTGGAAGGAGGGTCTGCGCACCATCACACACAACAACAAAATCGTGAATGTCTGTCCAAGAACCATCCTTATGAAACAGTACGTAGAGTTGAATTAAAGTAGTCGTAATTTATAGTGAAATGGACGGATCGCTCAAGTGTATAAGATTGTAAGTCGAATCTAGCCCGACATAATTACGTGGCTTGTTTCACTATGATTGGGTCTCACGATAGTTTCATGTTTCATGTTAATAATAGTCATAGTTTATGCCAGGTATATAGTATGTTTGGTTTGATAAATAACTATTAAGCAACAGGCAGCTTTTTAACCCACTGAAAGTAAGACTTCTGTGTTGCCTTACCTGCAACGACCATTTGTGCAGGCATGAAAAGGGATAAGTCCTCCCTTTAGATTTTAACAGCAGCTGTGGTCTTTTATAAGGCATGGATACATAGGCTTAGTTTATCCCTTGACGGGTTATTTCAGACATAAAAGTACCAGTCACTGCAAAAGGAAAAAAAATGGAAAAAATTCGGCCTGTGCCCATATGCTAATCTTGGTGTAAGGGTGTGGCATGCGACAAGGAATGTTGAGGATCTGGTTCGATTCCCAGGGTTGGCATAAATTTTCTGTATATTTTTTCTGTGTATTGATGTTTGCCCTCTCATTATGAGAGGAGGCATGTACCCAGTAGTGGGACGTAAAAAAGTCTGATGATGATGATGACTGATGTTTTTATCTCCTAAATAGTTGTATAACATTGTAGGTTTAAAAAACGACCTTACGAATTTAGGAGATTATTCAGCGCAACAATTGTATCCTGTGACCTAAATCTCCGAAACACATTTACAAAACAAAGGTGCGACCTGGAACGGCGAAATTAAAAAAAGAACTTGAAATATGGCCATCCATAAATTATTTCCCAAAAACGCTTTCACAAAATTGACCTATATTTTAAAACACCAAAACGGCGGCGGTCATTCAAAACACGCGTTCCTGATGTATTGTTTTAATATTTTTAGGGTTCCGTACCTCAAAAGGAAAAACGGAACCCTTATTACTTTGTTGTCTGTATGTCTAGATCCTTTTTCTCTGGAACGCGTTTAGGTAGCAGGCTGAAATTAACATTAAATATTCAAGCCTGCAGTCACTTGAAGCTGTGAAAAAATCAAACTTCTAAGTCTACGCAATCAAAAGATACGGTCATTAAAAAGATTGTTTTCATAAAAATTGCCGTACTTTAAAAACCTAAAGGGTAATTCCAGTTGTCCTAGAAACATGAAATTTGGTATGAAGGTAGCTCTTATAGCACAACCACTCAGAAAATTCTCAAAATCTTAAATTTTTATGTCTGCTGCATATGTCACAGACCAATATAAAAAACAGAGAGCTCTGCTAATACTGGACACTGGCTTAAAACACTGGAGAAAAGCAGGGAAATCTTTGTACGGAACCCTCGTGCGCGAGTCAGAATCACAGTTGTCCGGTTTTTTTTTCTAACGTTCGTGAAGCTTATGAGAAAAGTTATTGGCACGTACTGTGAGGGCTGGGAGCGAGGCAATCTCGCGGCGCGCGTCAGACTTTAAAATGCAAGAAATAACCAGAATACCGCCCGTGGGACGTAAATAAGCTTTAAGAGCACGCGTTTCTTCATTCATAACGTAATGCTATTATCAGATTTATCAGTACCGAATAAGGGACCTGTTATTTCGTGTACTTCCGAGTTTTGTTTATCAATGAGTTGTTTTCGTTACGAGCCGAATCCTCTTTCGCATAATTATATTATGGTAATGTTTACATGCCGTATAATCTTGTTTATGTTATACCTACTTATACGAGTTATACATGTATTAATGTAGTAGTATATTCGAATACGACTCACATCATTTTCTTGTCCACCATTTTGTTTTCTTTCTGGTCGACAGAAACAAACTTCTGCAGGCATTGGTCCGTAATTCGTTACCTACAACTTTTAACACCCTAGCTATAAAAATATTAACTTTATGGCCAGAACTTGAACAGCTAGAAATAATTGGGAGGCGATCTTGTGAATTTACTTTATTTCAAGAACATGTTGTAAACCCACTTTATGGCCTGACTGGGTATACAACTAAGTATACATAGTTTAATCATTACTTAAATGATTTAATGGTCGTATGATGGCATAATTAGCGCGGCAGCAGAAAACCCAAAAGTTAATTTAAATAAAAATAAAAAATAACTTGCTTTAGCATGGCAAACTGTAAAATATTTAGGCTCGTGAAAAGGCAAAGCACCATACAAAATTGTGTATAGTAAATACAAAAACACAATCGCACATTTTTGGTTTCCGTTTTCACCAATCAGAGAGATTTGTTTTCCAATGCCTTCTCCCGTACCTATTTTATTTGTATCTTAAAGAAAACGTAAGGATTCTAATCATGCTTTGAATTTCTTTTGTGTTTCGAGCCCGAGGCGCCTCGAGCCCAAGCTTTCATAAGAAATTGTTTTGAATTGAACAAGGGGAATGTTGTATGATTAAAAATAAAACATTCCACTCAAATATGTAGGTTCAAAGGTGCGCATAAAATACTTGTTGGTATAATATTAGCTGAATAAATAAAAATAAGATTAGAACGAACTCCAAAACTGTCCTATAGACACCAAAAGTATAGACTTATTAGAAAAACCTTTCCCACGGCCAGGCAAAAATCAATCTTATGACAATGTCATAATCATTTTGATAAGGGAAATCTTTTCTCACTTTAACTATAGAAAAAATGTTTTTAGGTATCATATGGTTTGTGAGCATTTAGAATAGAATTCGGGTTTTAGAAATACTTCGGCTTGAGAAATGGCGCCTCTTAATCACTTTTACTTGTACGCTTGTACATAATAAATAAAGAAATAAATAATCATAATCTAATCTAATTGTCTTATATCGCGAAAAAGAACTAGTAGAATCCTTCGTAAATTGTCTCTTAATCATTGCAAATAAACAGACTATAATACGTCCCAAGAAAATTAACTAAACGTAAAGCATAAATCTAATTAGTGCATTGTATATTGTATCTTAGACCAATTAGGCGCGCGCTGCCTCATATGACGCTACGGTTTCGATGCGGCGCAACTTTAGTTTTAGACCAATTAAAGTTGCTCTAATCTAAATCATGACGGAGCTTTCCGCTTTTGTTTTCTAGTTTGTTAGTAATTTGTAGGTATAAAGGAGGCAGCGGATTGGATAAAATGGCGAAATAATTCACAATGAAGCTTGGACAGTCAGCGTCATATTAAAAGCACTTGGCTCAGGCCCGTGCAATATTTTACCTCTTAGGAGAGAAATAAGTATGTTAAAAGAATAATAATAATAAATAATAAATATCACGGGACAATTTGACACCAATTGACCTAGTTCCAAACTAGGCAAAGCCTGTACTATGGGTACTAGAAAACGGATAAACATACTTATATAGATAAATACATACTTATATACATATTAAACATCCAAGACCCGAGAACAAACATTCATATTCATCATACAAACATCTGCCCCGACCGGGATTTGAACCCGGGACCTCAAGCTTCATAGTCAGGGTCTCTAACCACTAGGCTATTCGGTCGTCAAATATATATGGTGACATCCAAAGTGCTCAAATAGTTCGGTACACCATACGATTTGTATACGATATTTGATCACTTTGGATGTCACCATATATATGACGCTGACTGGACATAGACATTTTATTTGAACGTTTTCAGCGATGATCTAGTAATACGTGAACGGGCTAAAGCAGTGGCTCCTATCTTTTTTTCCTCCTTTACCCCTGGGAACTGCAAGAACAGTGTGACCCTCGTACTGTCCCCATGTTTGATGGTATCTTGAGGGCAAGAAACACAGTTTTACCCCTTTGGGGTAATTACCCCCTGGTTCGGAACCACTGGGCTAAAGCTATATGTACATATAATTAGGTAAGTATTGTGTCTTATCCCTGTGACTCATTATTTGTAAAACTCACAGACCAAAATCACTCGGTATTTTTGTAAAATGTATAAATTCATCTCAACCGGCGTGTTTGTTATTATGTCATTAATATGCATGTTCGCTGAGTGTTTACTGCTTGCCGCATGCTCTGTTTACAATTCTAACCAATTTCCAAAAATAACCTCGGCTTGATTAAACCGAAGTACCTACCTACATATACCTAGCTACATATTACCTTACCGAAAGGTGAAAGAAAAAACGCGGCGTCGAGAGAGTGTGAGAATTTTCTTAGTAGTTTTTTTTATGCTTCATCATGTCAGCCGAAAGATGTCCACTGCTGGACATAGGCCTCCCAAGGCTCTCCACTCAGACCGATCTTGTGCTTTCCGCATCCACCGCGATCCCGCGATCTTTACCAGGTCGTCGCTCCATCTTGTTGGAAGCCTACCGACAGCTCGTCTCCCGGTCCGTGGACGCCATTCGAGAACGTTCTTCAGTCCTGCAGTTTTTTATGCTTAATGCGTTTCATCGAAAAAATTACATGCTACTAGCTACTAACTACATAACATAACATAACATGCTACTAACGAGTTTACGTAATATTGTAGGCGTTGTAGAATCTACATCTCATTAATATTTGAAGAGGTATTGTGTATTCTAGAAAGTTTACCCGTTCTTAGATTTAGTAGGTCTTATCCAAGCTCTAAGGGATTTCGTAATATTTTACTTAGGTACATATTGACAACCATCAGATCCAATAACGAAGTTTCGGTAACAAGCACCTACTGAATTGCATTTAAATATATTAGACATAATTGTCCCATCTGTTATTATTTTTAAAGAATCAAAACACTAATCATAGTCACTAATAATTACAAATATTATTTCCAATACAATATTATACACAGCAAATTCTAAGAACGCCAGTCGCGAGAGAGGCCCGCTGGGGTCTCTATTTTTAACCACAGACTCCGATAGTAGCGGGCAAAGGGAATGTTCCATAAAACCAGCTAAGATTCCCAGGCTGTTCCTATTACTTCCATTGCTAGTATGAAAACAATTTCTGGAACTAATGGAATCATTTATTTCAACAAAGTTTATCATTTTGATCCAGAAATTTGCTACATTACCTATAACTTTCTTGACATTGTATTTTGTAACCTTTTTTTAAGAAAATTTCATTTCAATCATAAATCCAACTACCTATAATATAACTTATAATGGACCCTGGCAGATTGTGACGTACCTACTAAATGTAATTTATTTATCAAAAATTCAGAGTAGGTATGCTTACAGAAAAATACATATAAAACAAAACAAAATAAAAAGTGTACCTAAAATAAATACAACTATTTATTTATAATAAGAACCTATGTAAATATACAGATTCACAACCTATCAATAAATGTTTTGTATATTTGTATTTTCAAATACTAACTTCTGCCATTTCCAGTTGGATGCGCCTCTGCTTCCTCACGGACCCTCGGGGGAAGGTTCCCGTGAAGGTGGTGGCAAGAACCTTCGCGTCAGGGAAGACTGAGAAGCTGGTCTACCAGTGCCTGTCGGAGCTGGGACTGCCCTCCGGGAAGAACGAGGCTATGGAGAAGGAAGCCTTCACGTTCGACAAGTTCTACGCGCTCTACCATAAGATCTGTCCGAGGAATGACATCGAGGAGCTGTTTAGGTCAATGTAAGTGTTATAGTTGAAATTTTATAAGCTGGACGTATACTACTTAAGAGCTTATCTTACGAACAATAACATTGTTCTCTTTTTTTAAGGCTACCGCTAATAACAAATAATAGCAAATAACAAAAAATGCATCACACAGGGCCGGCCTTAAACATCTAGGCGCCCGGGCGAGTCATGCATAGAGAGCTACCATCTTCTCTTTGTTGAAATTGCAATAGCATAGCACATTCGATAATGACACTCGGACATTGAAACCCGTGCTCGTAAGTCTTCGGCGTTGTATCGGCTTTCAATGTCTTCGTGTCAAATTTCAACTATAACAGTTTTAAATGATTTCCGTTTATCTAAGGACTTACAAATACATCCTTTCCAGCACGCAAGGCAAATCCGACCGCATCAACTTGGAGCAATTTGTGAACTTCTTGAACGAAAAGCAGCGCGACCCGCGGCTCAACGAGATCCTGTACCCTCTGTATGAGGACAAGCGCGCCGTCGAGATCATCAACACATACGAGCAGAACGAGGAGGCGAGGAACGACAGTGAGTAGCGGCAGCAGCCAACTTGGTAGGCTTCTGTATGGGTTTATATATCGGTGATATTCTGGAAAAAGGACAGGTCAGGAGTACCCGAAACCGGAGAGCATGTATGAAGAATGTAATGAGATTAAGGGAAGCAAAGGTTGTATGTCAGGATCGTAGCAAGTGGAAGTCCGTGGTCTCTGCCTACCCCTCCGGGAAACAGGCGGAACTGTATGTATGTATTATATATCGTACAGGCAGCAAAAGTTGCTAAGCAGCCGAAGCGGTCACAATGATCTGCACAAGCTCTTGTCTATAACAACAGAGACGCGCTTTGATCATTGTAACCGCTTCGGTTGCTTAGCAACTGCTCGGCTTTCAATATTTAAGAAAATTTAATTTATTTATAATTTTATTTAAGAAAAAGAAAGGGATACGTTGAAAACCAGATCCACAGCGCTGGCTTCGTAAGGTGAACATTTAAGATATCTGCAACAAGCTTCGTCATTCCAACAATAATAATTTATTTTATAATTTTTGAAGACACTTTTTGTCAGTCTAAGGTTGGCTAGTAGAGCTCCCTAAGGGGATAAGGCCGCCTTTGTACTTACTCGGGATTTGATTGTTTGTAAATTGTGTTTTTATCCTGTTTTTTGTACAATAAAGTGTTTATTTACTTACTTTACAATAATAGATTGTGGAACTACTCAGTGCATAGAACGCGCCATTTTAGTCAAAACGTTCAGGAGAGGGTGGATAGTTAAGTCGAGGGTGAAATGGGTTTTGTTAAAGAGTTATACAATCTACTGTTAGCTTCAATTGCGGGGAAATAAAACGATAGACGTTTTTTTGCATCAAAAATGGCAAATTCCTCTTATTTTATCAACATACAACGTCAATGCAAAGAAAAATCCGTCAAGCAGCTGGACTTGAACCAGCAACCTCGGTAATCCGTACCACGCTCCACCAATTAAGCTATACTTAACGTTGGTGTACCTAACGAATTTTTCAATGATTTGTGTCATATTTTAATTTGGAAGATCTCTCCTCAGCGCCACCTATGAGTAGCTTAATCAAGCGGCTCACCCACTACGGAACTTCTACAGTTACGCGTTAGTGGCAAGAGATGGAACAATTTTCTGGACCAATGAAAATAATCGATTTATTGATTATTTTTGTTTTTATTTTTATGAAACATTCATAGTATGAAATTCAACATACAATGACAATGCAAAGAAAAATCCGTTAAGCAGCTGGACTTGAACCAGCAACCTCGGTAATCCGTACCACGCTCCACCAATTAAGCTATACTTAACGTTGGTGTATCTAACGAATTTTTCAATGCCTTGTGTCATATTTTAATTTGTAAGATCTCTCCTCAGCGCCATCTATGAGTAGCTTAAGCAAGTGGCTCACCCACTACGGAACTTCTACAGTTACGCATTAGTGGCAAGAGATGGAACTATTCTCTGAATCAATGAAAATAATCGATTTATTGATTATTTTTGTTTTTATTTTTATGAAACATAAAATTCCTCTTATGCCAGTAACTTCCCCGGTTATCTTACTCTCCACACCGGAACACAGTAGTGTAAGCACTGCTGCTTAGCGCCAAGATTACCTAGCAAGCTTGGCAGCTATCCTGACAGACCTTGCACAAAAACCTACCACCCGCAAAATTTCTATAAAAAAAAACTTAACCCGGTAAAATTGTTTCCAGAATGCCTTACAAAAGACGGTCTCATCCGCTACCTGATGTCCGACGAGAACGCCCCGGTGTTCCTCGACCGGTTGGACAACTACATGGAGATGGACCAGCCGCTCGCCCACTACTACATAAACTCCTCGCACAACACCTACCTGTCGGGCCGGCAGTTCGGAGGCAAGAGCTCCGTCGAGATGTACAGACAGGTGCTGCTGGCTGGATGCCGGTGAGTCCTGGGCCAAAGCATACACGAAGAACTATATACCCTACGCCACTTATCTTTGTACAAAAGCCTTCCAGAGCTAGGGTTGCCAGGCGTCCGGATAAAACCGGACATAGTTTGGCTTTTTGATTGCGTGTCCCGCTTGTCAAGTTTTGTTAGGCTATTTACATTTCGCAAACGAGCGAGCGCCAAACGTGGCCGAGCGCAGGCGAGTCGACTGTCGGTCGCTCCCGCAGTCCCGCCCATATTTCATTACAATTTAACAAGATTTATGGTAATAATTAAAAAAGCTTGATTTTACATAAGAAAAAATTGTCGTACCTATTAATTCTGAGACACAATATCCTCAATGATGTACCCTACATTATTGAGGATATTGTGTCCGGCCTTTTTATCCAAATGTCTGGCCAAACTGGCAGGTCTGTCCGGCTATTAGATTTAGCGACCTGGCAACCCTATCCAGAGCAGAATACCAGAATAGCAAAATGCCAGATACGGCAGAATCCCAGAATAAGTAAGCAAGTCAAAGTAAGCCTTCTCTATATTTGGCTTGCTGTATTCGTACCAGTTGAGGGAAGGCACTTTTGTGTAAAGATAGCTGGCGCCTACCATAGCTTCGATGTTATACTTAAAATACACACTGAAACTTGCTGAAACAAGAATACCTACATAGAACTAGATACGTTTTTGTAAAACAAGTAATCGTTTGCGGGTGGTAGGACCTTGTGCAAGGTCCGTCCGGATTGCTACCACCATCTTACTCACTAATCCTGCCGCTAAGCAGCAGTGCTTGCACTGTTGTGTTCCGGTGTGGAGTGTAAGACAGCCGGTGTAATTACAGGCACAAGAGACATTTTATCTTAGCTCTCTAGGTTGGCAACGCATCTGCAAACCCTCCGGGGTTGTGGGTGTCTATGGGCAGTGGTGATCACTTACCATCAGGTGACCCATTTGCTCGTTTGCCTTCCTCGTCGTATAAAAAAAAATCGTTACGTATAAAACGTAACCATAACAATGTAAATAAGTAAATCTTATCTCATTGTTATTTAATTGATACTAGCTGTTAATTAGTTTGTAAAAGCACTGGGTAGATAAAAGAATGGTAAATATTCTTCGCCGTGCACTCGTGTGTGTGTCGTGTCGTATCTGTAGGGCTAGCACAACTAGCCGCGACTTTGTTTGTCGCGCGAGTTTATATCACCGGTCATGTTGCATTCTGAGTGACAGAAAACTGGATAGAAGCCGGGGAGTTGTGCTAGACCTACTGTGTGTGTGTGTGTGCTGGTAGGGATGCCATTGACGACATCCCTACCCTCCCTCTACCCTATCCCTACCTCTGGGTAGGGATGTCGTCAACACATCCTCACCAGCAGTCCCCTTGCAGCTGCGTGGAGCTGGACTGCTGGGACGGCAAGGGCGAGGACGAGGAGCCCATCATCACGCACGGCATGGCCATGTGCACGGACATCCTGTTCAAGGACGTCATCTACGCGCTGCGGGACACCGCCTTCGTCACCTCCGACTACCCCATCATACTGTCCTTCGAGAACCACTGCTGCAAGGCGCAGCAGTACAAGCTGGCCAAGTACTGCGACGAGATCCTCGGGGACCTGCTGCTGAAGGAGCAGCTGCCTGAATACCCGGTGAGAGTTATAACATTTACTTTGTAAATCCATTTCGTTAGTTACATAAGTTCCTTATTTCTGTGTTAGTAATTACATACGCATTACGCGGTGGATGCGGAAAGCACAAGACCGGTCTGAGTAGAGAGCCTTGGGGGAGGCCTATGTCCAGCAGTGGACGTCTTTCGGCTGATATGATGATGATGAATTACATACACCCATTAAATTAAATTAAACAATAATATCAGTACAACACACTCGAAACAGACCTAAACAAATACCTAAAAACCTGCGTACCCTAACCTAACCCTCCGTCCAATCCTCACCCCGTGGTAAGGAACCCAGAACACTGGCCGCATTGCCTCGCTGTATAGCGAGACTCAGCCGCTGCGCAAAGTAGCTACCCGCTCGCAAATCACAAGCATAATCAATCATAATCAAAATTAGTTATTCAATCAATCAGTTATTGACAATCAGAATCAGTTATTGATTGTAACTTTTTAGTGGGGGTGTGTCTGTGTAGCTCCTAAACGGGTGAACGGATTTGGAGTCGTTTGTTTTTAATCGAAAGCTAGTTTAATCGAGTTGGTTTTTGGCTAAGTTTCATAAAAATCGGTTCGACCGTTTTCGAGATATTGAACTTTGAATTGCCGACGTCGGGAGTTTTTCAACCTTTCCAAGTTGGTTAGGCTATCTGCCTATCTTTTTTTGTTTTGTTAACCCCCGACAAAAAAGAGGGGTGTTATAAGGTTGACCTGTGTATCTGTCGGTGGCATCATAGCTCCCAAACGGATGGACCGATTTCGATGCAGTTTTTTTTTAATCGAGATGGTTCTTAGCTAAGTTTCATTTCTTATTTAGTGTTCCATTAAGAGTTATGTATTTCATTATAAAAAAGCCATTGTCAATGAAACCTTGCCTTGTTTCCAGCTGGAGCCCGGGCAGCCGCTGCCGCCGCCCTGCATGCTGAAGCGCAAGATCATGATCAAGAACAAGCGGCTGAAGCCCGAGGTGGAGCGCCAGGAGCTGGAGCTGTTCCGCCAGGGGCAGTTCGTCATCGAGGACGAGGAGCGCGAGGACGCCTCGGCCGTCGCCCTGCCCGACAAGAAGGTGCCACTCAATTAAGCAGGGTTCCGCACATCAAAAGGACACAACCCTTAGGGTGCCTTTCCACCAGAGATGTGCTATGCTACGTTACTATGGATGCGTTTGATATCCACCAATCGTATTCATTGCACCCGTTTCTACCACTGCTATGCTATGTGGAACAATGAATATGATTGGTACTGTGCGTAGCATAGCACATCTCTGGCGGAAAGACACCCTTATAGGATCACTGTCTGTCTGTCAAGACCCTTTTACTCTGGAACGTGTTTGGGTAGCATGCTGAAATGAATATCAAATACTTAAGTCTGCAGTCCCTTGAAGCTGTGAAAAAATCAAACTTCCAAGTCAACGCAATTAAAAGATACAGTCATTAAAAAGGTTGTTTCCATACAAATTGCCGTACCCTGAAAACCTAAGGGGTACTTTCAGTTGTCCTAGAAACTTGAAATTTGGTATGAAGGTAGCTCTTATAGCACAACCACTCAGAAAATTCTCAAAATCTTAAATTTTTATGCCTGTCTGTAGATTTCTATAGACCAATATAAGATGACCCCCACATTGCGTACATTTTGCTTAGGAGCAGGGCTCTGGTAACACTGGACAACTTAAAAAACTGGGTAAAGCGTTAAAATCTTTATACGGAACCCTCGTGCGCGAGTCCGACTCGCATTTGTCCAGTTTTTTTTTCATTGACTCATCAACACCACTAATTTGTAATAAAAATCACTAATCGAGCGTCAGTCAGAATTAGTTTGGTCGAACGACAGCGCTACCACGTCCGAACCAAAATACCATTAATTTAGGGTAAATCGCCTATTCCTGGTCATCCTCCGTAATTAGTGTAGGCCAGATTTGACATAAGCCTCTTTGGTCTCCCAGCCCGAGGAGATAGTGGCGGAGGCGGCGACGGCGGGCGACGACGCGCCGCCGCCGGTGGCCTACACGGGCTCCACCACCAACGTGCACCCTTGGCTGTCCTCCATGGTCAACTACGCGCAGCCCATCAAGTTCCAGGGCTTCGAGGAGGCCGAGAGTGAGTCGCGGAGCCCTGTGCACCCACCACTCACCTATACGAATGTGATAACATTCTAGGGTCTATCCATCGCGTGTTGTTTTTAGCAACTTCAACCCCTCTCCCCTGTTGATACGTGGTGAGGTTTTACACTAACCCCCTACCCAAAATCACGTGTAATTTTGGTACAAAGTATCTTACAAAAAATCTGAATAGTTTCTTCAAAAATAGATATAATCAATTTTTTTTTACTATGGACTGACCAGTGATTGACCCCTATCTCACTTGATGGAAGATGCAGATGAGGCCAAAGGTGTAACTACTGGTTCAGTAACAGCCTTGCCTGACATTCTAGCCTTGACGAGCCCTAGATAATACAGAAAAAATAAATACACATCATGTCTCACTATAAATAAAAAAAAATTCACTCTACATTTTAGTGGTATCTGGGAGGCTGGTATTAAATCTATCAAACATCGCCTACAACGAGTGATAGCTGACACAACATAGACATTTGAAGACTGACAGATGACAACCAGTTTACCTTTCCAGAGAAGAACATCTACCACAACATGTCGTCGTTCGCGGAGACGACGGGCATGAACTACCTCAAGACGCAGGCCATCGACTTCGTCAACTACAACAAGCGGCAGATGTCCCGCATCTACCCCAAGGGCACGAGGGCCGACTCCTCCAACTACATGCCGCAGGTAACCCTGTGGTAGTGTAATATTGGAGGGTTTATGGGTGGAATGATACCTCGAGAGTAGTTCAAGTTGAATTCCATTTATTATTTACTTACATCTATTTTTACAAGCAATATGCGTTTATGTAGCAGTAAACTATTGTGTTACTGCTAAACGCCAAAAGTGGCCAGTTGCCATACTACAATAGGAAATACATATTATTATTTCCCACCATCCCCGAAGAGCGGCCGCTTAGACTGCATGTCTGCGTGTGCGTGACTGTGTGTGTGGAGAGAGCTACATAGCTCTCCAGGCCAGGGTATCAGGATGATGCACAATAAATAAATAATAAATAATAAATATCACAGGACAATTTGACACCAATTGACCTAGTCCCAAACTAGGCAAAGCCTGTACTATGGGTACTAGACAACGGATAAACATACTTATATAGATAAATACATACTTATATACATATTAAACATCCAAGACCCGAGAACAAACATTCAATTTCATCATACAAACATCTGCCCCGACCGGGATTTGAACCCGGGACCTCAAGCTTCATAGTCAGGGTCTCTAACCACTAGGTTATTCGGCCGTCAATGGATTTAATTATGTAAAAAATACAGTTACTTGACAAAATAAATATGTATTGCCGCCTCGCCTTTATGACGCAGTCTGAACGGCCGCTCTCCCGGGATGGTTCGTCATGTCACCGCGATGTACGATGAACTGCAGCGGTTGATGTTGTGGTGGCGTCAACACCGTACTATCTTAATTCCTATTTCAAATGGGACTGAGCAGATTGAAATGGAATTAGGCTGGTTGAAATGGGACTGGGCAGGTTGAAATGGGACTTGGCAGGTTGAAATGGAATGGGGCTGGTTGAAATGGGACTGGGCAAGTTGAAATGGGACTGGGCAGGTTGAAATGGGACTTGGCAGGTTGAAATGGAATGGGGCTGGTTGAAATGGAATGGGGCTGGTTGAAATGGGACTGGGCAGTTTGAAATGGGACTGGGCAGGTTGAAATGGGACTTGGCAGGTTGAAATGGAATGGGGCTGGTTGAAATGGGACTGGGCAGTTTGAAATGGGACTGGGCAGGTTGAAATGGGACTTGGCAGGTTGAAATGGAATGGGGCTGGTTGAAATGGAATGGGGCTGGTTGAAATGGGACTGGGCAGTTTGAAATGGGTGTATGGCCGGAGGGTTGAGGAAAGTTAATAGTAGTAGTGGTATGTTGAGTTGAACACAAAATCACAGTTTCACGTAAAAGTTATTAAAGTTTATTATAAAATCACAAGTTCTAAGTAAATGCTCGACTGGGGCCGATCGCGGTCAGTGCGAATTGTCAACTAATTATAATTGCGATTTATGCGACAAAAGTAGGTCACAAAGTTAGCAAAATTCTGTACGATGGCGATCGTACAATGGGACTGGCCAGGTTGAAATGAAATTGGTTTGTGTTGGGCAGGTGTTCTGGAACGCGGGCTGCCAGATGGTGTCGCTGAACTTCCAGACGTCGGACCTGCCGATGCAGCTGAACCAGGGCAAGTTCGAGTACAACGGCAACTGCGGCTACCTGCTGAAGCCGGACTTCATGCGCCGCGCCGACCGCAGCTTCGACCCCTTCGCCGACGCGCCCGTGGACGGCGTCATCGCCGCGCAGTGCGCCGTGCAGGTGCGGCGTGACCCGACGACAGAGGGTTGACCTGGGCATCTGTCTGTGACGTCGGAGCTCCCGAACGGATGGACAGATTTAATGCAGGTGGTCCTTAGATAAATTTCATTAAAATCGGTTCACCCGTTCTTGAAATATGGAACTTTGATATGACAATGTCAGGGGTTTTTCAACGTTTCTGAGTTGATTGGGTTATTGTTTTTTTTTAATTTCCAAAAAAAATATCTACAGATAAATTCTGTATATAAATGTAATGTACAAATGCCTTCCGCCGCGCACCTTGAAATAAACCGCGCGGGGCGGTGCGCCCCCCGAGCCGCCCCCACTTAATTCAAGTGTTACCAGTTTTACCGAAAATTACTTACTCAATCATAGTGAAATAAACGGATCACTCGCGTCAGTGGAGCATAGCTCGACTGTTCCGGAGTGGTCCGCCGTATTTCCCGCGGCCGGCCCGCACTGTACCGCCGGGCGCCGCAGGTGATCGCGGGCCAGTTCCTGTCGGACAAGAAGGTGGGCACGTACGTAGAGGTGGACATGTACGGGCTGCCGGCCGACACCATCCGCAAGGAGTTCCGCACGCGCCTCGTGCCCGCCAACGGCCTCAACCCGGTCTACAACGAGGAGCCCTTCCTGTTCCGCAAGGTACACTTGCCGTGTCTGGCCGTAGAGCGAGAAGGTACAAAAGTCATTAGCGACTTTTGACGCTGACCCTAATATTCCAAATTCAAAATTTTATTCAGCAAACAAGCAGTTGAATGCTTTTTTAGTCGTTTTTAGGGTTCTGTATCTCGAAAGGAAAAAAAACGGAACCCTTGTAGGATTACTTTGTAGTCCGTCTGTCTGTCTGGACCCTTTTTCTCTAGAACGCATGGAGGTAACAGGCTGAAATTAATATCGAATACTCAAGCCTGCAGTCCCTTGAAGCTGTGAAAAAATCAAACTTCTAAATCGACGCAATCAAAAGATGCAGTCATTAAAAAGGTTGTTTCCATACAAATTGCCGTACTGTGAAAACCTAAAGGGTACTTCCAGTTGTCCTGGAAACTTGAAATTTGGTGTGAAGGTAGCTCTTATAACACGACCACTCAGAAAATCTCAAAATTCTCAAGTTTTTATGTCTGTCTGTTGATTTCATAGACCAATATAAGTTGACCCCACACTGCGTACATTTTGCTTAGGTGCAGGGCTCTGCTAACACTGGACAACTTAAAACACTAGAGAAAAGCGTTAAAATCTTTTTAGGGAACCCTCGTGCGCGAGTTCGACTCGCACTTGTCCGGTATTTTATGTGTGCCCCTTACATTCCAAAGAAAGTGTTGTGTGTTTAATTACTACAATTAATAAAGTAGGTGAACAGAAAACGTGTGTGAACCAACTCCACAAAAAGAACCTACAGTCCATGCTCGAAATATTCGAAATATGGAATGTTTGTTTGTTTTTGTTTGTAAATACTTTATTGCACATAATTATACAAAACCTTGTGCAAGGTCTGTCCGGATCGCAACCACCATCTCATTCGCTAATCCTGCCGCTAAGCAGCAGTGAGAGTAAGACAGTCGGTGTAATTACAGGCACAAGAGGCATTTCATTTTAGCTCTCTATGTTGGCAACGCATCTGCAAACCCTCCATGGTTGCGGGTGTCTATGGGCAGTGGTGATCACTTACCATCAGGTGACTCACTTGCTCGTTTGCCTTCCTCGTTGTATAAAAAAATAAATAATTGGAATTGCATTTTAAGTATGTCACCAATTATTGACAACAATTTAATTTTATAACAATGTTTGTTTGAATCGAAAGCTAGTTAGGAGGTGTGTATTTGTGTATGTGTGTACGTGTGCTGGCGGTGCTGCGGCTCGGCGTGTACGTGTGTACGTGTGTATGTGTGTGTGCGCGGGCAGGTGGTGCTGCCGGACCTGGCGGTGCTGCGGCTCGGCGTGTACGTGTGTACGTGTGTATGTGTGTGTGCGCGGGCAGGTGGTGCTGCCGGACCTGGCGGTGCTGCGGCTCGGCGTGTACGTGTGTACGTGTGTATGTGTGTGTGCGCGGGCAGGTGGTGCTGCCGGACCTGGCGGTGCTGCGGCTCGGCGTGTACGTGTGTACGTGTGTATGTGTGTGTGCGCGGGCAGGTGGTGCTGCCGGACC
Organism: Clepsis dumicolana; assembly: GCA_963691665.1. Taxonomy (NCBI): domain Eukaryota; kingdom Metazoa; phylum Arthropoda; class Insecta; order Lepidoptera; family Tortricidae; genus Clepsis; species Clepsis dumicolana. The sequence continues at coordinate 13,224,577 of OY829520.1, read as the reverse complement.
TGGCGGTGCTGCGGCTCGGCGTGTACGTGTGTACGTGTGTATGTGTGTGTGCGCGGGCAGGTGGTGCTGCCGGACCTGGCGGTGCTGCGGCTCGGCGTGTACGTGTGTACGTGTGTATGTGTGTGTGCGCGGGCAGGTGGTGCTGCCGGACCTGGCGGTGCTGCGGCTCGGCGTGTACGTGTGTACGTGTGTATGTGTGTGTGCGCGGGCAGGTGGTGCTGCCGGACCTGGCGGTGCTGCGGCTCGGCGTGTACGTGTGTACGTGTGTATGTGTGTGTGCGCGGGCAGGTGGTGCTGCCGGACCTGGCGGTGCTGCGGCTCGGCGTGTACGTGTGTACGTGTGTATGTGTGTGTGCGCGGGCAGGTGGTGCTGCCGGACCTGGCGGTGCTGCGGCTCGGCGTGTACGTGTGTACGTGTGTATGTGTGTGTGCGCGGGCAGGTGGTGCTGCCGGACCTGGCGGTGCTGCGGCTCGGCGTGTACGTGTGTACGTGTGTATGTGTGTGTGCGCGGGCAGGTGGTGCTGCCGGACCTGGCGGTGCTGCGGCTCGGCGTGTACGTGTGTACGTGTGTATGTGTGTGTGCGCGGGCAGGTGGTGCTGCCGGACCTGGCGGTGCTGCGGCTCGGCGTGTACGTGTGTACGTGTGTATGTGTGTGTGCGCGGGCAGGTGGTGCTGCCGGACCTGGCGGTGCTGCGGCTCGGCGTGTACGTGTGTACGTGTGTATGTGTGTGTGCGCGGGCAGGTGGTGCTGCCGGACCTGGCGGTGCTGCGGCTCGGCGTGTACGTGTGTACGTGTGTATGTGTGTGTGCGCGGGCAGGTGGTGCTGCCGGACCTGGCGGTGCTGCGGCTCGGCGTGTACGACGAGAGCGGCAAGCTGCTGGGCCAGCGCATCCTGCCGCTGGACGGGCTGCAGGCCGGCTACCGGCACATCTCGCTCAGGACCGAGGCCAACTTCCCCATGTCGCTGCCCATGCTCTTCTGCAACATCGAGCTCAAGATCTACGTGCCCGACGGCTTCGAAGGTACGCCTCGCTGACACCGAGTCCACGCTCTCAAACATTAAGGAAACGAGTTTAAAGTAAATAAATAGTTTAATAAAAGTAAAAAATTATTAAAACACATCTAATCGCTAAGACAGCGCAATCGAATCTAAATCATGCACCCACTCTCACCGTTCATTCACAAAATAGCTTCCAGTCATTCTATCCGCTCTTTTGCATCAATCTTTCGTCCGCAGTACCACCATCTCATTCCCACATGTATGTATATCTCTTTATCGTACATATAACATAAAATAAATGAACACAAACACCAACACACAACAACAACAACAGACAAACAACAATAACATTGTAAGGGACTGAAAAAAATGTAGTTTCATTAACAGTCTGCTACTCGACTAGCCTCCTTCGGTCATCAGCAGCTGTCCCGGCGCCTCGGCTCTGTCCCGACCGGACATAAACTACAAAACCAGGCCCCACTCTGCCGTCGTCGGCGTGTAGCATAATAGCGGCCAGTAATGGATTTTCATACATATTTTACTGGCGTTAGGCCGGCTAAGAACTCTAGAAATGTACCACTTGGTGTCTTCTTTTTTTAAAGTAATGCGATAATTTTATTAACTTCTATGTTTGAGAAAACACTCTTGTGTCTAACATGAAGACCATGGGGGAGCAGACACCCCGGAGGACCCAGACCCCGGGGGACACGAACAGGGCGTCAGAAAGTCCAGTGATATTCGTTCTCAGAACAGATTTACCAAGTCAATCGAGCTGTTACTACTTAAACAATTGGATACAAAACGCCTACGAATTGAGAAAATTAGAGCATTATTTTTTTAGTAAGCCTGTCTCCGTTGTTGCGGGCATGTCCTTGTTTGGTTTTTCCTCATTATTCAATTATTAAGAATAGTAGGGTCCTTCCAAAACCGCAACCGACCGATTCCAAATGTCGTACAAATAAGACAGGGGATTACGACACTGTTTTGATCATTGATATTATCAGTTCGTGCTGCAATTGTCCCGTTTACTCTCCAATCAAGGCTATCCACGGACCAACCACCCTCTGGACACCAAATGTCAGGGCGAACGTTTCCGAAACGCATATGCTCATTTGCACCTATAAACATTATTAGCCACCTATCGCAGCTCACTTTCGACCAGATGACAAGCTACGAACCAATCACGACGCATTCCCCCGGCCCGCTCACCGCGGCTTTTTTCGTAATGACTTTCCAAGTAAATTATAGAAGATGCGGTGTCCAGAGGGTGGTTGGTCCGTCAGGCTATTGGATAGAGTGACAGCAACATATAATATTTAAAATACCTATTCTTCAAAAGCCTCTCTCATAGTGTTTCCTACAAAACCAATACCGTCATACGGAAAAAAGAGTTTTCTCCAATTTAAGTTATCTATATATATTCGGAATCAGGAAAAAAAGGCGGATTTTCAGCCAAATCCGAAAAAAAGTGCTAGATGCGTCTTTTTAGGGTTCCGTACCTCAAAAGGAAAAAACGGAACCCTTATAGGATCACTTTGTTGTCCGTCTGTCTATCTGTCAAGACCCTTTTTCTCTGGAACGCGTGGAGGCATGCAGAAATTAATATCAAATTCTCAAGCTTGCAGTCCCTTGAAGCTGTGAAAAAATCAACCTTCTAAGTCAACGCAATCAAAATATACAGTAATTAAAAAGGCCATTTCCATACAAATTGCCGATTTCCAAAGACCTAAAGGGTACTTCCAGATGTTCCAGAAACTTGAAATTTGGTATGAAGGTAGCTCTTATAGCACAACCACTCCGAAAAGTCTCAAAATCTTAAATTTTTATGTCTGTGTAGATTTCGCAGACCAATATAAGTTGACCCCACACTGCGTACATTTTGCTTAGGAGCAGGGCTCTGCTAACACTGGACTTCATAAAACACTGGGGAAAAGCGTTAAAATCTTTCCACGGAACCCTCGTGCGCGGGTCCGACTCGCACTTGGCCGGTTTTTTTCGTATGACGGCAGAATACAGAACAAGAAGTGTAGTGTAGGTGTCTCGTGTTAATGCAGCGCTTGTCCGCAGACTTCATGGCGGCGCTGTCGGACCCGCGGGCCTTCATGGGCGCCGCCAAGGAGCGCACCGACAACATGAAGCAGATGGGCATCGAGGAGAGCGGGCCCGAGAAGAAGGTGCAGATCGAGGACAAGAAGGAAGGTCAGACAAGAGCTTGTACTTTTTAACTCCCGACGAAAAAGAGGGGTGTTTTAAGTTTGACATGTGTGTCGGTGTATCTGTCTGTGGCATCATAGCTCCCAAATGCACTTTAATCAAGCTGGTTCTTAGCTAAGTTTCGTAAAAAAAAAGACTTCTAGTCATCCCATGAGGGACAGGCAAAGGAGGCTAAATCCATACAGCCACGTCTTGTTTATTTATTGTTTATTAATTAATTTAGTTTTTAAGTTTCTGTTTGGTTGCCCTGAAAACCAGCGTCAAACATCCCAGTCATGACATGCTGAGCGACAACCTGTTTGGTGTATTTTTGCTGTTACGTTACTTATAATGTTTTTCTGTACCTACTAATCTGTAACTATGTTTGTTCGGGTGGAATCTTGCAAGTTAAATTTGATCTACTTGGATTTAGCTTAAATTTTGCGTACCTACTTAAGTAGTTTTTCGTAAGTTCAATGACAATGCAATAGTCCGGTAGTGAAATTCTGGTGGTGCGGCCAGGATCGTCTCCACAGGCATGGCATCGAGCTAAAGTACAGTTTTTGTTGCCAATTTTGTGGTGCTAAAATTAGTGCCAGCGATATACCCGCTGTTCCTGTCTCAATTTTTTTCCAAAGGACGTAGTGTTTATATTATGGATTAATGACGACGTGTTTTTTGAAGCGAATATCGACGGTCAGTGGACGTGACGTCTCTCTGACGTCAAGGCGGTCGTTATGACGTCAATCTACTAATAACAATTTCTTGCCGAATGAAGTATCTCGTATGTTTATTGCGGTCATAATAATTATTTGAACGTTCCATTCCAGTGGAGTTTGACCTCATTTAAACAATGAATGAATTTCATGGTTATTTCAAAGTTTTTGCGATTTTATGCGTGCGGGTAAAGTGACATACTATATGTATTGTAATGGCGTGTATGAAGTTCGCAATCCGCACTGGGCCTGCGTGGGAACTAAAACCCAAGCTTTCTCATTGTAAGAGAAGGCCTGTGCCCAGCAGTGGAAAGTAAATAGGCTGATGATAAAAAAAATCTACTAGGAATTTCGTCTATCGAAATGGGGAACACATCTGTGAAGCATCACTATGCCGGCCTGTCTGCCACTGATGTATTATATTGTAAACAAACACTAGAGAACTACAGAAACACTCGGATATATGAATGCTTATGCATTATTTAGGTATGTTATGTAGTACGTACATGTTAAACGAGCAAAATAAATCTTTGGCCTCAACCGTAATAAGATTAATTAGTAAGTCTAACTTAGCTTGGCGGACTTTCCTCTGGGAGCGAGAACACTGCGCGCCAAGGCTCTGCTCGCGCGACTAGTAGATGCAGCTGACAGCACAACTAGCCTAAGATTAAAGCTCTAGCTGTAAACGCGGGATCATAATAAATAAATTGCACATACGATGATTTCCCAGTAATACTTATACTAGTTCCTGCCACAGAACTCCATGATAATGGTAATATAATAATAAATAAATAATAATAAATGTCATGGGACAAATTGACACCAATTGACCTAGTCCCAAACTAGGCAAAGCCTGTACTATGGGTACTAGACAACGGATAAACATACTTATATATATAAATAGATACTTATGTACATATTGAACATCCAAGACCCGAGAACAAACATTCGTATTCATCATACAAACATCTGCCCCGACCGGGATTCGAACCCGGGACCTCAAGCTTCATAGTCAGGGTCGCTAACCACTAGGCCATCCGGTCGTCAACTAACTCTTATCATAATCGTCGTATAACTTTCATTGCAAAAAGGTTCCTCTACCTACCCTGTAATTTGCACTTTGTTTTATATGACAAGGAAGGCAAACGAGCAAATGGGTCACCTGACAGTCTACGAGTAGGTACAACCTTCATCATCATCATCATCATGTCAGCCTCAAGACGTCCACTGCTGGACGGCGGCCTCCCCCGCGGCTCTCCACTCAGCCCGGTCTTGTGCTGTCCGCATCCACCGCGGTCCCGCGACCTTTACCAGGTCGTCGCTCCATCTTGTTGGAGGCCTACCGACAGCGCGTCTCCCGGTCCGCGGACGCCGGGGCGGAGTGCAACCTTGTTATCTTGAAAATAAGATTAAAGACGACAATAGGGACTAAAAATAAAAGAGAAGAAATTAAGTATGTTTGTTTCCTTTTATTTCACAACATTTTGTCAGGCAAGAAACAGTTTTGCTGATATGTTTTGGCTGGTCACTCCAGATTTTTAACCCAGGGCTGTAATATTTTAGAAATAGGTATGTTTATGTTATGTGCAGATCGAGAATAGCCGTGAAATCATAATTTATATCGAAATGGAGCGTAACTGGCTCGTGCGTCTACCTAAAAGATATTTTCAGAAGCTTCGCGAATGGGTTGGAGTGTCGGGGATAAGAGGGTAGCGGTGGCGGAAAAAACGTTATTCAAAACTGGTAATCGCCCATTGATCGGAATTCTACGTAACAAAATTATTAATACATTAAGTATTACAAATACATTTGAGCATTCAGCACTCACATCACATCTCACATTCCTAAGTGCGCACAGTATTTTTAAAAAGTTATGCAACGTTTGGGTTCCATGTATTAATTAAGATAGATATACAGGGCGTTACATTGAACGTAATACAACTCTTGTTTTTTAATTTCGTCTCCCTGATGCTAAACGCCTCTACTAGGTCTCGTGTTGTTAAAGTCATCTTAATTAATTAATATTGCTGTTTAAATTTTTCCTGTATTTTTGGTCTCATCGTGGTTACCCTAATTAGAGAGTTTGAGAAAAAAGTTTGAATCTAGTTTTGTATGAACACTTACCTTTTTGCTTACCTAGGTTGATAATTTATGAGTAAAATTCATTCTGACACATTACTGAAGTTATTTCTCATAACAAACCAGCATTTCGTTTGATTCTTTATTGTCGCAGTTTAATTTTAAACAGAAGTCATGCCTCTTGCTTATCCGTTTACTAATATTCAGCGATCAGTGATGGTAGAACCTTATTTCACATCGCAGAGTACGATGAGGGCACAAGAACTATTTTACGAGCGATACCCGGAGAGTCCAATCCCCACTCGTCAATTGATCAACACAAGTTTACAGAATTTGAGAGACTATGGACAGTTTACGGTCCCAGCTCATGCCCAAGGTAGAGGCCGACGTCCAAGGTACTCAGGGGTTTTTAGAACACGAGTACTTAGGTATTTTATCCGCCACCCAGAAGCCAGCACCAGAGAAGCCGCGGCACGATTTGGTACAACCCACATTTTTATTTGGAGACTTTTGAATGCCGAAGGATTACACCCGTTTCACTTTCAACGGGTGCAAGATATTGTCTTAGCAGATTATCCCATCAGGAGAGTACGGTTTTGTCGTTGGCTATTACAAAACCAACACCTTAACATTTTATGGTCAGATGAAGCTACCTTCACCAGAGTAGGACTGTTTAACATACACAACAAGCACTGGTGGTGTGATGTCAATCCTCATGTGACACGGCGAGACTCGTTTCGAAAACGCTTCTCAGTTAATGTTTGGGCGGGTATGCTCAACAATTATGTCATAGGACCTTATTTCATTGAAGGTAATTTAAATGGAATTAAGTACGAAGCCTTTTTAAGAAACGAGTTGCCAATGCTGTTGCAACAAATTCCCGAACAAAATTTGCAAAACATGTACTATTAACAAGACGGAGCTCCAGCACATTTTTACCTGCGGGTTCGGAGTTACCTGGACCAAGAGTTCCCTGGACGTTGGATAGGACGCAGTGGTCCAGTGGAATCGCTGCCTCGTAGCCCGGATCTAACTCCTTTGGATTATTTTTTGTGGGGTGAGCTCAAAAGACTGGTATACAAACGAGAGTCTGATACTGTTCTGGAGCTCCGTCAAAAAAATAATCCAGGCGTTTGAGGTAGTAAAAACCAACGAGTTCGTACTCGGGAGAGTGCAAAGAAATCTTCGACGACGTGCAGAGCTATGTGTTTAGGAAGGAGGTGGACATTTCGAACACTTGCTGGAGTACGTTTGAACTTAACAGTTAATTTTACTTTCTAATAAAAAAATATTTTAAACAGATATCACTTGTAGCTCCTTGTCATTTGTGTTGATGTTTTGACACACTGATAACAGATAACAAAGCTTGAGGAATAGATACGTCAAGTAAACGTGACGTCATGATGGGTGACCACACTAGGAGATTTTAATTTCTTTATTCTGTTAGCAATTAAGCAAAAGTTAATTACGACGTATTTTAATAACTCAATTCGTGTATTTTGTTCTCTGGCGTTAACTGAGCCGGAATTACTTAATTTGTACTACGTTCAATTTAACAACCCGTATAAGTACGTATAAGTACGCTAGATAGAGTTAATATCAAATTTTTAATTGTGTCAAAAAATACGCGCTTTTTTGACGGTATATTAAATTCCAAATCAATCCGACCTTATCTATAGAAACTTGTAAAAGCAAGCGACGGTTATATAAGAAATGAATCTTGACTTAACAGACAGATAAACAGACAGACTAACCCATGAGTGATCCCATAAGCGTTTCCTTTTCCTCTACAGTTACGAATCATGTTTGCAAATATTGTTGTTTGAATAAAATCGCTTGCGCTTTTTAATTGGGTCGTGGTTTAAACAAATAAATGTTTCTGGGATTCACTGCAGTTCATTCGCGTAAAACTTCAGTCTGTAGAAAGTGTTTGGAATCTGTGGCGAGTTTTCCTGTTAGAGTAGCAAGGTTTTATAAAATTAAAATTTTTAATAATCCTCGTTTTAATTTAATGAAAAAGTTTTAGAACCTTAATTTAGTGTCTGAAAATGCTAAGATACAAGGGTACCGTGAAAGTTGTAAGAGGTATGTATGAAAGATACTGGATAAATTAACCAACTTAGAAAAGTTGAAAAACCCCCGGCATTGTCATTTCAAAGTTCAATATTTCAAAAACGGGTGACCCGATTTTAATGAAACTTGGCTGGATTAAAGTAGCTTTCGATTAAAAAACCGCATCGAAATCGGTCCATCCTTTTGGGAAGTAACGATGCCACAGAACGATACAAAATGCACGTGTCAAACTTGTAACACCCCTCTTTTTTGGGCTGGGGGAGTGTTTTTTAGAGACAGTTATTAACTGTACTTAGGTATATTGAATTATGTTCTGCCTATTTTTTTAATAATATTTCAAATGACACACCAACTTCAAATTTTATTGGCGACATATTAGAGACATTTTATAATATTGAAGAGTTGAGGGAAAACAGTTGCTTCAAAATTGTCAAGAACTAGTTAGACCTCATTCGACATTAGTGGGTTGTCGACTCGCGGTAACCCTCATTGTCTTTTTACGGTACTTGTTTGAAAATAACAAAGTACTTTCTAGCGTAAACTATATTTGCTAGGCCCTTAATTCACCATCTTTGCTATTGTCACTTCTATATGACAATTCGAACTACATTGCTTTGATGATATGCAGCGCGCTAAAACAAAAGCTCTTCAAGTCAGCAGGCCCCTATTATACCAACTTAACAATTGTCAGTTTTCATTAGGCTATTCTAATCTTTTTTGAAAAGTGGCAAAAAATTTTAATCGTTGTTCCATTAGACCGTAAAAAAATATTGCATTTTTGTGGGATTTAAAACACTATAAAAACTTAATTTTAAAACGAACTTCTCATGAACAGACGAAAACGCTGCCGGCCATGATTTTCTATAGATTATCTGTCGTGACTTGTGACGTCACATAGTTTGTAAACAAAGTGAGAATAAAACAAAATCACATTCGAAAGTGATACGCGGATGACGTTTAGTCAGTTGTTTCCGTTGCTTACAAATTCTTTGACGTCACGATCATGGCCCAGAGTGTTTTTGACGTTTCAAATTACAGATTAAAAAATACATTTTTAAATTTAATTTCCACGACATTATTTTACTGTTACGTTTTAAAATTATCGTATTTAGGTTCGCTAGACCTAATACTATATGAAATGCTTATATTTTTTATTATTTGTGATATGATCCACTAGCCTAACTGCTGCCGACTTGAAGAGCTTTTGTTTTAGCGCGCTTCATATTGTCAAAGAAACGTAGTTCCAATTGTCATTGAAAACTGACAATTGTAGAGTTGGTGAAAATAGGGGGCTGGTACAGGAGGTTGCTTTACTTCATCTTGAACCTTCAGAACCGCCGCTAGTGTTCGAGCCCATCACCGTGGAGTCCCTCCGCCAGGAGAAGGGCTTCGTGAAGACCGGCCGCAAGCAGCAAAAGGAACTGGACGCCATGCGCAAGCGGCAGGCAAAGGAGAAGGCCGCCATGCAGAAGCAGCAGTGCGGCGCGCTCGAGAAACTCATCAAGGGGAAGAAGTGAGCTCATTAACTATGCTTTGATCGGCGATGTGAGACCAGGGGAGCGATTTTTATAATAAGCTTTTCATTCATTGAGTTAGTAACAATTGAATTCAAAACACTTAATTTAGTACCTATTAGTAAATCGGTTAGGTACAATTACATACATACATACAGTCCCGCCTGTTTCCCGGAGGGGTAGGCTGAGACCACGGACTTCCACTTGCTACGATCCTGACATACAACCTTTGCTTCCCTTAATCTCATAACATTCATCATACATGCTCTCCGATTTCGGGTACTCCTGACCTGTCCTTTTTCCAAAATATCACCGATTTGATCGGAGTACGTTCGCCGAGGTCTTCCCTTTCCCACTTTTCCACCCACTCCCCCTTCATACACCCTTTTTGTAAATCTGCTTTCACTCATTCTCTCTACATGCCCAAACCATCTTAACATACCCTTCTCAATTTTCGTCACTACATCTTCATTCACACCGCACTTTTCTCTTATCGTATTATTCGTCACTCTATCTCTCAAAGTCACACCACACATACTTCTCAACGCTCTCATTTCCACTGCATTCACTCTACTTTGGTGTTTCTTTTGCCACACCCAACTTTCACTACCATACATAAGTGTCGGTACTGAACACTCCTCTATTTACTGCCAGCCGTGCTTTTCGTGACACTTTGCGGCTACTCATAAAGGCGTGGAGTGCCCCATTCACTCGATTTCCAGCATTCACTCTCCTTTCAATATCTTCCTCATACTTACCGTTCCTAGTAAACAAAGTCCCCAGATACACAAAATCATTCACTTGTTCCAACCTAACTCCATTGACCTTGATTTGACAATCTGACATACTCTCATCCCTTTCAAATACCATCACTTTGGTCTTACTTACATTCATTTTCATAGGTACAATGATAATTGTTCAATTAAAAAATTAATTCAATTAAATACAAAATTCACAATTAAAATCAAATTTAAATTATTTATTTCTGCGCGCGTGAGTCATGCAGCAGTTATACAAATATAGGCCATCTAACCTATCCGCGATCATATTCAGAATGCTGTTGGGGCTGGCCCGCACTCTGCGCACAAGGGATGTGGATCGCTTGCGCATAGTGGCTTAGAAGCAGACTACCCGCGCCTCCGCGAACATCCCTGACGCACTACAGAATTTAGGCAGCCCCACCAGCACTCTGAACGCATTATTAAACTGAATTCAATTTTTAAATCTCACTTGGTGACTAAATTCTCATCCACGACATTGATATCACTATTTGCCAAAAGCCTTATTTTTTAATGTCATAAGTACCCGTCTACTAACATACAGCTAATTTGCGTTTCTGTCGTAGACAAAGCGAGTCAACATAGTGGATTGAGGTTGGCTGTCACTGCCAGTGGTCAAGAAGTCACTCAGTGATCTCTTTTACGAGTGGGTGAGGGCACTCGTATTTGATATCATGGGCATGAGAATTTTAGTCACCGGTGAGATTCAAAAATCGACCCCTCGACCTGTTTATGGGGAAGGCACCTCGTTTGCCCAAAATTCAATCGCCATAACCGTATATATGATATGCCATATATAAGGGTTCCGTTTTCTGCCATTCTGGCTACGGAACCCTAAAAACGAGAAACGTCAGGACTCGCACGTGCCCGGTTTTTTTAAAGGAAACTGACTTTCAAGTTTCAACCCCCCTGGCAGCAAGGAGCAGCTCAGCAACGACGCAGCGTTCCGCAAGCTGGTGACGGAGCAGTCGGCCGCCTGGAGCGAGCTGGTGGCGCGCCACCGCCTCGAGGACTGGGGCTGCGCGCGCAGCCGCCTCGACGAGCAGCGCGAGCTGCTGCGCAAGATGATGGAGGCCACGCAGCAGCAGCAGATGAAGCAGCTGGAGGCCAAGCACGAGAGGTATGCTGTGTGCTGCTCCGGCGGGAGACCGCGCCAACATCACGACGTTAACCCTTTTTTTTATAAATGAAAATAAAACCGCCTTCAAAAAACACCTTAGAAAGAAAAACGTAAAATAATCCTCTAAAATAGTAATAAATAAATAAAATAAAATGCATTTATTTCGGACAACAGAAACTAAAGCCTACATTTTTATGGCCTACCTAGCACTAAGTAGCAGAAATATAAAGTCGGTGCGGTGCGAGCGGAATATTCTTGAAATTTATTGAAACAGTGACATATTTACAATAACAGATTTCCTAAATTAAGTTTTGCACAACAACAGTTTCAGTTTCACCGTACATAATTTTTACAAATAATGTTTACCCGTGTCACCTACACTAGGCTGAGCCTGTATCGTAGGATTACACATTTGAACTTTTGACTGATACAAAAGGTGTCATACACACGCCAAGTTGGCATAACGTCAACGCGGACGTGAACCTTAAGCATACGCCCGTAGGTCGCATTTACACTGTGCCGCCGGACGCCTATAAGCGTTAGTGTGGCGTCGTAGGTGCGTCGGCCCGCGACGCCTTTAGGCGTTCTTGGCGTTCAACGGCTTCTAAACGGGCAACTTTTTTCTGCAATATGTCACCGGCAACTATTGCTGTCTGACTCTTATTATGAAAGTTAGACAAAGATGCCTGTAGTTGCCGGCCACATGTTGCAGCAAAAATATAGCCCGTTTAGAAGCCCCCGACATGAGACATGACGTACATGGCGATAGGCTAGATGCAACGTAGGAATAGCCTGACAGACCTAACTTTTTGTTGACGATTGCACAGAACTTTTCTTGTTGACCGAGCGAACGAAGTGAGCGAGTGTCTCCATTTCAGCTCGGACAAAAATGCTTTCGTATGTCTGTCCGCCGTCTGTCCGACTGAGGGTCGAATGTTGCGTCACGTAAAATCGAATAGTAAACGTTGTCGAGTTTGTATGACGTTTGGAACAGCGCCCGCCCGTGAGCGTATTTGGAACTAAAATTTAGTACAAGGTTTCTCGTTCTCGATTCGATAACCGTAACGTTACGCAGCATTCGTAAAGTCGTGCTCGACCCTCTTCTCGTCTACAAGTTGGTGAAATTTTTTAGAATGTTTTTAAAGACAAGAAAAAAACCAAAAATTTTCAAAAATAACTCTTACTTCGTGTAATTTTGTGATCAGGTTCGATAATCATACAGAAGTTTTTGTCCATTCCTTTTTTGTTATTTTTTTTTAAGAAAAAAGAAATTATTAAATAAAAATTACTAGATCTCCGTGAAATTTTGTGAGCCGGTTCGCTTAATACTTAAATAGATTGTTTTTGTCGAGTCGTTCTTTGGATTTTTTTTTATTAAAAGGGGCTCGAGCAATTCTCTGATGTGTGCCTATGAGCCTATTATCTTCTCTTTTTAGGGAGCTGAAAGAAATGAACGGCCGGCAGGCCAAGATTAGCATGGAGACCAGCAAAGAGGTCGCCAACGATAAGACACTCAAGACCAAGCAGGAGAAAGACCGCCGTCTGCGCGAGAAGAAGCAGAACAACACCAAGAAGTTCATGGACGAACGGAAGGTGAGGTCTTCAATATCCTCAGGGGTGACAGCCTTGAGATTATCTTTGGACTGGATTTATCTCATACAATGACAATTCGAAGAAAAATCAGTTAAGCAGCTGGACTTGAACCAGCAGCCTCGGTAATCCGTACCACGCTCCACCAATTTTTATATTAATAATAATAGAAGGCGGTACTCCTGGACACGGCTCGGATAGTCAGGAGGTTCCTCTCTCTGTCGCCCTGACCACCGGTAGCTTAAGCCCCGACTCGCTGCCGGTGGCACCCTAGGTTAGGTTTTTATAATGTTTTTATATTTTGTATTAATATTGTTTTATTACTTTTTATATGAATATTGTGAAAACCTAGCCTAAGATTGCAATAAATATACGATAATAATAATATATTTTAATAATAATATATTTATTAGAATAGTAACAATTAGTACATAGCGAAATGTGAAACGATGTCACCTGCAAAAGAATGAAACTGTGTCGCAGATTACAACGCCCCCCTCCATATACGGAAAAGGAAAAACAAATAACCAAAGACTACAATATCAATCTCAATCTAATATTCCTTAGTTATATTATTTAATATTATTTAGTTTAAGCTTAGATTTAATGTCATTGTAAATTGCTTTTATTATGTAAATAAAGTATATATTCCTTGACAATTTTAAAGTAAAATCGAATAAAAAGGAAACATGATTATTTATCCTTGTGCGTGTGCATGTGGGTGCGTGCGTGTGTGTGTGTGTTGTGTGTGTATGTGTGGGATGTAAATGCGTGAGTTTATGTGTGATATCCGTGAGTGTGATGTAAGTACTTAGGAAGCAATAACGAAATGTTCCTCCTTATCCTCATACGATAATGACAGCAACCATTTGCTACACTTCAGTTTGCATTCGCGGAGAGTAAGTGGGTAAATATCTATTAAATTGACAACATTTCATATTTTTGAGACAATTTGATTAATTGCCTGCAATCTACTTTGAAAGAGGAGTAAACCTACGATTTTAAATTTTCATTAGGATTTGTAATTCATTTATTAAAAGGTACTTATTCCAAAAGGACGTAACTCCGAAACTACGCTAGGATGGATCAATTGCCTTTGTCTTGTCACGATCAAAAAAACAAAACCCAAGATGTCAAATCTGACATTGTCAAACAAAATATGTGTCATGTCAAATTATTGTTGTGCTTGTGGTTTGTTTGAAAAAGGCAAAGGTATTACACCCATTCTTGCGTAGTTTTGGTAGAATTGAGAATTTTATTTTATTCTCTTGTATTTAAAAAAATAAGTAACATAATTTTTTTATAAACATAGTGGTGTGTTTAGGAGGCAAAGCCCTTTCGATACCTATATTAATTTTCAGGTGTGAAAAATATGAAATATTGACAATTAAGTCATTAACTGGCTGAACCCAACGATTTTTTCATTGCGTCTTGTCATATTTTATTTGGAAGATCTCCCTTCAGCGCCATCTATGAGTAGCTTAATCAAGCGACTCGTAAGGAACTTCTACAGTTACGTATTAGGCGAGAGATATGGATCTATTTTCTGAATCGATGAAAATAATCCATTTGTTGATTATTTTTGTTTTTATTTTCTGCCACTTCTCGAGAAGGACGAAGTACTATCGAACCAACTGAATCATGACCCAGGTGGAACCTATTCGTAGAAAATGTCATGGTGACATCGCATTGCTTGCCTGACAAGGAAAATCATTGACGCTTACTGTGAGAACGTTCTACGGTGGATTAGGATTAGGAATTAAAAGGTTCGGCTATTGTCAAAATGTGTACCAAACTCTCACACAAATGTCTAAAACACGCACTCAATCAAGAGAGAGACCCTGTGCAAATTAATGTCAAATTGTTGGCAGAGGGGAAATCTGTTTACGACCAGCTTTAACCAGGTTTCCTGTTTCATAACGGTTGGCCAGTGCCGTAGCGCGGGGGGGGCGGGCACATTTCAAAGAGGGTGCTCAGGATCTTAGGTGGGATTAGGAATCTTTATAAAACGAGCCAAAAAAAAAGGATTTTCTTTCCAATTGATAAAAATGGGGAGGCGACACAAACCCACACCACACTGCGGCTTGTAACTACTACAAGCGGAAGCCTCTTTTCAACTCCTTGCATTAGAAAGAGACTTCCGCTTGTATTACAAGTTACAAGCCGTCATGCAACAGTTCCCAGGTTATTGTCGATAATTAACGCCTCTAAGTGTAAGTGGCTTATTTATTTGTACTGACCCGTTGTTTGTTTGTGTGCGCAGACGCAGACGATCAAGCAGAACCGCGAGAAGGAAAAGCTGAAGGTCACTCACGACAAGCAGATGGATGAGCTGTCGAAGGACGTCGATAACGTGAGACCATTGCTTTTCAATACATGGCTAAATTAAGGCTTCGCTCCCGTGGCAGAACTCTCTATCCCGCGGGAATTTTGGAAAATCCCGCCTTACCCCGGGCGTACATTATAAACGGAATCTCTATGCCAAATTTCAGCTTTCTAGGTCCAGGGGTTTGGGCTGGGCGTTGATCAGTCTGTCAGTCAGTCAGGACTTATCTTTATATGTACATATTTTTTTTAACATTAATTAAACACTAATTTACTTACGTAAAGACACGTTGGTAAGGGATCAATGCCAAAATTCGGGCTGTCATATTATTTTTTATTAAATTGGAAAAATATTATGGGCCAGTAACCCGAATTTTCAAATAAGAATTAAACATTTAAATCGAGTTATCTGTTAATATTTTTTTCGAATGATAATAAAATGTATTCACCACGTGTTCCTGTCCGCAGCTGATCGAGATGTACAAAATGGAGGAGTCGGAGTTCGACATGGCCAGTAAAACGGAGTTCTATGCATGAAAGTACCCCGACATTGCTCCCCTGTTCGAGCAATTGTCCTGAGACAGTGCCAGTGAAGTGATCTCTTCATCACGATTAATGTATATTACCTCCGATTAATTCCATGTGAAGTTCGAAGTAATTATTCTGGTGAATATAATATTAATTTCAGGTTTTGATGCAGATTTCAGTGCCTATATTGATAGATAGTTACCTAAAGTATCAACCTTACCTTCCAAAGAAGCGAAAGTTTTTTCTGATTGTCTAGTTATTTTGATTAAGTATATTATTATTATGGTTATGGAATGTTGTAACTAAATGGTACCTAAATAAAAAAAATAGATGGATAAGATAATTGTATTACATTATAATAATCGACATTGGAACGACAAAATTAACAAGGAAAATTATTGAACTGAAGTTAAATGTTTCGGCCTTTTGGATTTTCGAAATTAATTATTGTAATAATATTTAATGTCCATATAGTTCAGTTCTTTCTACGGGTAGTGGTAAATTTAGGCTTCAGTAATATTCTACTCTCATTTCATCATTATCACTTTCATGCGATTATTAACAAAATAATCAATAATTTTATTATTGTAACATAAGATTAATGTAAACAGAATCTTTTTTACCCCATGACATTGCATATATGCAGAAAACGATTTATATTGTACTATAAGCACTAAATTATATCGAATGAAACATTAATTTACGTATATAAACGTTGGTAAGGGATCAATGCCAAAAATGTCTCAAGAAAATAATGTTAAAGCTGTGAAACTATACCGTAATTAAAAATAGTGGTTAATTCAACGTGAGATCACTAAAACACACGTCATCATCATTGAGCTAGAGATCGCCAACATAACAGATCTCATGAAATACAGTTTACTCCAACAAATGTAAATTATCTAAGAGTATATATTATATATAAATTATTATATTATACTATCATTCCATTCCAATTTTATACTCTCGTACATGTCTCGTTGCTAGTGGACCAAAGTATTCTATTTCAATAACTGAATATTAACTTTTAGTTACAGTAACTTTTGTAATAAGTTTAATCATAAGTAATATTTGGTAACTGATAACTATAATTACCTAATTATAAGCCAAAGATATTTAGGATAATTCAAAAAAATATTTGACGTAATTTGATTTCAAATCAATTATTAGGTAGGAGGACTCTTGATGTCAATATTGTATAGATATATTTTAAATATTTTTTTTTATTGTATCTTTTTAAAAGTGTTGGCCAAACGAGTGGCTTGCGTAGTGTTAACCGTTTAGGTGTCTATGAGAGGTACCTACCTGTTGATTTCTAGTCAATTTTATTCATAGAATAAAGTCACATGATGTAAGTTCAATTGTCTCATAAAATTAAAGGTGTATCAAACACTCGTCAACCTATGGCTTTACCATGATGTGGTAGACATTTAACACAAGATTGGATGCATTACTTACGTAATAAATATGTAGAAAATCCTTAGCAAGTTAAAATCGTTATAATGATAATAAAATCCTTTCGTATATTTATTCTAAATATTAGACTTAAAAAAAAAGATAGTGAGAATAATTCATAAGTGTTTCTTAATGTATTGAAAATGTATTTCAAAAGTTTACAATTATTAATCAACATTATGTTGTAAATTAATATTTACGATTGCACTCTATTAACTTTGATAATAAAATTGTATAGGTATTACGAGAAAACATTGTCAAAAAAAATCTTATCGTAGTTGTTGGTGAAACGAAATTTAAACAATTTTAAACTAGCTAGTTTTTTGGAATTGTGATAATGGGGGTATTTAATGAATTGGCCTATTTATGTGAATTGAAATTTCACGAGCTCTAGAAAAAGGTTCAGCCATTGATGACGAAACTTAGGACGGGGATAGTGTCAATAACTTTTGGTGTTGAAGTTGTTTTTACTATAATTTATTATTTTCATTAGCACTAAGAGCTTGGTATTTAAGTAAGGCACTTTCAGTACAGTATGTATTGGGCACTCTGTATTTCGTATTTTGATTGCATGCTGTATCACCTGTGTAGCATTAAGGGTCAAAAGTAAAGCATATATTCTAAATTCATTGTATTGTATCTATTGAACATAGTTAAACACATTGCTCTAAATATATACTGTTGAGGTTTATGTGACAAAATGAATTTCCAGAATCACTAGCATTTTGAATTTACCATGGGTTTGGAGTTATATCTATTCCTTTTTTACTATTAAAGTATGAAAGGAATGTGTATAGCACTCGGCTACAGATAATGTTATATCACAGACTAGGCAATCCTAAATGTTTTTTGTTTGGCAAAGGCAGAGATTTCTACCTGCTGTTGGTAAAACATAATGCCATTCAGAGTGGTTAGCAGAAAGGGACACATATTGCAGGCAAATTGCAGTCTCCCAAGCTAGCCGTGCAGAAGTACTTAATCGTCGGAATACAAACTAGCTATAAAAACATGTTATATCCAAAGATTTATTTATTGTTTAAAGTACAATAATTAAATTAAAACATTTTAAACACATCACTGACTATTATTTAACATTTAGGAACTACCTACATTACAGATATTTTTTGTTTTATGATGATTTGATACTCCTGATTTTTTTCCTCTCCTTGTAAACACTTTGTGCCCGTACTGAAAAATAAAACATTTTTCAATTCAATGAGGGTTTTTTTTTAATTATGGTTTTCACCCTTGCTTCTATGGCAAGGAGTGTTTTGCCAATGGCAATGTTTAGATATTACA
The DNA here is from genome assembly GCA_963691665.1 of Clepsis dumicolana. Taxonomy (NCBI): domain Eukaryota; kingdom Metazoa; phylum Arthropoda; class Insecta; order Lepidoptera; family Tortricidae; genus Clepsis; species Clepsis dumicolana. Next base: position 13,205,903 of record OY829520.1, on the reverse strand, counting down.
CATGTGACATGTGAGTCAAAAATCTGCTGGGTTCATCAGTGTTGAGTGAGGTCTGTCAATTTCCACCAATAATAGGCCAGGAGCTTGTCTCTCGTTGTACGAAAACGACAGAATTCACTTTACACTAGCAATCCTAGCGGATTTTTGACTTCATATGCCCTCATTCAGTCTTAAAGTAATGGAGTATCTTTTTAAATTTTTATGTTTTTCCCCTTAGTCAATTAAAAAAAAAAACATTCTTTTTTTTCTGGTTTTCTGTGTATTCTAGTGAGTATTGAAATTTATAATTATAATTACAATATCTTCTAAAATTTCGTATACTTAACCAATATGCATATATGATGCATCTTTGTTCCATCATACCTAATACCTATTTTTAATATAACCAGTGAGTACAGGTGCTTCTGGTAAGAATGCAGTACCATACGCCATCAATCATAAGTAATATAGTTACCTAAAGGGTTAGTCTATTTAGCCAATACTATGAACTTATATAAATGGTAATAAATATTAAAGATTACTTACTGTAGGGATCGAATCTTATTAGCTCGAGTTTTTCCGCCAACCGCTCCCGAATAGATATAAACTTGTGTCCAGATACCATGCTCTCCATTAACACCATAATATGCCTGAAACAACAAATGGTAAGTTAATAAAGTATTGATAAATTATCGAAAACTTTTGACTTAGATGTATCATGATTCTTTGATTATTTTGAGTACTTACTTGCTCTTCGCTTTCTTAAATAAAACATTTGTAAGAAACATTATTACTTCAGAGTCTCAAATTTATATCTTAGTATTTAATGTGGAATTTCACAAAATAAAAACAACCTCAACTAATGTGAAATAAGGACATTTACGATTTATGATATGACACCCTCCGCTCCGTCCGACAAGCAGACAGCATATGTCAGTGTCAGTGCTGTCCAGTGCTGCCAACCTTTGTTGCTAGAATTGTGTCAAATTTACCTTAAAATTACCATACAATAACGGTACACTCCGTTTTTTAAAAACAACAATTTATAAAAATACCATTTCTTCATCGGATTCACTTCGTTTCGTAACACGCAAAGTCATATTCGTGTTCATTGACTGACTTTGACAAGCAACAAAAGTTGGGCTGCCGCGATTAAATTGTACGTGTGCGTCGAACGGAACGGAAGGAAAAGATGCCTTCAGCCCCCAACTACGAAATTCAAAAATCGAAGTTCGTATCGTAGCTCACACTCGTATAACATAATATTAGCGTGAGCGGGACGGCACGACACGAAGTTCGAATTTTACACTTCGTATTATAGGGGCAGTTATTGCGTAAACAGAGTTTGTTTACGAGTTAGGTATTGCAAATTTTTATGAGTGTTTCATATTACCGTACATCTTGTAAGATTTTTAGTTCTGGTCTTAAAATTACCCTACATTTGTCACACGATAATTATTACGGTACGGGACATGAAACTACCGTACAAATACCGTAATTACCGTACGGTTGGCAACACTGGTGCTGTCCTGACAGTAAAGCAATGCCGCCACTATAAAATGATTATTTGGCCATAGACTATAAAACATCTGGTAGGAGTAAAATATGTTATCATTTCATGTTGACCAACATGCAGAAATATTATGGGCAAAAAAAATACATATGCTGACGGGTAACACGAAAAAAAATTCTTTGTCTGTAGGTGGCAAAAGTTTAAAAATAAAAACCACATAGACAATTTTTTTTAAAAATAATGCCACGTATGTGCAATGCAAAAAAGTAATTTAATTATTATTTGACAGCAAGAGATTTGCTACACGTGCAATTTTGATATTTCGTTTTAAAGTTCAATCTGTTTTTCGCTTGACAAAGCAAAAGTGCTGGGATTCTGGAAATGCAACAGAGTCCCTAGATACATTATCGAAGAAAAGGGCCCGATATCCTGGTAACATTCGAAAAACAAACTGCGATGATGAACTTGTGAACCGGCGTCGTTGGCGTTTTCGTGCGGCCACTATTTTTTGTGTTCGTTCTTTGTTCATTTACCGTGTCGCAAATGAAATAATCAAGCGGCAATAGTGTGAGTTTTACTAGTATTTTGTTTCCTTAGTGTAGTTTTAACAAATAGAGAACAATGAAAAACGAAATGAACGTGAAACGCGAAGAGAATGGCGGCGGCGACGCCAATAATTCCAATGTGTCACCGACGAAGCTGATGGTGAACTACATACCGGAGCTGATGACGCGCGACATGATGTACGCGTTGTTCTCGGCGATGGGCAAGATCGAGAGCTGCAAGCTGATCGCGAACCGCGGCTACGGCTTCGTGGAGTACGAGAAACACGAGGACGCGGAGAAGGCGCGCGCCGCCTTCAACGGCCTGCTCATGCAGGGCAAGACGCTAAAGGTGTCGTTCGCGCTGCTCAACCCCGAGAACAAAGCCTCGCACAAACCCGACACGGAGTCCAACTTGTACATCAGCAACCTGCCGCCCGACATGACGCTCGAGCGCCTCAACGTCATGTTCGGTCAGTTCGGCGTCATCACCAACAGCCGCGTGTCGCAGGGCATCGGCTTTGTGTGCTACGAGACACGCTCGCAGGCCGAGGAGGCCATCGCCGAGCTCAACGGCAGCACGCCGCTGCCGGGCGCCGGCGCCGTCGTCGTCAAGTTCGCCAACAAGCCCAACGCTAACAAGAACGCGCCGCGCCCTAGCCCGCGCGCCGGCGTGGCGCCGGCCCCGCTGGCCTACAACGGCGCTGCAGTGTTCAACGGAGCCTCGCCGGCCGCCTTCAACGGCACGAACTTGAGCGCGGCGTTCGGCGCGCGGCCGCCGGCGTTCGCGCCTGGTTTCCCGCAGGCGTCTCCGCCGCCGCTGCTGCCGTCACCCGGCAAGGCGCTGCCTTTCATCACCAAGGGCCAGCAGCGATTCAACCCCATGGCCGCGGCCAACCACTCGCCGCTGCCGCTGCTGGGCGCGCCCGCCAGCCCCGTGCCGATGCTAGGCGCGCCACCCGCGCCGCACCAGACCACAGTGTATGTATACAACATCGGAGAGGACACCGAAGAGCTTGCCCTTTGGCAGCTCTTTGGCCCCTATGGAGCCATCGACTCGATTAAGGTGATCAAGGATCCTGAGACCAAGAAAAACAAAGGGTTCGCGTTCGTGAACATGCGCGAATATGACGAGGCTGCGATGGCAATCCAGGCGCTCAATGGCTACACGCTCAATGGACAGGTTCTTTCCGTTAGCTTTAAGACACAGAAGCGAAGCAATTAGAATGTGAACGGACGTTTAGTACGCCGTCTCGTTTGTGATCGATCCGAGGCCGAAAGCTTAAAGAAAGATTCATTCCAATCTCAAAATATTTTTGTAGTCGAGACGCGAGATCCTCTATGTGCATTTCAGATTAGTCGCATAAGTATTTTTGTAAGATTTAACATAGTTTTATATTCGCGAGAGAGCGACATGACTATCTGTGAGTTGGTTTAGTTGCTTGACAGTATCATATATGTGTAATGTTTATTATCGTATGGTATTATATTATGAGCTATGTATGGGCCTGTCGCGCTGACCCGGGCCGCCGCCCGCCTTTACCCTCCAGGTATTTTATTTTGTGTAAAACAAACCATTGTATGTTTTTTACTCTTTAATAAATTTCATGTTTAAATAGAGTTTATTGTATATTTCTCTATTTTTTTTCTATATTCAATTTAATCCCCTCCCCGTTCGTCTCCTTATTTACTTACATTATTATACATAATAATATTTGTGGCAGTAGTTGTTTCATGTACCTAATGTAGTATATCCTAACTGTATTGTCCCGCGGCAGGTCGCTGTATTCTGCTTAAATATTGCATGTGTGTAGTGGAGATACAGAAATAAGTTTTATTTGTTTATGTTACTTCACGGGTTATGGCTGTCGTTATTGTTTGTTCGTCATTAGTTTCTAAATCTATATTATTTTTGGCGCAATCGCGTTCCGGGGTTCCGCAAACCTCGTGTAACGACAAGCTATTAATCACGCTATTTATTATGTGCTCGCTGCTCGCCACCGTGAGAAATATTGAGATAATGATCTGTACAATATTTTTATACCTACATTTAACATTATAACGTAAACTTTAAGCGGGAGTCAGTTAAGTGGAGTAGTTAGCCGCAAATAAGGACGTAATGATGAAGCCTTGAACAGCTTTTATCTAAGCGGGCATTAGGAAGTTGATAAGATTAAACTGAACTCAACAATCCTGTCCATTTGCGAAAGCCAAATTTTTATTAACGTGACTAGGAGACTAATTAGACTGCCACAATTAGTTATAGCGTAGGTGCCTTGCCTATCCCGGGTCTGCTTCGATATCCCTTAATCCATTGAGAAAAGTTGAAAAAATTATACATTTCTCTGTCCTCGACCTAACCTCACAAAGGACGCGAATAATTGTGAAAGCGACGTATTCACGAGGCGAGGCGTCATCCTTCTCAAAAGGTAGGTACCTATCGCCCAGGGCCTCTTACACGCTATACAGAAGCAAGTGAAACAGATGCTGTATCGCACACACGCATTTATTAAACAAGAGCGAGATACATCTTTCTTTGTAACCGCTTGTTCTGTATCGAATACATGATCCTTGGATCCTGTATCTATACCTATAAAACAGTACCGTGACTGACTGACAGACAACGCACAGCCTAACTAAACTACTGGTGCTAGAGACTTGAAATTTGCCATAAGTACATGTACCTACCTAGACTAGAGTAAGTATCATATGGAAGGATTTTATCAGTATAGTTCTGAAGACCCAACAAAAAGTAAGTAGGGATGTGAGACGTGACAAATGGCATATCGCAATTTGCATACAATAGCGATGTCTCAACTATCCACTTACATTATTTTCATTTCAATGAAAACCTTTCGTGTTGTCAAGTGGTCGAAATTTTGTTCTTCTGGTGTAATGGTCCCTTGGACAATATCGTAGCAGACCCCATCCTCCCATACCAATTACGTGGGGCAATTAGGTATCATACCAACAGTTTTAGGAGTGAAAGTAGAAAGTATAAGTAAGTATTAACGTCGCATCAGCATGACGGGTGAGTTTTATATTTTCTGAAATGTAAAAATGCCAGACTTTCAGAAATTCTAGTCCAATAGGTACTTAAAGATCTTTAAACAATTTTTGGAAACAATTTTTATCGTATAGGTAGATCGTTAAATATTCGATTTCACGCTAGGTCTGGTTTACGATTACTGTTGTAAAACACGCTTTTGTATGTTATAGATAGCTTTAGTCGTGAACAACAGCGCTGTTGTCGATAAGGTTGCACTGATAATGGTTGCAAAGCGAGCCGACGAGCGTCTGAAGGGCGGGCTCGCTGACAAAGCTCAATATTTGTAGAGATAACGCGTTATTGCGGGCGGAGATATTGGCGGAGGACTTGTCCATTGTCCTTTCCAAGGACGTCTCGCGTCTGCCGACGACCCCGCGGCCTCGCTCGCCGACGGTGTAAGATATATTCACTCCTGCCGACTTTTACATCGGAAAATAGTTTTTGGAAAACGAGGAAAAATTAATTTTGAGATTGCATTCGATGTCCAGGTTCACATTCATAGGAACGTGTTACAGGGAGCTAATAGGATTAGCGTCAAATTTCGGTATAAGCTTAGCGTGTTTACTTACAATAGAAGGAACGCACCCAATTAGGACTAATAGCTACCTATGTGATCCATAATTGTCGTCATGCCACTGAGGCATGCACGCTTAACTGGACAAGAACAGGAATGTTCCTTAACGTGAAATGGACCTCAGCCACTTCCGATAGTGAAAGTATCTCACATTCTTGCTTACTAATAAGCTCTTTTATGTTCATATAACAACAGTTACAATATCTATTTTCTGAGCTGGGCTCCGAATTTTACCGACCGGTGCTTCCATCCTCGCTCAACTCTCTTGTTTTCTTATTGCCCCTTCCACGTGCTCTATCTCTAGGACTAGTCAAAAAGTGTCAATAATATTTTAACATGATGATAAATATGGCCTCATAAATGTCACTGAGATTCTGTCAATGTCGGGGTCAAACAAACACTAACAGGCTAGTAAGTAGGTACCTAGACTTGGTTTGTATCGAGTCATTTTGTTGTTAGCTCACGCCTTTCAATTGTCATTTGCGAGTTTAGATCGTAATGATTTTCCGATTTTGTGATTTGAGATTTAAATGTTTCGACCATTTTGCAGTTTTAGCGTCGTAAAATGTATGCCGGCCTTGCTAATTTATTTAAAGTTGTCAATAAAACGGAGAAGCTTGGACGTTTCCATCCACATGTTAGTGGATGTATTCTCGGGACCGGTTTTATAAAGGTACATACGTGTTAATGGAAGTAGAAACGCTTTACCCCCAGATAAAGGGGTGGTTGACCTACGCCTCCGTAATTAGAGGCTGAATCGATTTGACGCAGACGGTCTTTAATGGTTATACACCTTTGGGAATATCACGGTAGGTGGCTGCAACTATAAACGTACAGGGTATTTGTGGGGCTTATATTCTCGATAGGTACTTGCGTAAGTTCAATGTAGTTCGATGAATGAACGTTGACTCATATAGCGCATACGCTAATCTTTCTTGGCTTCAACAAAATTGCGAAGCTATCACATAATAGTTGCCTACTGTTGAATATGTACAATATCTGCTGGTTATAATTATAAATAGTTGAACAGCTAGGTATGAATTAATTGTACCGTTGCACGAATTACTCTTATTATTCTATCAAGGTTTGCAGTTTACTTTATCCAGTAGTTGAATACGAAGTCTTGTAGCAGATTTTTTGTAATTGCCTTGTGTTTAATGTCGGTATTCGTGGACTTCCTTTAATGCAGGGTGCACTAATTGTCTTCTTGATTATGTATCAGTAACATTGTACCTAGGTATATAGATTCAGATAGCGTTTTTCGCTATCATGCGGGGTATATTAACTCTGTTATCGTTCAATACGTCATAAGCCTGTGCTTTTCCCAGAACTCTTGCAATGTTTGAGTTGTTTTTGACTTGTTTCATTAAATCAGCCGAATTAATAACAAAATTTTAATGACGAAAAATGTCGCCAATTATCGTGGGACTACACGGCGAGTATCACATTCTGCAGATAGGTGAGTGGCTCTCCGTTTTTATCAAGCCTTCTGGTCCCACAAGCGGTATTATAATTACCTACCTGACTGAACCGAGCGTCGGGACTGGTTGTTTTTTTGGTGTGCGCCGGACTTGCTTGTTAATGACGAATTTTTGCCGAATTCGTGCAATCTTCTTTCCGTATCGCGAATTAAATCAGAAAACCACCTCAAGGCAAACGGAGGTATGCTCATGTTTGTTCGAAAAACAGCAGCCGTGTGGCTTCTCGTGACCTCGTCGACGATCCGTGTCAATTAACTGAGTCGACGTAAAAATACCACTTCCGTTTAACGAGGAGGGTTGTAACTCGAGGGGTGTAATATTCGTTTGTTTTCTTTGTCGCGCTACAAATTGGTCGGCAAGTCCTTTTTCATTCGCTTAACCATCAAGATCGTAAACGATTCGACTGGAACCTAAAGGTCAAGGCTTAGTTGCGTCAAACGTGATAACGTTACTAAAACAAGCGGTGAAAAGTACCTACTGTAATTGAAAAACGACGATGTATTAGTCATGTGATTTGTAATGGCCTGGCAGTTTAATTGAAAAATTGATGATATGTGTCAATTAAATTTGTAATGTAACCAACACCAAGTAGGTTAAAAATTAGGTTTAATATAAATTTAAACAATTGCAGTTCTGCAATGCCGTACAAACCACTTCTGAACCCAGCTCGTTATCTCAAAGCATTCAGAAGTAGGACTCGCCTTTAAGATTCCGTTGACATTGAAAAAAAGACCGCATTGTCCGAAAATAGAGAATTATAAACACGACGACGTTACGTAACCATTTCCAAGCTGCGTGCTGCGTATGGTTACAAACACTGAATTCGTAATCTTGTGTGTTTAGGTGTTTCCTTTGAAGCATTACTGGGCACCTTGTGTAAATGGCTTGCTTGAATCTTGGGCTAGTTAGTGAGTGAATTTGTTGAAACCGACGTACGTAGTACTATGTCTGAATAATACATTTATGTCCGTGTTAGAAACTCGTAAAACAGCGACCTGACCAAGCTGTTATAGTAGCGTAATAGTCTCTGGAGTCATAGCGATACATTTAAACACCAAATGCTCTATTTAGTTTACCTTTTTGAGGTCTTAACGAATACAAAACTGCATTGGTGATGCTAACAAAAAACTATTAATTCAATGGGTACGCTTACCACCTGCCCGGTTGAACGTAACGGTTAGTGGCTCGAGTCAAATTTAATACATAGGTACATTATACTTCCTAAACCTTCCATTCTAGTTGTATACCTACCTACTTAGGCCGACTTAAGTTAGACAACTCAGGGTTGACGTTCTATAAAGCTACAAGTTACAATTAACTTGTAACTTATGGCTTTACTCGTATAAAACACGGCCCTAAGGGTTCAAGGGAGACACGACGGGGGTCCACGTCAGCGTGAAAAAATGGGGGTTCACAAGTTTTAAGTAGGGGGTCCATTTCTGGGTCTGATTTCGATAGCAAAGAAAAAAAACGTTGGCTTGGCTTTACATACCTATCAGTGTAGACGGAAAATGTACTACTAAAAAAAGGGTACATGTAGCAGCAAGGGTGTCCATCGAAACCAGTAAAATTTTGAAAGTGGTCTACGAGAAAAAAAGTTTATGAACCTCTGAGTTAGAGTCTATTTAACCCAGGTGAGTGCATAAGTAGCATTAATGTGTGTTCAGTTTTTATATTTTTGCTGCTGAACACACAGCGCTTATGATATGACTAAGGTAATCAAGCTTGAAAGTTTTGATATCCGTGATCGGGTTTTTGCAAGACTATACGAAAGATGTAATGGAGAGGCGGTTTGGAAAGCACCACAAACAGGAGTACTTACCTAGAAGTTGTTGGAACAATTTGGTTTTGTACCGTTTACTCACTAGTTTCGTGGGTTCGGTAAGTGAATTTACTAGCAGTTGATAATATGCAAACCGTTAAATACTCTCATTAAAATGTAAACATACGTACATTACGTACAACGTACAAAAATATATAGCTAAGTTCATCAACCTTGTTGCCGCGGTTATACATAATGTCTTTGAATCTTAAAATATCTTTCGACTGCACAACTCCTAGACTTGCTAACAACTATTCCTAAAGTCCTTTAATGAAAATGAAAAGATTTGCTCGGCCCCTTCGCTGACCCAGACGTCTGAATGTGTACGCGTAGCATTTAAATTCAGGCTCCAGTCAGATCCAATCTCATTTGATATGTCGCAGCCGACATACTTAGGGATTATATTATTAAAAGTATATTTTGTTTCATTACTTAGGTATGAATATACGCGTACCTTAACATAGGAAGTACAAAAATATGCGTCGTAAATTATCTGTGACTTCTTTTGTACACAATTAATGACATTTTGATATTTCATGTTTATTATAATCAAGAGACGACGAATAATCACGATTTTTATGTACTTAACTTACTTAACTTGAAAACTTGAGTTAGGTACTTGTAAGGATATACAATGACAATGCAAAGAAAAATCTGTTAAGCAGCTGGCAGCTGGGCTTGTAAGGATTGTAAAAAAACCACATCTCACCGTCGCGAATCCAATTACGCTATTGGACGTTCAATTTTAATTACTAAAGCTTCAAGTAAGCTAAGAATTATGCTTTTGCGATTCCTTGCGCAATTAATCAGGACTGGTCTGGCGCAGAGCCACTCACCAGACCATAAATAATAATAGCCCGACGTATTTGGAGCAAAAAAAACTAGAATCTATCGATATGGAGCTATCATATTTCTTTGTAGGTACATGGAGCTTGATAAGCATTGATACTTTATTTTTCGTACATGCCTGTCATGGAGTGATACTTCCTTATTATTAAGATTTTAGTACTTAGGTAGGAATCCAGAAAGCCTTCCAAGTAAATTCCATATTTTTATATCACACCTTTCAGGTTTGTATAAATTGCCAAAGGCTCAATATTTTATTAGGTAATAGAAAACTTGAATTCACAACATAAACCTACTTAGTTTATTGATCTACCGCGTGGGATGTCATCTATTAATTGTCATTATCGATGAGGTCTCTAAGCAGAAAACAAAATAGTAACTAGGTAGGTACCGTCGGCGAAAACTTTTGATAGCTATAGGTACGTTCAATATGGCACATAACATTGTGCTCATTTGCATTAATCCAACCGAACGCCCTTCAAATGGGTCACCACATCATCATCGGTTGCTATCTACCTTAATTTTATTAATCTCTAGGGCATCGAATACATCGGAGCGAGTTAAACGTCCAGTTATATCTCAATTACCCAATTTACAACATGTTTACAATATCTCTTCATATTTCTGGACTCTGACCCCTCTGATATGATGTCTGATGACTGGCAATCGGTTGTAGGTACAGCTACTTTGACGAGGGTGCTTACCGACCGTTGCAAAAATAGCTCAATAGACTTTTTGGCGCCTAACGACTCGATTCAATTGATTCAGTGTGGGCGTAGGGGCGTAGGGATAAGGGATATACCTACTTACCTATTTGTGTTAGCTGTTTTTCTTTCTTTGTCATTGGTATTCGGTCCCAGGGTTCCAAATTCTACTAGAAATATTAACTAAGCCACTACGGCTTAGGTATTAGTTGAAGTTTTTTTTTTATAAAGAATAAAAAATATGAGAGGACCGTTTGAAATAATTAATAATTTGTGTCTATTGTCAATAAAAGTCGGGCATAGTTAGTCTTTAATCCGATTGTAATTCCTCAGGAAGATCTGCTTAGTATTCTAGGGGCCTCAGGTTACTCGCCAGGCCTCCCCTTAGCGAGTAAGACTTGGAAGCGGGAGCCCTAACTGTATATTTGGTCATTGTGATATCCCGGCGCGCTGGGCGTAGTTAAGTGGTTGAAAACCGAAATGATTAGTCTTATTGGACTTGACAGGTGTTTTATACATTCAGCGGCATTCCGCTTCGAAATTCCTTTGTGAAAAAATCCAGTGGAACGCAGTTCGGACTTCGCTAGGCTAAGAAAAACCAATTTCTCTATAAGATGAAGCATATTTTTATGAGTATTAAAATGGAGTTGTGTGATAAAAAAAATACTGCCGATAATGTGGCCTCGAGCTTACAATGGTGTTTCTCCCTCCTGGGCCGTGTTTTATATAGTTACAATTTACAAGCGGAAGTCTCATTCTATCACCTTTTGTTAGAAAGAGACATCCGCTTGTAAATTGTATCTTGTAGCTTTATAAAACACGGCGCTGGAGTAAATAACAGAACTTGAGGCGTATATTTTTATGACGCATCTCCATTATATATAAGTTGCGCATAAGAGCACATTTTATACTATATGTAAGTATTTTTACACTGCACTGATATAATATTTTAATGATACCCAGTATTGAATAAATTGTTCTTTTTATACATTTGTCATGTTATTTATTTTTTCCTGTTGAATATCTGTCCCTAACAAAACTCATTTGAATATTTGTCGCTTGGAGCTGTGATTATATGTACATACTTATCTACCTCGACGCCTACATATCGCTACGTAAGTATGTGCGTACATATAAATGTATTTTACATACATATTTACCTAATCGTATGTACATAAGTATCCCGTTATTGGGAATTTTAAATTGTCTTACTTACCGACTTTGACTGATGAAGGAAATGGATTAGTTTTACATGATTGGGGTTTTTGTAGAGGAAAGCTCTCGGACGAGAAATGACTAACACCTACTTAGTTTTCAAAAGGAACACGCATTGCGCGTTGCTATCCACCGTGGCAATACTGTCTTGTGATTTTGCAATGACTGAATCGTCAAAGTAGGTATTAAGTAAGAGATCGTACTGTATTTAACTGTGATATAATTAACGGAAGTTTTGTTGTTTAATTTTAATAAGAGGTTTTTATGTTGTATGTTGAGTTTTTTTTTCTTATACGCTAAGAATCTTGGAAATAATTTATTTAATTTTTATATTTAATATTATTTAATCAGGCGTTACTTTGCGGAGGTCCATATTTATGAACTAAAAACAATTACTTTGTGGTCGCGGGTGAGCAAAGTAATTGTTTTTAGTTCATAATTTTGGAAATGCCAATGAAGGATCGTATCTATTCGCTTTTTGCCCCTTCAGAAACAATTCTTGAATCGAGTAAGTTTTTAAAACTTTTGTTCGTTCATGTTCGGAAGCTTCATATTTGGTTTACCCGCACGCTTGTCAGAGAGTATCTCTAAGGGTTTGTCTTATAAAGACGCTAGAGCTATGAATATAATCCATAAGTACGCAATGCTAATTCCATTGGCACATTTCCAAGCTTTCAATCACTAGAAAAAGACAGCGGAAAAGGGGACAGGACGTAGGGAAAATAACAAAACCTCGCGAAAAGCTTATTCTAGTTTTATTTGTCAGTTTATTTCAACGTACTTAAGGCATTTTTCTTTTTATCATTGGCACACGGATCCGCCTCCCGCCAACTAATGTAACTGAGCACTTCTCCCCAAAAGATATGGAATGTTCACACGAATATGGAATGCCCGAAGTATGTCTACACTATCGTCCTCAAATACATACAAGCCAGTTAAAATTAAATATACTTTTTCAAGACTAGAGTATTTTTAAGTAATCATGCCATGAGTAATACATATAATAATTAATTAAACATATATATTTACAGTCGTGTTAAAAATTCTATAGTAAATTCATTTTCGTAAATTGAAAATAATTTGTGACTCCAGTATCTGAAACTTATTACAAAGAGATTCTTATAATAATTTGGTTAGGATTTGGCTTGTACTAAAAACAAGTTTGGAAACAAGATAAAGATAATGCCTGCTACTCCCGGCCTGACAGGGACGCAGCTACGCGCTGGAGCGTGATAGAGTTACAAATACTTGTTTCAACAACGCATAGCTTTGTCCCATTCTTTTGCCTGACGAGCAGCCACTTTTACATCGAACATCGGATTGGCACTGATTCAAGTCAACTTAAACAAATTATACACTATAGTACAATACAACATACATAATTATATAGAAGTTCCAATATTTATATAAAATATAGTGGTAATGAATCTCGAATACTGCAAGAAATACTGCTACATTCACGATTTTCGTTTTATAAATAACATGTCAAAATAAAAATAAAATAATATGGACGCAAAACAATTTCAATTATTGCACAAGAAATAAAATGCAAACGAATAAATAATCACAACATTTTTCCAGCCCCCCCCTACTACGAAGTGCAAAATTCGAACTTCGTATCGTGCCGTCCCCCGCTCAAGCTAATACTATTTAATACGAGAGTGAGCGGGAGGACACGATACGAACTTCGATTTTCGAATTTCGTAGTAGTCCCTCAGTTCGTAAAGTTACTGGCCACCCTCATGAGAAAATAAAGCCTACCACTCACTGTCCATCTTGTTCATCCGAGAGAGAAGCATAACGTTGCACCCTCTTAAGCCACCACCACACCACTACTACCATATGGCACATCAATGTAACGCGGGCATGAGGGAATACTAAATCAAACGTCAGCCTTCTTGAGCTCGTCACAGAAAACCTCTAATGCACTCTAAGTGAAACTTGTAAAAGGCACAGGTAAATTTTCTTCTACATTATAAACAAGATAGAACTGCGTCTCTCTCCGATGTACACGAGTCCCTCCTCACGCATAATCTCAAACCCTCCAATATTAGGCACTGGTTTCCGCTAAAATATCAAAGCTAGGTTTACATTTAAAATTTATATACGTACAATTCTTAAAAGTTAGTGATGCCAATAACGTGCGCCTAAATTTTTGAAAAACTGTCATGTAGGCCTGTGATACAACAGAAAGAATTATAGGGGGCAAACAAAGCTCATTGTAGATGGCGCTAGCACCGCGAAACACGAAAATGTAGCAAAGGAGACTTTCGTAAGTCGCAAGGTTACTCTACTTTGATAATAGATGGAGCTAATGTGATAAAACTTTAGAAAATTACTATACTGAAACATTTTTTTTTGAGGCGTAGGTTTTCTATTCGTGATAGTCATTGTGTAACGTCTAGAGTACTAGCGCCAAAAGATAGACAATGCTTCCCCCTTAATATGTACTATATTTATTTTCATTATGGTCATACTCGGCTCCAACTTAAGCAGGCAGTTTTCTGTGACCAGCAGAGCAAAGCGCTGGGGATGTGACGAGTTTGTACTAAGTATTTCCATAATGCTACTTTCTAACCGACTTCGAATAAGGAGGAGGTTCTATGTTCCACTGTTTGTTTTATTTTTATGCCGCTTAAGTTGTGGCCAAGTTGTAACCATTTTTTTTTAAAGTAAACCATTATATTCGAGCACAGAAAGCATAATATCGAATACAATATCATCTGCGGGATAGTTACGCAGCATTAGGGGTGCACTTATAATTTGCAAAAACTCCGACTAGTTTTTTTTTACCTAAATAACATTACCGTGGAATACAAAACTGATTTCACTATTATCTACATTTAGTGATATTTTAATAGAAAATAACATTTGTACAAAATTCGCAATTTACATGAGAAGTGAGATAAACTGGCAAATTTATTGTTTTCTACCAACTATTGGCATATCTATAAAGATATTAAAACACTCTCTAAACGCAGGTTATTGGTTTTAATTGATAGTCAGCGTTTTTTTGTTCAACTTTTTCAAATTATTTGCCAATTTTTCTCACCCCACCGCCTCGATAAACATTTCTTAGTTACCGAAATGTTGAAAGTAAATAATTTCTATTCAATCCGTTCGTATTTCACTTAAAAATATATTTGTACTATTATAGTTTAAATAAAAATAACGAATAAAACATAGTGCTTCAGCACCGCAACAAAATAAAATAATTCCTGGGTCGAATAGCTGCAGTTCGTATTTACAATTTGTAATTTTTTTTTATTTGTGCCTTTTTGTTCCTCTAGTTATCACTGGGCATGAGTACATTAATACATTATTAACAATTTCAAAGAATTGCCAGGTGTTGAATGGGAGCTGCCTGAGATGGTACCTAAAATTATTATTACATTTTATAAATTATTAAAAAAATAATTAAGGTGTAGTGTGTTCAGTGATGAAAGTTTTCTGTTGAAGAATGAGAATTTCAAATTTAACAATCGATGGAAAAAAATCGCAACGTACTTTTATAAGAACAGACTTTACATAAGATTTTGTGCAAGTATTTTGATTTATGATAATAATTAAATGAGTATTTTTGTAATAAAATACAACCTGAAATATTAGACTACCGCAAGTTACCGCGATAGGCGCCACTCAGTGCTATGAACTCCACTGAACGCACAGTACCTTAAGTCCGTCCTACAACACATTTTGAATTCCTTACCACTGGCGCCACACGTGCTGATTTAGTTCACGCGTGACACGATTGTAAAACTGAAGCTGAAACTAGATAGCCGTAGTAATAGTATTTTGAAATAGAAATGCCATGCATTTCTGAACGTCTCATCTTTTGTGATTTAGATCCAATCAACTGCCGTACTCTGAGAACCATTACAGTGAGTAATAAAAAAGGATTTCAAAATTATTATTATCTATTGTTAACAAACGCAACTAAATCGTCGAGATAACCAGGCACTGTATTGTCTCGCTCGCGAGCAACCGACGCAGTATCATACAAATGTACAGCTTAACTAATAATGAACACAATTGCAATTTTACAAGGCGTATAAGCCAGAGGGCTTAAAAGTTCTATATAACATTTAAGTATGTTTAAAATTCAACTTTATATTGAGAGGGATGGAGTTCAGTGTTAATAACCCGAGAATAATATGACTACATATATCTAAATAATAAATATCGCTGCGGTCAACGCCTTTACATAGTTTTCGACCAAATCCCAAGAGTATTAGTTACACTATGCAATAAATGAATTAGCTTCGATCAATAAGGTTTTATAACTCATTCAAACCACTTAAAGAAATAGTGCAATGTTGAAATTTTTGTTAAAAGAATCCATGTCTAACAGACACTATTCCCCTCAGTACAAAGTTAAATTTTAAACACGAACAGAATCCACGCAGCACTCAGCGCCATCTAATTGATGACACGCGACATACACAACTTGGTAAAGTAGGTGAAACACTACACGTTCGATAAAACACGAAGCAACTTAATCATAAATAACTTCATACTTCAACACGCCACAGCGGCTTAGATGGCGCCATTACCAAAAGTACACTCGAGAATTAATTTGCTAAGAAGCAAGCGTTCCACGCTACCGGCAAGCATTATGTACAGTCAGACCAGGTAGTCGTCGAACTTTTTGAGCCTTCGCTACGACTGGCGCGAGGGGCGGCGCTCGCCGGCGCCCGCTAGAGACTCCGGACTGAATCTCACCCTGGACTGGGACCCCGTAGACGCATCCCTAGCGGACACGTACGAACTGTCAGTCTCGCTCGTCAAGCTGTCGGGGGGAGTAGGATTAGTAGGAGTCCCGCCTCCAGAACTACCCCCGGACGCGCTTGATTTCTTATTATACTTCTTCAAGCTGGATCGCAATTTCGTCGGAGCCAGCTCCAGACCCAAGTTAACCGGTCGCTCGACCTCGGCTTGCGTCTCTGTTCTATAAAAATCTCTCGGCAACGAATAGTCCGACGATTTCCTAGGGTATTCCGTTATTGGCGTCCTGTACTCGCTCCTTTCCTTGCCACTTCGAAACTGGCGGGACGGCGAGAACTCTTCAGCGTGCGAGTTAGTAGCAGAGGAATTCGACGGTGTCCGTCTGTGGGTAAGAAACGGCGAAGGTCTGTAGTCGGGCGTGGGCTCCTTATACTCGTACGAGCTTTCATCGTAGGGGAAGTACGGTTGTTTGACTACGTAGTCAGCGGTTCTGTCGTAGCCGTAAGGCTCGGCGGTTCGGTAGTAGAAGTTATCCTGGGAGGGCGAGGGTTGGAAGTTGTCCCGGTAGTTGTGGTAGAGGTCCGCGAGGTGGTCCGGGGTGGCGCTGGCGCGGCGCGGGGAGGGGGTGGGCGGCTGCGTGCAGGTGTAGTTGGTGCCGAGGCCCGAGGTGCCGGACAGCGGCTGCGCCGAGTGCCCGTACCCCGACGAGTACGAGGGGTGCGCGTTGTGCGTGGGAGAGTCGGTGAACCTGATCGGCTTCTGCTCCTCTGCTTGTAGACCCGAGATCTGGATACAAGCGTTTTTTAAGCGACTTCAAAAAAGAAGGTTCTATGTTCCATTGTATGTATTTTTACACGACTGCCCAAAGAAAAAGATTGTATTGCTTTCAGGGTTCATGTAAGTATGTATGTAATGTGAGTTTCTTTATTCCACTGAAACTCGCGAACGGCTCAACAGATTTTGATGATTAGGGCATCATTAGATTCCTTATGCTCGCCCGAGTAGTTTTATACTATTTTTTCCACTTTGAACATGCAGTTTTGAGCATAAAAATGACGTGTCAAAGAGCATTCAACTGCCTATTTGCTAATAAATTTCCTTAAATTAAATTTGAATTTGAATGTGACACTGGCAGCCCTCTTGGGTGTATCTACCTAAATATAAATTGTATAAAGAGGTAAAACTGACCGGGGATCCTGTGATGGCGTTGAGCGGCGCGCGCAGATGTCTCGTGGGCCCGTGGTAGGTGTTGTGCGCAAACCCGAAGCCCTCGTATGAGGCGCCCATCGGCTCGGGCTCCAGATCCGGCCTGCAACATAACAGTACGTCAAAATAACCTAAACACCTTAAAAAACTCCATTTCAAAGTTCAATATTTCAAAAACGGCTGAACCGATTTTTCTGAAACTTAGCTAGGAACCATCTCGATTAGACTAGCTTTCGATTTAAAAAAGCCGCTTTCAAATCCGTTTACCCATTTAGGAGCTACGATGCCACAGACGAATACACAGCTCAAACTATATTCGTATACCTATGCATATCTGGGCCGTGTTTTATAAAGCTACAAGTTACAATTTTCAAGCAGAAGCCTCATTTTGTCACCTTTTGTTAAAAATAGTCTTCCGCTTGTAAATTGTAGCCTGTAGCTTTATAAAACACGGCCCTGACCTTTATTTATTCATTATAACCCATGTATTTCAATAAAACTATTTGAATCGGTAGGTATCTATAAATATTTAAATAAAATAGATCAAAATATTTTATTTTCTGTTTTCTTTGAATTCGAAACATTTTTAAAAATAATAGGTACTTACTTAATAAAATAGTAAAGAAACTTTTTGGTCTATCTTGAAATTCACTGTTGAACTTGCTATCGGTACGAAAAAAGAACAGTAGGTAATTTCAAAATCCCGCTGTCATTACACGACATGTTGTTGTGTGGCTGTTGTAGGCATGATCTCAACTCTGGTGATACTAGTATCCCCTAGGATACCCTAGTACTACCTATATTAATATTGTTATTTCTTGGTCTCTCACCTGTGCGGCTGCAACGTGGGATGCAAGGGGCTGACGTTGGAGACTCTGACGTCATACCCCGCGGCGACCCCGCCCAGTAGAGCCGCCATGTTGTACAGCACCAGCTCGATTATACTCGGCTTCTTGAACTTGTAGCCTGGAAACGCAGGATTCTTTATTGCAGCAAAATTCGAGAAAGCGATAAAGAATTATTACATTTCATTATGCCTTACTAAACCAGTTTAGTTGAAGGCCATCATGCTTCGAAATAACGTGTCAAGGTCATCCCAAAGAAAGCACAAAAATCTAGGCTTATTTAGAAGCCATCCATTCATCCATTACACATTTTTATTATTTGATTCAAATCTAATCTGTTATGTATATCGAAATATGTAGGTTCTTTTTATAATTAACAAAGAATGTAGGTAGCCTTTCAACGCAGTGTACAATCCGACCAAAAGTCAAGAAATTATATGAATTAACTGTCACATTTTTGATGTAAATTACTTAAATATGGCAAGAAATTCGTATGAGAAATTGTAGTTGCTCTTCTATAGCGGCTTTGCGGCTCTTAGGAGATTTGACATAGAGGTGGGAACT
The DNA here is from genome assembly GCA_963691665.1 of Clepsis dumicolana. Classification (NCBI taxonomy): domain Eukaryota; kingdom Metazoa; phylum Arthropoda; class Insecta; order Lepidoptera; family Tortricidae; genus Clepsis; species Clepsis dumicolana. The sequence continues at coordinate 13,186,838 of OY829520.1, read as the reverse complement.
TTACTTACCTTCCGTGCTATACAACGTCGGCATAGGTATAGTGTATCTAGACGACGTGCTAAGCGGGTATTCGGGCCCCCATTCCTCTGGACTGAAGTCTGCGTAAGGAACAAAACAACCTATGTGAATGAAACATAGGGAGTTAGTGACTATACGTGCGGGCTAACCGTACCGTAGAAACATGCTTAGAAGCGACCTTTCAGTATTTTATAGTTGCTATAAACGTTTTCGAAGTTGGGAAGAAAATGAGTGACGAAAGTTTCCGACGCTCATTTTCATGGGTGTTATGTGATTTTTAGAAGACCTATTTCGCGATCTAAGTAATAAACCTGTAATTAAAGACATGTCAAAAAATCGCTTCTACTGCATCTATTCTTTGGTAAAGACAGGCACTACAAGATTTATGAATTTTACTCTTTATCTAAATCCTAATTTATTAACTATTGATTTTTTTGTAAGTCGATAATACTAAACTAATTAACAATGATAATACAGTTAATTACACAGTTTTGATATGACTAATTGTGAATAAATAAACATTTCATTTCATTTCATTTGATAGTGCAACTGTGTAAAATATAAATTTCAGTTAGGTAATTCGAACATGTGTTTTAGTGCTCTACATAAATTCAAATCTTTGTTTACATTATTTATGAAGTAATATGGATATTTTGGAACATTTAAAGTTGAAAATTAACGAGAAACATCAATTCTGAAGGTAAAAATTCATTAAAACCTGGTAGTGCCTGCAAAAACAGTGAAATGATATTTTAATGTAAAACATTTACATAGAAATGGACACGGTCTTATCTAAAAAAAAACAGCTATTTCAAAACAAGAGAAAACAAATACAAGCAAATTTAGTAATAAATTTGAACGTTTTTAATACAAAAAGTGCAATAACATAAAAAAAAGTAAACAAAATTAATGCACTTATTGTGTAAAAGTAAACGGTCAAATCCTTCCCAAATAAAATTTTCTGTAAACACATGCATTAAAAAAAAAACAATAATTAAATAGTACTACACATGCCAAACAGTTCATTCTAAAACAACTTAAAAAGCAAGGTGAACAAATAAGAAATCATACTTACATGTGCAAAACTTAATAATAGCACTTTTAATCCGTTTAAAAAAAGTTACTTTTCTAACCCTCTCTTATTAGAGCCGAAGTGAGAAAGCTTAAGCGTATTTAGATTTTTTCCACCCAACACCAAGTGTTTTATTTTTAATTTATTTTTAGACTACGGCTCGTTTTAAAACTGTTAAGGGGTCTGTTAGTCCGAATGATTAGTATGCCCATGTTAAAAAAATACACCAGTATCGATTTCATGGAAAAGGTTTATTTAATATATAAAAAGAGATAAAGAACCAGATCACCAGAGAGTTTTACATTGGCAGAGCTTCTTTAGTTCTGTTGCACTCTGCAGATAACATTTTTTTTTACAACTGAGCCTCATTTTTTAATACTAGTCCACCACCATTGACAGGGTCGTTCGTTACATGGTTACAGGGTCAGATTGTATTATACAAATCGATAAACTACTCTTTTGGAAGCCCATGCGAAAAAAAAAACATTTTTTTTTGTAAAAAAAAAAGAAAAAATACTTACTCTCAAGCATGCTTAAAGCAACTGAAACATTGGCTAGGTGTTTTTTTTTATATTGATCACATCGACTTCCAATACATAACGGAGTTCAAAAACAATTGTAAACATTTGAAAGCGTGCCAGATGTGGTGATACCAAGCGATAACTATCAAATAAGTAAGTACGACGAATACATATATAATTATATGACTTAAAACGTACGGTATATAGCATACACTATGAACTGCTAAGCATGCATAGCACTTAACTAAAATAAAACACGGCTGAAAGCAACCAAATGCTTACAATTTACAAAAGAAAAAAAAACATGTCAAATTCATACTAAAAGTATTAAAACATATAAATATAAACAATACAAACTGATCTAGAAATACCTCTACTGATAGCACGAATTTCCACACAAAATAAAAAAGTCAACGAAACATACAATTTTTACAATCAATTCCATAACTAAGTCTACTTGAACACTAATCTTAAATACTATAGTGTATAAATTATCCGTTCTAGTGGCGCCAATATCGAGTACATAATGTCTTTTTTTAAATAAAAAAACTAGGAAAAAATATCACAGTTGTCTGCCAGGTTTTACACTGTTGTCAAATGATAGAGGGTACCTACACCTAACTGTAAGTAAAAAAAATGTTTTAAATTTCATTTTAAAATTACAATATAACTTTTGCGTTTTTAAACAATTTCGCCGCTAGAACAGATAAGATGCCACTAACGAAATGTTCCCATTCACTGTCACAATTATAAACCATAGAGATATTGTTTTTTGTGACAAACGATTTTAATTATTAATTTGAAATAGACCAAACTATAAATAAAACATAATATAAAAGCAACAGGCCGACTTTTACATGCAATTCCGTGTTACGTAAAAAAATTATTTGTACTTTATTTCTACTTAATGTACTGTCACAGCGAACAGATCTTAAGTATTTGGCAACACCTGAGCCCGTCTTCAACCGGCTCAAAATACAAAAATTCTTTAGTTTGGTCTACTCAAACTTCTAAGGACATTTCAAACACAAAAACGTAGAAATAAACGGGACCAAATTAAGTTGCTACTCCGGGACCTCATCTTGCGAGTTTTCGCGAAGTAACGAAATAATATTTTATGTTCCGAGAGATCCGCAGAATAACACCAGCACATGTAGCACGGTGCGCCATTTTGTCGCTTGTCGCGTAGTGCGTCACTTTCATAGTGATGGAATCAGTGAAGGATGCACTGAGCGACAAGCGATAGAATGGCATCCGTGCTAGCTCCCCAGAGAATCTTGGCATTTCTCGCAGATGACAAAGAATCGATCCCTTTCGTACGCGTAATGATCAAAAAGTATTTTGCGTTGAGCCCACTGGCCTTATATTAGCGAAAATAGCAGGTCACTTCGTATGGAGCTTTTCTAAAGTGACCAGTTTTTTGCTGGTAAGTGTATTTGGGTCAATCAACTATTCTTTGCCACTCGTTGCCACGGAGATGTCCCCTGGGTCACTCGTCTAAAATAAGATTTTCTAAGGCACCACTCCATCAAACATTAGGAGTTTCGACAGTTATGTGTCAATTCCTTCATGCCTCATCTCCTAAGCATGCAAATCCTGACTTTCGGGGAAGTGGGGTCTTAAAAAATCATATCTTTGTTGTGTTACCCAGGGGACATCTCCAACGAGTGGCAATGAAAAGTTGATTAACCCATTTATAAGTAAAGTACTTACAGGGATAAAGCAGGTTGTCCTGTGAGGCTCCTTGGCAGCGAGGGGAAACAAAAAGGAGGTCATTTTCATGCCAACAGTTACAGCCACAATAGTGAGCAACCACCCAGAGATAAATCTACTAGATCTAGAAGGTCCATCGAGGATGGCGAACCGGCGCAAACCGGTTTTTGTACACACCACCAGTATCAGTAGACTTATGTTCTAACTCGCTCACCATCGCAGTTCGAGGTGTCTCTCTCTTTCTGTCAAACGTTGTAAGATGGTGGTGACGGCGACGATTTCGTTTGACAGCAACGCGACTAGTGTAATCAACGACCAAAAATACGTCTCGATCGCGTTTGCGTTACGGGTGTCAAATAGTATGAGAATTGTTTGTTGTCGATACGTGCCACTAGCGGCGCTGATAATGTGCCCGTAGTAATTCAGACGTAAACGCGAACGCGATAGAGACCGTTTGTCTGGGTGTTGATTACATTGGATGCTCTGGTTTTACTCCGGTTTGGCTCGTCGACAATCGAGAAAGCTTTGTCTCTGGTTGGTTGCTTACTTATTTTGGAATCACGGTAAACAATACTCTACAGTCACGCAATTTTGGTAGTTTGGTGGCGAAGTATACCTAAAGATGACCTGAAGTTTTTTTTTAAGTCCTTTTCTTGTTTCAGTACAAAGTGTCAGTAGAAATGACGTTCAGAATAATGAATATACCTATTATAAAATATGTAAAAACTGAGTTAAAAGTCAAGTGTCGACAGTAAACGGAAAAACATAAATTTTAATTTGCATTTGCGCCAAGAATTTTTTAAATGTATTTTCCGTTCTCAGCGCGTCAAATAAATAAAATAAATTCATTAGTATGCTGAAAACTTTTGTGTTAAGTAGTTTCTGATGCGTTATCTAGCTCATCATTCATTTTAAAATGTCCGAAGCAAACACCCATTGAGATTGTAGTTCATTTTGCAGTGTTAGAAATATTTTAAACTTATTGACTAGTAAAATAAACTTCTGGAGACCTCTTGATATACTTCACTCGAATACAATTTTGTAAATGACCATAGCAAAAAGTTTTCAGCCAATTTTTTTTAGTTTTTCATCTTATTACGGCCTTCTTAAGCTATGATCATTCAAAAATTTTAATTACAAATTGGCAAGATCCTAAACATTCGTTATAACTGATTTAATTTAATTCAAAAGTCTTTTATTGTAACCCTAATAAATAATTATTACTAGGAATTAAAATTAGACTACCTAACGTTGAGAAATTGAGATAAATGCATTCTTGTATGTTTCTCAGATTTTATTCGAAATGTTTTGGTTCGATTTACTCGCGTTTTTGTACAAAATTATCGATACAACATTGCATTACATATTTAGTTCGACACAAGTAAAAAATAATGTATTGTGTTTTAACTAAATAGGAAGACACCACATTTGCATTAGTATTATGTAAGTAGATGTCTTTTTATTCATGTCAATTATTTTTCAAATCTGGTAGATTTCATTGAAAGAGATCATAAATTGTTTACTTAGGCTGTCAAGATTTTCATCTCCTCAGAATTACCACCTTTAAAACATACTACTGAGACAAAGTTGAATACATTCTAGATACATGTACCAACTGCTTAACTAAACAATGAAAATAAAAACAAAGACACTGGTGTCACGATAAAACCTAACAAACTACAGCTAGCAAAATAAGTCTTTTTATATTTTTTATTAACTTAAAAATAATTTAAAACTACTATCAAATCCTTGGAAGTTCAACTAGCAATTTTATTTACAAAACTAGAGTTAGCTCGATTCGAATCGAAGGTTCATCAAAGTCAGATTGAATTTTTTTATTAAAAAAAAAGTTCAAGACGTCCAAAAGACACAGGAGTAAGTAACGGGATAGAATTTAATTTTAAACAGCATGTTAGCATAGGAATGTGTTATAGTAGAAACTGATATGTCTTGATTATGGCAACACTTTTGTACAACATCCCACAGGCAGGACTCTGGGGGCGCTTAAAACAATAAAAAAAAATGACACAGGGGAGCCTAAAACGAACCCTTAAATTACTTAAGACATACATTTCAAAATTAAATTCTCCCGCTACTCATCTTGCAGCAGTTCCGTGGTCTCCGAGCCCAGGTTCCCGGCCACGGCGAGCAGCCCCGCGAGACTGTTGGACCGGAACCCTTTAAAGAAGTTCTTTTTAACTTCCCCGTGACTGCCCTTCCTCTTCCCCTGGGCTTTGTCTTTGGTCTCGATCCCAAAAACAGTCTCGTAGTGGTGGGGCAGGTCGGCTGTGGACGTGAAAATCGGACAGAGCGCGAACTTGTTCTTCGGCTTCGTGTTCTCGTAGAGCAGGTCGTCGTGGCTGCCGGAGCGCTTCTTGGAGGGCTCCAGCTTGGGCTGGCGCACTTGCGACTTGGACTTGCGCGGCTTGCGCTTGTCGTCGCGCGCGGGGGGCGGGGGGGTACCTGTTGGCGGCGGCGGCAGGTCGGGCGCCGAGCTGCTGAACCGCTGGTTGTGCCGCGGGCGCGCCAGCGCGGGCAGCGGCAGGTGCCCGCGGGACTTCTGGTGCACGGACGACGGGCCCCACGTCTTGCCTTTCACGCCGTCCGCCGGCACTGCAAGGTAGCGGGTGCAGTGTTACTGGAGGCGGGTACTTAAGATCAGAAAGGCCCCCAACTTTACAATTGTCAGATCATATTGACAATACGAAGTACATTTCTTTGCCAATATGAAGCGCGCTAAAAGGAAAGCTGTTCAAGTCAGCAATTGACAATGAATTGTCATCGAAAACTGACAATTGTACAGTTGGTGAAATAGGGTCCAGTAGGGCTAGCGCGACTGGCCGCGACTTGGCTTGCCGCGAGAGATTATATTACCCGTCACGTTGCATTCTGAGTGACAAAAAAGGACGGGCAGTTGTTCTCGCGCAAGATAGAAGTTGCACTGTGAGTTGTGCTAGATCTACAGGGTAGAGAACAGTCTTGGTCGAGCCGTAGAACTTTGCACGTTAAATGTTGAAATCAAAGGCAACTCAATTTTGGCTTTACAGAAAAAAAATTATGAACTGCTGTGCTCCCGGCTCGGCAGTCTCCGTTGAAAAGATACAGGCAACAAAAGCAACTCATCGAAATTGCATAGCGCGTAAGCAGTCTATCCAACTATGAATCGAAGGACCAGGAAATGGTGTCTGTAATTTACGAGCCACCAGCTGCTAGAAGCGGGACTCGGGGCTGTGACTTACGAGCTATAGCGCGCATGATGGCGGGCGAGCCGGGCGGCGTGTCCTTGGCGACGGCGACGAGCTGCTTGACGCTGGACTCGTCGTCCGAGGGCCGCACCGTCAGTGTGTGCCGGAAGTCGAGGGGCGACGAGATGGTGTCCTTCTTCAGGAGTTTGATCTTGCTGAACTTGCCTGGAAGGAAAGCGAGGGTTTGGAATTCCAGAAAGTATATTACCAATCAGTCATTACGCAAGTAAATAGTCTGCTTCAAACAAGAAATAGTGAACTATCTATATGCCAAAAATTACAACGCGCCGTTGTTCCGTTCTTGCGTGAAAAAAAAAAGCCGAATCAACAAATAAACTTGCGCATACGTAATATCAGTGGATAATCCCCAATACTAGTCATACCCGCGATTTCATTGAGATTGGAATCCAAGGAAAATATAATAAACAAACATTGTAGCTAAAAATATACATCGGAAAAACTATTAAAACTACACATATTGTCTGCACCTTTCCCGAAGACACAGATCAGCTAGTCATCCCACGCTTCCCGAACGCATCTCTTACCCTTTCTCTTGTTAGGCTGCGGCGGCTGCGTGTGCGACATGTTGCTGGCCACGATCAGTATGTGCAGCTCTCTCGCCGCCAGGTCTATCTCCCTCTTCTCCAGCTCCCTCTCTTTCTGCGCCAGGTTCTGTTCCAAGAGCCGCTGCTGCAGCTGCGCCCGGGATAACTCTTCTTCGCGGCAACGGAGCTCCTGGAAAGACCGGCCGATGTTATAACTGGAGAAGCAGACTTCAGGCCCCTATTTCGCTACTTTACAATTCAACATACAATGACAATGCAAAGAAAAATCTGTTAAGCAGCTGGACTTGAACCAGCAATCTCGGTAATCCGTACCACGCTCCACCAATTAAGCCATACTTAACATTGGCGCACCTAACGAATTTTTCAATGCATTGTGTCATTCAACATACAATGACAATGCAAAGAAAATCAAACCAAATCAAATCAAATCTTTACAATTGACAACATTTCATATTTTTGAGACTATAATTTGATTAATTGTCTGCAATCTACTTTGAAAGAGGAGCAAATCTACACGATTTTAAATTTTCATTAGGATTTGTAATTAATTTATTAAAAGGTACTTATTCCAAAAGGACGTAACTCCGAAACTAAGCTAGGATGGATCAATTGCCTTTGTCTTGTCACGATCAAAAAAACAAAACCCAAGATGTCAAATCTGACATTGTCAAACAAAATATGTGTCATGTCAAATTATTGTTTTGCTTGTGGTTTGTTTGAAAAAGGCAAAGGTATTACACCCATTCTTGCGTAGTTTTGGTAGAATTGGTAATTTTATTTTATTCTCTTGTATTAAAAAAAAATAAGTAACATTAATTTTTTTATAAACATAGTGGTGTGTTCAGGAGGCAAAGCCCTTTCGATACCTATATTAATTTCCAGGTGTGAAAAATATGAAATGTTAATTTATTGAATCAGGCGTTACTTTGCGGAGGTCCATATTTATGAACTAAAAAACAATTACTTTGAGCAAAGTAATTGTTTTTTAGTTCATAAATATGAAATGTTGTCAATTGTCAGTTTCATATGACAAACTGCGGTTTTGTTATTCAATTGGTATTTTTGCTGTACAATCCAGTATTTAATAGAGGTGTTGTTAAATATTTCTTCTTTCAAAGTAAGCGTCAGTGACACTCCGATATAATAGCAGATTATATGTCGCTGACGCGTTAAGACTGATAGACGTTTCATTGATTTATACATTCATATGAGAGCTTTACGTCCTGCATATGTGTTATTTTTTGTGTCAAATCTTGGTAAAGGATTAAGGTGAACTTCGTTCGAAAAATTTTTAAGTTAAAATTGGGCACCAAATTAATTGGTTTTAACTATTTAAATTTTGGATATGTTTCAGTCTATGGACCATAATAACACTAAAATAAGCGTGATACACATTGCGAAGTACAGAAAAATATGACATCTAACCAACTATTCAGTAAGCAACATATGAGAATAAAAACAATTATCAAAGTCTAAATATAATATGGATAGCAAAAGTAGTAATTAATTGTGCTAAATCACTACGGTTTGTACCACTAACCTCCTCTATAGTTTTGCATTCCTATTGCAAGCGTTACAAAGAAAACAGACCGCTTGGTTAGTATGAAACAGGTATACTTTAAAATTACGGTAGGAATACTCTGGCATGTCAAAGCAAAATTTGAAAGCGAGTGTCTACACAAACGTGACAAAATATACAATCGAAAATTAAACATATTTCGTACATGCGTTTGGCTGTTTCGTCAGCTACCGTCTTTTGTAGATTTTTGAAATGATAAAAAGGAAGTTATTCTAACAAGTTTCATAATATTTTGAGTAAAAGTGTTATTTTAATATAAATTATTAAATTAGCGGTGCTTGAGTTGACTAATGAAAGAACGAGCTTTGTTTAAAACAAGGATATTGCAATATCCTGTTAGACGGTTAAAAATATATTTACCTACAATTAAGAATGCATAAAGTAATTGTAGGTTTTCATTGGAAAAATAAACTTAGCAAGTTTTTCTATTGAACATAGAATGTTGAAATTGTCCGTTAATGCAAGTGCAGTAGTTTGGACTCTCGGTAGGTATTTGTGATGCGGTATTAATCCGAATTTACGATCATGACGTGACTAAGGCCGTGGACAGGTCGCCAGCGACCGGCGACGCAACGAGATGGGCGAAAAAGGTTCGCCATTCGTCTCGCTGCCGTTCAGTCCGCGGCCTAAATGCACAACACTCCATAAGGAACCTCTGTAGCGACCCTAGCGCGGGTGACGTCATCACTGTTATATATTGCGCTAACAAAAATACAACTTTGAACTCTTTTCCTACAGAGGGTCGAGTACGAGTTTTCGAATCCTGCGTAACGTAACGTTACGCAGGATTCGAAAACTCGTGCTCGGCCTACTGATTTCAGTCCCCGAACATAACATCTGCCTGGAGAGAGATCACTCTATTGTAGTCTTCCCCAAACTTCTACGCAAAATTTCAACTTTCACATTTGAGCATCAGAATTTGAGCATTTGAGAATCAACGCAACGCCCAAATCAAACCTTGGAAACCAGCTCAAACAGAAAGCTGAAATTTTGCTTAGAAGTTTGAAGAAGACTACAATAGTGATCTCTCTTTTCATATGTATATGTGGACGACAGCGGACGTTTTATATTTCGAAGAAACCTCCTCAAACCCCTACCTTCTCCTTCTTCCTGAGGTCATGCAGCACAGCCTCGATCTCCAGCCGCCAGCCGTCCTGCATGGTGTGGAAGGACTCGTGCGGCGCGCGCGTGAACTCCGACTGCCTGATGCGCTCCAGCTGCACCAGGATCTCGGGGAACAGGGGCCGCGCGCGGGGGTTGGAGTGCCAGCATGCTGACGGGCAAACAGAGCGCCTAGTGTAATCGCCGACCAGGCCAAGAAATACGTCCCAATGCTACCTTGCATTTTCTTGGTACCTTTTTTTCCTGTTTTGTTTATTATGTGGTGTTCACTAAAGAGTTCTTACATTGTATTGTACGTCTGGATCGCGTTCGCGTTTAAAAATTCTCATACTATTTGACACTTCAACGCAAACGCGATCGAGACGTATTTTGTGCATTTTGATTACACTAAGGGCATAGGAAAGCTTAGAACAGTTGGAATACCGAGACATTGTTATTTCAGAGTCCCATATCTCAGGAACAGCTGGCTTAGGTAGTTGTCCAGTCAGCAGCAATAGTTGCTAAGCAACAGAAGCTGAAGCGCTCAATGATCTAATCACGGCTCTATTGTTATAGACATAAGAGCTTGTGCAGATTATTGTGAGCGCTTCGGCTGCTTAGCTACTATTGCTTCTGACTGCTCTACCGCCGGCGAGTAGCGAGAAGCAAATGTTTCATTTCTCAAAATGCATTTTTTCTTCGGAACTGCAAATATTTCAGGATTTTTATAAAACAAACCTAACCTAACCTCTAGGGTTCTACCAGATGGCCTTGAAATAAATCCTGAAATATTTACAGTTTCTAAAAAAAAAAACTGCATTTTGGGAAATGAATCAGTATGGCAAACGTTTTTTGGCCAAATGAAAGGCTACCGTTTTTTAACCGACTTCAAAAAAGGAGGAGGTTCTACGTTCCACTGTATGTATTTTTTTAGCATGAAAATTCTGTCGCTTTTGTCGCCGGGCTATAAAATGTTCATACGTTCCCAAATTCAAATTGTTTTTATTATTAGAAATGCTTCCTCAAATCAGTTAAGTGTTTTAAAGATTTTACACTTCTAGTCTCAGATTAAGTGATTCCTTGACTTGTCGCTTACCAATTTATCACAAACGATGACATTATCATTTCTGGCTTTATTAGCCTTAACTTAACGTTTGAAATTGGATAGTTTTTAAACTTGTATTCAATAATTATTTTCTAAAGCGAATCATGAATAATAGACAATGATTAAACTGCTTGTGCATCCTGTTTCCTAGTGCGAGACCTTCGAATTTACTATCAGGCGTTATCAAAGCTGTCATGACAGATACTACCCGCCTACCCTCGTGCTTATCTTTACACTAGGCTAAACTAAATCTATAGATTTTTCACTCAGAACAAGTGTGGCTAGTTTCCGGTATTTTTAAAGATAATAAGGATAAGCTCGCATTGGTTCCCTTTTTCTTTTTACCCGACTGCTGAAGGAGGGTTATGTTTTGCGAGCGTATGTATGTTACATGTCTAATTCTTCGTTTGACGAATTGCAACATATGAGGTGTCATTAGATTCGTCTCAGTTGTGGGGTATAATATAAGGTAAGTAATTATTTTTGCAGTTTTTGTGTGCAATAAAGAATTAAGGTGGTTCGACTTTCATACTATTTCATTTATCCAAATGTGGGCGAATGGGACGTAATTTTACGCTGAAACTATTTCCTATAGCATTTTTTTCGGTGTTTATTTGCGCGAATTTACATTTAAAATAAAACAACAGTTGATAATAGCTTAAACGAGATCGATATTTTTGTTCAAATTTTGCAATGTTGATAAGTAATCTCCTTGGTCAGAAATATATACAAAAATAATGCTGGCTGGTATGGATTTATATTCGTTTGTTATTCTATTTTCAAAATGTATTACATTCATTTGTTTATTGCATCACGTTTATTTGTCTCCTACAATTGTTTCAAACATGTCGGTAGAAAAAGTGAAAATGGATAAAATCGAGCAGCGTGCGGTGATTACGTTTTTGACTAAAGAAGGGAATACGCCTTCGGAGATCAGACAGCGTATGTTACGTGTGTTTGGCAGTTCGTGTTCTTCCGAATTTGTTATAAAGTTTTGGTCAAAGCAGTTTAAGTTAGGTCGTGAGAGCCTGGAAGATGATCCTCGTAGCGGAAGACCAGTTTCGGCCGTCACCGATGAAAATGTAACCAGGGTGAAAAAAATTACATTAGAGGACCGACGAGTGAAGCAGTGGGAGATAGCTAGAGATGTGGGGGTCAGTAAAGAGCGAGTCAATGAAATAATTCATGAGCATTTGAACATGTCCAAGGTTAGTGCACGTTGGGTCCCCCGAATTTTGACTGCATTTGACATGGAGAGGCGTGTCAAATGTTGCGAAGAGTTTTTGGACATGAGTCGAGGGAAAGAGGAAGAAATAATTTCTACAATTGTAACATGTGATGAGACTTGGATTCGACAATGGGACCCGGAAAGTAAGCAAGAGTCGTTACAGTGGAAATTTAAGGATGAGAAGCCGCCTCGGAAATTCAAGATCTGTCCATCGGCAGGTAAACTTATGGCTACATTCTTTTGGGACACAGAAGGGATTTTGCTCATAGATAATTTACCGAAGAAAACTACAATGAATGCTGATTATTACTCAAACTTACTATATCAACTAAGAGAGACAATAAAAGAAAAACGGCGAGGTAAACTAAGCAAAGGAATTCTGATTTTGTACGATAACGCACCAATGCATACCGCCCGCACAACGAAGCTAGGAATTAAAGACAATGGCTTCGAAACCATTAACCACCCCCCTTATAGTCCAGATTTAGCCCCCTGTGACTATTTTCTGTTTAGACTTCTCAAGAAAGACCTCAGGGGACGAAGGTTTATGACCGATGACGAAATGAAGGCTGCGGTTACTGACTTTTTTGACGACAAACCGAAAGATTTTTTTTTAATGGTTTATATTCAATATTTGAAAATTTTAATAAGTGCATTTTACTAGCAGGGGACTATATAGAAAAATAAAAAAAAATTAGCCACGACAGTCTTTTGTTTCATTGTTAGGTAGATTACTTTTCAGCCGCCCCTCGTATGGATGGGCGGTGACAGTGTCGTACGCTAAGCGAATACTTTAGTGGTGTGCGTTGCGGCTACGTTGCCAGCTCGCCAAAAAATGCACCGTCGTCAGATCAGATTAGACGTCAGTCAACACATATTAAACAGTTTCTTAGTTTTCCCCAATTGCTCATGTTCATTCTTTTTAATCCCATAAAGGATAGGCAAAGCCCATGCAGCCAGGTTTGTTGTTACAAAAATTTATATAACTTTTGTAGATAATTTTAGCAATGTCATTGTCAGGTGATGTTTTAGTATTCTTGTGAAGGTGTTCTTAATGCATATCAACAGCCCGGGTGGACCTAATCCACGGTTTTTCAATTCTTTTACGACTTGGGATAGTGATCACGCTTGCACTAGACTCAATTGCTGCCGACAAGGCAGAGACGAGGAACGCTGTTGCTTTATTTAATAGATTAGAGGTACTTTACCGCTTGTAACAGCCGGCGGCTTCTTGGGGGTAACAAACAGAGGGAATAATTACGCATTTTCACTGGAATTCTTCATTACTGGGCACTGTGACCTTAATTTTGTTGTATAATTCACTATCTTTATTATCATTAAACGGAGGGAGACGTGCAGAAAAATATTCACAGAACTCGGTATCATGACTCTGTTTTCGTTGTATTTGTTCCAAGTTATAATGTATACGCGCATAAATATTGGTAATTTCAGTCGAATGGGTGTGGTGGGCAAGATCACTCGTAGCACTGGTCGCTTATGTGCGGTACCCCACCGAATGGCGTTAGCGGGAAAAAACCCGCGAGTTATCGGCCCCAAATATTACGAGCACCTGCCCTCTGATCTTAAAAACGAACAAAATGACAAAATATTTGATCGTCGATTGAAAGTCCTTTTGTTGAATAATCCATTCTACTCTATTAATGAATTTTTGGACATGACATTTTAATTAATTTATTTGTGGTTTTAATTTTATTGAATATTTTAATTTTTCTATTTTGACATGTATTAATATTAACCTCATTTTATTTCATTGTTACGCTTATAACCATGACGATTCTTACAGGAGAACCAATTGAATTGTTAATTTATTTTTACTGTTTTATTCTTAATTTTGACATAGTGCAATATACAATTTATTTTTAATAATTTAGTTTAGTTTAGTTTAGTTTAATGTTGTTCTTAAACTTTTGACGATATCAATATAAATGAACTTAACTTGACATTGTACAAATTATGATGTAATTATATATTGAAGGAATAAATAATCTAATTTAATCTAATCTAATCAACCAAACAACATTAGGCCCATAAACTAAAATTCACATTTATTCACACTTTTCGATTTCCCGCCAAGAAACGCTCATGTTCACGTTTTTGTAATTTCGATTTTAGTAGTACCTACGTTTTTATGTTCACTTGCATACGGATCACGAAAGATTTGAGGTGGGATGTTTACGAATCGAACTATGGAGCCACAAACGTTAAGTTTTTTTTCATATTTTTTAAACCTACGGTTAAGAAGATACGGGGATACAATTTACGCAATTTTCTAAGCAATTGTTTCCGAAAATACCTATTCACTTAGTAAAAAAACCGGACAAAACCGGATTCGCTCACGAGGGTTTCGTTCAAAATACAAAGTAGTACAAAGATTCCCCTGCTTTTCCCCAGTGTTTTAAGTTTTCCAGTATTAGCAAAGCCCTGTTCCTAACCAAAGTGTACGCAGTGCGGGGTCATTTTATATTGGTCTGTGACATAAATACCGACGGACATAAAAAATTAAGATTATTGAGGATTTTCTGAGTGGTTGTGCTATAAGAGCTACTTTCATACAAAGTTTAAAGTTTCTAGGACAACTGGAAGTACCCTTTAGGTTTTCACGGTTTGCAATTTCTCAGCAATTTGTATGAAAAAACCTTTTTTAATGACTGTATCTTTTGTTTGCGTTGACTTAGAAGTTTGATTTATTCACAGCTTTAAGGGACTGCAGGCTTGAATATTTGATATTAATTTCAACGTGCTACCTCCACGCGTTCCAGAGAAATAGGGTATTTACGGATAAACAGACGGACAGCAAAGTGATCCTATAAGGCTTCCGTTTTTTTCTTTTTGAGTTACGGAGCCCTAAAAATGCTTAGAAATCTTAGTGGTTTTAAAAAAGCTGTCGTAATTATATGTCACAAGTTGATGTTTACTGATTATTATTTTTAGTATTTCTACGAGACACCTATAATAATACTCCACGTCAATAATACCATCTTGTAGTTTTTGAGTAAAATGCCTTTGACACACGGACGGATGGACAGACGGTTACGGAACCCCAAAAAGTGACTTAGATAATTGAACTGGTATTTATTTTGTACCTGGGAATATTTATTTTTGGTAAATAAATAAGGTCACAAAATGTTGTAGCTGGGTAGTGTAACTATGTAGCTATTTAAAAATAGGTTTATTTGGTTATTTGTATCACGCTGCCTATAAACAAATAAATAAAACGAATATAAAAATTATTCGTCATTCAAAAAAGTTACCAAAAATAACAAAAAGGAAAGATAGTTATAAAATATGACAGACTCGAACCCAAGATTCAAGACCATCTAGTCAAGGCGCGCCACCAACAGGACCAATCGGTAATTGACATTCTGAAGCAAATTAAGCAATGACTTCCGTATGCAAGATTCCTTTGAATGTGTGCGTAAGTAGTACTGCTGTCATTGTTGCGGTTCTATTTATCCAAACAAACGTATTTTGCGAATTAAAATTTATCAGAATCTTAGTTGGATACATCACAAATGTTATGCCATTTGCGCGAAACATATTAGTCTTAAAAAATATGCACATTATCATACATAAAAAAATTAAATACGTCAAATTAGAACGTCAACGCCATCTATGGGTGCTTGAGTGCCTAGGTGACCGAGACGAACCACCTTAACAAACTAACTTTATGTATTTTTATTTTCTCGGTCATCCCGTTCAAAATATATATAGGAGTTTTTCGCTGCTACCAACGACGGCTCGGATGGCGTCCTGGGTTCGAATCCCAGTTCAAAAAAATTATTTTCTGGTCTTACTGTATATATTTACGTTTCAGTTAGAAAATTGAGAAATTAACTAACAAAAGATCCTTCTTTTTTTATACGACGAGGAAGGCAAAAGAACATGTGGGTCACCTGATGGTAAGTGATCACCACTGCCCATAGACACCCGCAACCCCGGAGGGTTTGCAAGCGCATTGTCAACCTAGAGAGCTAAGATGAAATGCCTCTTCCATCGGTTCTTACCTTCCATGAGGTTCCTCCACGCCTCGGGGCAAGTGCTGGGTATAGGCAGCGTCAGCTTGTTCACGGCCACGCCGTACGCCACGGCGAGTGCGTCGATGCCCTTGTATGGCGTTTCACCCGTCAGCAGTTCCCATAGCAACACGCCGTAGGACCAAACGTCGGACGCGTGGGAGAAGATGGAGTTCTTGATGACCTAGAAACAAGGGTTACAGTTGATTAGCGGTCGTTCCCAATACAATACAAATATTCTCTATTGATAACCTAACCAACTTAATATACAATGACAATGCAAAGAAAAATCGGATTAACGGATTTTTCTTTGCATTGTCATTGTATATTGAATTTCATTCTATGAATGTTTCATAAAAATAAAAACAAAAATAATCAATAAAACGATTATTTTCATTTTTTCTAACCAACTTAGAAAAGTTTAAAAACCCCCGACATTGTCATTTCAAAGTTCAATATTTCAAAAACGGGTGAACCGATTTTAATGAAACTTAGCTAAGAACCATCTCGATTAAACTAGCTTTCGCTTAAAGAAGGCCTCATCGAAATAGGTCTTTCCGTTTGAGAGCTATGATGATACAGACAGATACACAGACACAGGTCAAACTTATAACATTAACACCCCTCTTTTTCGTCGGGGGCTAAAAACAAGAGATAGATAGTCATTGGCAGATAACAAACAGATACATAATTATACAGGAAAACCCATAGTTTTACTTACTCATTTAAGGTTTGAAATTAATTTCAGTCATCATCATCATCAGCCTTTTTTTACGGCCCACTCCTGGGCACAGTCGTCTCAGAATGAGAGGATTTGGGCTATACTTAGTGCAAGCGCAGTGCGGATTGGGAACTTCACACACATCATTGAATTGCTTCGCAGGAGTGTGCCGGTATCCTCACGATGTTTTCCGACACCGAAAAGCTCATGATAAATTACTAATGTACTTAATTCCGCACAAAGATTCCGAAAAAATTTAGAGAAGCGAGCCGGGGTTTGAACCGACGACCCTACCGAATATTTTGAAGACCTCTGCACAAAAATTCCGAAAAACTCAAGAGGTGCGAGCCGGGTTTTGAACCCACAACCCTACCGAATATTTTGAAGACCTCGGAGACAATGGCTATAGTTCTCACATATGCGCGCACGCAACGCGCTAGTACTTCTCAGATGGAGGCGTCGGCCGCCTCCCACAACAGTACCTCGCCAGATAATGAATAATAAACTCATTTCCGAACTGATCAAAATCTATACTGGTTGACCGTGAACTAAAAGTATGTTGGGAACGAAGTAAGGAGCAGAGAGCACTTTTTGAATGGGTGAAGTGGTGACCTAAACTCAGATAAAAAAAAAACCGGACAAGTGCGAGTCGGACTCGCGCACGAGGGTTTGTAGAAAGATTTTAAGACTTTTTCCCAGTGTTTTAAGAAGTCCAGTGTTAGCAGAGCCCTGCTCCTAAGCAAAATGTACGCAGTGTGGGGTCAACTTATATTGGTCTGCGAAATCTACAGACAGACATAAAAATTTAAGATTTTGAGACTTTTCGGAGTGGTTGTGCTATAAGAGCTACCTTCATACCACATTTCAAGTGTCCTAGAAACTTGGAATCTGGAAGTACCCTTTAGGTATTTGGAAATCGTCAATTTGTATGGAAATGGCCTTTTTAATTACTGTATCTTTTGATTGCGTTGACTTAGAAGGTTAATTTTTTTCATATTTGATATTAATTTCAGCATACTACCTCCACGCATTCCAGAGAAAAAGGGTCTTGACAAACAGACAGACAGACAGACGGACAACAAAGTGATCCTATAAGGGTTCCGTTTTTTCCTTTTGAGGTACGGAACCCTAAAAAACAATCGTTTGAGTGTTCTTTCGCTCAGAAGAGCAGGAAAAGAATGGAGATGTAAACGCGCGATTTCTCCTCTGACAAAACTCTAACATTAAGTCTGACCAAAATGATCAGGGTCTGTTGATTGTTGATGTGCGTGTTTTCGCCATTTGTGTGTCAGTTTTGTTTTAGTGTGAGTTTGTAGGAACCTAACAAATTTTGACATAAGCGCAGACGTGTGCTGTACGTGTGTGTTCCTCGTCCCCCTCAAAAATTGGCAGAAAAATTGTAGTGCATAGATAAGCCAAAGGAGCCTACCGTCTGTCTGCTTTATGACTCAGACCTATGCGACGAAAACTCAGCAGGAAATTAAACTAGCTTTCGATAAAAAAAAAACGCATCGAAATCGGTCCATCTGTGTGGGAGCTACGATGCCACAGACAGATACACAGACACACAGGTCAAACTTATACCACCCCTCTTTTTCGTCGGGGGTTAAAGAAGTTAATTACAACTACAGGTTCAAGGGCGCGTCCCAAGGTAAACACGAGTTATCTCCTTATCTTGCAAAGTGTCAGCCGTGCTAGCCGGCTGATAACTTGATAAGGCTGCTGCTAAGTTCAACGACCTTGTGTCTCTTATCAAAGCACTCGGAGGCCTATAAGAAAAAAAAAAAGGAACGTTAACGCAGGACTTGCGTTTACGTTAGGCATTCTAGTTCCTCAGCAGGTATTTTTTTACCCCCGGAAAAAAAAGAGAGTAGTTATAAGTTTGACATGTGTGTCTGTGTAGCTGAGTATCTGTCTGTGGCATCATAGCTCCCAAACGGGTGGACCAATTTCGATGCGGTTTTTCTCAGTCGAAAGCTATTTTAATCAAGATGGTTCTTAGCTAAGTTTAATTAAAATCGGTTCACCCGTTTTTGAAATATTAAACTTTGAAATGACAATGTCGGGGGTTTTTTAACTTTTCTAAGTTGGTTAGGTTATTATTATCTTTTCCTCCTTAAAGGCCGGCATCGGACTAGTGACTCTCTTGGGGTTGCTGTTTCTCATGGGTGGCGGTGATCGCTTACCATCAGGTCTTCGCTTGCACGTTTGCCTCCTTCTTTCAATAAAAAAAAAGCAAATTGGCTAAAAGTCAAGCTTTCAGAGTAGGTAATAACAGTTTGACTCGTAGCTCGCAAGCGGATGGACCGATTTCGATGCGTTTTTTTTGTCCGAAAGCTAGGTTAATCGAGATGGTTCTTAGCTAAATTTCATTAAAATCGGTTCACCCGTTTTTGAAATACTGAACTTTGAAATGACAGAGTCGGGGGTTTTCCAACTTTTTTAAGTTGGTTAGGTAATATTTTTTATTATAATAAACAGGTATAAATGTATATCGCCTAGATTACATCATCGAGATGTTGATGTGGTACAGTGGACGTTGACGTTAACTATTTAAGATTTATAGCCTATTAAAGCCAGACCGCTTAATTAGCATGCTTTATAACCGTTAATTACAATAGCGAGGTGAAACAATCTCACGAAATAGTTAGCCTAGCCTGTGAAATTCCTGTTTCAGGGACTAGGATTACATAACGTTACCAATCTAGAAAAGTTAAAAAACCCCCGACATTGTCATTTCAAAGTTCAATATTTCAAAAACGGGTGAACCGATTTTAATGAAACTTGGCTAAGAACCATCTCGATTAAACTACCTTTCGAGTGGAAATAACCGCATCGAAATCGGTAAATACACATGTCACACACAGATACACATGTCAAACTTATAACACCTCTCTTTTTCGTCGGGGCTAAAAATCCATCCTAATTGTGTCCTAATAAATACCTAAACAGCGTTCTGACCCACAATCTCACTATCTGTAACCAAAATTATGTTAAACGGACCAAATAAACAGAAACGTGAGCGATTTTCGTGCCAAAAAGTGAAACTGGTTAGAATATCGGTGTGTCAGAGGTAAAAAAATCAAATTATTCACACTTAGGTTAGATTATAAAAAAAAATATCGGACACGTATTTTATGCTTTATCAAATCGATAAAAAATGACATAGATAAAGCACGTAAAAAATCAGATCTTTCGGGAGTGGGGGTTTGTGACGCCGTTCTCAAAAGCATAGTACGGTTTGACGCCACGAGGAACTAGACATAATGATAAGTGATAACCAACTTAGAAAAGTTGAAAAACCCCCGGCATTGCCATTTCAAAGTTCAGTATTTCAAAAACGAGTAAAGCGATTTTAATGAAACTTAGCTAAGAACCATCTCGATTAAACTAGCTTTCGATTAAAAAAAACTGCATCAAAATAGGTCCATCCGTTTAGGAGCTATGATGCCACAGACAGATACATAGATACACGGATACACAGATACACAGGTCAAACTTATAACACCCCTCTTTTTTTGTCAGGTGTCAAAACCGGGATATTGACCGCGATTACCTTATAGGTTTGATGAGCTCCCGATATTTCGAGCGGTCAATATCCCGTTTTCATTATGTCTAATGCAAATAAACGCGAATCATTTAAAACTGTTATTGTCACGAGAAACTTCTAAACACTATGTCATCGTAATTTTTCGTTTGATCGAATAAAAAAAAAATCTACAAATAAATATCTTTTGTTAATGTAAATTAGGGGGTTAAAAGAATTTTTCATGACAGCCTATTCTGTTTAGGTACTACTTAAAACAAGTAAAGGAAGAATCCTCTTTAGAACCTACGACCAAACAAAATTGAGGAAAATGTTAGGTTTATTTATTTGACCGACGCCACCGTCGGGCGGTTGTTAACTCTGCCATCCAAATTTAGCTGTGTCCTTTGGACTCTGTTTAGCAGGACTAGATATACACTACCATAGTACGTATCAACAACCTAAAACACTGTTTTCACCAAGTTCTAATTTTTCTGATAACTTTAACAGAACTTGTTTACGAAGGCTGTCCAGCCAGACGAGATTAGAGGATATATTGTATGTTTTTAACGACCGATCATTGACAAGTCGGATGAAGTGATGGTAACGTTTTTCGGATGTTATCCTTAACTAGTGTCGTGAGACCAATTTTCATATCTCTAGCTAGTTAACTGAAAATCGTTAGGTACGGAAATGGAATGGAAACGGATGATACTCCACTGACAAGAGTGTAACTCTTTTGTTTGATGATGATTGTGACTACAACAATTACATTTTTATATAATACTGCAGGTTGTTAAGGCACAATAACTAATAGTACCTACTAAAGTAGTTAAGGATTGAATTATGAATTAATCGTAAAATTGACCGCTTGGTCAGAAAACTACGCACGGTCGATCGACATACCTTATGAGTTCCCTCCAACCCTTTGTCCCATGTTTCCTCATAGTATTAAATTAACTCATCAATACATTGACGTCACTTAACGCAAAACCACACGTTAGCAATTTATAAATATTTTGATTTCGATTCCAAGAAACGTCTCGTTTTACGTAGAGCAAATTCTATTGTAATGGTAATGAAGTATTGCAAATTATAATCAAAACATACAACATGGATTCTTGTGGCCTTACTGTGGGAGCCTACTGAGCCTAGGTCGAGTTTACCGCAATACCTGAGCTGTGCAACTGAATTACAAATATTGCGATGGCGACTTAGCTTTCGAGGCATTGATAATCGCAGCAGCCAGCCAGAAAAACAGAAGAATACAAGTAACACACTGCTGGACATGCCTCCCCTGATGAGCGCCATATAGCGCCGTCTTCAGCAAGCCGCATCCTGCGCCCAGCAGTGGGACGTAAATAGGATGATTCATATTTTCTGAAAGACCCTACCTCTGGAGGCATCCAGGCGTAGGTCCCCGCGGCCGACATCCTGGTGGTCTTATACACCTCCCGCGCCAGACCGAAGTCCGTGATCTTCAGGGTTTTGTCTTCCAGAATGTCGTCCGGGAGTATCGTCTCGCTTAGGAGCACTGGAAAGAAGAAAATAAGCTGTTACATATTCTGCGGTTTTAAAAACATGCCAAAATTGTAAAGGGTCCTAAGTTAACTCGTTTTGTGCGATGTGTTCTCAGATGCGGTAGACGAGTATACTGGTTTTAACCTTTTGAACACCAAGGACGCTTTAAAGCGTCATGAGCCGACGTGCCTACGACGACACCAACGCTTATAAGCGTCCGGCTACACAGTGCAAATGCGACTTACGAACGTATGTTAAATTTTTAAATCCGCGTTGACGTTGCCATCTTGGCATGTGGATGACAATTTTTGTATGCGTCGTTGGCGTTCAGAGGGTTAAATATTTTGTCACTACATCCTGGATTACGCAGCCATTTGAACGTAACAGCAGCATTTCAGTTAACGAGTTAATTTGCCTACAGAACTGAGGAGCAGATATCATTTCACTGAACCTGATATATACTGGGTAGATTTTATGTTCGACTTTGCCGAAACGAAAGGGTTAATAACAGACCATTGAAATCGGAAATTATCCGGGAAAAGTCCAAGCTGAGGGCCGAGTACGAATATTCGAAAGCTGCGTCACGTAAAAACGAATAGTAAACGCTATCGAGATTGTATGACGTTTGGAACAACGCCCGCCCGCGAGCGTATTTGGAACTAAAATTTAGTACGAGGTTTCTCGATCTCGATACGATAACCGTAACGTTACGCAGCATTCGTAAAGTCGTGCTCGATCCTCGGTACATAAAAGACAAAACTTACGGAAATTCATAAATAGAATAGTTACCTATCATCCTATCAATAATCAATCAATTCTAACAACGATTGTTTCTAAAGCTTGTCATTAAAGGGATTGGTTGAGTTAACAGACACAGATTTACCGAAAGTAGAAATAATGTACTTAATTTATAAAGTACCTAAATATTTTAACGGTTCCCATTTGTTCACAAGCTTGGAGTGGCATCCGGCTTAATTTATTTTATTTATTATGTTCGTTCAGTGCATAGTTGAAACATTACAAACATTTTTAATCAGTAGTCAAGTCAATATGTAGGCCTCAAATGTGGGCTGGACGAGACCTAAATATCTACATGACTTAAGCACGAGGGTGTTAGAATGCCGTAATACTGAATACATTAGTGCTTTTTGCGATGTAATTTGGAGCTCCACTTCAACATTACAAAGCATACGAGGCGGAGAGCGGGTAGGCGCGTTGGCACGCAGTGTGCGTCTTACTGCCGCCGAGTCGTGCGCTCCCAGTAAGGCTAGCACGACTGGCCGCGACTGTTTGTCGCGCGAGATTATATTACCCGTCTCGTTGCATTCTGAGTGACAGAAAAGGACGGGCAGTTGTTCTACTGGAGGACTATAATTATTCCGAAACATATCGTGCTAATACGACTTAAATGTGTGTGAGAATAAGAGCTGAATTTAAATGTTGTGTTGTGTTTATGCTGTGTGAATGTTTTAATGTTTGAATAAATAAATAATGTTAATGTCGACTCCACAGCCCACTTTTGTCTTAGTGTGCGCTGAAAAGTCTAAACCCTATAATAACCCTAAACAATCATATTTTATTATAACATCAGTATTTACTGCAGATACCCATACACTAGCGTTTATCCCACACATAAATCATACATTACCCACTCAACTGTATTATTCGTTAGAAAAAGATAGCTCATGGTTATGTTACATATTTTCTGTTCGTGGCTCACTGGTAGTATTTAAAGCATTTAAGTAACCCAAATCCTTGAAACAAAAGAACAGTTTTCACCGTCCTTCAAACCGGATGAGACTATTTTTCGTACAACGCATTCCGCATATAGTTCCATACTAAGCAATGTTCACATGTGGACCGCAACACGGCGTATTTCCCACCACAAAGTGGGGTGACAGGAGGAATAAACAGCTTCACGATCGCACCACCGGGCTCATTGAAAACTGAGAGCTGGACACGGAAGACTATAATACGGTCTCTACTCATTTTGCTTATAGGAAAAAGGAATTTCTCATCAAATACTCGTTGGTACATCAAATACTTGGTTTATTTATTAATACCTAGACCAAAAAAAATACAGTATCGTATATAGGTTGAGCGATCCTCAGTTAAAAGTTTCATGGTGACATTGAAACAAAGCTTAAAATTAATTCAAATTTAACATGAAACTACCGTGAGACTCAGCCATAGTGAAATAAACGGATCTGTTGATCTGTTTATTTCACTACTAATTCAAATCATCATCTCCAGGGCTGTTTCTCTTGTCGCAGTGCTAAGGACAGCTGTTTGAAGTGTAGTAAAAAAAATTGTAAAATTTCGACGAGACCGAATAAATCCATAGAACAAGTGTCCGTGTCCTTGAAGTATTGCCCTCCCAGTCCCGAGTAGGTATCATGATAATGTGTGATAATGTATTGCCCTCCTGCTCACCACTCGTCAACATTCCTTTTAGAGGTACTTTTACTGGTACTTTTTAACCCCCAACGAAAAAGAGGGATGCTGTAAGTTTGACTTGTGTATCTATGTGTCTGTGTATGTCTGCGGCATCATTGCTCTCAAACGGATGGACCGATTTCAAAACGGTTTTTTTAATAAAGCTAGTTTAATGTAGATGGTTCTTAGCTAAGTTTCATTAAAATCGGTTAACCCGTTTTTGAAATATTGAGCTTTGAAATGACGAATGAGTTTTTCAACTTTTCTCAGTTGGTTATATAAAAATGCAACAGTCTTTGCTTTCGGAGGCAGATCAGTCGGGCTGGGTCCTTGAAAGCATTAAAATTGTACTAGCTTAAAGCCCCTGTCTTTACTTGAGAAATATAGTCCAGTCTCGATATAAGAGTGTTTCTATTTACTACTAATTAGTTAAACAGGGCATCAGATATCTAGTACTTAGGCGGCGACCCCGTTCTTCTCCAGTGCCCACCTCCTGGGCTACTTCCCACAGTACTTTTGCTGCAAATTTTTCAACTGCCCACTGTCAGCTATCTATGCTCTGTGCTTCATAGGCTCTGTTAGCGTGTTACATTACTATTGCAAGAACCTTGATCAGAGTACACCCAAGCGGTATGGCGCCATATTTTTTATTTATAAACCAATAGAACCTCGGTCGTACATGTTACTCGGATATTTGCTTATGAATCAGTTAGATCACTTTTCAAATAGGGTTTGGCTTCCTGAATAAGAGAAGAGCCCTGAAAGATAGCGATTGCAACTCCCCGCAATCAACAGCAACAGTTTTATGTTAGGGTTGGTGGTTATGATAATACGTATAATGTAAACGTTATGTCTCATGTCATGTCACGTCATATAAAAATTGGCATTCAAGTAACACCCACTTGAAACTTAATTTGAATTTTGAGCTATCTATATGTGTGAAGCTCAGTGTGAAGCTCACGGGATCGCAGTGGATGCGGAAAGGAAAGCACAAGACTGGTCTGAATGAAGAGCCTTGGAGGAGACCTAGGTAACAAGTAGTAACAACAAGCTTATGCCCCGAGACTTTGCCCCCGTGAAATATTCCAAAATGGGCTAGTTCCCTGTCCGTGGGAATTTCGAAAAATCCCTTCTCAGTGCACTCAAGGTATATGTTTGCCAAATTTCAAGTCTCTAAATCCAGTGGTTTAGGCTGTCCGTTGTCTGTCAGCTAGTCAGTCACGGTACTGTTTTTATAGGTATAGATTTAAAACAAAGCACATAATTAAACAACCTGTTCGTTTTTCCCTAATTTATAGCTTTTTAATCTGACCATGTTTAGACAGACCGAGCAAGCAGGAAACATTGAAATTAACGACATAATTGTCCACCCACGAGAATATTGTGCCGAGAATCATGAGCGAAATGGCGGCGCGGAGAGGTTACGTCGTAAACTTAAAGCTTTAAATCAATTGGACTTTCTCGTACTTATGCTTGTTTAATTTAAATGATTATCTGATGCTAATTTATAGCATGAAACACAGTTGTGATAACTTACCAATTTATATTAAGGATACTTTTGATCATTGGACGATATTTAAACGCCGTATGGGATTATTATATTGCCAATGAGGACTTTAGCTAGTCAAAAATCCGCAAGGATGGCTAGTGCCGAGTGAGGTCATGTTATTGTCCAGCAATGAGAGGCAAGCTACTGGCATATGATTGGTGGAAATTGACAGATAGACCTCACTAGACCGACACTAGCGATTCTAGCGGATTTTTACTCACGATAGCCCTTCATTAAACTAATCTTCTGCAACTCGTCCACTTTCCCTGCTTCAGCTGCCAACCAACGTGCCTTACAAAGCCTAATTACCCATGTTAATATGGATAATCCATTCACACCGGGCTCAGCGACATTACCGCAACGTTCGTGTGGCGCAAGCTTCAAACAGACCGCGCTTTGATCGGTGCGCTTGCGCAACCCACCTTTATCGGTCCGAAATATTGGGCTATGAGGATAATGGCGCATTGTTTGCTTAAAAAACGTGTGCGGAATGTAAATGCTTGCTTGTGCTTGTGAATGAGTGTCGGTGATGGGGTTTCTGCAACTTTTTTTTTATACGACAAGAAAGGCAAACGAGCAAGTGATCACCACTGCCCATAGACACCCGCAACCCCGGGGGTTTGCAGATGCGTTGCCAACTTAGAGAGCTAAGATGAAATGCCTCCTGTGCCAGTAATTACACCGACTAATTGTAATTATGCTTAGCGGCAGGATTAGCGAGTAAGATAGTGGTAGCGATCCGGACGGACCTCGCACAAGGTTCTACCACCCGCACCTTATCATGAAATGTTGCAGCTTTGAAATACATCATTTGCGTACCATTTTATATTATTGCTGAAAAATTTTAATGCGTTTCAGCCAGGCTTGGTGAGGACAGGTATTCCGAATCCATTACCTCCGAGCATTTTTCTTCCAAAGCCAAAGGTCAACGCAGAATACAGTGGAACGTAGAACCTCCTCCTTTTTTCAAGTCGGTTAGAAACGGAGATTTAATCCATTTCATCCATGCGCGACACACGTGCTTCATTTTGTTATACTTTTGCAATTTAAGGAGTCTGCGACTTAACAGGTAAAATAGTGATAAAACTTTCAACAGAGTTGTAGATTCCATTCCAAATCACCACATTGGATTATCCTAATTGGATATTCCACACATGTTGTAATTTATAAGCACAACTGACTAACTACAAAACTAATACCTGATCAAAATTACAAATTTCACTCGATTATTTTTCTGTTTAACAAACTGCTGTGATCAGAATAAAGTAAACATCGAAAATAAAACTGAGGCCCGAGTACGAATATTCGAAAACTGCGTAACGTAATCGAGAAATTTATATGACGTTTGGAACAGCGCCAGCCCGTGAGCGTATTTGGAACTAAAATTTAGTATGAGGTTTCTCAATTTCGATACGATAACGTAACGTTACGCAGGATTCGTAAACTTCGTGCTCGGCCTACTGAAGACCGTTTCAAGATTCGCTGAAAAAAAAAACCTGCACTCGAATTTCTGTCGAAGATTACGTTCGATGCCATCTGTACCTAAGACAGAACCGTGTCAATATCGATTCATCTGTCCATCATGGCCGTACAAAGGGACAAGTCTTGTCAGCTTGACGACTTGTAACAATCGCTTCAAGACTGCATGGTAATGTGTGCAAAATGGTGGCGAAACGTTTTGCAGTGAGAAATTTTAACCAGAGGCATTATTGTCTAACGCGCTCAGTATCAAAAATACTCTATGATATCTTTAATTGTACGTCGTTACAAGTTCAGCTTTTTTGGAAGAATCGGCAGTAGGAGTATTTTGCTTGTGTTCAAATTAGTCTATCACTATTAAGAATGAAATATGGGAAGCTGTGAATGCATACGGTACGGTCGGTATACAAACATACAAATCTCGCATTCCTCGAAGATCGTCGATATAAATCGGCTGGGTTACGTTCACGCCCAGACGCATTTAACGTCCGGCAAACCAGATTCCTGCCATTCCTGTATGCAGTTTAACTTCGAATTAATTGACTATCTGTTAATACCGGTGAGGTTGAGGGGAAATGAGAGGTAATTTGCATAGCATTATTTAAACTCAGATTTCTAAACCGTTTTAGTTTGTTAAGACTAGAATTCCTTTAAATGAAAAGTGGCCGGAAAGTTTGGATGTTGGTGAACCTGATTATGAAACTAGAGATTACGGTTTCGAATCCCTGTAAGGGCAGGCGCATATACGGTATATATTAGGAATTCTTGAGACACACATGCACAATTGTGAAGCATTTTTATTACATAGAATAATAAATTCAGTTCCAACGAACATGTACAAACAAACAAACAAACAATACCAGCAAATGAGGCTTATTCCGTATTCCATGCAGGCGAGATACACATAGCAATAACTCTAAAATGACACGTGTTGTAAATTGAAGGCAAAATATTGTATTTTTTAAGATTCCTTCCGTAGAGAAACTGTAGCTGTAGCAAAGCTTTCGTGGTAAAATAAGAAAATATACAGTTTCACTACATCAATTTGTTTATCAGTTAATTATACATTTAGTACGTCGTGAACGTCATATTACATCTTTGAGGATATACATCGAAAATGGTTTAAAGAATACTTAAATGAATAGCTTAAGTTAAATTGGTACATAAAACTACAAAACATTATGCCTATACCTTACTTTATTGCATAGACTGTAACAGTATCAAAAAGTAATAGTAGTTTATGCAACTGCTACATAATGCCTTAAAACACGAGTGTTTTAAGGCCTAATTATGTGGAGTTGCATACATTACTTTATCTACACAGATATTATAAGTACTCTAAGATGGGTTCAGAAGCCGAAGGCATATATCATACCCATATCTGTCACGAATTTGACTGTTTTTTTTTGTAATCATAGACAAACATACCGAGCTGACGTTTTGTAAACTGTTTTTTTTATTGCAAAAAAAAATATATCACATTATTACTTATACATGTCGGACCGAACATGACTTATATACGTGAGTGATCCGTTTTATTTCACTATGATTGTAAATTACGTTGATTTTCAAAATTTAAACATCGAATTCGATAGCGAAAAGTCATTACGACATCGAGTTCGATGTCGTAATGACTATTACTTTACTGCTGGGGTGGTGGTTGGCGGGGGCTGGCGGCGAAGGCGTCGTCGTGCTGCAATGCTGGTCATTTTCTACGGTTTCTGAACGCACTATAGAGGACTTATGATATGTGTGTAGATAAACCAATAAACGTATCAAAGTGACCCTTTTTCCGCACGATAATAAAGAGTAAGCGACATTTTGCGGCAATTTGGCTCTTGTGAGCAAACATTTCGAAGAATGATGACCAGTAACCGTAAACTAAAGCTTTATGAGGCATCTGACATCACCCCGGCCGAATAACTTCGATATTACGGACGATTCCGATGAGAAAGTCGTGCAAGAATCAATTTAGCAATAGCTGTCTGCGTAATAATGAAAGACAAATGAAGATCTAGAATATCTAATAGAGGAAAGAGCTCCCCTAGAAAATACTTCCAGAACAAAGCAGGGAAATTTACTTACCATGGTTGTGTTTCTCCTACGAGGACAGTAACCTTGACGAAAAGTATTTAACAAAGTTCTCGTTGCTCATTATCGTATTGATCAAGCTTAAAGCAAGAGCGATCATAATTATCGAGACTTGCTGTTCAAAAACTTTTAAATGCAATTAGCAAATGTGTCGACCTTCGGCGGACGCGTGGAAATGAAGATTCCTGACGGGCGCGGGCATCTCAAATATTAATTCAATCGAATTGGCTCATCCGTGCTGTGTCGGTTGGAGTATACCTCGCTTTGAATTATTCAAAGACGGACGCGCGGGAAGTAAAGCCAACAGGATATAGATCCGGTTCCTCTAGCGCTAGCTAGGGAGGGAGACTGTTAACGCCTTTCGGTGACCAATGTGTGTGACAAAAGACCCGAGTAACAAAGACGTCTTGTCTACTATCTACTCAACAATGTGACAAAGTCTTTATCATTGGAACCAAGGTAATTGCTTATCTATAAAACGAGGAAACATTGCACAATTCAAATTAATGATGTCATTAGCTATCCCAGTAACTCCTTTATGAAAATTTTCAACGTTGAATATATCTCACGCGACATTCTGATTTCCGAGACAGACCCAGATTTAACGGCTCCATTAATTTGCCATCGTGTGCGGCGGGTTAATCCTATTACAAATCATAAATTGCCTTTTAAAGAACATATTTATTCGGAACACGTGAAAAGCGGCACCGTCTCTGTGACGCTTTTGAATATTCAATGCGCTTATTACTACCCTCCTTGCATACATATGAAGATTTCTCGCAAAACACACACTTCAATTCTAGGAACAAGCACTTGCCAACGAAACGGGTTTAAAAGAAAAGCGTCGTTCAAATCTGACATAACGAGGAGCAACTAATTTAGCATTCAGCGACAGCAAAACAAATTTGGCGAAGTAAAATTGTTAGTTCATTGTTGAAGGCGAACAATCGTGATATTACAAATAGGGAAACAAAGAGAATTATTCAAATTAACTAATTTCAAGAAATGTTTACAAATATCATTCAAATGCGTATTCGATTCATACAAATACATGATTCCGGGAACAACTATGCTGTTGCGAAGTCGCGATTGTAATCAGGTAATTACTTGCTCAAGTTTTCCCAAATAGAGAACTTGTCTTTTTGCTGTGTTTTCTCACAACTGACAAACGTGGATTTGCAGTGGTAAATTGTCAGTAGAAAATGTCGTGCTGGAAGTCACGTCAAACAAGCCGTATAAATAAATACCATAAATAGTACTTACCTACAAGTCTAAAGTATAATCCAATAAGTAACAAAAATCCACCGTCAAGAGCCACGTGGATGACTTTGTGACCTTTGATTTGAAAGTCAAGGCGTGAACTTATGAAGCCAATATAAAGGTTTGTACAGTCACCAGCAATAATATATGATTATGGACAGCACTGCAAAAATATCTGATCATGGTAGAAGGCAAAAATATATGACGACACTCGACGGCAATAAGATCTGATGGGTTGCGGCCGGCATTAATATCGTTCTCGGGTAACGGCATAAGTATCGGACACCGAGTCGCTTAAAAATATTTGATACTTGACGATATCAAAAATATGTGATCAATCAGCAAATATGAACTTAATTCAGTAGTATTACGAATCTAATTTGAATGCAGCGATCTGACGCTTCTCGAAAACAGTACGTACTTGTCACTGTATATGTCTGTCTCATGTTTTTTTTTATCTAAATCCAACAAATTCAGTTCTTCGTTTCTAATATGACATACCCTGTTGACGTATTATTTTTTCCATATACTTTACCAAGGAGTTTAACCACTAATAAAAAAAAATCAAGCATAAAATACTGTTCTTATTTTAAAAGCTGAGAAACGTGAGATAGATATACGTAGTGACAAGTACGCACTGTTTTCAAGAAGCGTCGATCGCTGCATTCAAATTAGATTCGTAATACTAGTGAATTAAGTTCATGTTTGCTGATTGATGACATATTTTTGATTTTGTAACATGTCAGATATTTATGCGGTCCGTGTGATTTGATGTTTTTGCTTCCAAAGTAAATACATATTTATGCTGGTGACAAGTCACATAATTTTGATTTTGTATAGTATCAGATATTTTTAAGCGACTCAGTGTCCGATATTTATGCCCTAAACCAAGAACGATATATATGCCGGCCGCAACCCATTAGATCTTTATGCCGTCGAGTGTCGTCATATACTTTTGCCTTCTACCGTGATCAGATATTTTTGCAGCGCTGTCCATAATCATATATTATTGCTGGTGACTGTACAACAAAAGTATCTAAAAGATCTTCAACACTATAAATGAGGTGGTGATCTTCAAAAACTAAACACAATGCAATATTATTGCGTTGTATCTCCTTTTAGGCAGGATCTGAACTGAATGCAACTATGTACACAATGAAACATAAATATAAGACAAATACGAAGAAACAGAAGGGTGAGGGTGCAACATACCTTCAAGGGATATTGTTATCTTGTTTGCCTGGTGAGGAACTGATATTTTATGCGGTGAAAGGGTAGATAATATGGTAAACAAAGTGACATTCTGTTTACAGACAGCCAAAAGTCAGGGTAGCCGTTTTAATGAAAATACATAACTTATCGCTACGACACGCCTTCTGAATTCACGGCGTAAGAGCCGTTTTGGGGTTACATTATCTGAAACGTTGATTTAAACTGTACTTTCTACACAACAACACCATTTCGCGATGGGCTTTTAAAGTTTTCTTTACATATACCGAACTTTACACAATAGCAAGATAATTTTTCACAATAATGAGACATTTTCGAGTAGGTTTGGCAAGATTTCGCCGTGAATTAATTCAGAAAAGTTTTCACAAAGAATACCGTTACGGCGTCCCTTGGGTCCGTTCGCCAAGTTTGTGTTTGCCAATGGTAGGGAATTCCGTTTACTTATTGCACGGGAAGTTTTACAGAGGGGAAATATTTGCAACGTTTGGCGAGGTAACAGCTATTCATTTTGGGAAGCTGAATAAAATTATCTACGGCGTGAGGAAGACAACGGACGTTGACATTCTAACATAATGTCCAGTTCAATGTACAGTTTGCAGCAGAAGTAGGTAAGCAACCGAAGCGGTCACAATGTTCTGGACAAGCTCTTATGTTTATAACAATAGAGCCGTATTCTAATTTATATCAATAAATTTAACTCCTTTTTTCTACGTCTTGATGAAATCTTCACGTCTGTTCCGTATTCTTGTTATAAAGCCGAATCAGATATATTTGTGTAAACGTCATCTGTTAAAAATCTTATCAGATTTTGGGTCAATTTATGTCGTCACCCGGAAAGTATCTCTAAATATCTTAGTTTTAAAACTCACGTGGACGTCTGGCTATTTGGCAAGACTGAGTTGAATTATGTCCTAACCCCGACGATATTAGAGGCATCTTTACAGCAGAGTCCATCGAGACGGACATTTACGATCGCATTTATGTTTCCGAAT
Organism: Clepsis dumicolana; assembly: GCA_963691665.1. Classification (NCBI taxonomy): domain Eukaryota; kingdom Metazoa; phylum Arthropoda; class Insecta; order Lepidoptera; family Tortricidae; genus Clepsis; species Clepsis dumicolana. Next base: position 13,153,851 of record OY829520.1, on the reverse strand, counting down.
TCATGTTCGGTGCCGAAGCTGTCCATTCTCGTTTAGAGACACGTCGCTGAATAAACATTGCTTACTATTATTTTAATCGTTTCACTTTGTTGACGGAGTTCAGCATCCATTGAAAGTTGCTAAAACTTCACGCATTTTCTTACAATGAACAAAGACCAGAGCAAAACAGTCAACTGTTACGAAGCTCCGATGAAACAAAGGTAGAAGTGGCCTCCCTTGCCTCTTGCCTGAAAGTTATTTTTAATGTTGCAGAATTTCCAAGGACCTCGAGTTAGAAAGTTTTAATTTTTTTAATGGTTTCAGCCAAACTTTGTTCGAGATAATCTTTCAAGTGCTCTCAAGTTAAGTACCTAGGTTTAGGTTAGATGAGAAGCAAAGACGCACAACAAGCAAGACGACTAAACGAGCTAATATATTTGTTAATATGGCATACCTCTTCTAATATTAAGGTAAGCCTGCTTCTATTTCAGTTTGCAGCTTGAGCAGAAACGCAAAAGATCAAAGATAAAGCTTCTTCCCAATTGCAGAAGTACTCACAAAAGAACAAATTCATAATTTAAATACGCTTTGGAACCATATTTGGAGAAGGCTAGAAGGGGCGTGAAAATACTTACGTATTCACTTTCATCATTACGGTCAGTTACGATAGAACTACAGCTACAGGTGAAAATAATATTATTATTCTACAAGCAATCTCTTATCTGGATCAGTACATAATACGGTTATTAGGTTATTATTGTGAACTTTTGTAAAAGGCCGGGTCCGAGAGGCGAAATAACAGGAAGCCTCCATCACCATTGTTTGGCCGCGACCTAACTGAGGAGCCTCGGTGACATTGACAAACGACTTCTGAATAACTAAAACATTGTTACGGAAACGAGGCGTTTTGGACGTAAACGTTATATTACTGTCACACAAATTACCAGCCTTATTTTGGTCGAATTCGTTACGAGACTTAAGTGGATTTTCATCATTTTTCTTTACATTAACTCATAGCTTGTAAACCGTACCGTGTTAGCGGAAGCCATCAATCTCCAGAGTTTCAAAGACTTAATTCACCCGACACCTTAGCTCTTGAGACACGTTTTGAGCATTTCCGCTGCTTCAGTTCAAAGTGGATAACATATCCCTTCAGTACGTCAAATTAGCAAGGAAATAAAATAATTCTGCCTTTCGTCGCACCACTTAAGTCGCGACCCTCTTCAGAGTAACAAACGCGAGGCGTGGGTTTTGTTAAAAATGTACGTAGCGGGGTGCACGCACTCAGACGCCAATTAATGTGAGTGGAGGGGGTTTCTCCGCAGGTGGGAAGTGTTGGCAGCTACACTCGGAAATAACGGAGGCTGGTTTTGTTTTACGAAGCGTGCTTTCGAAAACTAGACGGAGTTATTTACAAGAGAAAAATTTAAATGAAGCATGCAATTAAGAAATGAAGTAAGATTGTGTGGAGGATTTGAACACGCAAGTAAGCAAAGGAACATATTAAGCTCATACAGCTTCAACCAAGAGCATGCAATTCAAGAACTTCGAGATAATAAGTTAAGCTTTTAATATTAAGTACTCGTTCGTTAGCAAAACCCATACATATAATTTAAAATGACCCTGGACATGTAGGCTCCTAGCAACACTGTCATAATAAAACAACAATGAAACAATTGCATCGACTGTAAAAAACTAAACCTGCCTGCGGTTGCGACGGCGCCGGCGCTTGCGCCCACGCGTTATCAACAACAGTAAATAAATCTTTTGGCTTTACTGAGCTGACCTTTGGCTGCAGTTCGGTCTATTTAGCATAACTCGAACTCTCAAACGAGGATTTCATCTTGGACGTAAATAATGAAAATTCGTTAATTTGGTTTTAGGCGTTCGTAGGTTTCATTCTTTTTAAAGATAAGCAAAGATACAAAACCAAAATTATTTCCATAGAATACTAATATCATTAAAAACAACACCTGGTTTTTTAAACCTGAATATAATTGTCTGCTATGAGCTATGACTAATAAAAGTAATAAATAATTAGGACCAAACTAATCTTTTGAGGAAAGCAGAAGCAGTTTCAGATTCTCCAACTAATAATATTTTCACGATATTAAAATTCCTTACTCACAGCATTATCAGAAGTTTTCACGATTCTATCACTCGTATCTAATTCTGGTCAAACTCCATAACAAGACAACAAGTCTACAACTAGTAAATACACCTTGTTATCATGGTGGTAGTATCGATGACATGTTTATGGTACCATTAATCTTTCACCATAAACACTCGGGTAAGTGTGGCACCTCACGCACGGTTTACATTCCGTCAACATCAAGTTTTAAAACACTCCCGAACTAAACGGTAGTAAAAGCAGTCACGATGTTTCATTTATCGAGTTACTCCGACAGTCCTAAAAAGCGGTGATTATGGGATACTTGCGTTACATTACAACGTGATAAATATACGGTATGTTAAGAGATGAACTTGTATAACTAAAAACGATTCGTCATTTCACCATAATAGATAATGGCCGGTCTAATTGCTGATCAATATTCGAAGCCTGCTTCAACATTTTGTTAAAGTGTAGAAGGCTAGTCATGCTATTATTAATTTCTTCAAAGGTCAAAGTTTAACTGAGCTGTAGGTACAATGAAAATGACTGAACTGTCATCTATACCAAGGGGTGTATTCAAATAGCTACCTACCGGACGGAACTCGGATCGGAACATAGTTCCACCCCCTTCGTAATCTAGCAGACGTCTGAAATTTTTCGGACACATTAGAATTTCACGATGCTTGTCAGGGATACCATACCATATTATATACAAGACTATGAATCATCATAATCAGCAACATACATATACATAGAGTAAGACTTCTTCTGTACATAAACAAACGGAATCATTCTGTACTTACTGGTATTGCAATCGTGCACTGGTATTTAATTAGCACCTTCTTTTTTAAATAATCTTTTAATAAGCCAGAAGTTGCGTAGACGGTTCTATACATAATAGTACCTGTCTTGGGCGCCACTTAACTTTTTTTTTTTTCAATTTAATTATGTCACAGATGATTTATTATAACCACATTCTAGACTAGAGTTAAATATTTATGCCTCATCAAGGATTACAAACATTTTTCTTGGGCTTGTAACTTGTTTATGGATTCCAAGCACTTAAGGAGACCGCAAATTGCTAACCTATACATTTTACAATGTTATAGTTATATCAGTTTAGTATTATTTAAAGGTGTTCAGGATTTCCCAGCCATGCAATCTCGTGGTTAATTTGAAAACTCATTGGTGTAGCATGTTGATTACATTAAAGAACATTCTCACGGTATTTATCTAATACCAGACAAGCTTGCACTTCACACAATCACATCAAATATTAACTGTAGGTGGGGTTCAAGACGTAGGATGATTGACCAGCACTACCATTGCCCAATGCCTCAATGAAAAAACGGGCATACTCTTAATCATCCCATTTATTCAAACCACACCTCCATGTTGCAGATTGAAACCTTATCCCGCCAAACGGGAAGCAGTCCGTCAACCGGACAAACTAGTCGGGCAACTAACCCCGCTTATCCCGAGCTAAAAGGCTAGACATTGCTGCGACAGATGTTTACTTCAGATTTGAGATCGCAGAGGCGCTGTGAGAAATAGACAAGCTGCCTCTATTTTTAATTGTAGCGGTCCTGATCTAAAATAATCATCCTATAAGGTGCCTTTCAGTAAATTGACACAGAAGTTTTCTTTTGGCGTCACCAACACAGAAATTACGGTCATTGTTTAAAAAAATAAAGATCAATAACATGTACTTTATAAAATATACACTTCACTAAAAAGTAACGATGTATCAGACATGTGGCCAATACCAAGATCTTAAAATAAAGTAAGTTTTCTGCTACTATAAAAAATGGAATAGAACACATACACGTGTCAACCATTGATCACATAATACCGATTGCGTCCACTGCGGCAAAAAACACAATGTCGTCAACATAAAGCGTTGACTCTTTACACGATTCTTCGAAGTAGTAACGCGATTACTGAGATCAACGCACTGCGCTACGTCTGAACGTCCTTGTCTAGCCAAGCTGTGCTGAACCAAGCAATTTTTATGTATATCACTAGCATTGATTCTAAAAGTAATGGTCCGTAACTTTAGCAAGATTAACAAGGGAACTTTAGACATTTTATGAATTGTTTGGGCCGCAACGATTAACGTCCGATAAAACAAAGTCGATTAATTTTACGGGCAGTTATTAAGTTTACGAGCTTTTGGATTCAAGTCGTTCCGTTTTATTTGTTTCTGAGAGCTCCCGTAAACAAGGAACAGGTGTTCAAAATAACCTCCTGATTTACTTGATATTATAAGATTTATAAGTCACGGGGATTTCAAAGTTGATAATTACTATACATAAATCAAATTTGCAAAGCTTCATCAAATCAACATCGATTGAAATCGATTAGTTCTTTAAATAGATATACCAACGATCAAGCCGCAATTAAAGATGCATCTAAATTGCCACATACTGCCATGCCAAAGTCTTTAATTAGCAAATAATCGATCCTCATGTCTTCAAAAACTCACAATCACCATAAATAGAGAATCGTCGAAAGCTAATAGTCCGGGTGCGGCATTGATTAAGTCTTATAGAGCTGGCTTATCTTAATTGTGCTCTCTTGTAATAAATCTTACTGGCTTTCTTTAGCAGCTACCGAGAAACTGTCAGTGTCTGCGGCACATCGTTAAGTAAAACTATATATTTGTCTCCATTTGGCAAGGGGCGAAATAAGGACGGCCTTATAAGGTAAATTGACATTAAGTCGACATCCGTTTAAATAAAGTTCTACAAAGATGTTAATTCGTTTTTAATGCCGTTTTAAAATTTAACCTTGCTTTAGAGTCCTCAGGTTTTTCTACATCATCGTCGTTTACGCTTTTTAGGGTACCAACAGGAATTATTGATAAGCTCCGTTGCCTGTCTGTTCGTCTGTACGCGCGTTTGCCGTTCAGAGGGATGTATATTTACAATCGTATTTGTATATGACGCTAAAACAAAAAAATATAATAATAATAATAAACTTAAAGTATATTAAATGGATTCCCAATACAAGAAACGTATAAAAATACTTCATATTGGTTCGTTTGCGAGTCCGACTCGAATTTGGCCGGTTCTTTTCGTTCCAATACTTCTATGATGGGGGTGTAACTTATAACTTATAATTGAATAGTAGTTAATTCTGTGCATTCTTAACCCATCACGAGCAAGTGTCGCTACCACATACCTTATGGGGCACAAAGCGTTTCGTCAGTTTCTCTCAACGAACGTAAACAACTTTCTGCTCAATCGAGTAGCAACTTTACATCGTGGTTAATAAAACAGATTTCGGCTGCGTCCCATTTTAAATCGGATGTAGCAAACAACGCATTCGGATCGGTTTTTACTACGCTTATGTTGTGGTGGAATATGTTATATTTTACAACGATACTGCTTCCTAATTGCCCTCACACAAGGTTCTGTTGGGCATACAGAGAATTGAGTTTGGCACTTGTTTGGAAACGTTTTTAAGGCGTGAATTAACCAACGAAAGCTTAAAATGAGTCGGTAACTTGCAATGTGACTTAAGATTTCAAGGTGCTACTTAAAATGATTTCTTCTTCGCGGGAGTTTTGACCTCCTGGATATTATGAATACTTCTTCAAGGTATGACCGCATCGTACAGTCAATTCAATGTCCTGTCAGAAGCGGGCAATCCCTCCAATTTCACTAACGGCTAAAGATCAGCTCCGCAGGAATTTAGCACGCAAGGCGGCAGGTACCGGGCCGAGATTGGTACGGGAGGCCAAGGCTGAAAGGCGCAACTCGAGCGCACGCTCGTGCTAGGCTTCGGGTAGGCTCTGCTGGGAAAACCTAACCGTTTAGAATAGAAATAGTGAATAGTAAATTAGGTGTACTATGCTAAGTCACAGTTTCACGATGTTCTGCACTAGCATTTCGCAGAGAGAAAACGGGATGTTTATTACAATTTGTGCTACTGGGATGTAAAATCGATTTAGGATGCTCTCACTTTTAGCGACGTTCCAAACAGTCTAACAAACAGTAGATAAATAGTGGTAGATCTATACTGTACTGTACTGACGGTAACTTAGAAATAATTTATAATAGTCGTTACTGAGCATTTCTGCAAATTACGTTACTAAATTTAACCTTCTGTAATCATCTTCTTTCTTCTATTACCTCTAAGTTTTTCTTCTACTAGAATCCATTAATTGTTTGCTAAAATCCACTCGCACCCATTAAAATAGATTATAATACGAGAGATTCTGAGGTGTACAGTTCAATTTAATGCAAAAAGCAAATTTGCGGGTGTCAAACACATTGCTTACGTATACCCTGAGTGATTTTCGCCGGGCCGATGACCAATAATGGTGTCAAAAAACTAGGAGTCACGATGACTTATTGATTTGCACCTAGCTTGGCGTAGGTAAACACAAACTAAGAAAAACGTGTAACTATGGTAAATATCACCTGTCAAATATAAGTTTTGATGTTGTACACTTCGTAATTATCTCCTGAATGTGTGATGCTGATGAGCATTGATGAGTGACTTCTAAGTCTTGACTGCTGTCTTGATAACACTTATGTTATTCTCTACGGTTAACCATGGTTGTTTCAGCGTTGAAATGTCAAATTAGTGGTCATTTAATACAGAAAAGTGATACTAGCGTTCAAGGTCGCATTGGAGAATCAATGCATGCAAGGTACAATATAGATTATTTTTCTGCAAATTGTAAACTACCATGTAGCCAGCTCATTCCACATCTAAGAAGTACTAATTGTTGAATGTTAATTGCCGCGAGCGGTTGTTCCATCCAAGACAATCACAACAGACAAATATTAGATCTAATGCTTTGGCAAATAAAAACAAACAGCAAATTTAATAATGAGTCATTTAAATAAGAGCCCGGTGATATTTAACTATCCAACATAAGTGTTGTTAATGATGTGCTAATATTTGATATTTATCAAGTTGCGATATTTGTCATGTGGAAAGTGACTTCCGGAATGACTCACGGATCAAGATGTTAACGCATTTCTTTGGCTGACTAAGATACTGCTAGTTTCGACACAGCAAACAGAGATAAGTAACTGCTCTCGTGCGATTTTCTCATAATAATTAGCTTAGTTATTAGTTTTTACGAGAAAAAACCCTGGTGACATTGACAGTTTTGCTGAATACATGCCAAAACAGATAATTATTCCATGCTTTTTAACTGTAATATTTCCGGCTTCTTTTAAAACCCGTTCTACAGTTACTTAGGATAATGTAATTTGCATAAAAAATAATGGAAAGAGAAAGAACACGTAATCTTTCTGCACATAAATAAAAAAAAACATACAAATGATGCAACAATACGCAACCAGGATTTAATTACTATCACTATCAGATTGATTGCAAATGCGCTTAACACCAGTTATATCAGTAACAAGAAGCCGTTATTACACATGTAACTTAACTACAGTTAATTAATATTCATTTGAAATAATTAGTAACCTAATTCCGAACGGTAATCCTAATCCGTTTAATTAATCGCATAGCATATGTAGATTTTTTTTTTCTTAGAATGTTGTCTTGTCCTACATCAGTCAGTCAGTAGCCACTTCACCATTCAGTATCGGAAAGGTTGTCGCGGTCATATTTCGGTAAATAAGAGCGGTTATGCAACTCTGAACCCGAGAGTAATTGTGCAAACGGATCAGATATAACCTATTAACCAACTTAGAAAAGTTGAAAAACCCCCGACATTGTCATTTCAAAGTTCAATATTTCAAAAACGGGTGAACCGATTTTAATGAAACTTAGCCAAGAACCATCTCGATTAAACTAGTTTTCGAATAAAAAAAACCGCATCGAAATCGGTCAATTCGCTTGCGAGCTACGATGCCACAGACAGATACACAGGTCAAACTTATAACACCCCTCTTTTTCGTCGGGGTTTCTCAAATGCGAATAGGCTGCGTCAAACAAGGTGAGCGATCTCAAAGAAAAAAAGTCAAAAAAGTCAAAGTAACAACGAAAGATCCGCCTATAACGCCTTTCATCAGTCCTCTACTTTATATTTATGACAATATCGCATCAAGAACCAACAAAAAGCAACAAACTCAAATAAACAGTTTTAAATGATTCGCGGTTAACTGTATTAGACAACAAGTCTGCATGTCTGTCTGCTGGGTAGACAGAGTCTGCGCAACATTACTATCTACCCTCGTTTCGTCAGTTTGCCCGTGATCATGATGCATGCAACTGCATCGAAATATCGGGAGCTAATCAAACCTATAAGGTAATCGCGGTCAATATTCCGTTTTCATTATGTCAAACTCAAATTAATGCTTAATTCTTTTTTTATATTTACGTTATTTTTTTGGATAAGAATTTGTATTTTAAAACGAGCTCTTTTTTTGCAGGCCTTAGTTGACTGTAATCGCATTGTCATTCAATTTACACATCTATGCTAAATTTGAAGTCAATCCAATCCGACCACAGGAAGTGGGTCAAATGTGACATGCAAGATTTGATTATAGATAGACATGTACAGTCTGTGACAGGTGGAAGTAAATAAAAGCTTGTAAAAAAAAAACTACAACTAGGTGAATCCAGAACCTTATCTAGAATGTCAAGATAAACTACAATGTAGCTACATTATTCGTGCCTGTAAATGTAAATGATCTATGCAATCAATCAATAGCGTAATAAACTGTTTACATAGAGCAAAAAAAACGTAGAAATTCAACGGTCAAATTTAAACTTGTATGAGGAAAACATAATAGCTAACGCTAAATAATGTTATTAGTCGTACGGTTCTCCAATTTGTCTTCGAATTACCGAAAAACGTGTGGGGGTAAGTAAAATCAACAAAGTATAAGGTTGCTAAAGGATGATTTAGGCCTCGAATTTCAAAATCCCAGTCCGACTCATCTCATCCTGTAAAAGGCACCTCGCCTTTTACAAGTATTTTCACCGTCATTTAATTAAAACAAAGGTAAATTACATGTACCGTTTGAAAGGAAGTATGACACGAGGGTTGAGCAGTGGGTACTGCTGGTGGAGTGTGGGCGTCTTCGTTAAAAGGTGGACTGGGATGTGATAAAAGTTACGACCGAATTTAGATTGGCGTGTTACGGTGCATTTAGAGAATTAGCTTGATTATTTGCTTACAAGTCATAGATGAATTTATTTAAATATGGCTATCGCGAGTCAAAAATCCGCTAGGACCGTTAGTGTCGAGTGAGGTCTGTGTTATCTCAACCAATGAGAGACAAGCTCTGGCCTATGATTGGTGGAAATTGACATTTGTCAATGCGCTAGTGTCGAGCACTAGCAGTCCTAGCGGATTTTTGACTTGCGATAGCCCTTCATTACGCTGCGTGCTGATACTGCTGATAGTAAAGTCTGACGCTGTACTGCGTATCTATTGACAACACCTGACTAACGCAGTTACAAATATTAAATCTATCTCTTGTATCTATCTATCTATCTAAAATTTTGCCTTCTGAATAAACTTACTGTCGGTAAGTAATACAATCACTGCATGCTATTCTGTCGGTGGAAAGGTGGTGGCCCATTTAGGGATAGCAAATTGTTGGATTGTACATTTATTAAATTCGTCACACAAGAGATAGATCGAATATTGAGGACGGCTATTAATCGGCTAGTCATTCATACTAATATTCTTGCATACGGGGTATGGATAAATAGTCCTTCATATCTAATACATTTTAATTTAAACTGTCTTAAAATTACATATTTACACAATTACGTATGTTTTAATCTCAATACCATTTTTATAAATTCATTGACGCTTGTTCCCGGTCTAATCAGCTGGGCTTTACCCAAGCGTTATTTACAAATAATTAAATTCGTATGTGTCAGTTTTTGTAAAGCTGACCAAGCGCACAAATTAATGGCTTAAATTTTTATCTGAAAGTTTGCGAAGACATGGATTGGTAGTTACTAGTTATGAATTAATTTCTCCGTTGATGGGTTAATTTTCATGTCCCGTGATTCAAACCAGCTGCTGCTGCACTATCATCAGTTACGTAATTGACGACATGGAATACAAGTAACCTTAACGTTTAATTAAGTGATACTTTGATACTGGTTCCGGAAGATTTCAAAAATGAGAAGCGAGATAAATTGATCTTCAGAAGCGTCTACATATTTAATTAACTTTAAACTATAATCGTTTTATAAAATCATGTAAGCACACCAACATCCGATTGACATTGAGATCAATACCTAATAGATATTACTCGTGCATGACGTAATGTTTTCGAAGAAAAAAACATGCGCTACTGAGAATGGTGATATTTTTCCCACGGCCCTTGTGCTGGTAGGCGTTATATCACACTATTATTTCTTTTTGCACTGTGAAGGAGGGAATTCCTTTATTTATTGCTTTTGATTAATGCGGACATGATTACAGAACCCATAGACTTACAAGCAGCCTCTTAAGCAGCGCAGCTTTAGATAAGTTTATTATTATTAGGTACACGTAGCATAGATGGACGACAAATATGCAGACACCGGATCAACAAATCAATCTAGATTGAAACCCATTGATGAGGGTATAAAATCAGAAACTATCTAATCTATGTTTAAGATCAATTGCCATGGTTCGCCTGGTCTCAAGATTCCACCAAACAGATGCGGAAATATTTCAGAATGGAGCAAAAATCAAATTATAACTGTCACAACTGACGACCTCCACTTCAGTCTACCCTTCGGAAGCTATCTGCATCATTTCATAAACAATAGGCTTCAAACGTCTCTTATTCAAGTATTGTTAAAAAGTTTTCCTCGAACATTCCACAGGTCAAACATTACCGTTACAAGTAATTCCGAGTCCAGCTTTTTCTCCAACCATAAACAGGATGATAACGTGCACAAAGGGTGTTTGTATTGTACCTTTCTACGGTGTTTGTTCCACGGTCTGGTCAGCAATTAGTCTCACTTTATGACGGAATTCACGCCCTTTTACTGCACGCCAACAAAGAACTCATCTGTAATCTGAAACGTTTAAAAAAAACGATAAAATGCCAGCAATAACCTCTGAGCCGTTAGGATGGTACTAACAAACTCATAATGTTACATCCAAGTAAATAAAAACCATCAATTTGTAGCAAGAACACCACGGACATCGCCCTACGGTAGACTTTGGGAATCTGATGAATTTCAAGCAGTTTCTGTACGTCTTTCATAATCCTTATTATGAAAGACGTACAGAAACTGCTTGAAATTACGAACCCGTATTATAGGACCACATAAGCTAGGCAAAACCGGAGACCTTGGGCAACATAGTCGCGTTCATATTATGCGTGTGGCGCAAATCCACTCATGGGTGAAACGTAGGCAAGGCGATATTTTGAAACCGTTTAATAACCATTGGTCTAAAAAGACCCTGCCCGTAACCGAGAAACACGAGGAAAATGAAGTAATAAGAAAGGTTCTGAACATAAATAAAAATAACACAAAAATGAAGAAGAAGGATGCAGTGACGTTCGGAGTTCGGGCATAATAAGTGGATTGACGAATCTACTCTCCTTTTCCCTTTCGATATTTATTTTTATAAGTCAAGCTGAATTAAACATGTATAGGTTTCTGCCTTCTTCTTGTGTGGCGGTAACGTAGCCATTAAAGTACCTACACTAACATAGATCTAAGCAAAGTTTTGCAGAAGGTTATACCTAGCAAACAAAGCTGTCTACGGCGCACTTGAGGTATCGTTCCCAGAATTTTAACAAGCCTTCTGCAATATTTATGTAAATCGATCGCTCGAGGAATAATGCTCATAAAACGGAATGGGCAGCGTATAAACAAGTCTCGGATGGTCAAAAGCTAACGTTACAATAACACGGTGCGCGTGTCAACGCGACGCGTGACGCGTGCTCCGGACAAGTTGCCGTCTCGGATAACTGTTTTGCAACACAATGCCGCTTGATTTTCTTTATCGAAATGTTTGAGCATCATTTAATGGGGCCCACTGCTTAACAGAAGGGAAGATCATTGTGATGTCATGAGAAGTTTTGGAATCATAATGAGTAAAACACGGCCTTTAGTAGATAGACGTGTAAGTAAAATCAATAGACCTAATAATAAACTTCCTATGTCACCCTTGGACTAGATTATCGACCTGAATTATTCAAATATTAATATTATCGAAATCTACGAGTTCAACAGCCCTGTCATCCTGTGTTTCATTCACTATAAGTAAGTCCTCTGATTGTGTAATCCGGTCGGTATTATGGAAGATGATGATGGAACTTGGAGTACCTCAGAATCTGGTAGCTCTCATACAATCGCTTCACTCAATCAGGGGATCGTGACAGTTGATAAGGCAACATCAGGACCTTTCAGCTTTGGCAAGGGTGTCAGACAGGGTGTCACGAATATCACGATAGTTGGCACTAAACTAACTAACCTCCGTTTTGCAGATGACACAACGCTTCAGGAAACAAACGAGACCGAGATGTTGAACCTTGATGGGATGGAAATGAGTAGTATGGAACTGGGGTCTCAAAATCAATCATATTCAAACTAAATTAATGATAGTGGAACGCACCAACTATTTGAAGCTTACCGGTGATCTGTTATTGGAAACTGTCATCAATTTCATATACCTAGGGTGATAATATCAGCAATTAGAAGAATATCCAGAGGGGTATAGGAATGACCAAGAGTGGATTGTCTCAGCTGGGGAGAATATGGCGAGACCGTAAGATCGCACGCGAAACGAAGCTGAGCGCCTAGTGTACTCGCCGACCAGCCGAAGAAATACGTCTCGATCGCGTTCGCGTTTAACAATTCTCATACTAAGTGAAATAAACACGGATCACTCACGTATATAAGTCATGTCGGGCTAAACTCGACTTATATACGTGAGTGATCCGTTTTTATTTCACTATGATTGAGTCTCACGGTAGTTTCATGTTAAATTCTCATACTATTTGACACTTTAACGCAAACGCGGTCGAGACGTATTTTGTGCTTTTTGATTACACTAAGGACACTGATCAACTCCTTGGTATTCTCCATCTTTAGTTACGGGGCAGAAAGATTACAATACCCAGGCAAGGAAAAGTTGCGACCAAAACTGGGGAATCATGAACCTTAGTATTAAGAAATACGACGCGAGGAGGCTTTGATTATTGAATACTCATAGTGTCATTTTGTGCGTAAACAAAAATGATTGAATATCACGTGTAATAGCATTTATTCTTTCTTTATCTTAATTTACCACGACATAACCTAAATACGAAAACATAAAGCATAGGTACTCTAACGCTAATAGTAATAATGTTACATTAAATATTACATCCAAGAATAGCTGAACTATACCCGCAGCTGAAAATCTAAATCCAACTCTGGCCACCGCATTGCAGGCAAGGCGAGGGAATTAAGTCTCAATGCAGCGATCCGTTCTTCTGTTCGCTTGCTGAATCTCCAAATTGATATATATAAGACATAATAAAACCATTCCGCAGACAAATGGCTAGACCGAGGTAAATTTAAATAGATGCCGAATAAAAAATACCAGCAGTAGCGAGGCCAACCACAAACAAGTAAACAAATCTCGTGTAATTAATATTGGAGTCACGTAACGCGACAAAAATAACACTGGGGACCGAATCAACATTTGCTCTGCGCTACAAGGAATCTACAATTGGCTTTCTGAAAAAAACGGCCCTTTTCTATCCAAAAGGTGCCTAAGTTATCCCCAGTCAGCTCGGATGTCTTATCAATTCATCTTCACTAGTCCGATCTCGTACGACCTTTGTCATGCCCTAAACCGTGCAACTTATCTCTGCTACGGTTTCAATCGAGCGGTAACAATTCGGAAAGGATTCCAATTTGAAACAAAGAAAAATTGAAATTGTCGGTTGCGTGAATGAATGGTTTTGCTAACAGCTGGTACCGTATGGTATTATTATTAGTTATAAAGTTACGTATGGGGCGGCTACAGCATGCAAAGCTAGCATTGCAGGGGATAATTATGTCGATGTTTTACAGCGATAAAGCCACGTGGGCGATTCGATAAGGGGCTGTTGGTTTATTGGCCAGCTGGATACATATCATTCGCGTTGTGAAATCAGAAATGCAACTTTCGGACAACGTTTGTGAAATTGATTTTTTGAGCTATGTATTCGTTCGTTAGGTTTAAGAAAGGTTGGTTTCACGCTGCTCTGAATTAAGCAGTTTATGGTTTAGTCGCTTAGTCTACCAAAACCTTAAACAAAAGTTAGTTAGTTTATTACGAAACAAGGTTCTATCGTGGGTGACCTAGTCCACGAATGACTTTATACGAAGCCAAAAACAGTGAACAGTATCAATAAAACAAAAACTTCATCAAACTTTGACGACGAATCTGCGCATACATTTTCAAGTTTCACGGCAAACAATACAGTTATTCCGGAAGACGCATTTACGATACCTCCACGCTCCCACGGACTAATAAAGGCGATACAAATCAGCAACCTGTTCTGGAAAAGAGATACCTAAACTAACTACAACGGACCGACGGACGGGACATTTAAAGATTAATGCTTGCGATTTCCATCAAACCTGCTCTCTATAAATGTCTGTAAAGAAAACGAGGCGACGACGGTGGTATCGTGGGATAATCACAGCCGTACCGAAACTCTATGTCGTTTGTCTGCAGGTAATTTAGAAATTACTAAGGCGATTAAGACAAACATTAGATTAGTTGATTTTTGTTGATTTTAAAGTTGAGTTGATTTGAAAATTATATCTGGGAGTGCAAGGTGTGGACATAAAACAGATAATCTATACCTATAAAACAGCACCGTGACTGACTGACTGACTGACAGACAACGCACAGCCTAAACCACTGGACCTAGAGACTTGAAATTTGGCACACATATACCTTGCTTATATTTCACGGGGGCAAAGCCGCGAGGCATAAGCTAGTCGGACTCGGACATAATTATGGTCGGAATTAAATACGGGTTTCAAAATACCAACTAAAAGTGGCTACTTAAAAAGTGTCCATCAGAAACAGAATGTTTGACGATGAACCTCCGTGTGAACAACAGAAGGATAAAAATGTCCCAAAACTTGAATGAAGATAACAGCTACTTAATCCAAAACCGTATTACATGATTGCGAAACCGGCGCCACTTCGACATATCGTTCTTGACGTGCCTGTCGCTTCGTTTCACGCTTGCACGACTGTAATTTACGAATATTCGTTGTACAATTATAAAATAACGAATGTCCAAAAAGCGAGGCAATTGCACCTCGCCAGATAACCTTTGATGAAGGGAGGAAGGAGTATGCAATGTGGCAACGGCGTCCACTAGTTAATTTTAACTCGTGTTCGATAGTAAATAGATTGAGACGTTATTATGTGGAGGGCAATGTTAATGTATGAGAATAAAAATCATGTGTGTACAGCCGAGTTCTCCAATATCTAAACAGTCAACAGTTCAAAAATATCTATACACAGACCTTATTGCCAGTTAAAGGTCTGCGTTTAGATATTTATGAACCGTTGGCTGTACAGATATTGGAGAACTCGACTGTACGAAATAGTATGCACCCTTTAAAACATGATCTTTAAATAGCATAGGTTTATCTTTGACGGTAAAACTTATGCTGAAAACAGACGAGGGTTTTGCATTGGTTAGAACTTGGACCTTCCCAGCCACATAATCGCAAGTTTAGCCAGGTAATGCACGTAAAAGGTAGAGCTGAATATCCGCTTTGCAATTCGCGCCGCCTCGGCCAGCCTGTGGCAAATTGCCAGCTTAAATATCAAGTTATATGCCCGAAAATATACTGTTCAACATTATACCCGAATACTCAATTTAAATGCCTACCCGTACCGAAACCTCTGGCGAAAGGGTAGCCATTTTTTCAACTGCACGTAATGGTAGATGGTGGCATTATCGAAACCATAAAGCACGGTTAAGTATGAACTATTCATTTTTATGACAGTTTCATTAAAAGTTGCGCAATTATAATTGCTACGCTCCAACCGATTATTAAGACCAGAAGGCCTTAAGTTTTTAGTGTGTATGTGACGAAAAGTTTCACATTTTCGGGGTATCGTAGTATCGTATGATAGTAGGTTAAATAAATCGTTATTTGAATATTTTGATGTTATTTTCAGATATGGCAACAAGCACTGGTCACGAGTTTGGGTTTAAATCCGGAAACAATATCAATACACCATAAAGGTTCCTAAACAAGGATTCAAGTCTCCAAGTACGACAAACAAACACTTCCCCGCTTCTTCAAAAAACTTACAAGTTCCGTGAAATAGGAATTCAAATGTAACCCAATTACAGAAACACTGTGCCGGCCGTAAAGCTCAGCACTTGGTAGTAATTGAATTCTCTCTCTAATGAGGAGTCAACTCCGCACTGGCTCCCATTCACAGACGGCTTTATGACTATTAATTACATATTTAGGCAGATTAATAGTTTTAGAGGCTGACTCCGACAAGATGTCTTAAGTCTTCTTATCTTAAGTTATTCGTGTAATTATTCAGATTCTAATGTTTGTGGGTGAGATCAGTCTATTAAAATATACAATAACGTTTTTGTTTAGCTAAAATATCCTGTTGTGATTGTTTTTAGCTACTTGACCTGGCAATAAAACACGCTTCACGTGTTTGGTTCATCGTTATCAATTAATAAACAAAGTTTTGATGCGGACGTGTATCACAATACCTGATAGTGATAAATGATAATGGCAACCACTATAATAGTGTTACTGTGAATAAGTCATCAGATGACATCGATTTCAGCAAATCACCTCGACACGCATAGCAACCCAACCCACCGTAGTAATTCTTACTAAAAATTAGTCTTGTCATCCAAGAGGTTTTATAGACACTCTATATTTACTTAGCGAACGTGAAAATTGACAAGACGTGTCAGGCCAGGTCGACAGGAAGCTTTCAGATGATTGGATCGCGCAAAAAGGGTTTTGGCTTCACCCCAGACCCCATTTGGTGCGAAAGCGAGGGGGAAGGTAAATAATACAGAGTGCGGCTTTAAATATGTATGTATATTGCTGTTGTTTACCTAATACAATCTAAATGAAGGTAATGTGCATAACTCGTAGAACTGGTGATTACGGGTCGGAAGACAGCTTAGATCGGTCTCCTACAGGATTCAAAATTAAAAATTTTATTCAGCAAATAGGCAGTTGAATGCTCTTTTACACGTCATTTTTTTTCGAGTCTACCAGCGCTTTTGGAAAGACCATGATTGCCAAGAAGAATGCGCCGCAAAAAACTTGGCACAAAGGATTTTTTTCTCTCGATAGACATACGCCCTATGCCTTGATTAAAATTGCAAGACATAGATGGTGCGTAAGGTGAAGGTACGTGACCATTCGTTGGGGATAGAAATAAGGATAAAATTAAACCCGTCGTTCACAGTCGTTCATCACTCAACTGGTAAGGCAAATCCGTACATTTGATAGAAATCCAAAGCAATGTATGACGGAGGTTGACAGTCGATCTATCAGAGAAGACAGAACATTAATGACAGAGCTACCTGTTTGTGATACAGTAAGGACTGAACCGCTTTTGACACGTCCCTTTTTTTTCTTAGTTCATGGCTATTGGCTCGTATTTCTGCAATCTTTATAAGCCGCAAACTAATTCCTCAAGTATCAAAAAGGTAGGTACCTACATCAGCTTCGGTTTAACCGACGCCCGAAAAAGAACCTACCAAAATTAACGGTAACATGCCTGTCTGAAAGTTATCGGTATTTAAGGTAAACTCGACTGAGTTTGTTACAATCGTTTTCATGTTTGTTTTTGTTATTGCAGATGTCTTAAAAGAGCCTTGAGAAACTGTCTAAATGTTTTGTTAAAGTCAGCCGTAACAGTCACTAAAATCGAGATGCGTATTTATAATAAATAAATTGTATTTATGCAGAAATATAAGGCGCATTGCACAAGATAGCGTGGCCCGTTTAGAAATCACAATAGGTAGTCATGCCCTAAATAAAATGGCAACAGAATAAAGCAACTACAATGCAATTATTAAATAAGGAACTGACAAAGCGGTACTCGAACTAAATGTGGATTGTCATTTATTAATGTTTACTTAATTGTTCGTTTCATATATTTTATTGTTTGACACGTAGGACATATTGCAATATAATTGTGTCAAGGTATTTTCTTATGTGTGATGGGATAAAACAGTTGTTTTGCACATTTTAGACAAAATAAAAAACTCTGAAAGTTTAATCAGAGTTGGCTTATTGTCACTACCTACACTACAATCTAGCTTTGTATAAACAGTAGGTATTTAACTAATAATAAGTTAAAAGGATAAATGGAACGGACATGGAAAGTTTTCTTTTATTCGAATTTTCTGCTCAGACAGAACCTGTAATTAAGAAATTTTACTTCATGTTTAATTATTTGAACCCTAGATGTCGCTATCGCGTTGAACCAAAATTCTGAATAGCGGTATCGTTTGTCCGCCTGAAAAACAATAAGATGATATGCATTTCATTTTTGAAATGAGAACAATTCTACTGTTAAACTTTAACGGTGTATTCTTCCTCTTCCCCTCTTGACCTGGAGGCCAAGGCGTTCACTCGTACATGGTCCTTAGAACCAGTGACCTCTAACTACTAGTGATGTCTTACTAGCGTTTAAGCTGGAGGACGTGAGCGAAATTCCGTCTCATTCCCACGCGTTAGGGGTGAATAGAATACACTGCAGCGAATTCGCTATGCTAGGGCCTCTTCACATTTGATAACAATTGATGGAAATAGACCGGTTATAACCTCACCTGTTAAAAGTTAGCAACTGAAACCAGAAATCAGACAATCATTTCAGTACATCCTCACAGAGACAAATTTTAATTGCATGTCTTAACCGACGAATCAAAACCATAGCTTTTTGCGCCAATCCTTGTAGCACAAATTAACACTTTCAAAGTATAATTTGACAACTAGAATCAGTTGTGGGCGACGCACATTCATAACAACGGTAATGTGGGTTGAAT
The DNA here is from genome assembly GCA_963691665.1 of Clepsis dumicolana. Lineage (NCBI taxonomy): Eukaryota > Metazoa > Arthropoda > Insecta > Lepidoptera > Tortricidae > Clepsis > Clepsis dumicolana. The sequence goes on along the minus strand of OY829520.1, from coordinate 13,134,804 downwards.
AATATGGCAGGAGATTGCATAAGGGCTATTAAAAATTCTGCAGATGGACAGATGTTTAACCCCAATTAAATTTGATTTTAAGAACAGAGTAATGAAGGTCGACCAATTAATCTTCAAGTCTAATGACAATATTATTGACATTTCTCAATATTCGATCGGTCAAGGCTATAGAATTATGGATACATAATAAGTAAAATCGATAAAAAAACCAAGCAGTGCTCCCACATGCTGCATGTAAACATGTTGAGGCTTTTTAGCATAATTTGGCAGAAACTAATTACTTAAAATTGCTATGCAATGCAATGAGCAAACAAGTGAAGTCTATTGCTTGGTTGGTACAATTTTGAAAATTCTAAAACCTGAGTTTTCAACCTTTTTCTGGACATACCTGTATGGAAAAATATTTGGCAACTAACATCCTCTTTTAATAACTTGTTATCTTACTAAAATTCTAATGTAATTGAAAGTTTATTAGTCAATCTTTTACATATTTTTAGCATGATAGGAAAATGACTATAATTTAGCACTTACAGTAAAATTTTAAACAAATCATAAAGAGCTTGCATTAAAATTAAAGCAGTGAAATGTCCTACAATCCAATTAATTAAGATTGCATCCACAGTATTAGATACTCTTATCACACAACTACATCAATGGACACTCAGATAAGAGCTAATGTTTTGACATATTTTGAGCCTCTTCATTGATTGTTGACAGGAAAATTATCAGTCATGGAATGCGGGTTTCCGGAACTCTGATAACTTGTAAGTAGACCATGGCCTTCTTATCAGAATAGGTACTTATTGGGATTTTTTATCAAGGATACTTCAAATGTAAGGTATTGGAACAACGTAACGGCAAGAACTGGTAGAGCAAACTGTCAGCTGCATATAAACTCTCTGTTGGGTTGCATACCTAGGTTTAAACCAACTGTTTAGGACATCAAAACACAATATTTTTTTATTTCTAAATACTTCTGCCACTCGAAGGTTTACATTGTGCCAGTGTGCAGTGGTGTGTGAATTTGAAATATCTATAAAAAATGCTAAGGATTGTCACCAAACCCTCTTCCTCTTTTGGACCAGACCTTTTACATATTCTATATTCACTGTGTCAAACTGTGTGGTCGCAGTCGCAGGTGAGCAAATTAATCATTTTCAGTTAATATTCTGTGTTCCATCAATAACATGAACTAAGGATTGCAATTTTTTTAATTTCCCATTAAAATCTTTTATTTAACTTTAAATAGTTACTGAAACAAGAACCCATTTCTTATAACCGATAGGCATTAGTTAGTTAAGAATCCAGGTTTGATCCCCGGTGTAATCTTTACTTCTGTAAGTGATAAATAACATCTATTGTATAGTTAAATTACTTAATTATTTAAAAAGTTTGCAGTCTTGAAAAGAAAAAATAAGAAATTTAGAGGGATATTTTGTTTGGTTATACCAGGGTTGGGCAAAGTGTGGCTCGCAGTAGGCTACAATCTGGGCCGCTGACTTATCTTAAGTAGGAATTTATGCCTTTGAAAATACAGTTTAACAACCACCTGTACAATGAAATGGAAAGAGATACAAATACATGCATCTTTAGTAGCATTCTGGCAGTTTTTTTTATTTCATTTATTTGTTTTCCTGTTTCCCATTCTTGGAATACACTAATGCTGTCACATTAGTTTACAAACAGTTGATTAGTCAGTCATGTATCTGTAGCTGCAGTGATTATTGGCAGTAAGAGACAGTTCCACACAGTGCCGTTTGTTTGTGTTACATTCTATTGATTGACACCTGTGAATTTATAAACTTACCATTTGAGCTTTTGAGATCCCGATGAATGAGTGAAATAGGGGCATCCACATGCAGGTACGCCATGCCCCGAGCCACCTGGATGGCCCAGTCCACCAGGATCCCGGGCCGGATCTTGCGGCCAGACAACACGCGGTTCAACGACCCTCCACGGGCATATTCCATCACTAAACACAAGTTGGGCTCCTCGAGGCACACACCCTGTAATGACACAATATTCTCGTGCTGCAGCATCCAGAACAACTTGGCTTCTTGCAGCACACTCTCCTTGATAACCTCAATGTCTTCGTTCGCATCCTGGCGCGCCGCCTTAACCGCGACAACCTCATTGTTCCAAAAACCGCGGTAAACCTTCCCGAAACCCCCCACCCCGATCACTTCCTCGAGTTTGAGCTCCGAGAAGGACACGCGAGGCGGGTCCACGTCCCCTATGACCGACGTGACGGCCAGAGGGTCCTCTTCCGTCACGTACGCAGCCGGGAAGATCCCAATTCGGTCGCCGATCTTGCCTGTCCACCAGCCCTCGTCGCCAGAGATGTTGGGGTCCTTGGAGAGGACCTCGACGATCTCGCCGCGCCGGAGAGTCAGCTCGTCGCCTCCCTGAGCCGTGTATTCGAACACAGCGGTGAACAGAGCCAGCGACGGGCGTGCGTCGTCGGCCGCCATAGCCGCGCGGCCTGCCGGCGGCATCAGCCCGGCGCGCCCATCGCCCGCGGCCCTCACGCGCTCCGACACGGCTGCAGCCGCGCACCACAGCACATAACGCTACACGCCACAACGACGACGCGCTTGCTTATGATCTTTTACTCCGCCATCTTTGTTTCCCACATTGATGATGGCGGGCTGCAAGACGATGCGAACGACGAAACACTGGGATTTAACACACACTACGACAGTATTTGGAGTAACGGCGCACGTTAACTTCGCTGCGACGGTGTTAATTACTTTCCATTCATCTATCACGTTATCAGATAGGCGAAATGACAACCTTACAACAGCGAAGTCAGTGACAAACTGACATTTTGTCAGTGTTACTATTATAAGACTTTAAAATTACCCTTTTGATAAAGAAAAAGAAAGAAAAACCATGGATTTTAAAATCGTACAAAACATATTTTACCTTATAATAGTTTTTCCGATAAACAGTTTTAGCAAAACAACGTTTTTTTTTTTTTTTTTGTTTATATGTTGCAGGTTAATAAGCGATTTCTCCCATCATTTTTTCCTCGTAACTGTCAGATTTTTTTGACGTTAAATACTTACTTTACAAAAATAAATCATAACGAAATTGTTGCTTTGAAAATAGCAACAATTTCGTAAACGTTTATTTTGTTTTTCATCAGTTTTGATTTTTTGTGGTCGTACTTAACGCTAGTCTAGCTTCATAATTGAAAAAAAAAACCGGAAGTATTTGCAAAAAAAATAGATAAGTAGGCACTTTTTAATTTTTTTTAATGATTCCAAATTTAATTAATAGGGGTGCTATGATACGTGGCTAACTAAATACTTCCATGTTCTTATTGACTGAGCGAGCGAAGCATTAAATATGGATTAAATTAGGCTTGGTAGCGTTTGTGTTGATTATTTTATTTTCTATTTGCGCAGGGAGGGCGAAAAATTAATTGCAAGAGAATTAATGCTCAGCGCAGACGAGGCTATTTTACATGACTATGCCGCAATACTTCGAGGAGGAACTAACTATAGTATGGCCATAACCGCTGTGCACTCCCTGAGGTATGCGCGCGGCGAGACGGGGGGGACGCGCTCTGTCAGTCCGCCGTCAACGCTCGCACGGTGGTATAACTTAGAACAAAATGTACACTTCGTTGTCCAGCTAATTTCAGTAGTCACTCAAGTTACATTGTATAGTATATACTTAAGTAATATTCTATTTGGTTGGGTTATGGACATGAAGTTGTTGTCACACGTCGATGGGTGATGCTAATATCAATATAGTTTATATTGGAGTTTTAAATTTTGGAACAAACATTTTATTTTCGCTTAATAAATGCTTTCATTTATCTTTCCTTGTATAAAAATGCGTTTATGCTAATCAATTATTTTGTGAGCACTGGTAACATCGACCTTTTTTAATTATAGTAATGTCTTATATAAAATATCATTACACGCATCAGTTTTTCTTACGCTAAAATATTATATAGAATATTCTATGGACACTGGTTGAGTTAACGTATCATATCTGCGAGTAAACCCTAATGAAATGGGGCGAAAACTTATATTTTTAGTAATTCAGGAGGTTTTGATATATATATATATATATATATATATATTTTATTTACTAAAAACAACGTACAGTGAAGGTATAAGTGGATCGGAACGAATGAATAATGGCCGCGATTATCTCTCTAATCTGTGGTTTTTAACATTCACCAGGTGTCTAAGTTGGAGTTAGAATGCCTGATAAAAAGAAAATGTGTATAAAGCACTGAATAATTATCAAATTCATCAAAACGGGAAATTGGGCAATTTCTATTACACCATTTTCTAATGTATATAATAGAACATGGTGTAATAGCAATTGCTCCAAGTTTTTTTTAACATTTAGGAAACTAGACGTCAATGACGTCATCGCATATTTTGCCGTCACAAAGCACCAGATGTCGCTGTATGCGAAACGTTGAAGTGACATCTCTATCTCAGTTATAAAAAGGTACTCTGTGAACGCTCGTGGCGGCGGGTAGTGTCGTTTGTACCGGACCGTCAATGTCAGACGCACATGAGATAAAAATTCAAAGATGGGTCGTGCGTTATCTCGTGATTTCAAAACCGTAATTTTTAAAGTGGCTGTATATTTTAAGAAAAGAAAAGCAGACAGAGAAAGCTTTGAATTCTAAAGTGATGCGAATATTGCCAAAATCGTTGCGGAGGCTACGGGGTACTCTAAAAGAACCGTGCATAGTGTAATAGGTAGGTATTTTAATACAATATCTAGTATAATGCAGATTACATTTTTATCAACTAATAAGATAATACAACTAATACATTTTTATTTACTAAAGAGCCTCCGACCACCGTTCCGCCACAAGTCTTGCCTTAGAAATGTAAACTGATATCGTAAGATTTGTCCGACGTGTATTGATCTCATGTGAACTCATGCTCTTTTTTCCCCGGCTCCCACCTCCCCTCGCATACCTCAGGGAGTGCACAGCGGTTATGACCATACTATAATTTAATCCATTACTTATAGAAATTTTTGTCAATTCGTTTTTTATAAACTAAAAAAAGTTTTAAAATGAGTATGCGAAGTCTACAGAGAAACCAGTATAGGTATGTTTTGGTCCACATCGTCTTAAAAGTAGATTTGAAGTGAAAGTCTCATTCTATCACCTTTCGTTAGAAAGAGACTTCCGGTTGTAAATTGTAACTTGTAGCTTTATAAAACACGGCCCAGGTTGAAATTTTTATTTGTACTTAAAATTAGAATACAATTTACCCAGATGTTAATGTCAGTTTAGTGCGCTTGCAACACTTAATTCCTTTCGTTTTCGAAGTGTACTATAGATGGCGCTGTTGTCTAGTTAACTTTCTGAGCAAAACGTCAAACTTAACGATCATTGTACCACCATCTAGACGTTGCATTTTGAACTAAATCTCTTTAACATATATAAAGTCAGTGAATGGACAATATCCAAGAGCTGTAAGAAACTTACAAAACGGACAAATATTTTAAGTTTGCCAATACAAATAAAAATATATACTTTCATTACAATATTGAGCGTTTCATTAGTTTGCTTAATGTCTTATCTTATTTCGCCCCCTCCGGTAAGAGGTCCCATGGTGTAATGGTTAGCACTCTGGACTTTGAATCCAGCGATCCGAGTTCAAATCTCGGTGGGACCTTGATGATGACCGTTTTTGTTTTTTTATTTGTTTAGTTTTTCAGCCTTATTTTTTTAGAGATTTTCGGAAAACGTTTCTTTTACTTGGAAATGTTAGCGCGAGCACATGGTAACGTGAATGGCGGCGTATCTGTGGGAGTTTGAAGGGATGCTGGGAAGGGAGCATTATTGATCGTGCGAAAATGGGACGGCCGTATCATTTGCGCCGAACACCCAGCCCGCGGACGTGGGACCGTGGCCTCAACCTCAAAAACACGCTTAAAACCTTTAAACACTAGTTTAATAAACCAAAATAGCTGCGACCCGGTCCCCGTTGAACGCGTACGCGAAAAAAAACGAAATCAAATTAACACGCCCCACCGAAATGCAAAAAACGGTACCACCAAGTAAAAACCTGACGTGACCAGTGCATGGCGACCAAAACTCCCTTGATACGCTTAAATATCAATAATTAAAACTTGATTTAACGTCAATGTGATAGCAAGAGCATGCCCCGAGCGTGTGTCCGTGATGTCTAAGGACAGGTGGACATGGCCGATATATTTTCACCGGATTAAGCGATGAGTGCCTATAGCAAAATGTGTGGAATAAATTCATTTTCTAAACGTAAATTCTGTTTGAAATGGTGCTGGAGGAAGCGCTGGCCAAGCATGCCGCCCCCGCTTGAACATTTATAAAGCTCATAGTCAAAAAACCTCATCTACATTACTTTAACAACTTCCAAGATGAATTCATTCAACGCCCCAACCACCCAAATAAACGCCATAGACAAAATGACAACAGTGAAATGTAAATCTGTGGATCTGGAGGGATATGTTATTATAGTGGTTCAAACCAAAGATAACAAGGTGAAGCTCTACGGTAAGTTGATTTAGCGGTTACATGATGGAACTTTGACAGACCTTCTGGTTGCTTTTCGAGATTAGAGTGTGTGAAATTTTCGTAAAATTGTGATAAAGAAACTCAATTTTGGTTCGATTGCCTAATTGGCCCGATTGGCTTAATTCGTAAGTAGCTGGTTAAATGCTCTTTTACATGTAATATTTTAGAGTCTACTAGCGCTTTCGGAAAGAGACAAGAAGAACGCGCCGTAAGAAACTTGGCAAAAAGTTTTTTTTTCTCTAAAAACGACGTACAATGTACAATTCATAATCACAAATTAATTATTTATTTACCTTCTAAATCATTAGAAGATAAAAATCAAAAATCGGTAGGATTTATAGAAACGAGTGTAGAAAATTAACACAGCAATACCACAAATCTTTACCTTACTGACTCGATTTAATTGACCAGGAGATGTAGGACTTGTAGGGTCCCAACTATTTCAGAATTACAAACGGATGTGTAGGGTCCCAGGATTAAACCCAAAGCTAACTGAAAACTAGGTACCTAAATATTCTGGGGGCTTATTTTTAAAATCGGGAAAATGTGTTTTAAAAATGCTGAAAATCTGTTAATTTGAAATACGAGTAGAGAAGGAGAAAGATAGGTTTCGCTCGCCCTGCTATAGATTAATCGAAGATTTAATAAGACACCCGTTGAGTTAAAATTCCCCCGCAAACTCAAAATTAGCTCCATATAGCTACGGCTACTTATCTATTCATTTTACTCTCATTTTCAATTGCTTAAAAATCGTACGATCTCACAAGGTTACAGTTTCTTTTTAGGATTCTGTAACCCATCCACAGGCCAAGAGCGTGTCGGACACGTCTAGGATAGGGTTCCGTAGCCATTACCAAAAAGTACTTGCACAAAAACTTGGACGTACCTACTTGTATGTACCTAATTTTAATAGATGAACAGTAAATGTAAAGCCTAGAACTTAATTTTCTTTTTAAATTCACCATAATGGACTAGGTACAGTACTGTCCTGATTTTTTTGGCATTTCCAAATAGAACTATTTCACTGGTAGAGGGGGGGGCACACTTGACTCTAATAATCATAATCTACTTAAAAAAAAACTATCACTTTGTCGGCGTGATTAATGTGTACATAATTATCTACAACGCACAAAAATCGAAGCGTATGGGAGTCCGCACATAAATACGTAGTCCACACATAAATTGAGCCTAGCCGTTTTTGAGCAGCAATTACAGCTTTCTGGTACCTACTGACAAAAATTAGTCTCTATACAAACAGCGAGACGGGCGGACATGACGAAACTGTAATAAATTGTTGGCTATGGAAGCCTAAAAATTACCTTAGCTAATTTTATAAAAATCGCTATAAGATATTCATAATCTCTGTAAATTTTGGTTATACTTTTAATTTCTACTTTCTAGGAGAAAATTATTTCCTTCTTCACGCATATTTGCATGGACACACCAAAAAATAGGTCCTTGTCACAATGAATTTCGTACAGAATTATGTCTATCTCAACAGCGTGTTCGCCCATGCCATTGTGGCTTCAAATCAAAAAAGTTCCATCTTGTTGGAGACCTACCGACAGCTCGTCTCCCGGTCCGCGGACGCCATTCGATATCCTTTTGACCCCATCGGCCATCAGTTCTGCGAGCAATGTGCCTCTCCCACAATGTCATTTGCTACATACTAAAACAAAACTGTCACCCAAAAGCCAAAAACACGCACACAATCAATAGACCCTGTGCACTTTGCGCAGACTTTATTCAAAATTTTGGCAGAGGGAAATCGCGCGTTAACATCTCCATTCCTTTCCTGCTCTAAGATGACTCAAAAATTCGAAATTCAAAATTTTACTTGACAAGTAGGCAGTTGAATGCTCTTTTACACGTTTTTTTTTCTTTCGGAAAGACCATGATTGCCAAGAATGCGCCGCAAGAAACTTTGGCACAGTCATGCATTTTTTCTAAAATCTTACATACAGTATACATAACCACAGATGAATTACACAAAGAAACCTCACTCTTGATCTCAGTTGGAGTATCTTTTTGTATTTTTTCCCCAATTTTTTATTTTTACGGTTTTCCCGTGAATAAAAAAAAATCGTCCATTTCCTCTATGTCAATCGTGGTGTAGGGGCATGGCACACGACCCGGAATGTCGAGGATCCGGGTTCGATTCCCAGGGTTGGCATTTTTCTGGTTTTTTCCTGTGTATTCATGTTTCAGTGAGTTTATTAAAAATATAACCAAAACTAGCTTATGCCCCGCGGCTTTGCCCCCGTGAAATATTTCAAAATGGGCTAGTTCCCTATCCCGTGGGAATTTCGAAATTAGTGCACCTCTAGGATACTCAAGGTACATGTCTGCCAAATTTCAAGTCTCTAGGTCCAGTGGTTTAGGCTGTGCGTTGTCTGTCAGTCAGTCAGTCACGGTACTGTTTTATAGGTATAGAAAGAAGATATAATTAAATCGTTAGAAAATAAAGAGAAAAAAATACTGTATTTTAGAAACAAGTGTAATATAAAAAAATATTATTATGACAACTGACACCACCTTATCACTCCAGGGTCCCCGTCTGCCGGCAACTGGGACAACCTGGAGTTGGCGGACGAGATCATGGATGTGAACGAGACTCGGCTCGAGGACATGACTCGCGCTGAGGTCGTCGGACACATACACGAGGTCAGCATTACTGCATCTGCAACGGGGAGTGCTCCGAAGAACTTTTTGGCCTCGTCCCAGCTGCCAAGTCCCATCATCGTACTACGCGTCATAAAAGTAGTTTCCATCAACACCACCTTGATGGATGGTGCTCTTCCACACGGTTGAAACGGTCGTTCTTGCCCCGTATGTGCAAAATCTGGAATGGACTGGCGGCTGACGTTTTCCCATCTTGCTACGACATGGGCTCCTGTCGACGAGTGTACCGCTTCTTGCAAGGCCGGCAGCGCATCAACAGTTCCAATGGTGCTATGGGTGTCTATGGACGGCGGTGATCACTTACCATCGGGTGAACCGCATGCCCGTTCGTCGGCTTTGGTATAAAAAAAATCTTACAAGGTAGGTCCCGGTGGTAAAAGCCGTAGCTGGTTAGACCTATGGCCTCTCCAGCAGGGGGTACACGTTTTTTATATGACAAGGAAGGCAAACGAGCCAGTGGGTTACCTGATGGTAAGTGATCATGATCACCACTGCCCATAGACACACGGAACCCCGGGGGTTCGTAGACGCGTTGCCAACCTAAAGAGCTAAGATGAAATGCCTCTTGTGCCCGCTATTATACCGGATGACTAACCCTGTCATTCATAAACCTATTTTAACTAAAATGCCGCTAAAGTTCGTTTGTCCTTTTTTGTCACATTGCCATTTCCGTTAGTAAGAAGAAGACAAAACCTATTTTAGCTAATAGAGACTTGAGTGACTTTTATAAGGCTCTTACTCTCCACTCCGGAACACTAATACACAGTGCCAGCCCTTGTCACAATTGTCGTCCTTTCAACAATTGTCTGTTGTTGTGAAAAGCTACGACAGCCTAGTGGTTTGACCTGTGGCCTCTCAAGCAGGGGGTCAGGGGTTCGAGCTTTTGTATTTTTCTTAATTTATGAGCTGAACTGCTGTGGTATATCATGAGCTTTTCGGTGAAGGAAAACATCGCGAGGAAACCCGTGCAGGTTGAGAAGCAATTCAATGGTGTGTGAAGTTCCCAATGCAGTGGACCCGCGTGGGAACTATAGCCCAAGCCGTCTCATTCTGAGAGGAGGCCTGTTCCCAGCAGTGGGACGTAAATAGTCTGATGATACTATGGTACCTTGTAGTTTAGGTCAAGCTGAGCAGATGGGGTCTTCACAGCGCCGGTCGTATCCCTGGTAGTCTACTGTAGTTAGTTCTAGGTTTTAAAGCATCGAAATAGAGTCGTATTTCGAATAACAGTAAACATTTTGTTGCAGTGCATTTCGTCTTGTCTCATAAAACTCCGGGTGAAGAGACGCAGCGAAACAAAACTACGTAAGTACCTTTTTACATCTTTTTATAAACATATAGCTACCTACTTCAGCGGCCCGAGTACGAGTATTCGAAACCTGCGTAACGTAATCGAGTAGTAAACGTTATCGAGAAACTTGTATGACCTTTGGAACAGCGCGCGCCCGTGAGCGTATTAGGAACTAAAATTTAGTATGAGGTTTCTCGATTTCGATACGATAACATATCGTTACACAGGATTCGTAAACTTTGTGCTCGACTTACAGAGCGCCTAGTGTAATCGCCGACCACGCCAAGAAATAGGTACGTCTCGATCGCGTTCGCGTTTAACAATCCTCATACTATGTGACAGTTTGACGCAAACGCGATCGAGACGTATTTTGTGCCTTTTGATTACCCACACTAAGGGCACAGAACGTTTTAACTTAACACATACACGAGGCCATCGAATTAGTTTTCAAACAAAAACACAGTCCGGTGAAACATTTTAACTATTGAAGTAAACTTTGCAATGAACTTTATTTAGTTTGAATAAGGCAATCTTGGACGTGAGCCAAATGTTTCGATTGGAAATTAAATGCGTGTTAATTTTCTGCAGGCGTCAAGAAATTAAATAGGTACAAAATGATCTTCACTATGTGGCTATTTACAAGGATAATTAGTAACTTAACCTAACCGACTTAGAAAAGCTGAAAACACCGACATTTTCGTTTCAAAGTTCAAACTCAAAAACGGCTGACTCGATTTTTATGAAACTTAGCTAACCATGCACCATCTCGATTAAACTACGATTAAAGCTTTCTTAAAAAAAAACCTTTCTTCTATTAAGGAGCTACGATGCTACAGACAGATCAGACTTATAACACCCCTTTTTGCGTTGGGGTTGAAAAAAGAAACAACTTAATATTAAATAGGTACTTACCGAGAGAATAAAACCAGCCTTACAATTACGTGATTTGCCGTCATCCCAGTACAATTAGTGTCATCATAATGTCTATAATGACATAAATATTGTACTGGGATGACAGCTGTCAAATATCGGCTGTTAAAAAAATCTAATTAAGTTGCCCACATCTACACGAGTTGATTATGGTTTGAGGGCGTGTAATTTAATGGTACTTAATAAACTTTTAATTTTCAATGTGCAGAAAAAACCGGACAAGTGCGAGTCGGACTCCCGCACGAGGGTTCCGTAGAAAGATTTTAACGCTTTTCCCAAGTGTTTTAAGTTGTCCAGTGTTAGCAGAGCCCTGCACCTAAGCAAAATGTACGCAGTGTGGGGTTATTTTATATTGGTCTGTGACATATACAGCCAGACATAAAAATTTCGTATTTTGAGAATTTTCTGAGTGGTTGTGCTAGCTAGAGCTACCTTCATACCAAATTTCAAGTTTCTAGGGCAACTGGAAGTACCCCTTTGGCTTTCAGGGTACGGCAATTTGTATAGAAACAACTTTTTTAATGACTGTATCTTTTGATTGCGTTGACTCAGAAGTTTGATTTTTTTACAGCTTCAAGGAGTCCCTTGAAAAGCTTGAGTTTTTGATATTAATTTCAGCATGCTACCTCCGGGAATTACAGAGAAAAAGGGCCTTGACAGATAGACAGACAGACAACAAAGTGATTCTATAAGGGTTCCGTTTTTTCCTTGTGAGGTACGGAACACTAAAAAATCTTATACTAGGTGAACAAGTTTTTACCGAACTTAAGGTATTTTTACTTTATGGCTCGGTAGCCACTTCCTGATGTGGTGCACGTCACGCCATAATAAAAATAAAAGACGAATAAAAGTGATATAAATTCCTAAAAAAACCTCACATTATTTTAACTCATACAAAACACATCAGTCTCTATTTTGAAGGCAGTGAAGTTCAGATAACCTTCGCCTGCTAACCGTACCTCGGAACTCTATTCAAGTCGTGTTAAAGAGATATCATAACGATATATACCAACGATGTCGACAAGGAATGTACCTAGGTATGTATGGTACCTAAATATGTCCCTAAATGTGTAAGTAATTTTTTTTTTAATTAAAATTGCACTTAACGTGAAGTACAAATGAAGATAATGATGCAAATAATAAGTATCGCCTTCGCTTGTTTTTTAATTGGATTATTTTTATTTGAAGCTTTTTAGTCCCTATGTCACTCCCACAACTGAGACGAATCTAATGACACCTCATGTGTTGAAATCCATCAAACGGTTTAATCTCCCGAGCATGCGAAAGAATCAGACATACATACATACGTACATACGATCGAAAACATAACCCTCCTTCGACAGTCGGGTAAACAAAGGAAACAACGATTCAAGTTCTTTGTAAATTGGGCTTCCTGAGGCGTTTGTCTCTATCTCCTACCCTCTTTCCCTAGCTGAGGCCCGAGTACGAATATTCGAATCCTGCGTAACGTAAAGTTATCGTATCGAAATCAAGAAAATTCATACTAGATTTTCGTTCCAAATACCTACGCTCACTGGCGGACGCTGTTCCAAACGTCATACAAATGTCTCGATTACGTTACGCAGGATTCGAATATTCGTACTCGGGCCTCTGCTTGTGTTATTGAAGGCAATTCTGGGTCAGAAAAGTTAAAGTCTTCTCAACGTGTAGTTCACAACTGTAGCGGTGTAGAGCTGGATGAGCGGGTCGGCTTGTAGGCGGGATTAGCAGCAATAATTTTGAGACTTTTTCTTCAGAACAATAGTTTTTATTGACTTTAACAGCTTACAGAAAATAATTTAGAAATGTAATTTTGAAAATAGATAAATATGTGCGCATCGGAGCTGTATGGTCAAGGCGAGTGTCGGACGGTGGTGTGCATCCCTCTTGCCGAAACTGTCGACCAATCGGAGCAGCCGTACATGGCGTTATATCGACCCTGATTGGTTCTTGATGTCGTGATGTGGGTGGGCATCACAGTTGCAATATGCATTTTTGCGAGTTATTGAGTACAGTTATCCACATACCTAAATAAATATAAAATAAATAAATATCATGGGACAAATTGACACCAATTGACCTAGTCCCAAACTAGGCAAAGCCTGTACTATGGGTACTAGACAACGAATAAACATACTTATATAGATAAATACATACTTTATACATATTAAACAGCGGCATTAAGCAGCCTAAGTTGCATTGACACAACAGTCCCGCTGCCACATCGTTTCTACTGGCTTTGAATAGTCTTCGTAATCTCAATATCTCGCGTTCCACGGCGCATGTGATAGTGATCGAGGTATGCGCAAACGCGGTATCTTCAGTCTTGACATAACGAGAATAGTTGACACTGCGCGGGATTTATCAACCGCCGTTAAAAGAGATAATTAATTGTGGCGATATTTGAGATAGATCTACGGTACTTATCATCTGGACTAGACAGTAATTTTTTTTTCTTAGTTTTATGTACCTAATTCATATCTTAGTGTTTTTGTTGCAATAAAGTCATTTCATTTATTAATCTATATACATAAAAAGACAAGTCCTGACTGTTAGGCTTACTGACTGACTGACTGATTAACGCACAGCCCAAACCCCTGGACCTAAAAAGCTGATATTTGGCAAAGAGGTTCCTTTTATAATGTACGCCCGGGATAAGGCGGGATTTTCTGAAATTCCCACGCGATAGACAGTTTTGCCACGGGAGCGAAGCCGCGGGCGAACGCTAGTTTATTATAATTTAATTTATTTCAGCCTGGATTTAGTTGTAATATATATATCTACAAAGGACAAAAAAATGCAATAACATAAACAACATAGCGCTTTATTTGTGTTCAAGAGTTTATTAACAATAGATTGAAAGCCATCTATGTGTCGGTGGGTACAACGTAAGTGCTTCTTTTCATACAATGAAATAATATTTATTAAAAAGTCCATAATACACTAAATATTTTAGTAGGTCTCCCGTGCATGGTGTTCAGTCAGACGAACTCCGAAGTCTGAAATTCAAAGTTCGGAGAATCTGAATTTTCTTGATAACTTTGTATGGCAATGCTGATTCATTGAGTAAAGAAGCTGCCAGCCACTTCAAGTCTTCAACTGCACATAGGGCCAAAGAAATGCCACTACATTTCTTCTAACATAATAAAGCAGCTGTAGTTTAATGATCTTCTCGGTCTTGAATGAATCGGACCAAAGTAAAGCAAGAATACGCCGTTTTCATAATCTGTAAAATAAATGTAAATGGTTAGTATATGTTTTATTTGAGACAATATAAATCAAAATCGCAATTAACGAAATTATTTGGATTGAATATGAATGAATAAAAGTAACTAAGTAAATACGTATCATGTATTCAAATAAATTTCATACACAATAATATTTAAAATAACATTCGTTAAATACATTTGTGTCAGCTCTATGAAACTTATCTATAGATATTCGTTTATACCTACGCTTTACAATTTTTTTTTAAAGATAATCTCTCGTCAAAATATAAATGGCTGTGTGTGCTTAAAAATACTTATCATGAGATCTGTTAGGCCGAGCACGCAACTTTTTTTTTATCTTCTCAATTCTCACCGAAATGTAAGTGGCCAGTGACAGTGGAAATATCTTCAACCCTGTGATGACTACAGGGTGTTTAGCTCGCTCCACGAACAGCCTGATGCTCTGCCTGTAGATCCTGGATCGCGGGATCCATTCGCTTTTGTACGCGGACACCATCAGCTCTTGGCTCTGAGGGTCATATAATACATGATCATTAAAACTATGAAAAGTTACAAACGTGTTATACTTAAATTGAATTATATCTGTGTCTGGCCACATGTGAATTAAAAATAAAAATTTGCTACCACGCGACGCGACTACTCGTGTAAGACAGCTAAGTCTATGCGTCGTGCAACACTTCCATCTCCACTGCCACGCGAATCAACACATACCACGTAGACCACCACCACTACACTATATACGCTGAAGCGTTTTGAATTCTCTACGAGCCCATACCCAAAGCCCCACAACCGCTTTTCAACGCGCCGCCATTCTACTCTGTCAATTGTTTTTAGTTGTTTTTAGACTCGCGCTTTGACTCGTAGAAAAAAATTGACATAATGTACCTAAGTACCTAATGTTTGTTTGAATTGTGGGAAATACTCAAATAGAGAGATCTCTCTCCAGGCAGATTATGCCTGGTGACCGGAAGTCCGAGGAAGAGAATGGGAAGTTGTATTTATGCATCCGACTTTAGAAACCTCATTAGCGCGATGTAGAACAGTGATGACGTCACTCGCGTGTGGCGCTAAGTCGCTACAGAATAATCATTGTTTGTCCTAAGTGTCATAACTTTTTTGCAAGCGAAACAGGAAATATTTTCCACTTACTACGTAGAATTGGTTGGGTTTATTTTATACCTTTCCTGAAAAGTGGGCGTTTCAAATAAATAAATAAATAAAATAAATAAATATCATGGGACAAATTGACACCAATTGACCTAGTCCCAAACTAGGCAAAGCCTGTACTATGGGTACTAGACAACGGATAAACATACTTATATACATATTAAACATCCAAGACCCGAGAACAAACATTCGTATTCATCATACAAACATCTGCCTCGACCGGGATTCGAACCCGGGCCCTCAAGCATCATAGTCAGGGTCGCTAACCACTAGGCCATCCGGTCGTCGGTCGGTCGTCAATCAAAGTTTCAATCAAACGTTAAAAACTAACCTGAACTTCACAGGTGTTAAAGCGGAAAGCCTACTATGATGGGTTTTTATTGAGATGAGGGGTAAAACAGCATTTAGGAGCACTTTTGGAACCCTTATGAGTACTTACGAGGTAGAAAACAACATTTAACCCATGAGAGTCTTACCGACAGCAAGCTTCGGACAAACTTCAGCCTTTATAAATTTAATCATAAGGTTAAAAACTTCAAAAAAATCGAGGGACTAATGTATTTCCTCGGATGCTTCACGGGTTAAATAAAATTAAGGCATGCTCTACCCACACTACCTTTTTTTTACCGGTGAGATTTGATTATGCATACCTACCCGAGGTCCGTAGGACGACACGGTGGTTACGTGGGGCTCACCTCCCAACAATTTCCCCCCATAAAGGGTGGAAGGGGGAGGCATACCCACTAAATCCCACCGGTGTTGCCCTCCTGCCGGGTTGGTAGGTAACTACAGGCCCAACCAAACTGACCTCGTACAGAAGTTGCGTTCCCAACCACGCTGGTACGAACACTTGCAAGCTCATCACGAAGAAGTAACCCACCATGAATATGAACGTCTCAATTTTAAGGTCTGGCTAAAAATATGAAACAAGAATTGAAAACATGTTTATACGTATGTATATCGACGGTACTCTGACTCAACCTCGTATATATATAAACTTTTGATGAAATTGGAATAACCACTCTAGACCGCGAACCTAAGGTGGTTATTCCAATTTCGTCAAAGTTTCTATATGAGGTTGAGTCAGAGTACCGTCGATATGTCCCATCAAAAGCATAAGATGTCAAAAATTACAAGTTCGCAACTTAGTCCTTCCACCGCAAATAGTTGTGAGATCTCGTGTAGCTGCTAGCTGAGGCCAAAACTATTTTGACACTCGTCATAGGACTGAAATGACAGTTTTTGTACGTCTGTGACAGCAGATGTTTCCGATACCAATTGTCCGCCCATACAAAATTTAGGTACAGTCTATGTAAGCACCTGGGTAACACCTTTGTCATAAATTGTTATCTAATTGGTTACCAATTACCAAGTAACCAACATCTGTCCTATTTATCTTAAAAATATCTGCCGCGAGCGAGGCTTGAAATCAGGACCTCCACTCCTCATAGTCATGTTAAGTTTGATTAACTATGCATAGATTAAAATACAAACTTACAATTATAGCATGTCATTTATTGTTGAATGTCATGTCTCTATGTATCATTAGCTAATGATTGGCTAAAGTACTTACTAGCAGTAATCCACACATCGTTACGCAAATACAAGCCGCGCCGACCCCGTACTGAACAAACATGGTGGCACTGATGATTTCCTGAAAATCAGCGCAATATCTGAAAATATTGTAATTACAATTAAGTGTTTTTATTGGAAAACTATTTTTAATTTATGTAGTTACATAAAAAAAGTATGTCTATTCCAAATTAAAATTTTACACTAACTTCAATACCAGCGCATAATGCTTAAAGCATTTATAAAGCTTCTGCAGTTGTTGGTGATCCAATTCTTCTCGGCGGCCAGTGCCATTTTTTTGTATTTTCAAATTTTCCAAATCGTGAGAAAGAACTTTCATCTGAGCAATGGCTAGAACCATAAATCCGACTATCAGAGGATCTATGTTCACATTGTACATCATGTGACCGTACATTCCAACAGATTGATAAAGAAAAATCAAAGTAAAGTAGTCATCCCTTTCTTCTTCTTCTTTCTTTTTCTTTGTCTGATAAAAAATAATACTTGCAAATAGGTAAATCTAACGAAGTATTAAAAATCAACATGCCAATCACAGGAAAAAGAACCTGAGACAAATAAGTGAAGTTGGACAGAACCAAGTTAATCTTGTAGTACAATTTGTAGTTAGAATTGTGTGTTTCAACAATTCTCCTGCCAGGGTCGTCGTTCCCTTTAAATTCCTCGCAATCGAGCAAATCAAAAACGGCGACGAGTTTTTCCCTTTTAAAAAGTATCATAGACACTTTAGTGGACACAGCAATTTCGGTGAAATAAAAGATGACCTCGTGAATGAACAGATCAATTTTTCGGGGAGTGTAATAGAGGTTTAAAGTTAAAAGAGCATTGTATGCGACAAGGGTGGTTATTAGATATACGGAGGAGAAGTATTTGTAGTATTTGTTGGGTGTTCGCCCTGGCCAGATGCCAAAGACTTTCCAGAAGAAGCAGTTTTGTTGAAAACTGTCGGACTGGGACGGCGGCATGGTGACGAATGGAAGGATACAATTATAAGTCGAGTAAAAATTTAACTGGTCATTATAAGGGCGTTTTTAGAATAGTGTAAGATTTAATATACTCTGTGTCATGAACCGTTATTTGGCAGATAACACCGAATTCCAGTCTCGTTTGGTTTTATATCTTATAAAAATGTGTAGTAAAATAAAAATACTACCTACTCTGGATATTGATGATGAAATTACTTTAACTATGTGACATAATTTTTTGAACAGCCGAAAAAATCACAAACGATATTTGTGCTACTATCAAATTATTGTAAAAGTATTAATTTATTAAGTTTCTCACAGTAATCAGGGAAAATAGGGCGGGTGATTAATTATTGACTAAATTACCTAGTTTAAATTTGACATGTGGTGAGCATCATCATCATCATCACCAGCCTATTTTACGTCCCACTGCTGGGCACAGGCCTCCTCTCAGAGTGAGAGGGCTTGGGCTATAGTTCCCACGCGGGCCCAGTGCGGATTGGGAACTTCACACACATCATTGAATTGCTTCGCAGGTGTGTGCAGGTTTCCTCACGATGTTTTCCTTCACCGAAAAGCTCATGATAAATTACAAATGTAATTCCGCACATAAATTCCGAAAAACTCAGAGGTGCGAGCCAGGGTTTGAACCCACGACACTCTGCTTGAAAAGCCATAGGTCAAATCACTAGGCTATCACGGCTTATGGTAGGCATTAGGCCAAAATTTGTTTGATGGTACTACTATTGCGTTCTTGGACGGGTAATGGACACTTGGTTAGTAAGGTGAATATCCCAGACGGAACTGTCCCAATAGAGGGGCACCTTTAGTCTCGATTTATAGCAATAAAAGGGACAGCAAGCAAGGTGTAAATTATTGGCATTAAGGTAAGACATTGGGACGTTTAAATAAGTGCAATGAAGTATAATAAGCGACGTACATGCTAGTAGAAACCAACCCTCATACACACACTGCCACTGGTATATTTAATTAGCGGTACATAAAAAAATTGCTGGTTGATTTTTACCTTTTTATAAAAGAACCTGTTTTATGTACCAAAAGTAATCTCTTTTTTAATCGACCAATACATTTTTTTTAATAACAGAAAGTGCTTTTTTAACGCGCGACTCAAAAAAGGGGTGTTATAAGTTTATCCTGTGTATCTGTGTTTATCCGTGTATGGGTGTATCTGACTGTGGCATCGTAAATCCCAAACTGCAAAAAGCTAGTTCAACTGAGACGTTTCTTAGTTAAGTTTGTTGTAGACATTGAACTTTGAGGTGAAGATTTAATGCAGGGGGTTTAACTTTTCTGAGTTTGTTAGGTTATTAATTCTAATATCACACCAGTGTGTTCACATCACATCTTACACTTCACATTCTTGGTGTTAATTTACTCCTTTCTTTTTTAAATTAGACGTAACCGTTAAACACATACATTACCTTTCCTTCGACTGTGAATAAGTCGTTTTACGTAATAATACGCTTACTACTTTTTTAAAGATGTAATTACTAGCTCACTTTTAAAATGAAGAAATGTATTTAAAGAAGAGATAGTGAAATGGCTAATAACGTATTTATTTAAAACAAATGTACAATGGACTAACACTACCTACAAAGTAAATAAAAAAAATGTTAAAACCAAAACTAACTTAAAAAATTTAATATTACCTACCAAACCTGGACCTCTCGGCAGGGTGCCCATCACGCAGGCAGCATTTCCGCGCTGAATTGCGATAGCAATTCTTTGCGCAAGAAAGCTGCCCGCGCGAGGGTGACTAATATAATATAATAAATACTATTTATTCAAAACTAATGTACAATGGACTAACACAAGTGAGAATATGTTTATTGACCGAGCGGATCATTTCCGTTTCAGCTTGAGATAAAATTATTTCGTATGTCCATCAGACTGCCCGACTGTTTCCTCTGCAGGTTGCATTTTTCCACCGATTCTCGTAAAATTTTGTGAGCAAGTTCGGTTTTTTTTATTCCGTTTTTGGAAAAAACAAAACAAAAATGTTCAAAACTGAGCTAACGATCTACCGTTTATAGAGACAACTAGTTTATTTGTTTTAATGTAACATTAAAATATACAAGAGGATATAGTAAATCAAGAGTGGAAGAAGAGGGAAGAGGCCTATATCCAGGAGTGGATCAACAAAAGGCGGCCATGATGATGATGATGATGATAGTCAAAACGCTTTCATTGAGGTCCGTAGAGCCGGCAGTTTTCTTGGACAATGGTTTCTACGTAGCCATCCAAAGAAATAACGTAGCCAGTATCTTTGGGATCATCCCCAATGGGATTTCTTTTTTATTTAGACATGTATTAGTTTATGTTAAGTACCTAGTTTTATTTAATTTAGGATGGCTTTTTATAATTCTGTTTTTATTGTAAATCTATACCTATAAACAGTACCGTGACTGACTGACTGACTGACTGACAGACAACACACAGCCTAAACCGCAGGACCTAGAGACTTGAAATTTGGCAAACACCTACCTTGAGTATCCTAGAGGTGCACTAAGAAGGGATTTTTCGAAGTTCCTACGGGATAGGGAAGTAGCCGATTTTGAAATATTTCACGGGTGCAAAGCCGCGGGGCATAAGCTATATAGATATAAAACAAAGTCGTGCTAGTTATGTATGCCATTTATTTAGGTATAAGGCTGGACCGATTGTTATGATCTTTGGTTTGTCAGATTTGTCTCCGCTCCAAATAGCTGAATACCTAACTACCTATTAAAAGAGGGGAAAAATTCAAGAAAAAAAATGTGAAGGAAATTCATTTCCTCATACGTTTTTGTATGGCGATACGAAGTTCGCCGGGTTAAATATATGTTGTATACCTAACATTTATATAAGAATTTAGAGATCCGTACGATACAAATGTGTTGGACTGTCGGATCACTGGCACTAAGGATCCCGAATTTAATGAAAGACAAAACACTTACTTTGTTTTTGTTGGTAAAATGTTCTTACTGAGTAGATCCGGAACCATCAGAGTGCTAGTCCGACTCGCACTTGGCTGATTTATTTGTCATTATGTCAATTGGAAGTAAATATTATGTAACCTAGTGGTTTGACCTATCGCCCTAACCTAAACCTAACCTAAACCCCGGCTCGCACCTTCCAGTTTTTCAGAATACATGTGTATGTAAATATATGACTGTGTGGATTGAGAAATTCACACACATTATTGAATTGCTTCGCAGGTGTGCAGGTTTCCTCACCGTGTTTTCTTTCACCGAGAAGCTCATGATAAAATGATAAATTACAAATGTAATTTCGCATATAAATTTCCTAAAAACACGTGCGAGCCGGAGCCCTTACCTACGACCCCTTTGAGAGGAATAGGTTTGACCTATTCCTCTCAAAGGGGTCGTAGATTCGAGCCCCTTAAAACTTAAAACAATATAAAAACTTAATTTTAAAATGAACTTCTCATGAACAGACGAAAACGCTGCCGGCCATGATTTTCTATAGATTATCTGTGTCGTGACTTGTGACGTCACATAGTTTGTAAACAAAGTGAGAATAAAACAAAATCACATTCGAAAGTGACATGCGGATGACGTTTAGTCAGTTGCTTCCGTTGTTTACAAATTCTTTGACGTCACGATCATGGCCCAGAGTGTTTTTGACGTTTCAAATTACAGATTAAAAAATACATTTTTTAATTTAATTGCCACGACATGCTTTTACTATTATGTTTTAAAATTGACATAATTTAGGTTAGCTGGACTAAGTATATGAAATACAAATATTTTTTTATAATTTGTGATATGAGTCAACTAGCCTATTGTTGAAAGGAACACAATATTGTTGGGTAAGAAAATTTACATGGGCCAGATAAAGGAGAAGGCCGGTGTCGTGTCGTATCAGGAGGTCAAGGAACTGGCTCATAGGGGAGATGATTGGCAGACACTCCACCGACAAGAGAATAACTCTTGAGTTTAATGATGATGAAGAAAAGTTAGTCTTCTCAAGGTCCCTATGATTGACATGTTAGTTCCAGTAATTGACACCCTACTTGTCACTTTTACTGCTACGTATTGATATTTAAAGGTGCCAACTATTGGGACCGTGTCGAACACAGAGTCATTTATTTACTTATCTTGTGTGTTGACTTACGAGAATAGTTGACACTGAGCTATTTACTAACTGCGGTCAAACGAGAGGATAATTTTGCGGTGATATTTTAGATAGGCCCATCGTCTTTACTAGACAGTTAATGTAGTTATTTATAGTTTATTGAATCAGGCGTTACTTTGCGGAGGTCCATATTTAATTATATGAACTAAAAACAATTACTTTGCTCACCCGCGACCACAAGCGAAAAATAGTTTATGGCAGTCCTTAGTGTACCTAGTAGTGGTGATAATTGCGTCTGTGTGGCATGTGTTGATTCGTGTAGCAGTGGAGGCGGAAACATTCATTTGCCGCACAGACATAACTATTTTTCACTTGTGGTCGCGGGTGAGCAAAGTAATTTTTAGTTCATAGCAATGTATCATAATTTCATACACTCCAGCTGTTTTTCAGAATAAACAAAAACGACAAAAAATACGATTAATAAGACGAACAACACAGCGTTTTATTTGTGTACAAGAGTTTATTAATAGTAGGTAGATAAAAATGTAATCATCGGTAGGTACTTCTTTTCATGCTATATTTAATATAAAATAATGATATAAAAAAATATAAAATATAATATAATATAATATAAAATATTTTTGAGTTACAAAAGCGCTTAGTTGATGCAACTTGTGACCAAAGGGCTGGCAGTTTTCTCTCTCAAAGAATCAGCATCGCTATTCAGCGAGGCAACGCTGCCAGCCTTTTGGGCACTATGCCACGGGGGCCTTATTTAGATTTAATTTAGTTTTAAGTTGTAAATTATGTAAATATATTTGTTATATAAAATAAAATAAAAAACATTACTTATAACGTTATGATAAAATTAAACATTTTAGTATTATAGGTCTACAGTCAGCAGTGCACGGTGTTCAGAGGGACTACTCCGAAGTCTGAAATTCGGAGTTCGTATCTGACCGCCCCGCTCACGCCGACACAGGTTAACACGAAAGCGAGAGAGATAGCCGGATACGAACTTCGAATTTTGAACTTTGGAGTAGGGGCTCTGAATCTTCTTAAAAACTTTGAATGGCAATGCTGATTCGTTGAATAAAGAAGCTGCCAGCTACTTTAAGTCTTCAACTGCACGTAGAATCACAAAAGTGCCACTACATTTCTTCTAGAAAATACTAGAAGCTACTGAAGTTTAATGATCTTGTCGGTCTCGGATGAAACGGACCAAGGTAAAGCAAGAATACGCCGTTTTCATAATCTGTAAAATAAAAGGTTTATTTAAGACATAACAAGTCACACCATTAAAATACAGTATGACTGTACTGTATTTTAATGGTGGGGTTTAAGGGCGTCATATATATGGTGACATCCAAAGTGCTCAAATAGTTAGGTACACCATACGATTTGTATGGTGTACCGTGTGTATTTTAATGCACATAATTATGTATTACGAATCTCTATATAATCACCATCAGGTTTAACAATGCTGTGTTGTTTTCGGCCTCCATTCTAAATTTCATGTTTGCCATAAGTCAAACGTATAAGTACTCTACATTTCTTTTAATTTCGCTCCAGCGTTTTGCTTGCTTTCAAAATTCAGTCTCGACTCAGCTGCCTCATCTTCTTGGTTACATCGTGACAAGGTGACAGTTATATTATAATAACTGGTGTGATAGTGTCAGCTTGCAATTTCAATAATCATTAATTAATTAATAAATTCCAATACCTATAAATATTCCAGTATACAGGAATTTATTAAGTAAAATATGTAAGTATGTAGCTTATGATATTTAAGTACTTAAAGCGGTACACGTTATGCTATAAACAAAAATGTAAATATCTAAAACTAACTTAAAAATTATAGATCTAAAAATAAACCGCTGCCAGTGGACAACGTTCCCAAAATGCTGGCGGTATATAATTTTTAAGTCAGTTTTAGATATTAAGTAAATGAGTATGAATATGTAATAAAATTAAAATTTGATATCAAAGTCGATTCCACAGCTCACGTTCGTCTTACGGCGCGATGGAAAATTTGAAACCTGGAAACGACACTTCAAAGTAGATTGTTTTTTATCTTCTGAACTCTCACCGAAATGTAAGTGGTCAGTGACAGTGGAAATATCTTCAGACCCCTGATGACTACAGGGTGTTTAGCTCGCTCCACGAACAGCCTGATGCTCTGCCTGTAGATCCTGGATCGAGGGATCCATTCGCTTTTGTACGCGGACACCATCAGCTCTTGGCTCTGAGGGTCAAATTTAATTCATAAGTAATATGGGCCTCAGCAAAGTAACGCCTGATCCTATCTAATGTCAAAGTGACAAATTAAGAGAAAATAAATTATAACGTTTAATACTAACTAGGCCTCATTTGGCACAAGCGCATTTTGAACGCGAGTTAAGTAATATTAAAGCGTTGAATTGAAACAAATGCATTTCTTTGTATTTATTCACACGACAGAGATTTAAAAAAGCGACGCTATTTTATCGAGCAGTGTCGGATTAGATCCGCTAGGTGGACATTATGTCGTATCTATATCTTAAAATAGCGCAAACTCTCGTGTGAATCAACCTTCTCCTACGAGTATGATGGATTTTTATTGAGATGAGGGCTAAAACAAGATTTAGGAACTCTTAAAGGGAACCTTTGGAACCGTTATGAGTACTTATGAGCTAGCTTATCCTAACATTAGAATACAAATAAGCATATAAGTGTGTACTCTATCTTTTTCCGGGGCAAATCCAGATACTCCATCTGGGGATCTTACGGTCTTTTCCAACTAAACTTACCTCGTACAGTAGTTGCGTTCCCAACCACGCCGGCACGAATACTTGCAAGCTCATCGCCAGGAAGTAACTCGCGATGAATATGAACGTCTCAATTTTAAGGTTCGGCTAAAAATATAAAACAAGAAATGTCTTAGAGCAGGAAAGGAATGGAGATGTTAACGCGCGATTTCCCCCGTGCCAAAACTCTAACATTAAGTCTGACCAAAATGGTCAGGGGCTGTTGATTATGTGCGTGTTTTTGGCATTTGTGTGACAGTTTTGTTTTAGTGTGAGTTTGTAGGAACGTAACAAATTTTGACATGAGCGTAGACGTGTGCTGTACGTGTATTTTCCTCGTCCCCCTCAAAAAGTGGCAGAAATTGTAGTGCATAGATAAGCCAAGGGCGCCTCCGGTCTGTCTGCTTTATGTTTTAGTATCCTACCAAAAGCGTAAAAAATGCCTGTCTCTGTGAAAATAAAAACCCTTTACAACTAATGCCTATTAAAGTATATTTACAGTACCATCACTTCACTAACAATAAGGTAACTATGTAAACTTTTGATAATAAATGACTGTGTCACACTGAATTTTTAGCCAAGGATTAGCGTGCCATTTATTGTTGAATGGTTCTACATTAGCTGATGATTTACTAAAGTACTTACTAGCAGTAATCCACACATCGTTACGCAAATACAAGCCGCTCCGACCCCGTACTGAACAAACATGGTGACGCTGATGATTTCCTGAAAATCTGCGCAATATCTGAAAACATTGTAATGAAGTATTTATTCGAAATTTATAAATACATTTCAGGTAACCCTCGCGCAGGCAGCGTTCTCCCCACGGACCAACCACCCTATCTGGACACCAAATGTTGTCAGGGCGAACGTTTCCGAAACGCATATGCTCATTTGCACCTACAAATCTCTCTAGCGTCGAATTGCGGCTCACTTTCGACCGATGACAAGCGAGTTGACAAGCTATGGACCAATCACGACGCATTCCCCCGGCTCGCTCACCGCGGCTTTTTTCGTAATGACTTTCCAAGTAAATTATAGAAGATGCGGTGTCCAGAGTAGAGGGTGGTTGGTCCGTGTTTCTCGCTCAAAGACTTGCTTATAGCAATACAGCGCGGGAATGCTGCCTGGGCACCCTACGCAAGGGTCCAAATCTAGATATCTAGTAATTTTTAGCTTTATTTTTGTTAAATTATTTTTAGGTCAGTTTTAGATATTTACATTTTCGTATGTATGACTTCGTTTAAGCAAATCAAATATCTGCGATTCGATTACTGGAAGTTTAAAGGAAATTGCAAGATTGAAAACAATACGAAAAAATCTGCTAACCTACATATCTAAAAATTTTCGGATTGCCTTGTGTTGTGAGACCTTTTTGGATGTTTCGAATTAACCGAAGGACAAATAGACAGACAGACAGATGCACGGACAGCGGACGGACAACAAAGTGGATTCTGGGTTGGATATTTTTCCTTTTGAGATATAGGTACGCGGAAACTTAAGAATTAATTAAAAACCAGTTTGACAAAAGCACGGCTGACATTAGTAAACTGAAGTTACCTACTGGCAACTGAGAGCAAAGTAAAAAATGTAACGAACAAATTTTGCTTAGCTATTCAAAATTTTAATTTTGCACTAACTTCAATACCAGCGCATAATGCTCAAAGCATTTATGAAGCTTCTGCAGTTCTTGGTGGTCCAATTCTTCTCGGCAGCCAGTGTCATGCTTTTGGATTTTTAAATTTTCTAAATCGTGAGAAAGAACCTTCATCTGAGCAATGGTGATGACCATAAAGCCGACTATCAGAGGATCTATGTTCACATTATACGTCATGTGACCGTACATTCCAACAGATTGATAAAGAAAAATCAAAGTAAAATAGTCATCCCTTTCTTTATCCGATAAAAAATAATACTTGCAAATGGGCAAATCTAATGAAGTTTTAAAAATTAACATTCTAATCACTGGAAAAATAATTAGGACAAAGTACGAAAAATGAGACAAGATCACGAAAATTTTGTAGTACAATTTGTAATTAGAATTGTGAGTTTCAACAATTCTCCTGCCAGGGTTGTCGTTCCGTTTAAATTCCTCGCAATCGAGCAAATCAAAAACGGCGACGAGTTTTTCCCTTTTAAAAAGTATCATAGACACTTTAGTGGACACAGCAATTTCGGTGAAATAAAAGATGACCTCGTGAATGAACAGATCAATTTTTCGGGGAGTGTAATAGAGGTTTAAAGTTAAAAGAGCATTGTATGCGACAAGGGTGGTTAATAGATATACGAAGGAGAAGTATTTGTAGTATTTGTTGGGTGTTCGCCCTGGCCAGATGCCAAAGACTTTCCAGAAGAAGCAGTTTTGTTGAAAACTGTCGGACTGGGACGGCGGCATGGTGACGAATGGAAGGATATTAAGTGTTTAGTCTAGTTAGAATTTAACTGGTCTCATAAGGGCGTGTTCCGAATAGTTACCTACTTGGCAGAACTGAAGAGGTACTTGAAGAAAACACAATTCCAGTCACTTTTGGTTTTGTCATATACAAATGTGTAGTAAAATTAAAAAAAGATAATACAAAAATACTGCTCTGGATATTGACAGTGAAATGAATGAGAATTGAATTTCGAAATAAAATGTTGGGGGATCTCAACTTTTCTAGTTGGTTAGGTTCTTGGGTTATTGATTCCATAACACAACGGTGTGTCCACATCACATCTTAGGTACACTTTACATTTTAGGTGTTAATTAACTCATTTCTTTTAAATTAGACGTAACCGTTAAACACATACATTACCTTTCCTTCGTTGGAGAATAAGTCGTTTTACGTAATAATATGCTTGTAGTTTTTTAAAGATCTGTAATTACTAGGTCACTTTTAAATGAAGAACATAAATGTTAATAAGAGAAGTTGACTCATGGGGCCATTGCTATGGTTATTGACCGAGAGAAGCGTCTTCGTTTCAACTTTGGAAAAAAAATCCAGGGCCGTGTTGTAAAGCTACAAGTTACAATTTACAACCGGAAGTCTCATTCTATCACCTTTTGTTAGAATGAGACTTCAGCTTAGCCCAGCTGTCCGGCTGTCCGGTTGTCCGGTTGTCCGGCTGTTCTCTGCTATAGGTCGCTTTTTTTCTCAGCTGATACCTGTGTGATTTCGTTACATGTATACGATACTTACTTACTTAGAATTTTTGTCGATTTAGTTTTTCTAAATAAGAAAAAGTTAAAAAACCGGACAAGAGCATGTCGGGCCATGCCTATGTAGGGTTCCGTAACCGCTACTACAAAAAAATACAGTACCGATGAAATGGGCGTATTTTCGTGGAATTTACGCATCCTTTTGATGAGAAGCGCAGTTTTTCGGCATTAACTCAAAAACGGTAAATCCGAACACGTTGAAAACAATTTTCGTTGAAAGTATTTATTAAGCGTTACCTTCGAATTTTTTTTATACTTTTTGGACGTGGGTCGCTCCGAAAGTTGCATATGTACCCCTTAACTTCTAAGCCGTGGGGTTTAGAAGATAAGGGGCACATATGCAACTTTCGGAGCGATTATTTCCGAAAATGTGTATTACACGTTGTTTATTGATTTTTTTACCCTTTTGCTACATGTATGGATTGCCCCCCCCCCCCAGAAATATTTATTTTCATTATTTAACTATTAAACTAATTAGCGGCTCCTACAAGACATCTATACTAAAAATGTCATCAATATACCTCTTATTTCAATATCTCTTTTTTCACAGTGAAACATTTTTTTTTTAGTCCTACTTTGTTTTCTTAAGCCAAGTTACTTTCGAAATGAAACAGCGCCTAAAATTTTCAGTTGACTCGGCATCCGGAATGAGTTCAGACAACTGAAAATTGCAGTCTCAACTCGCCTACGATTCCCAGAATAGCATTTCAAGTGTCCCAAACTTTATAGGAGGAGAAATTGCAGCGAATAGCCTTCTCGAGACGTAACAAGGCTCTCTAGAAAGTAAAACTCCATTTTCCTAACGTATTCAGTTTTCGTACGTAATGCAATTGTAGCTACTGCTCTTTGCAAAGAATAGAATTATGAAGTCTGAATGCCTTGCACATTACCAAGACAAATTTGCGCTTCTAAAACCCAAAACCAACTTGAATTACCAAGGCGTAATGTCACAATTAGAACGGCGGAGTGTTTATCGACTGCTGCGAAGCCTTGCTTATTTCACGTCCATCGTTGCCCCCGCAATATGGCGTATGTAGCTATCTAGGACAGAGTTCCAAAGTCGTTGAGTAACGCCGTTATTGGAACCTTGTCGCTGTGATTAGATGTTGTAGTGCAGTCCGTTCGCGTATTTGAGCGCTCTGGCTACGTTTTCGCTTGGGCATGACAGCCTTTGAGGTTATATTAAAATGGTGTTGCCGTAATTGGAAATCTCCCCCGAACACAGGGGATATTTTGATTGATGCGAATTTCATTTTGTAGCGTTGGTGATTGGAATTTTCGGAGCTATGCGACGTTATTTTGGTTTGATAGAGTAATGGAAAACTGACATAGGTACAACGTTAAAAAGGTTATTTTTGTTATGTTCCCTCAGTCTAGGTAAAATAAGCAATATTAAATTATGTGTAACTAATATGGGGTTTTTGATCGGTTATTATTGGGCAGGGAGGGCTTGCTGTTCTATATTTAACACTTCATACGATGGTCCATTAATAGTCGCTTCCAGTCACATCGTGGATTTAAAATACACATATACCTATTGATCCGTTCTCATTGAAATATTTACCTGAAACTCATTTGCCTCAAATATTGCTAACAGAAAAGTCAGTGTCAAAACTAATTGGATTCCTATAGGAAAATGTCTCGAGTGAGATAAATGTTTTTTTTAAAGATTTACACGTGTGTGTACTGCTGAGAATTCAGTTTGTGCAAGTGCAAGCAATGTTGCGACACCATGCAAAATTACTTACACTATCCACTTATGAACAAAAATAGGTAAGTAGGTACTTGCATGCACATATTATTTGCTTGATTTCACACATCCTCAATTTGGATACAAACATTCATATACATATTTTTTTCTCACAATGTAGGCTTGTTTTTGACCACAGTCACGCCTGATGAAAGGCTCGTTCACGAAAACTTGAAGTCGGCCAGGTTGTAGTGTTCAAGGAACCCAAAATGACATACGTAGGCAGGGAATTCCACTCCAAAATTCAGACAGGGAATTCAAATGTCTGCGCCACCTACCGACTCCTACCGAACCTAAACTTGGGTTTACGAAGGGCCGCTCGACAACGGATGAGGCTACAAATCTCATGAAGCACATTTATGACGCATGGCAACAATCGCAAGATGCAATAGGAATATTTTGCGACCTCTCCAAGGCATTTGATTGCGTGGAACACGAGACGCTTATCCGCAAACTTGAACACTACGGACTCACAACTAATGCACTGAACCTTGTTATGTCCTATCTCAGTCATCTCAGTCAGAGAATCCAGAAAGTAGACATAAAAAGAGTGCAGTCATGTGGATCACCGGTGAAGCCTGGAGTACCACAGGGCTCTATTTTGGGTCCGTTTCTCTTCTTGGTGTACATAAATGACTTGCCCCAGCTGGTAGAACACAAATGTGACATAGTACTGTTCGCTGATGATACCTCTCTCCTTTTTAAAGTCAACAGGCAACAGGAAGATCAAAGTCACATCAATGAGACCCTAAGAGATGTGCTGAAATGGTTTACTGCAAACAATTTACTATTGAATGCAGCTAAAACGAAATGTATAAAATTTTCGTTGCCTAATGTACACTACTATCAGATTAAATGGAGAGAAGCTGAACCTCGTGGATGGGACTGTTTTTCTCGGGCTTACCTTAGATCGCAATTTGCAATGGAGCCCACACCTATCTAGTCTTGCTGGTAGATTGAGCTCTGCCGCTTATGCTGTACGAAGAATCCGGCAATTCACCAATGTAGAAACTGCGCGGTTAGTTTACTTCAGTTATTTTCACAGCATTATGTCTTATGGCATCCTAATTTGGGGCAAGGCGGCCGACATAGAGACAATCTTTATCCTGCAGAAGAGGGCGGTCCGGTCTATTTACAATCTTGGCTCCCGAGATTCACTCAGAGAACGCTTTAAAGAAATCGACATCCTTACAGTAGCTTCTCAGTATATACATGATGTAATATAGTATACACACAAGAACATAAAATCTTTCAAGAAAGTGTCGGATGTGCATGGTTTCAACACTCGGAATAAGCATAAACTTGCCGTCCCTAAATTTCGTCTACGAAAAGTCAGTAAGTCTTTTTTGGGAAATTGCATGAGGTTCTACAATAAAGTGCCTGTAGATGCATGGGAATTGCACAATTCATTTAAAAGATACATAAAGACCGCTTTCTTGAAAAAAGCATACTACAAAGTGGATGAATACTTATGTGATGGCACCACCTGGCCAAGGCTGAATACAGAAGATAATTAGGACATCAATGTGACTTGGCTGCGTCCCGAAGATATTCGTGTATAGTGTCCGTCTCTGTTGACGTTGTCCGCTGCGTACTAATTGTAATACAATTGACATAAATAATGTTTTATTTATTTGACATGATGACATGAAATGTATATTTCATCAATTTTTGTTATTTGACATTTGGAGACCATATACATCTCCAGTTTATGTATATGTATTATTATACTTATTATTTGACCGTGGAGGCGTTTTACACCTCTGCTGATTTTAAATTTAGTTTAAATTGACCCTAGAGACTATACATCTCTAAGCCATTTAGATTAAGTATTATATTATAGTATTAATTCTGGGACCCTATACATCCCTTTGTAATTAAAATTTTCACAGATATTTGACCTGGAGACCCTATACATCTCCTGCTCAATTAAAACGTGCCAGTAAAGTAAAGTGTTCTGGTTTTGCTGTTCTAATAATTACTTTTTACACTTGTTTCTAAAACAGGGTATTTTTTTTCTGTCTTAATTTTTTAATGACAGAGTGAGGGTTCTTTGTGTAATTTATCTGTGGTTACGTATTGTAAGAGCTAATGTAACTTGTTTTTAGAAAAAAATACTTTGTGCCCAGTTTCTTGCGGCGCATTCTTCTTGGCAATCATAGTCTTTCCGAAAGCGCTGGTAGACAAAAAAAAATGACGTGTAAAAGAGCATTCAACTGCCTATTTGCTGAATAAAATTTTGAATTTGAATTTGAATTTGAAACTATTTGGCTTCGTGATCATGTTCACTAAGCACTAATAGACTAAAGAAAATAAGCGATTTATAGATTATTTTTGTTTTTTATTTTTATGAAACATTCATAGAATGAAATTCAACATACAATGACAATGCAAAGAAAAATCCGTTAAGCAGCTGGTCCAGCTGCTTAACGGATTTTTCTTTGCAATCCAATCGCCCGGTAATATCCCGCCAAAAACTACGGGAAATTAAAACCACCCACATGGCAGCCCCCCACAAAACCAGAGTGAGAGAGAGGGAAAACAGGTTTGCGAGTCGTCGCGGGCCTCCGTACGTTCATACCGTGTTTTTAAACTTCACGGAACATATTTATCCAACAAAACTCGTGTTATGCTGTGCGAAAACATTGTCCGAACAATCTCAATTGTTCTGTGCCCTGCTGGAAGTGTAACAGTGGTCTGTGAAGTGGTTTCGGATTGTGATTGGTCATTCTGATTCCTGTCAGAGGTGAGTGAACTTACGCCAAGGATTCTGCCCGGTTTTCGTAATGCCAGCCTTTTTCTTTTTAAACTGTCACTTTCTGTGGAATAAATAATTGAAATAGGTACTCAAACTAGGTTGGTTGTGTTTGTATAACTGTGACACTGTTCTGTTTCATATACTCTGTGGTATTTCGTACCAGTTGAACTGTGTAGGTAATATTTTACACGCGGAACTGCTAAAGTGTAGTTTTTTACGCTCTTTGTTTGAAAAGTGTCTGCTGAGAAGTAGCAGCTAAAATTGACGTTTAGGAGCTATATAGGGTTTCCAAGATATAGGTATATCTAATTTTTACTTACCCGTGAGGTGCCTACGAATACGAGTTTAAATCCTGGCGACCACTAAACTTTTGTTGTGAAATTCCTGAAGTTGTGCTGTAATTTTTGCAACAGAGTAACGGAATCACTAAAAATTATTGCTACGCGATTACAAGGAACATGAAACCAGTAAATTGATGTAATGCCAATGAATAAGTACTAAATTTCAGACCAATACAAGTATTTTTTGGATAATGGGCTCTTAAATGTTTTTTTTCTTTTTCTTTCCTTGTCAGTCTATGACTTCGTAGAGTGAAAGAGGATGAAGGGATTCCGATAAGTATTTATCAAATCAGTCTACATGTTTTTAAGACTATGTTTTTGGTGGAAGCTTTAATTCTGCCGAGTACATTCACACTCAACGTGGCAGTATAATGTATAGTATAACTTACGCCGTATTTCGAGTTTCTTCATCCAAAGAGAATGTATAGCTGTATACCTACAGCTACATTTAATTCTTTCATTTAATTTGCTTGATGGCCAATGAGGTGCTTAACTTTCATCACAAAAAAACGTCGAGAAAATTATTTATTTTTTGCTATAAATTTCAAATTCTTTTAGTTTGGTACAGATGTCCCATAACACAGTAAATGACCTGTTTTAACCGATTTGATTATCAAACAGATCTGATTAAAATACGGAAAATTTAAATAAATAACGAAATCCTGCCGCTAAGCAGCAGTGCTTGCACTGTTGTGTTCCCGAGTGGAGAGTAAGACAGCCGGTGTAATTACGGGCACAAGAGGCATTTCATCTTAGCCCTCTAGGTTGGCAACGCTTCCGCAGGCCTCCGGAGTTGCGGGTGTCTATGGGCAGTGGTGATCACTTACCATCAGGTGACCCACTCGCTCGCTTGCCTTCCTCATTGTATAAAAAAAAAAGTTACAAAATAACAAAATTTTATATTTACATCTCACCCAGCACACAATATTTAGATTAAGATTGAATGATCTTATCTTTTACCATAGAATACATAAAAAATCATACAAAAAAAATTAAACAATACATTTACTTACATCCGTCTTTAGTACTGGGTACGTATTATCGTTACTTGCAAATTATGTTAGGTATGAGGGGTTATTAAAAAACAATAAGTTACTAAAACCGGTTCACCTTGGAACCGAGCATCGTGTTATAAAATCATAACGCATTAACGTTTGCTTCGAGGTGGCATCAACTGAATGCCTTAGTCATTCGCAAAGATTATTTAAAAAAAGTTGGTTGTCATTTGATGGAATAAGGGGGATCGTGGCAGATGCTGGCAACATTTTAGAGGTAGTAAAAAGGAGATCACAGGATTTGTGAAGTTAAATTATGATAAAAAAAGACTAGCATTCATAGATTGTCTCAATATTTTCCGTAACTAAAGAAAAAGCATAGATTTCCCGGATGATGTCTAATTGGTCAAATCAGCAAAATTTCTTGAAATGTCAAAACGATCGGTTGATAATGATGTTTGTATTGAATTACAGAACTATCACGTCATAATTTTCAGTGTGTCTGTGTCCGGCTGTGGCACTGTGTGTATGGAGGCTGCATGCAAGCGTACAACAAGCGTAAAATGTCACGAACGCGTCTATGCAGCTATGCCTGTCTGCATGAGGCTTAAGTCTTATAAAGATCTGCTTCTAATGTTTATTAACCTTTTCAACGCCAAGAACGCTTAAATGCGTCATGAGCCGACGTGCCTGCGACGTCACCAACGCCTATAAGCGTCCGGTAGCACAGTGCAAATGCGACTCACGAACTCTTAAGGTTTAAGGCGCTTCTCTGACCCAGACGCTGAAATGGCTACTTTTTAGAGCCTTTCTGTAAATTATTTAAACGATAAATACAAAATATACATTATACTTTAATTAATACATTAAGTATCTATAACATCTTAACTTGTTTTTCTATTTTTCATATTTTTTTCCTATTAATACTTATATCTGCATCACAAGTAAGTCAAGTTGCAATTAATATTCTGTTACTACATCATAAGCATAATTTACTTTGACTTGTGACATACACCAACGTATAGACAATTTAATAGGCTAGGATTTCTATTTTTAACATTATTAAAATACCTTTTTATAATCATCATCATCATCATCATTATTATCATCATCGGCCTATTTACGTCCCACTGCTGGGCACCAGGCCTTTATTTAGAATATTTAAAATTTTCGAAATAAGTAACTTACGTAATCGGTGCGAACTTTGAAAAAAAAAAAAAAAATCGAAAAGACGCGTTATTTGTGATAAGACTGTGTAAAATGAAGTTAGGCCGATATTTAATAGATGTCGTCACTAAAACGAAGTCGTTTAGTAGAAGTGAGGTGGGGTGAGGAAGGCGCGAAGCGTTCAAGGTCATCCTCTCAGGGAAGCGTCTTAAGCCCGCGTTGACGTTATGCCAACTTGGCGTGTGGACGACAACTTTTGTATGCGTCAATGGCGTTGAAAGGATTGACAATCGATTCTTCATGTAACTGTCTCATTTGATGACTGTGAATAGTGTGAATAAGTTACCTATTGGTCAGCTGACGCCGGTTCTCCTGGCCTGACTCATCCACTGACGTACCGTCTCCATAATCATGCGGTCATGCATGCTAAATTGAAGTGTGGCTGAAGAAACTACGACGAATTATCGTTGAACAATGAAGCAAGCTCTTATTTAACTTCCACTGTTCGACCACTTACTGGGTATCCGATTAAAATAAATAATAAATATCATGGGACAAATTGACACCAATTGACCTGGTCCCAAACTAGGCAAAGCCTGTACTGTACTATGGGTACTAGACAACGGATAAGCATACTTATATACATATTAAACATCCAAGACCCGAGAACAAACATTCGTATTCATCATACACACATCTGCCCCGACCGGGATTCGAACCCGGGACCTCAAGCTTCATAGTCAGGGTCGCTAGCCACTAGGCCATCCGGTCGTCAAACCAGAAACCAATTGAAAAACAATTTTATGTAGTTTTTATTTTTCCGTCATCTCGTTCGGAACGGCCTTATATGGATGGCATCACTCCGTTTAGTATGCATCTGTGTTGAAGCAAAATTAATATTGTTGTTTCCTCAACTGTCAGTTCTGCTAGACTAGACCTACTGGTAACTTTCATTAATTGAAGAGGCACCTCAAGAAGAAGAATAAGAAATGGTACTGAGGGAATACCTAGCCCAGGAAGTGGACCCTGAGAGGAATGGGGACACGGCCTGTCAGTAAAAACATCTGCACCGTGTTTTATAAAGCTACAAGTTACAATTTACAAACGGAAGTCTCATTCTATCACCTTTTCTTAGAAAGAGATTTCCGCTTGTAAATTACAACTTGTAGCTTTATACAACACGACCCTGATGCCTTATTAATCTTGTACGAATAGAAGCACTTGTGTATCCTGACACTGGGATATATTTAACTTGAAGGAATAAGGTCTTATCTCTAATATTACAATGCTCACAGATTGGCAGTCCCAGCACAACACATCTGCCTTCGAAAGTAGAGACTGTTGTTTTTTAAAAACCATTCCAAATTCAAAACGAGCCAGATCATTCTAGTTTGCCAGACCTGCATCCTGCATAAAGCTGACAGATGAGAGGCGCCTTTGGCTTATTTATGCGCTACAATTTTTCTGCCACTTTTTGAGGGGGACGAGGAACACACACGTAGGGTACAACACACGTCTGTGCTCATGTCAAAATTTGTTACGTTCCTACAAACTCACACTAAAACAAAACTGTCGCACAAATGCCAAAAACACGCACACAATCAACAGACCCTGACCATTTTGGCCAGAATTAATGTTAGAGTTTTGGCAGAGGGGAAGTCGCGCGTTAAAATCTCCATTCCTTTCCTGTTCTAAGCTTGTATCAATCAAATACAATCTAACCTTACAGTACATTTAGTCCATAGCTCGTCCTGTAACTTCAATGAGAACACAGAGTCCACAGGCTGCGTAAAATGCTTACGCGCAGCCGTCGCGTTGTAATAAAAACAAGAAATTAGTTTTTGCATCTTCCGTCATTCAAGTCTGCTCTGATTCCTTTCCTTCACCACACGCAATCAGTGTACCGTTCGCGAACCGGTTCATATTGCGATACATTAACGCAAACCATAACATATTGAAAATAAGTTCAGTTACTTCTAGTATTTTTGGTTACTATGTATTTGATTCTGTTTTATACGTGGATGATGGTACATCGCTAAATTACAGAATTAGTACCTACCGAATCGTCAATGTAGCAAAATGTCCAAGACATATGTTTTGACATTAAGTATGTAATTTGGCATTATGGCATTATGCTACACAGACCAATTGCTATTTTGATGTTCTGCGTTATGGACGTGCAAAATGGTAATTGGACGCCTGACATTTTGCTCCTTGGTCAATTTGCGTTGCTGGATATATTGCTACATAGACAATTCGGTACTAACCCAAATTACAAATGGATTAATGCTTTGTCTAACC
The DNA here is from genome assembly GCA_963691665.1 of Clepsis dumicolana. Lineage (NCBI taxonomy): Eukaryota > Metazoa > Arthropoda > Insecta > Lepidoptera > Tortricidae > Clepsis > Clepsis dumicolana. The sequence continues at coordinate 13,097,007 of OY829520.1, read as the reverse complement.
TTAACCTATAAGCTTAATTTTGTTTCTGAATTACGAATACAAGGTATTTACATGAATTTTGAATTTCATTTCAACGTTTGGTCGGTAAAATAGTATTAAGTCTTTTTAGGGTTCCTTGCCCTAAAAGAAAAAATTGAACCCTTTTTTAAATTAGCCAGTGTAATGTCCCACTGCTGGGCAAAGGCCTCTCCTGTTGATCTCCACAACTCCCAGTCAGGCGCAATGTCAGGCCAGTCCTCAGCATACGCGTCCAAGTCATCCCGCCATCTTCTTCTTGGCCTGTCACGTCGTCGCTGGCCGTTATAAGTGTTATTACAGTAATATTATTCTGACCGCCATTCAAAAAAAACGTGACAGGCCACAGATGAAAATGACGATTCCATCTACACTTCACAGCCAATATGAAGCGCGCTAAAATAAAAAGTATTCGAATTCATGGAATTGTCATCATCAAGTGACATTTGTATCGTTATTAAAATGGGTTTTGCCTTCGATTTACTTTGAAATATGTGTCTAAATTGCCGTTAAACTCATCTCCCAAACTGATACTCACGTTCAACTTACAATACCCCTCCGGTGGTTTAAAGAAACAAAGAATATAGCTACCGATGCGAATTCGAGTTATATTTTTATCTACACACAATTCTTAGGAATAGAGGGGCTAGCACGCGTGCCATTTTGTCGCTTGTCGCTCAGTGTGTCCTTCACTGATTCCGTCACAATGATAGGGACGCACTGCGTGACAAGGGACAAAATGGCGCGCCGTGCTACATGTGCAATTGCTACATTTTAACTCGTTCATGACTCCGGTTGCGAGATTATGTTTTATTTCTACAAAGAATCTGCAGCCGCAGGCTAAACCGCATCCAATTGTATTAGATGACCTGGGCCGTGTTTTATAAAGCTACAAGTTGTAATTTACAAGCGGAAGTCTCTTTCTAACAAAAGGTGATAGAATGAGACTTCCGCTTGTAAATTGTAACTTGTAACTTTATAAAACACGGTCCTGGTATGACTTTACTGTCACTTGGTGCTACTGCTAGCTCTGGCCTCTATTCCACCAACTTTGCAAATGTCAGCTTACGATGACAATTCGATCCACATTTGTCAACTGCTAGAAGATCAAATTACTTTGCAGTGCCTATAAAAAACTTGTTTCTGCTCTCATTTAATTGTGTCACTTCTTCGGTCTACCGCATTCTTAGGCATTTGGATTCATTAAGCTTTCTTTAGATGTACTTTTTAATGCCATTTCTTTTTCCTTTGAAAACTGTGCCCGTCTATTTTTACTAAGGATAACTTTATAGTTGTTTTGTGTTGTCTTGTGCGTAAGAGAAGGTACCTATAGTTAAAGTGAGAAAAGGTTTCCCCTGTCAAAATGCTTATGACATTGTCCTAAGATTGATTTTTGCCTGGCCCGTGGGAAAGGTTTTTCTACTATGTGTCTGTATTTACGAATGATAATAGCTATAAAATTATCAGTATATTTTATGGTCTTTTACAACGGGTTTTTTTTATTATGAGGCCGATTCAGAAGCTGTGACTCCATTATAATAGCAAACAGCAAAGATAAAAATAAAAAGGCTTGAACTCCAATTAAAAATTTGATATTTTGTGTTAGAAGTCCCTTGGTCAATGACGCTTCTGTTAAAAAAAAACTGTAGTTAACGACCGTTCTAATAAGTACGATTTTCAGAACGGAACGCCTAAGTAGTTACGGTAGTTACAGCATAGCTTTGCGTAGAGCTAGAATCTGTTTAATGATTACACAAAACGGCATGAAAACGTCATTTCGTGCCACTTTTACGATGTTCATTAAAACAGCTAAGTATACAATACTAAATCGCGTCGTACCTATATGCGGCGAAATAAAACAAATTACGCAATAAGCTATAACGTGACACAAAACATAGGAAGAATGACAGCGTTTGGAATCCCGGCCGACTTTACGAGTAATAAAAATGGGGGTGGCTATAAAATAGTTGGACCGAACTACCTCCTGGGACTATTCAGATTTCCTGACATTTCAGAGCTTTATTGAAAAATGAATTTGAAAATTCTTACTGGAGACGACACGCGGCGTTTGCCTTTTGTTTCAAATTGAATTGCATCTTTGGAATTCGATTGGATATTGGACCATTTGTCAGCTTTTGGTTTATAGGGAGACTAGCTGTTGTCCGCGTAGATGTTCGTTATCGCTATCCCGCGGGAACTAAACAATTTTCCCGAATCAAAATTAGCCTGCGTTATTTCTCAATATTCAAACTATCCTCTTACCAAATTTCATTTAGATTGTTGCAGCGGTTTTCCCGTGAAGAGGTAACAAACAGACAAACAGAGAGACAGAGTTACTTTCGCATTTATAATATTAGTTAGGATGTTCGAAGATTTTGAGAAAACGAGTTTGCTCGTCGTTTTATGGCGGCCTTTTCAGAGAGGGGTTAGAATGAAACTTGGAAAACTATAATTTTTCGCCCGTTACATCTCAAATGTACGGCTCCTAACCTAACCTACCTAAAAGTTGAAAATCGCGACATTTGTAATTCAAAGCCCAATATCTCGAAAATGGTTTAACTGATTTCGACGAAACTTAGTTATGGATCATCTCGATAAACTAGTAAATGTCACTTCGCCCGCTTTTAGAAGCTACGATGCCAGATACAGACGTATCTTCTTCGTTCGAGGTTAAAAACAGGTATCCATGATCTCAGTTTTATGTGATCATCAGTCTCCATGTATGTTTGCCTGTTTTGCTTCTCTATACTTTTCAAATATTATTCAAAATATTAAACATCAAAGTCGAAGACGCGAGGACAAACATTCGTATTCATCATACCAAATATCTGCCCCGACCGGGGATCGAACCCGGGACCTTAATTTTCATAACTATAATCAAGTTCTTGGGGCTAGCGAACTACGAGTATAAGAGTAGTCGTGGCGGTATTATTTCTTATTCTTTGTTAGAATTCGGAACACGTGTGAGACTTAGGACCCATTTTCATAAACTTACATGGTACTGCGCGCAGGCAGCGCTAGTACACTACGCTACGCAACCAAGGATGCTTTTTATTAACCCCCTACGAATAAGAGGGGTGTAAGTTTGACCTGTGTATCTGTCTGTGGCATCATGTTTTTTTTCATCGAAAGCTAGATTAATCTAGATGCTTCTTAGCTAAATTTCATTAAAATCGGTTAACCCGTCTTTGAAATATTGAACTTTGAAATGACAATGTCTTGGGTTTTTCAACTTTTCTAGGTTGGTTAGGTTAGGTTAGGTTACAGTACTGTTTAGTATTCGTCAGGCGAGCCGTGGTTCGCAATAAGTGTCGAAACATTTTCATCACTGCCTCTTATTTATTAGCTGTTTAAATAAGTATTTCTTTGATCTTTTTAAACTCCGACACAAAAAAGGGGTGTTAAGTTTGCCCTGTGCATGAGCGTAGGTACTATAGATCTATGGGTGGTTGTTATGTATCTGTGTATGGGTATCTGTGTATCTGTCTGTGGCACTTTTTTAATTGAAAGCAAGTTTAATCGGGATGGTTCTTAGCTGTGTTTCATAAAAACCGGTTCAGCTTATCAACTTTTCTAAGTTATTAGGTTATTAGAAGTGCTCAGACTTGAGTCAATTAAATATAATTGTTTTTTTTTTCTAAATAAATATAGACCCTGTATGTATCTACCTAATAAAAAAATATTAATACTTTCGCCAGCCCCAAGCACGAATATTCGAAGCCTGCGCGTAACGTAATCCTTATCGTATCGCCATCGAAAAACTTCATATTAAAATTAATACCAAATGTGCTCACGGGGGCGCTGTTCCAAACGTCATACAAATTTTCTCCATGACGCTCCGCTCGATTAATTTACGTAGCATTCGAAAACTCGTGCTCGAGGCTCCGTAGGCATAAGAGACTTTCATTTTATGCCAAGGAGGATAGTGTACGGAGTGTCAAAGCCCATACTTCGAATCGTTCCCCGCGGTCATATTAAAATTCGGGCAATTTCTAGATGGCGCCAAGGTCGTAGCCAGCGGGTCAAATAATAACAAAACAGCGGTTCTAATGTGTCACTCAAGCAAGGTAGATGGCGCTGAATGTAAATAAGAACGATTCAAAGTATGGGCTTTGTCAATCCGTTTACTTTCCATGACCCTTGCCTTCAACCAAGGCTAATCAGATTTAAGGATTCATGTTGCATACATGTCGCGTTGCAACCGCGTTGCTGTAACCTAATTGAAATTCGTGAGCTGATGTTTTTATTATGGAGCAGTGGCAACGTTCTACTGTACCAGTGTTAGAGGGCGGATGGCCGTCATTAAAAATGGCAACGCGCAAAATCCTAAATTAAAAATTTTATTCAGCAAATAGACAGTTGAATGCTCTTTTACACGTATTTTTTTTGAGTATGCCAGCGCTTTCGGAAAGACCATGATTGCCAATAAGAATGCGCCGCAAGAAACTTAAGTATTTTTTTCTAAAAACAAGTTAAATTAGCTCTTACATTAAGTAACCAGAACCACAGATGAATTACATAAAGAAAACTCACTGTATCATTAGAAAACAAAGAAAAAAAATTACAGTATTTTAGAAACCAGTGTAAAAAATAATTCATAGAACATGGAGATGTATAGCAAATTATATTACATATAAAAAGAAAGTACGTAGGCACGTTACTACCGCTCCCGAGTTGAAGGTTTATTTATTTATTTATTATTTAATTGCATAGTCATGTGTACATAAAGGTGTTACAATAATTTCAGTGAAGGTCAAGCCATGACACCCTGTCAGGGCATACAATAATTATAACAATATAATTTATATCTAAATATTACAGTTTATAAGTTATTATATTAAATCTTAAAATGTCACATGTGATACATAATTAATTGATTACATTACAATATAAGAAATTAGAATAAAATTTAAACATGTCACATTAAAATTTATAAGGCGCTATAATTTATGATGGTCTCATCATTCAAAAAATCTTCCACAGAGTAATAACACTTTTCTATTAGTAAGGCCTTCAACTTATTTTTAAACACTGTATCCGCGGGTTGTTGTTTTATTGGGTCAGGAATTTTATTCGAGATCAGTATGCATTTATAATAAGGGCCATTCTTTTGCATAGCGAGGTTATATTTTGGGCCCAATAATTTATTTCTGTATTTTTTTCTAGTTTTATACGTATCTTTTTTCGCTTCAAACAAATAAAGATGCTTCCTTACAAATATTGCGGCTTCCAATATATATATAGAGGGAAGCGTTAGGAGTCCATACTGAACGAAGAAAGGTCGGCTACTGTTTGGGATTCGTATGTTACCTAGAATTCTTATGCACTTTTTTTGCAAGACAAACAGGTGATTTGCGTCAGTGCTGGCTCCCCACACAACCACACCATATCGGGGACTAGAGTATACGTGCGCGAAATAAGCGGACAGCGCAGTCTCGAGATCCGTGTTCACTTTTAGGACGCTCAGCGCCTAAATGAACTTTGTTATTTTGTTCTTAACTTTCTGAATATGTGATTTCCAATTAACAGCGGAGTCAATATTAATTCCTAACAAGCTAAATTCAGTTACTTCTTCCATTTTATTATGGTTTATTTCTAAGTTAATTTCTAGTGGTTTTTTCTGAACCGGTTTACCGGTTCGTGAAGACCGAATTGACCATAGAACTATAGGATAGAAGGAAATTAAGAGTTCATCGATTTGTACAGGAACGATTGGAACAAAGCGTGTACATTTTGCGTAGGTATTTTGACTTCACATCACAAGTGTAATTAAGTGAGGACGAGGGAGTTTGAACCCCTGAACAATTAATTGTTGAAGTACAAGGTATTTTGTTATTAAAACCTGACGTCGCCCGCGGAAACGGTCTTGAGCTGGAACTGTTTTGGTGGATCGAGTCGACTCGAGTCTGTTTTACGGTATTCGAATCATAACTCGATTCCGCGATTCGCGCCCAATACTCGAGTTCTATGTTAGGTGTTCGAATGATGACTCGAGTCCAGAACTCTATATAGTCTGGAAATGCGAGTCCAGAACTCGAGTAGGTTACCAATTTTAATACAAAAAGAAATTGAGGTTTAGCATAATGACACAACGATAGTAAATCAAACGTTTTAATGAAAATATTTTTAAACATTACAAAAAAAAACAAGGACAAACTTAAGGAGGTATGATACCTCTTCCAGACTCGAGAACCGGAATCGAGTCCTGCGTACTCGAATCAAAATAAATTGGTACTCGAGTAGGCGAGTCCAAAGCAGGAATTGAGTCTGATTCGAGTTAAGCCGTACTCGGCACATCACTACTGGAAAGCATAATGAGGTTCTAAGCTCGTCTTTTCGGCATGCGAGGTAAAACACACTCTTTCATTCTATCCCGATATCATATTTTTTTTACTGAAAGAGGGAGGAAAACGCCTGATGGTAAGCGATCACCGCCATCCATGAGAATCAGCAACCCCAAGAGTGTCACTAGTCCGTTGCGCCGTTAAGGAGGAAAAGGAATAGAGGAAACCCCTTTCCTCGGATCGGGATCGGGCCTCCGGCACTCTCACTGACCGAACGACACTCGCCGCAACGGGGGTGCTGTTGCTTCACGCCGATTTTCAGCGAGAGGGTGGTACATCCCCGGAAGAGCCGGCCCATTCGTACGGCAGCAAATAGCTAAAGTGTGGCTTTCCCACTAAAAATATCGATGTGGTTTTGTGTACCTATCCTTTTTTTGTACGGCAAAGGTATAAGTACTCAAGCCTTTAAAAGAATCGCGGGGAAGTTTTTCGTTTTACTGGAAGCGTAGCGTGACCTGACGGCCAGTGGATAGCGTTGTGGTGTGTGAAGGTACAACTTTTGGTTTTCAGATTCTGAGCTGAGCTTAGAGTTAAGTATAAGTTCAATGTGAGCTTTAAAAATTACACTGTTATGCGGTGAGTTCATTTAAAGTTTTATGCAGGTCGAGCTAAATTTCAATGCGCTTGGAGTGAAGTCGGTTACTTATAGGGGAAGCGAAACGAAGACTAACGGGAATGTGAGAGCGGGACAAATGTTGATTTAAACAAATGAAGATTAATAAGTGGGGACAAATAAAGTGTTATAAGAAGACTGACTAAAAGTATTTACGGAGCGAATGTGAGTGGCGGTGACGGTAGAGGACGCCCTAGGAGAACCTACGCCGACAATATCGGTGATATTCTCCGTAAAGGTCAGGTGGGTAGTACTCGGAACCGGCGAGCGTGTATGAAGAGATGCATGAATGTGGAGGAGGCTAAAGAGGTGTGTAAGGATCGTAGCAAGTGGCAAGCCATAGTTTCTGCCTAACCCCGTGGGAAAGAGGCGTGATTATGTGTATATGTATGTATGTAAATAAAGTGTGTAGAGGTATTTGTTCTTATGGTGGTAATAAACCTCTTGCTTCGATCAATCAACGTCACACTGGGAGTGACAATGGTGCCCACATAATACAACCAAACCCAAAATTTGCATCGAATTTAAATACCGCCACATAATTCGCTATCGAACGGCTGAATGAAGAGGCGTTACAATGCCTTGCGCAAGCGTTGCGTGACTCAGTGACGGTGTTGCCAGCTTTGACTACTTTACTGTCCTTAAAATCCTTTAATTAGTACCGTGACTGACTGACTGACAACGCACAGCCTAAATCACTGGACCTAGAGACTTGAAACTTGGCAGACATATATCTTGAGTATTCTAGAGGTGCACTAAGAAGGGCTTTTTCCTAACTCCCACGGGATAGGGAGCTAGCCCATTTTGTAATATTTCACGGGGGCAAAGCCGCGGGGCATACCCAACATGTTCATATGTTCGTTTTGAGTCGGCCCTGGGGTGGGCTCCCTGAGGGAGGACTAGGTATTACCGTCGTACCTAAGTAATTTTATAAGTTGGTCAAACAAATGTTCAACGTCTACTTAGCTATGATAATTTACCTTTTAAATTCACTAAATATATAATGCACTACTGCCCTGATTTATTTATTTTATATCTTAAAGACTTGAAAAATATCATCAACAAATAGACTTTTCATCCTTTTATGATAAGTACGCAGGTAAGTATATTCCGTATATTCGCATACTCTTTGATGGCACTGGCAACATTGTTTATGTGCGCAGACGCCTAGGAATTCAACGCACGGTGAATATTGATTTGCCAGCCAAGTCATGCAGGGTTAGGTTGAGATGTCATGGGCTGTCTGCTGTATTTGAGATATAATCGATATCTATTAGTATTAACTATCGATAACTCTGACTGGTTTATTCGTCGATTACTTCTTGTAAAAAGTTTGCTTCATAAGAAGTTTACTTCATGATATATTTCGTTCTATTTATGGCTCTGTGATTTGTCGTTTTTATTTGTTACATCATACTTAATATTTTTATAATCTCCATGAATTTTTCGATTGTAAGGAATAAACATAACTTTTACTTAGTTTTAAGTCAGAAAAATGTTAGTTGGACAATCTGTTCGTTCAGCAAATTGCGGTGCCCTTGCAGGGTTTATGTTGGCGCTTGTATCTATTAGATCTAAGACCTTTTTTATATCACGTAATTGCAATAAACTATAAGACTATGACTATTATATCATCATCATAATTATCATCATCATGTCAGCCGATTGACGTCCACTGCTGGACATAGGCCTCTCCCAAGGCTCTCCACTCTGACCGGTCTTGTGCTTTCCGCATCCACCGCGGTCCCGCGATCTTTATTAGGTCGTCGCTCCATCTTATTATGTTACTATTTTATGGTAACTTCATAATGTATTTATGGCACCGAATTACTCGCATGCCATTCTTTTTTGATGACGGTACGGGTCTATGTAGACCTGCAAAACTTCAGGTCATTTGGACCACGGGAAGTCCTAAGTTAAAATCAACTTCTATGATTTGATTGCATTGTTAGTTCAGTGGAGCTAATAAGGGTATTAAAAATCGTACTCCTCGTGAACCTACTAAACTACACAATCTAATTCATCATCCTATCTGCATCAAACGCATTGCCGGCCACACGCCATTATGCCCTATTTCACCTTCACAGAGAGCCTTTAAGCGCGTGGTTATTTTGTGCGGAAATCGCAGAGTTAGACGCATCAGAGAGCTTAGTGTAATCGCCGACCAGGCCACAATTCTCATGCTAAGTATTTGACACTTTAACGCAAACGCGATCGAGACGTATTTTGTGCTTTTTGATTACACTAAGGGCACTGGTGTAATGACGTGTGTCAATCGCATCGTGTTCAACCGCGAACAACCGCGCGCTTAAGCTCCATCTTCCATTCAACAACATAGTAACGTGTCCGGTTTTCTCCACAGTATCGGACATCGGACACAACATCATCCAAGATGCGTTCCTCATCGCGGTGGAAGAGCAGGCCCGCGCGCGTCTGCAGCGGCTGTCGGCCCTCAAGCGCATTACGCCTGTCGATATGTCCAAGTTGTCTGTAGAGGTGAGTACTGCCCCCTTTGACTTTCATCATCATCAAACTTAAGAGTTACACTCTTGTCGGTGGACTTTCTTCCAATCATCTCTCCTATGAGCCAGTTCCTTTGACCTCCTGATACGACACGACGTCGGCCTTCTCCTTTATCTGGTCCATGTAGCTTCGCCTAGGTCGACCTACCTTTTACTTTACAGAGTCTGAATTTTATTCAGTAAGTAGGCCGATAAATGGTCTTTCACGCGCCATTTTTTGGGTCCACCAGCGGCTTTAGGAAAGACCATGATTGCCAAGAAGAAAAACAAGTTAGAATAATTCTTTATAAATGAATATTCTTGTAGGCTGGCTTGGTCGTTCTTAAAGGAAGGGGAAACGGAACCAGGGAGGGTCACTTTGTTGTCAGTCTGTCTGTCTATCTGGCACGGCTCTTTTTCTTTGGAACGCGTGGAAGTAGCAAGCTGGGGGTTGATATGAAATACTCAGGCCTGCAACCCCTTCAATCTGTAAAAAAATTAAACTTCTAAGCCAACACTATCAAAAGATACAGCCATTAAAAGAGATGCTCCCAATCAAATTACCGTGGAATCAACATTAAACGGTACTTTCAGTTGTCCTAGAAAGCACAACCAGTCAGATAAATCTGAAAACCTGAAAAAATTATGACTGTCTGCATTTATCAGTAACCAATATAAAATTACCCCATATTCCGTACATTTTGCTCAGGAGGAGGGTTCTGCTAACACTTGACAACTTAAAACGTCCAACAAAGTGGGAAAATCTTCGAGACCCGATTCCCGTGATAGACGGCTATTTACATACTTACAAATTTACACCGAACCCTCGGCGCACGAGTCCGACTCGCACTCCTTTACATACATAGTGTCCTATCCTTCTTCTACACAGCGAACTGGCATAGCAGAAAGGTTCCAGAGCACTAGTAAATACAAAATTCAAGTGGTAACGATATGGGGCCCTCGCGACCATAAATTCAGTCAGACTCGGGTTTTGTAAATAGGTAACTACGAGTTATAGAATTGAAAAGCTTGGGGTTAGACTTTTCGGAAAATAGGGAACAGAGGTCGACAAATCGTTTGTGTTTGGTTTTTCTAAAAATAGACATATATCCTGATGTCCTTTGGAACATTTTGAATACAGGAACGGCGCAAAATTTAAAACAAAAACGGATTATCGAAGGAGGCTTCCGTATGCTATTTAATAAGCTTGCCTAAGTAGTTCTAAAGTTAAATAGTATTGTCACATTTACCTCGCTCGACTTTTTTTTGGCCAATACTAAAATATGTGCCCGCAAAACCAGCTGTTGCTCACGGATAAAACACGTATTACCATTAAGTGCCTTCCCGTGTTGGTACTGGGAGAACGGACCGCAAATAAAAAATATGACCCCATTTAAAATAAGTTATTTATTGCTAATGCCCAAGATCCTGGCGCACTTGATTCAACCCGGAATAGGGTTTGTGTACCGAACGGAGCGCCTAGTGTAATCGCCGACCAGGCCAAGAAATACGTCTCGATCGTGATCGCGTTTAAGTGTCAAATAGTATGAGAATTGTTAAACGCGAACGCGATCGAGACGGTATATTTTCTGGCCTGGTCGGCGATTACACTAGGCGCTCTCATACTAATTGACACTTTAATGCAAACGCGATCGAGACGTATTTTATACTTTTTGATTACACTAAGGGCACTGTAAAGTCTGTCTGCTTAGTTTTACGCTACAATTTTTGCTGACTCTCCGCGTTTTGCGGCTGGGATTATTGAATTGAGTGTTATGTTTCCAAAAGCGGTTTTACTTTTTTTAACCCCCAACGAAAAAGAGGGGTGCCATAAGTTTGATCTGTGTATATGTGTATCTGTCTGTGGCATCATAGCTCCCAAACGGATGAACCGATTACGATGCGGTTTTTTTTAATCGAGATGGTTCTTAGCTAAGTTACATTCACTCAGTTGACCCGTTTTTGAAATATTGAACTTTGAAAATCCAAGACCCGAGAACAAACATTCGTCGTATTCATCATTAAACCCGGGACCTCAAGCTTCATAGTCAGGATCTCTAACTAAGCCATCCGGTCGTCAACAAACATCGTTATTAAACAGATTGCCTATGATTCTAATTTCGCGAAGCCATTTGCATTTCCTTTATAAAAACGGTGAAAGTAGGGTAGAAGCAACTAGAGCAAAATAAACGTTGCGGTGTTAAAAACGCGCGCGGCTACTAACAGGTTCTTAATTAATGACGTGACATGTAAATAACGACTGTACGTCCGCTGGGTAACAGTAATCGTGATATGAGAGATATAGAAATTGAAGAATCAAATTGAAATGAGATACTCTGCAAATGATAGAGAAAATAGAGGAGCTAGTGATTTGTCAAGTTAATTTTAAAGTGGAAAAATTTGTCGTAATAGCATAAAAGCGTTTCTAAGAGATATACTCTCGAAGAGATAGTTCTTGATTGAAAATGAAAAGTTGACACTTTCTAAGAAAACATTGTTGACCTGAATTGGTCACTTCTTTGTTGATTTATGTATTTACAAAGCTATAACCTATTTCAAAATAAATATGTTAATTCAAAGTAGTTATTGACAATAAATAAAATCCTTATCTAAATTACAACTCGAAAACTAACTATACTCAATTACGTAACAATAACCCAAATCTAATATGCCTTCCGTGGCATGGTACCGTTGAACAGCGATGTTGATTGAAAAATTGCTGCCAGACCTTTGGTCGCCAGTACCTAGCGATATTAGGTATATTCAAGCCAACTAGTAACAGAAAGATATCCCCAACTATCTTTGTACGTCTCTCAGGTTAGTTCTCATAAAGCCTTTTCTATCATTTCAGCTCAACCGGCGAAAACGAACGCAACCCGAGAACCGTCAAGATCTGAACGGCTACATCGCCAACTCCACCGTGTACGTCACCTCGATCAACGAGAACGGCTCCATCGAGACCAAACCGACCATATCTTCACCGAAATCCCAGCCAAAATCCCTCCAAGCCAAACCAGCGCCCGTCATAGCCAACGGAATAGAGAAAGAAGCGATAGCCGTCGAAGTTAAAGTTGAACCAGAAAAGCACGAAAAGGATTTAAGTGAAAAAGGTTTCAAAATTAAAGTGGATAGTGTTGATGGTGAAGTGATAAGTGAAAAGGATCTTTACAGTGTGGCGCGGGAGCACCTAAGCAACGGACGGTGTGAAAAGCTGATTGGAGAACCTGATTATAAAGTCAGGGCGACTGCTGTCGTGGAGAATAATAAGCTTGGACCGGGAGAAAAAGGGTGAGTGGAAAAAGTAATCTTTATCGTTTTTTAATCAGTCAGGTACGGTGGTCCTTCAGCGTCCAGAGTAATATAGCTCTAATTATTATCACTAAAGCAGAATGGGCAAATGTGTATCTCCAACTTCTATAAGCGGCCAGGAATAATTGTAATATCTAACGATGTTATATAGTCATACTATTGCTTGGTGAAAGTTTAACTACCGTGGCCCGTGACTTAAAAAAGTATTCCTTAATATCAGGGCTTTCACAGGATGCTAATTGCATCATTAGCCGCCAATGGCCTATTTGCCCATTCTCCTTTATCTCCTGTATCTCTAAGCCGCATTTGCATAAGTACATCTATTTAATTAGGTATGCAAAAAAGCTATCTAGGACCCGTTTGAAGCGCAAAACTAAAGATTATTCCTTTTATTGTTCTTCTCTATAAAAACCCCTTTCTGACGAATTTCGTAACGGGTTTGTTCCAAAGGCCAAATCCTTCAAGGTTCGTCGATTAGTCGTACCTAAATCAGTTACTTCCTTATTTTTTTTTTGTGAGCATTGAAAAGAAAATTTCGCTCTTAGAATTTAACTCTTAACACAAACAATTTTAATGATCTTTAAAATTTGGTGAAATGTAGTACTTCTATACCAGCCATTAAAGCTTGGCCGGTGGGCGTAGATCTTTGAAAGGAAAATGAACGATTAGTAAGCATTATACTCGTATAATGCCGGGGAACCAGCCTCGGAATGTGCCGGTGGTTGGCCTTCGTAGGCGAATGAACTACAAACTAGGAAACCATAGGCCCAGCACACGTCATGTTTTTTACTTTACATTGCGAGAGCTTAAAATCCTGGTCATGTTCGTTTTATAGCGTTTACTTAGAAGCGGTCCTTGACATAGCATCATTTGAGGTTGGATTTAGGATTTTTGCTACTAAACTTCAGTGTGCCCGATTTTCATAAATAAATATTTAGTACCGTGACTATATATTTTCAGTTTATCTTATTGACAATCTTTCTAGTGACTTGACCTATGGTTTAATTACTTCTAATAGAGATGTCCTACCAAGTCCTACGCCACGAGGGCTGGCTTCTGGGGTCTTTATACTTTTACAATTATCGAAAAATTAAATCGCTGCTGCGTTTCTAGCATTATCTTCACAATGAAAAACATTAATTTTTGTACAACACATTACAAATCCCTCCAATTATCGAACGAATTCATATCAGGCTAATATACAACAATACAGTAATGTTTGCTTCTGGCTAATCACGAAATTTCAGAGCGTTGGTAATCGGGCACATACGCGGCCTAATAAGCCTATTGTCCATCGCATCTGTATTTGATTTGAGATATTGCGTTCAATTTATATTTCATTCAGCCACTGTGAAGCCATTTTATAATGGTAGGTACTGTTTAAATTAAATATAACCTCAATATTGATGAATATAATAGTGAAGTTGGTCTTCAAAGATTAATATAAAATAGTAGCGAATCAAGAATGATTCGCTACTATTTTGTCAGAAGACAATGCTGATCTTACTCTTAAGTTTTTCGCATTGTACTTCAGTATAAAGTAGGTACCTAATGCAAATGAAAATAGGTAGTCAGATAGTTTCAGCTGAACGCATTAGTTAATAAAAAATGCAGTCACTTGTAATTGACCCAGTAGGCATTGCTTTGTACTAAGTTCAAGTTACAGTATCGAATTTAAAAGTTTCTGTTTACGGAGGTGTGTCAAGTGCTGCGTTTAGTTTTTTTTCTGTGTCAATATGAAAGTTTGCAACTTCGCTTCATCATTACCACTATTATCAATATTCACGGGCTTCTAGTCCTTTTCTGTCAGTAAGGTAATTCCCATTAATGCATACTTAGACATTTCACCCAGTTTTGAAATCTAAGTATCACTTGTAGGTTTCCATGAATTCCATGACATGGTCGCATTGAAAAATTCTGAATCACCCCATTATTCCACAATCATGACAAAATAGGTACAAGTATGCCCTTATCGTTTCACTATGTAAGGATCATTAGCAATTTCGTTCTACTTTTCCTCAGAATTCCAAAATTCTCTATCTTTAAACTGATCAGCTATTGACTGCTATATCACCTGATGGTAAGTGTAAGTGCAGATGAGGCCGGTAGAGTCGAGGTCTGACCGGCAACTTTATTAGTTGAATAGATCTCATAAATTTTTACAACATGCTGTACGGAGTCTAGGCCCTGTATGAAGACATATGAAACGCATGCACTTAACAAGGTAACGCGTTTCAGTTTCTTAGCCATCAGCAAACTTCCCATGCTGATAATTACCAGACGACAAACCGTAATCGCTGTGTTGAACGGATAGCACCAATTATAATGCACCGGCGCACCCATTACACATGCGATCTCCTTTAAATTGCCATGCTGAGATCATAGGCACTTGTAGATTACGAGTATCCTTTCCGGTCTCTTGCGTTCGGCTAGGTTTGCAAAACGTGCAGTACAGCTTAGAAAAGCGATGCGTGGGAATGCGCTTCTAGATTTAGAAAATGTAGGTTGGAATTAGTCATTGGTTATAGTAACTGAGAGGAGACCTTGTGCCCAGCAATGGGACGCAAATAGGCTGGAGATGAAATGAACTTGAAGCACCCAACATCCCGGGACCATAAGATGTAGAGACAAACCATTTGATTAGGTACTGACCCAACGTAGAACGTTTTTACAGTAAACGGCACAACGATTTTCCTTGTCGAGGAATGTGATAACATTAACCTTCGATAGTGCATGATGATTTGATAGGTTTATCGGGAAGTGGAAAGCTAAACATTCAAATAATTTGCCCATTTTCTTATGCCATCAAACATTTCGAAGATCAAGAAAACATGATTGATAATACATAATATTCACCCGAAAACGTATCTTTCGATGAAATGGAAATTCAGAGAACGAACGCCGATTCATTATTGCAACCAACTGACGTCAGAACTTGCGTGTAATTAACAGGAATCAACAGAGACGTTGATTAGAGAAGTATAATCAACAGTTTTTGTAAAACAAAGCGACAGACTGAAAAAGCATAATGTCAACTTTACTTGTTGGAGTCATTGAGAGTTCTTACGAAAATCGATATCCTTTACAAATACGTAATTCAAACCAGAATAATACGATATACTATGTATTATGTAGGTGTTATACACAAGTGCATGTGTACTGAGCTATTTAAAGCGCGTTACAGCGATGTTCTAGCTGTATTGCCTTTCGTGTCCCATCTTCTTCTAGCGTATCTATCATTAGTAATTTATCAGAGTAAGATTCAACATAACGTTACCGATCATACCTAGCCTTAATTTGGATCTTGTATGACGTATTTATGCTTAATTTTCACATACTTACCTATTAGGAAAATCCCGAGCTGAGTTGCTTACGCGTGTGGACTTCCGAACCGGCGACGAGTTAAGTTCTTCAGGTATACTCGTAAATCGTATAAATACACCCTTTTGACTGGAAAGTAATGTTTCCAGATTTTTATAATTCCTAGAATCTAAACATTTAAAGACCTGTTTACAACTTAATGTGATTTAGTACAAACGTTTTGAAAACGCATTTGACCAATGCCAATACGCATTTTATGTCATCATCATCAACGTGCTGCGCCATTGCAATTGCACTGACAATAATATAGTTAACCGCAGAATAAACATACCGTATATTGGCAGAAGAACCGATTTAATTGTCAATGGACGTATTCTCATGTAAATGATTACTGTGGGAACGGCTGCGTACGCGCCGGTCTCTACACCTCAGTTCGTCGCAGGCCGTTTGACAGCGCGGCCGTGGTCGTGACACTTGACGTTTTAAAAAGTTAACGTGGGGTGGCGTTACCTGTCCCCCCCTCCACCTGCGCGCGCGACGATCCCTTAGATTTAACCCAACCTACCTGCGCACCGGACGCGTAAGGACCGTAACAAAGTGTTTTGGAATTCCACTGTGTGCCTACGTGCCTGTGTTATGTGTCTGTGTGTGTAACGTGTTGATTTTGCTCAAAGGATGCACTACAAACAACTGTTCAAAAGGTAATGTGAACGTGCTCACATCGAGTGTACACAGTTGTTTTGTTTTTATTCGTAGTTTAACGTTTTGTCGTGGAATTTCGACGCGTTAACGATTTTGATACTAGATAATGGTCTAATGGCTTGGTAATTTACTCTCTCTCGGTCGGCATATGTTTCTATGTGTCATTTTAGTTCAGAACCGGTTTTCCCTGTTTGTTCCCGAACATAATGTTATTTTGAGCACAGGTTTGAGTAAGTAGGCTGTGACATTATAACAATTCGTAGGATGACTGTTTAGTTAACCTTTCCAGTGAAATAACATAAGTAATTTCTCTAGACTGTTCAGTTACAGTTAATATAGACTATGTTTGCTTTGGATATAGCTATCGTGTTACGTTTGTTTTGGTTTGACATTTCACAATATCCTGAGGGTAGAAAGGTCGACTTTTTAAATTAACATGCTGTTTATTTTTAGTGAAATCTTAAGCAGTCTCGTTTGACTATGATATTTGTAATTTTCTTAGCGATTTTAACGTTTTGTGTTATTCATATAAAGTTCACAACAAGTGATCGCTTAATTTATTTGTTCAAGTGTTAGTTACGTAGTAATGTTTTACAGAAAATGGACAAAAATACGAGTAGGTACCTATTGAGCATTTTATTATCTTACCTTAATTCTTTATTTATTGCATCATAGGTACTAAGTTGCCCATGAGTGCTTTGAAATGCAACTTAAGAATTTAAGATAAGTTTCAAATGGGATTCAAATTCAAATCTTGTTTTCTTTCCTGGGTCGTGTTTTATAAAGCTACAAATTGTAATTTACAAGCGGAAGTCTCTTTCTAACAAAAGGTGATAGAACGAGACTTCCGCTTGTAAATTGTAACTTGTAGCTTTATAAAACACGGTACTGGTGTAGGCACCTATTCCAGTCTACCAATGCGTACCTTTCGAATGGGATACTTAAACGTAAATGTTCTTATTAATGTTTGACACGTTGATTCCAATAACTGTCTGACACCCCTGGTTGTCACCATTATTGCTATGAATTGAGATTGGGGAAGAAATAAACTATTGGGTCATTGCATAGATCTATTTGTCTATGCCTTTGTCATCTTATTAAAATGAAATCTATTCAACTTTTCAGCCTTAAATATATTAATTAAGTATAGTATCTACTATTGTAGGTATCTAGATCTTATTATTGATAGAGGGAGATGGACTGTAACATGTAGGTAAGGTACAGACAAGGTCAGAAATATATGTAATTATTACAGCACAAAGTTGCAAAAATATGTGTAAGTGTACATCAATCTTATGGCCACGGTAATAAAGTCTGTAAGTAGGTAAGTACCTAAGATTTTAGTAACTCTCAAATGTAAACGCATCTTTGACCTTAACTGTATCTACTTATACAAATAATTGTATGGGTAGATAATACCTATCTACTTAAGATATACTTTCCGCCAGTAGACAGGAAGTGTGCCTACCTGTTACTAACCGCCTCTAACTAAACTTTCAATTATTTTGTAAACAACAAATTATCGACATCACAGCAAAAATTCATATTTGCGTAACAAATTGACGTGACCGAGTCTACCAACTAACTAAGGTAGGTAGGTATATTACTGTAATTAATTTTCGAAGAGATATCGTGATTTACAGCCAAATTTATTTTACAACGATTATTTCATTAAACCTACAGTAGCAAGTAATAGTAGTTTATGCAACTGCTACATAATGAGGGTCCTTAAAACACGAGTGTGTTCACACGAGTGTTTTAAGGCCTAATTATGTACAGTTGCATACATTACTTTATCTACACACATATTATAAGTACTCTAAGATGGGTTCAGAAGCCGAAGACATATATCATACCCATATCTGTCAAGAATTTGACTGTTTTTTTAAATCGTAGACAAACATTCTTTTCATTCAAACATTCGTTTTTTTTGTAAAAAAAAGTTAAAATATATCACATTGTTAATTATACGTGTCGGACTGAACTCGACCTATATACGTGAGTGATCCGTTTTATTTCACTATGATTGTAAATTACGTTGGTTGTCAAATTCGGTACATGGAATTCGATATCGAAAAGTCATTACGACATCGAATTCGATGTCGTATTTCGTAATGACTATTACTTTACTGCTGGACCTGCTGGTCGCGGTGGTTGGCGACGGAGGCGACGATGTGCTGCTATGCCGGTCATTTTCTACGGTTTCTGAACGCATTATAGGGGACTTATGATATGTGTGTAGATAAAAATAAGTTATCACGAAGTTTCACAATGTTTAAGTACATTCCTACCTAATTTCAATATTAGTTAAGTAAGGTACCTACTTCCATAGATTACACGTACATAAAATAACTGACTTGATTGTAGGTACATGAGATCTCACTTTTTTAGCCTGGTAAATGGTAAATGAGTGGTGTGGATGAAATGGTCGAAAGCAGAAAGTTTGACTTCGGGACTTTGTTTGGACTAGTTAGTAGACAAACATACTAATAGTCCCCACTCCTCGGAGGTGAGCCCTAGGTAAATCACATCGTTGAAATACGATTGGAAACAGGTAAAAGGTATATACATAACCAAGTTGTTGAAATTTTTATTAGCTTTCTTTAAGTAAGTAAGTAAGTAAGTAAACACTTTATTGTACAAAAAACAGGATAAAACACAAGTTACAACAATAACATTCTTCATTCTTTATGTAGTAGGTATGAAAAAATTCCTATGACAGTACACACATATACTCACACAATCGTAAAAGTAATATTAACATGAACTTTCTCAAGCCCGAACCTGTAACGTGAGGTCGTGTGCACACGATCGCCTTCAGCGATGCGGCAACGATGTAATTAGACGTGGTGTGCACTCGCCCTTAGCCTGGGAAGGAATGAAGAATGAACCCTCGTACAAAATTAAACTGAATCTTAACATTAATTTTAAAGTTTTGATTTGTAAGTAATTTGGAATGAGGACGACCGTCATTTAAAATGAAGTTGAATCTTGGCGATATTTTATTAACGTTATAGAGCTGGTTTGGTTATGAAGCTTGAGATCCCGGGTTCAAATCCCGGTCGGGGCAGATGTTTGTATGATGAATATGAATGTTTGTTCTCGGGTCTTGGATGTTTAATATGTATATAAGTATGTATTTATCTATATAAGTATGTTTATCCGTTGTCTAGTACCCATAGTACAGGCTTTGCCTAGTTTGGGACTAGGTCAATTGGTGTCAAATTGTCCCGTGGTATTTATTATTATTATTATTTAGTTGCAAAGTCAATATCCGCACCAAAAGTTCCAAAAACATGTTTAGGTGCATCTACATTGTTGCTGTGGTAATAAATAAGGTCTGTTTACATATTACATACAAGTTTTTATTTATGATGCAACTTGTGACCAAAGGGCTGGCAGTTTTCTCTCTCAAAGAATCAGCATCGCTATTCAGCGAGGCAACTCTGCCAGCCTTTTGGGCACTATGCCACGGGGGCCTTATTTAGATTTAATTTAGTTTTAAGTTGTAGTTTATTTAGTTTAAGCTTAGATTTAATGTCATTGTAAATTGCTTTTATTATGTAAATGAAGTTTTTATTTAGCTTGCAATGTTGTATGTATAAAAAAGCCGTGATAGCCTAGTGGTTTGACCTATCGCCTCTCAAGCAGAGGGTCGTAGTTTCAAACCCCGGCTTGCACCTCTGAGTTTTTCGGAATTTATGTGCGAAATTACATTTGTAATTTATCATGAGCTTTTCTGCTGCACACTACTGCGAAGTAATTCAATGGGGTGTGTGAAGTTCCCAATCCGCACTGGGCCCGCGTGGGAACTATAGCCCAAGCCCTTTCATTCTGAGAGGAGGCCTGTGCCCGGCAGTGGGACGTAAATAGGCTGATGATGATGATGTTGTATGTATTGTATGTTCGGATCAAATCTTGCAAGTAAAATTTGACTCACTTCCCGATGTTTGATTTACTTATTTCGGATACGTAAATTTACGGATATGTAAGTTGGATGACAATACACATAGGTACAGTTGGCAAAAAAAAGGCTTGTTTTAAATAAATAAATATCACGGGACAATTTGACACCCATTGACCTAATCCCAAACTAGGCAAAGCCTGTACTATGGGTACTAGACAACGGATAAACATACTTATGTAGATAAATACATATATACTTATATACATATTAAACATCCAAGACCCGAGAACAAACATTCATATTCATCATACAAACATCTGCCCCGACCGGGATTTGAACCCGGGACCTCAAGCTTCATAGTCAGGGTCTCTAACCACTAGGCTGTTCGGTCGTCAAATGTGAAAATTTTGTGGTTAGGTTTATTTTGTAAATGTAAGCGTAATATCTTTGACCACTTAGAAGTAGGTAATAAAAGAATTGAAAGTTTTGATACAAAATTATATAACAGTTTTAAATGATTCGCGGTTAATTGCATTAGACATAACGAAAACGGGATATTGACCGCGATTACCTTATAGGTAAGATAAGTAGATAGGGTAGATAAGGTAATCACGGTCAATATCCCGTTTTCGTTATGTCTAATACAAAATTATATCTCTATGTTTAATTACTTAGGATATTTGTTGACGCCAAAAATCTGTCGGGTACGAAAGTTTTTAGTTTCTATGCTTCCTATTCTTTTGTCGGTCTGTCTATTGAACTAAAGTTCAAATTTGTCATGGGGTTGTTTTACATAGGTAGTATTAAAGCGTATAACGCCATTACGGTTGGCTGGTAGAGATCGCTCTGTAGCGATAAGGTCGCCTATTGTGACCAGTAATTTTCTGCGTGCCTTATTTTCTGTTTTGTTTGTTGTGTCGTTCAATAAAGTGTTCATTGGTATTATATTGTATTATATTGATGAGGAAAATATTGGCACTTACAAGGAAAATAATGTGTACCTACCTATCTACCTACTTGGTTTAATTCATACATCAATGAACTTCTATCGTTTAAAAAAAGGCAACAAAAACATGACTCCTAACAAATTCACTATAACCTGTGTAATAAGTGTCATTATGGTTTGGCTCGGGGCCCTTCCTACAACTTCTAGTTATCAGGAAACGCCGGTATCCACAATATACGTCAAAACTTAACAACAAACTCCGAACAATGAGATTTGTATCAAAACATCCATTGTCGATATGACTACCGTTTCTCGGAGAAGCCCGGTATCTAATACACCCGTCCATACAACCTACACTTTACCTGATAATCAACCCTTTATTAACCCAGTCAAGGTCCTTATTCCTTCGAGCCCGATTCTCACTTAAGTCGTTTTAGTTTTAGAACTAAGGTACAATATGGGTTATTCAGTATTCTACCGCAGTACGAGATGTCACGATTTCGTGTTAATATTCGAATGTGGTTTCGGATTACAGACACGGGATTTGAGAGGTTTCGTTCGAGTCGATGCGGCGGTTATTTTAATGTCTTTTTAAAATAACCTTTTTTTAATACGATAAGGTAGGCAAACGAGCACAATTTACCGTCGGCGGCGGTGGACCCCTGGATCTTGCAAACTTCAAAAAAATTGGTAATAATTGTTTAAAATTAATATTGATCAGCTCGGAAAGGCTTTTTATATCATTCGAAATCTTAGCGCAAAAGCACTTTTCCATGGAAAAAGTACTTGAAATTCTTCGTTGAGATCTTCGAAGATCGATCTTTGAAGATCTTCTACTATCGCGGGTTGAGAAATTTTTGAACTGCCCCCTAAAGGGCCAAAATCTGGTTGATTTGCCCTTCCCCTGGGCAGAAAGCTGGTTACGCCCCTGCAAATTACATCTAATGTTTCCTCTCAACCGTTTAAATTTGGTTTAAAAACTTAAATTTACGATTTGCGAAACTACTTGATATTGTAACTTGAGATTACATCGTAACCTTTTCGGGCCAACGTTGCCAGTTATTTCCAAAGTCCACATGCGGCGTTAAGTGTTTTTTTGTGAGACTCTCCAATTTTGTATGATTTAAGTAAACACTCAACTTGATACTTTCACGTGGCGTCGTCGAGACCAACGCCGTGTTATCTACCTTTTAACGATTAGGGGACGTTGTTTCTTGATGTTTTTTTTAAAGAAATACTCGAGGGAAAAAGGCGGCTTGAAGTTTTTGAAATTTTTCGGGAATTTATTCTAGTTGGGTTCATAGATAGCTCATATCTCCGAATACATCAAAAGTATCTAGGTATTATTCTTTTAAGTACAGTTGCGCCCAATACGAGTTCTTCCCGTTTGGCGTCGAGACGCTGGATGCTTGGGGTAAGGGTGCGCTCGGGCTCCACAAGGAGCTGAGCAAACGCCTGAAAGAGGCAACAGGCGACCCTCGCGCGGGCAGCTTTCTCGCGCAAAGAATTCCTATTGCAATTCAGCGCGGAAATGCTGCCTGCGGGATGGGCACCCTGCCGAGAGGTCAAGGTTTGGTAGGTAATTTTTAATTTTTAAAGTTAGTTTTAGTTTTAATATTTTTATTTACTTTGTGGGTAGTGTTAGTCCATTGTACATTTGTTTTAAATAAATTATTTTCTTTTAAGTAATACAGCATTTCTTTTGGAACCGTCGTCTTTCCAGAACTATGCTAAACCAATGTAGCAAAATATTTTTCATGACGGCTTCAATCTTAAATATCAAATATCAATGTTACCTGGTAATCAAATTCTTCGTTTTTCTGTGAAATAATTATCGCTTTCTACCTAAATAATTCCTACCTGAAGAAGCAAGCGCTTCGTGCGAATTACCTTCATAATAACAACCAAAGTGTGATGGAGTCGCTCACCACACCCAGTCGTACGGTGGTGATAGGGAGATGATGGAATAAGTTCATGTATACTTAGTTCCTTCGCACAAACTCATGTACGGAGCCCGTAACGGCGTGACGGCGACGTCAGTCGGCACGACACGGTCTGCTGACCGTACGGGAAAAGCCTCTGCTGTCTGTTACGGTGGCCTGTAAACGTACCAGGGTGAACAGGTTACTCGGTTAGTCTTTATTGTTCACGGATTCATCATTCATATCTCGTATCAGTAGGGCTGGCACGACTGGCCGCGACTTTGTTTGTCGCTCGAGATTATATTACCCTCCCCGTTGCATTCTGAGTGACAGAAATGGACGGGCAGTTGTTCTCGCGCGAGATAGAAATCGCACTGTGAGTTGTGCTAGACCTACAGGCTAATTTACTTTACTAACAAAGATCTAAGGGTGTTGGCCACAGAACTAATGAAAAGGGGATAGAAGTGGCATGGTCGCATGACCTTGTGCTGTGTTCCTCTTTTTAGTTAGTTCTATGGTGTTGCCTCTATTGACCATCTTCGATTGATGAAGGAAAGAAATAGTACGATGTGTGACAGTGATGACAGTTTTTACTTTGCTACAGTTAAGTACATTAGCAACTTATTATTCACTCTACCTTTGGCTTAATAAGTTTGAGAACCGTTCTGCAAGTAAAACCCTTGCCTGTCTCTAGTGGGCATGCGGCTTTTAAGCAATCAAATTTGTCCGGCAGGATAACCAGATCTACACATTTTGTCAACTTTCCACGCTTCTGATAAACTCCGAATCCTAAATATGTTAGCCATAATCAAAATTTAAAAAGATATTATTAAAAAAACAAAAGATAAAGTCACGCCGTCAATCTACAAGCACGAGTCCCAAGATGGCAGAATCCCCAACATTTAATTCCAACGACAGTTTATGGTAATTATCTATGGTCGTGACCATAAACGTTACGTAATGCTAGTCTGTGGCACGTGAATGATATCTAATGATAGTTGAGGCGGTTGGTTAATTTTATAATGCTTCATGGAAAATACTATTAAGAGACTGGCTGGTTCTTGAACTGGAGGAGCGAGTTTTAGAAGCAGTTTCAGTTTTTTTTTATTGCCAATGCCAAGTTTATAGTTCCTTTTACCATCAAAATCAATTAAAACACTTTCACTAAACGGCTTTGCAATGTAATACAATTCACAATATATTTAAATTTTTTGCTAATGTCATTGATGTTAACATCAGGACATATCCTGACATCATATGATCAGGACATATTTCAAAATGTTCCAAATGGCATAACCCTTTGGAACATTTTTAAAAAGGAACGGTGTTGCCGAGCCCGCCGGCGGGAGCGGCGCGGCCGGCGGCTCCCGTGCGGACGTGCTCGCGGCTCATATCACTGAACTAACTAGACTCACTGAATTGGAAAAAATCGAAGTACAGAAGGGCCTGTCTATACGCTATATGTATATGTCTATGACTACTGTAAATTCAGGCTAAGACTATAATAAGTCGTCAGCATACAGACCGAACATCAAATAGAGCGGAATTTTCATTACCAAAAAATAAATCCATCAGTTCTCTGCACAGTATCACTGCCGTTCTACACAAATGAGATGTAATAATTTGAAAATGGAACGAGTGTCAGATAAATTAACGAGCTAGAAGATATACCAAAAATCGAAACTGAGTCCAAGAATATAAGAATTGGTGAAATGCAAAATTATAGAAAGTTGTACTGTCCACTAGAAGTGTACTTATGTCACGTCACGGTGACTTGAGTGGTTTCGGATTACTTCGTCTCACTTGAGGCATGTTAAATTAGAGAAACTCCACCTTTGACTCTCAGATAGTTAAGTCAATAAAATATACCAAAAACAGTGATAAAAGATAACAAAGGTAACTCTTAAATAATTCTGATGTTACCAGCGTCTGTGAGAAATATTTCTAAAATGGCGGGAGGGCGAGGACAGTTTCAAGTTATTTTTTGGAAAAGTGCTATCAAATGTTTTGGATTTTTGAATAAAACAAGGTCATTCTGATTAATTTACATGTATGATTTACATTTAAATTTAAAGACCAAAGCGCCTATAATGCTAAAAAAGTACGTACGTTACACACATAAGCAAATAGAAACGAAGGATTTTAATTAAAATAATGATAACCGATTGTATGTATACATACAGCTAGTAACAAAGATTCTTAAAACTTGTGTTGTTTGAACAATGCTTGAACTCCTCAAATCACATAAAGTGCCTAACATTTAAACCATGCTTCAATCACGGGTCACGGGATGATTTTCCCAAAACGATTTTTTTACCAAAATCAAGTTACTGTCTCTGCAATAACGTACCTCACAACACTTACAGTTAAACATAACTACGTATTTATTAACATGGACAACTGTGGTATTGAACTTTACAAAAAACGGGGAAGCCGAGTCCTGCTGACGTCATCTTACCTGCATTTTTGGGCTTACGATTAGCGTGGTATGCGCCGCATTGTTACTTTTTCTTTTTTTTTAAAGTGTATTCAGATGCTTGGTTTTTTAGCTTTGCGTTTGGGCTGGCGAATTCGTGGGAACACGAATTTTTAAAACGTTTAGAGGTGTGCTTTCTTTTATTTGGGCGTCTACTTGGTATCAATCAAGTCGTGACGTAATACTTTTAGGGTTCCGTACCCAAAGGTTAAAAAATGGGCCCCTTTTACTAA
Organism: Clepsis dumicolana; assembly: GCA_963691665.1. Taxonomy (NCBI): domain Eukaryota; kingdom Metazoa; phylum Arthropoda; class Insecta; order Lepidoptera; family Tortricidae; genus Clepsis; species Clepsis dumicolana. The sequence continues at coordinate 13,070,718 of OY829520.1, read as the reverse complement.
GACTCTGCTGTCCGTCCGTCTGTTTGTCTGTCTATCTGTCCGTCCGTCTGTCACCAGGCTGTATCTCATGAACCGTGATAGTTGAAAATTTCACAGATGATGTATTACTGTAGCCGCTATAACAATAAAATACTTAAAACAATAAAATAGCTCTAGTACCACCGCTACTCACCACTAGATGGCGCTGTCAAACACTTTGCTTTGTTTTTTTATTATTATTGATAGGACTTTGGTGACCTTGCTAAGGCCTATGCAGACAGAGGCGTAGATGCATAATAGAATAGATCAGTAAGCTACATTTTACGCTTGGTGTACGCTTGCATGTAGCCCCCATGTACACAAAACGACGCGACTGTGTACACGAAGCGGCAACGTCGCCGGACTTGTTAAAGAAATCGGAGTATAAGAACATACATGGCTTCATTAAAATATCCTAACAAGAAGGATCATAAGGATGTAAATAACGACCCTCCTGTAATTCCCTAACAAAGTTGGCGTCGTGTTAAGCAGTCATTAAGTTGCCAGCCATAAATATTAAGCAGCTAGAAAATTCCTATTAAAGTGCGCTCCAGTATCCCGAGCATTCTTCGTCAACTTCGAAGCGGGCGAGACAGAGACAACGGATTGACTGCACGAAATATATTTTTCTTTCTTTCTTTCAAATAAAGCTTGAAAACGGGTTTTTTGTAAGAAAGACATTTTTAATAATTACAAGCTTTTTTGGTGGCTGTACTTGTATTGTCATCAAACTTGCATATCCATGCCAAATTTCAAGTATCCGGCCAATGCAGGACTTGATTATAGACAGACAGAAGCTGCCCCCATACTACGAAATTCGAAAATCGAAGTTCGTATCGTATCGTCCCGCTCACTCTCGTGTTAAATAATATTAGTTTTAGAGGGACGGCACGATACGAAGTTCGAATTTTGCACTTCGTAGTCGGGAGGGCAGGTCCAAAATCCGAAGTTCGTATCCGACCGTCCCGCTCACGCCAATATAGGTTAACACGAAAGCGAGAGGGACGGTCGGATACTTTGAATTTTGGACTTCGGAGTAGGGGCTCAGGTGAAACTATAAATAAATGGTAGTAAAAATCTCTATAGGTTACAAAATGGTCTATTTGGAAGGGTCAGTACTTCAGTAGTCAGTATGGCAAACTCAGAAACTACTTAAGAGACATGGAAAAGTATGATCTAAGGAACCGTGTCATCGATTTTAGTGACAAGAGAAACTGCAATCATATATAAAAAAAATGTTTGTGTAAAGATTACAGGAAAAATAACACAATATTAGAAAATAGAACAGTTTTTCAGAAATTGACATGACAAAAGATGGCGCTGTCCGTCTATCTTACATTGAATTTAACTGACTGTGCGTAAATTAAATAAATAAATAAATATCATGGGACAAATTGACACCAATTGACCTAGTCCCAAACTAGGCAAAGCCTGTACTATGGGTACTAGACAACGGATAAACATACTTATATAGATAAATATATACATAAATACATATTAAACATCCAAGACCCGAGAACAAACATTTGTATTCATCATACAAACATCTGCCCCCACCGGGATTCGAACCCCGGACCTCAAGCCTCATAGTCAGGGTCTCTAACCACTAGGCTATTAGCACAAATATTATTGATGGTGGCTCGTAACCCACACTATCTTGATCGGTTTATTTTATTGTATGTATTAAATTTCACGGTTGTAAGTAAACACTTTATTGTACAAAAAACAGGATAAAACACAAGTTACAACAATAAAAAATGAATTAATTTCTGGTTAAAAATGTAGTCCAGGAATGTTATTAATTAAAAAAACTAAATAATGATAAAACATTGTTCTACTGTTTTTGTGTCTCGCGGGTTCAGGAAGCGCGCAAGAACAAGCCCCCATACTACGAAATTCGAAAATCGAAGTTCGTATCGTATCGTCCCGCTCACTCTCGTATTAAATAATATTAGCTTGAGAGGGACGGCACGATACGAAGTTCGAATTTTGCACTTCGTAGTCGGGGCGCAGAGCTTCGGCTCTTATCGGTTGTTGACCTCGGATTATTAACATATTAGTCAGCGATAATATATGTATGTATGCTGTTCTAGTAATAGAGATTTGTCTACGATTTGTTTCTAAACTAGGTTTCTGATTTCCATAGAATTATATAGAGATGGAGTTGGCAAATTTACGTAATGTGTCAACTTGCTAAACATTCAGATTCCGCAATTACGACTGTACCTACTTGTAAGTACATTATCTGCTCGAAAGTTAATGTGATTAATTTCTTCAGTAGATCAGGCTAATTTCCTGAAAATTTTATATAGCCAGTCGTTTATTTTGACAATTTTATTAATAAAACAATAAATAGTGTGTTGAAGTTCCGTGTAACGTCACGCCTTGTTATTGCTACAATTTTTTCTCAATCGTGACGTCACGACCCCCCACCCCCGACCTTTGACGCTCTGTATTTTTATCAATTGTTAATGCATTAGACAACGAAAACGGGATATTGACCGCGATTACCTTATAGGTTTGATGAGCTCCCGATATTTCGATGCAGTTGCATGCATCATGATCACGGGCAAACCCCGTTCCCGTTCCGTTCGGGTTCCCGTTTTCGTTATGTCTAATGCAATTAACCGCGAATCATTTAAAACTGCAATTGTTAATGATTTGATAAAGCAAATACACGTGTCCAATAAAAACCTATACGTGTCCTAGTAAATATCACGGGACCGCGGTGGATGCGGAAAGCACAACACCGGTCTGAGTGGAGAGCCGCGGGGGAGGCCGCCGTCCAGCAGTGGACGTCTTTCGGCTGACATGATGATGATGATGACATGATAATCTAACTGACGAACTAAATTGGACTGGTTTTCTCTCACACTATACGCCCCTCAATCATTTAAGGCGCTTCCCTGACCCAGACGCTGAAATGGCTGCTTTTTAGAGCCTCCCTGTAAATTATTTAAACGATAAATACAAAATATATAAATGCATTAAGTATCTATAACATCTTAACTTGTTTTTCTATGTTTCTTTTTTTTCCTATTTAATACTTATGATATCTGCATCACAAGTAAGTCAAGTTGCAACTAATATTCTGTTACTACATCATAAGCATAAATTTGCTTTGACTTGTGACATACACCAATGTATAGAGAATTTAATAGGCTAGGATTTCTATGTTTAACATTATTAAAATACCTTTTTATAATTATCATCATCATCGGCCTATTTACGTCCCACTGCTGGGCATCAGGCCTTTATTTGAAATATTTTAAAAAATTTAAATAAGTAATTTACGTAATCGGTGCGAATTTTGAAAAAAAAAATTTTTTTCGAAAAGACGCGTTATTTGTGATAACACTGTGTAAAATGAAGTTAGATAGATAGATAGTTAATAGATATCGTCACTAAAACGAAGTTGTTTAGTAAAAGTGAGGTGGGGTGAGGAAGGCGCGAAGCGTTCAAGGTCATCCTCTCAGGGAAGCGTCTTAAAACGTGGTGTCGCTTGAGTAACCTAAGACTCAGAAGCGACGCGTAACCGTAACTTAATAATATAACTATGGGCAGTTATCTTGTAAGAAGAATCTCCAACGGTTCGATGGCGGTTGGTCACCCAACGCCTCGGATAAAGTTACAGTGCCTATTCGTCAGTAGGTTCATAAATTTAAACTATGCCGACGACTTATTACAGTCTTCGGTTAGCTTTTGTTTCCAATTCAGTGAGACTACACAGTAGTGCACACGGGCGCCGCCGGCCGCGCCGCTCCCGCCGGCGGGCTTGGCAACACCGTTCCTATTTCAAAATGTTCCAAAGGGCATATCCTGATGTTTAAATCAAGCAACTTGTAAATTTTTGTTCCAAATACGCTCACGGGTGGGCGCTGTTCCAAACGCCTCAGAAATTGTTCGATAACGTTACTACTCGATTACGTTATTTACGTTACGCAGGATTCGAAATATTCTTACTTGGGCGTCAGATAGGTACGTCGTAACTGCATTTAAACTGGTTGTTTAACCAATTAATTCGTCTAATCGTCCCTTAATGGCCCTCTACGGTTTGTTATTGTCAACAAACAAGCGATAACAATTAAATAATGCAATGAGTCAATTGTTTGTAAACTGTTTTATTATTTTAGGTATACTTACCAAATACCAATTCTGGTGTAAGGGTGGGCACGCGACCCGGAGTGTCGAGGTTGCGGGTTAGATTCCCGGGGTTGGTATTTTTCTGTTTTTTTTCTGTGTACTCATGTTTCGTTGAGTTTATTAAAAATATAATTGATATTCACGGGAAGACCGTAAAAATAAAAAAATAAAATTGGAAAAATAAAAAAATACAAAAATACAAAAAGATTTTCCAATTGCGATCATGTACCAACGGTATTAAAATATACACTCAAGACATCGTTATAATGACGACTAAAAGGTAAATTGCTCTAAAAAGTAGATCAGGTTTTTTTTAGAAAAGTCAGTTAGGATCGCTTATGTCAAGTGAGGCTCTCTGTCAATTTCCACCAATCACAGGCCAGTAGCTTGTCTCTCATTGGTGGAGAATGACAGATAGATCTCATTGCTTGGTTTTATAACGGTCATTGTCTATAAAAGCGGGTTTTACGTTTAAAAATATAGCTTCTAGATTGAACATAATCTCCAGAGAAGTACGTACCTACACAAAGATAACGATGTTGTTTTAGTTTTAATAGCTTCATCGAAATATTTCTTTATTTTGCTCTTTGTTACTGCAAAGTCGCTGTGTCCTATACGAACTGTTTGAACTTGTTTGCACTGTCATTAACTCTATTGAAATATTTGATTTCAAGGCGTTTACGGTATCCAATCCTTTTATCTTGTGCTGCTCAGAATTCTGTCGGTCATTGCTCTTATTGCTTAGCTGCGGTCCTTCGGTCCTTCAAATTATTGGCAGTTGATGTTATGCTATTATACTTCGTTTCTTTTAGCATTAAAAAGAAGGTAACATCTTGACATATATTTTTATTGAAAAACGCTATTTTTTAAAACACGTAACCGCTATGTATAAACTCATAAAAAATATTAAATCTCATTGTTATTTCATTGTTACTTGCTGTTACTTCTTTTTAATGCTAAAATAAACGAATTATAGAGGTTAGTAAAGGGTTTGTGATATAAAACCATTTAGTTTGGAACCAAAATGTTAAATGTTACTGGCCACATAGACGCCTTATTAATTTTTTTTTAAATAAAATGCTTCGTTCTTCTGTTAAAAGAGAAAGCAATCACCAAAGATAATAAAATCGCTAAGTTTTGTTTTTTAAGAAATTATTTTAATGCTTTTATAATATAATCGCAGGGTCATTGCAGTTTTGTAAACATGTTTTGAAATCCGCATTTGTTTACGATTGAACGTAAACATGGCTTTGCCTTTTTCTGGTCAAAGTCTACGGCTGAATGGGTTCAGTCGGGCGTTACGATACGAGTCGTAGGCAGTTTTTTTGTCTATGTTGTCTTTTAGTGCTTGAGCACCTAAATGTTGGGTGTCAATGTTTCCTCAAATTACAGCAATGTCAGGCATACCTACGGATGAATTCATTACGTTTATTGCTTTGTTCATAACATCACTTTGGAACGAAATACCAACTGGCGAAGATGGGACTCTATGACAATGCGTTTTCGCTCTCCTTCATCATCCGTACGGCTAAGGAGCGGAATTTCCTGCCTGCGTCTGTGTTCCCTGAACACTATAACTTGGTGTGCTCCATCGTAGATCATATCTTTGCTTACCATCAGGCGTAATTGTGGTCAAACGTATACCTATACCGTATAAAAAAAATTAAGAATGTATAATGCGCGGCGTCGACATCGAAACAATGTAAGTATTCATCGTTATGTGCGAATGTGAGGCCCTCGCCAGATCAACAATGAATCTCTTCGGGAACGGCTACCCCGAACCAGGAGATTATAAGGCACTACCGCTACGCCAAATCATCCTCTACATGGAAGAATTGTTAAAAGCGATAAATTGTGCAAAAGAGGTAAATGCACAAAAGATCCCAATGGATCGAAGTGTATCTGCAAGGATCCCTAGAACTGAGATGAGATAAGATAACATCTATTCATGTAGGTATCACAGATTTTGTAAGTGTACCACCCTCTCGCAGAAAATCGCCGTGAAGCAACAGCACCCCTGTTGCATTCCGTTCGGTCAGTGAGAGTGCCGGAGGCCCGATTCTCCCCCCTCTCCTCTATTCCTTTTCCTCCTTAAAGGTCGGCAACGGACTAGTGACTCTCTTGGGGTTGCTGGCTCTCATAGGTGTCTCATTCTTTCAATAAAAAAAAAACTGACTTTGATACGTGTAATTATGTCATGAACTGTGTGGTGGAAATTCTTTCAAACGAATTACTGTCATCAACTGTCACATTTGCCGATTTCTCGCCAGATTCTCACTGCATCTCCTTCCTACTTAGTGAGAAATATGTGTGGTGTATTATGGACATGTCGACAAAGCTACTAGCAGTAACTCCAATGAATGTGGTATGCTTGTCAGTAAAGCACCAAATGAGATAGAAAGGCGACCACAGAATAAGTAATAGTACAAGCTAGAACGTACACCGCGTCATTATAGTGATGGGTGACTGTTGCAACGAAACATAATATATTGATGCATGCCTTTCAACGCAATGGTAGGCAAGAAATAATGCTGTTGGAATAGACTAACCTGCTAGACGTTTGACTATTGCCGGCAGGAGATACGAGTGGCACAATGAAGAAGCCTTTGCCTTACAGTGTCAAACGAAATACCCAAGCGATTAAAATTAAAACAAAATAACTCCAAATTAGAAAGGTTGGAAAAACCCTCAACATTCTAATTTCAAAGTCCCAATATCACAAAAACAGTTATCCTAATCCTAACTTCCTAACTAACATTATAAATGCGAAAGTAACTCTGTCTCTCTGCCTTTCTGTCTCTCTGTCTGTCTGTTTGTTACCTCTTTATGGGAAAACCACTGCACCAATCAAAATTAAATTTGGTAAGAAGATAGTTTGAATATTGAGGAATAACATAGGGTACTTTTTATTCGGGAAAATCATACAGTTCCCGCGGAATAGCGATAACCGAAATCTACGCGGATGAAGTCGCGGGCAACAGCTACTTAATTTATAAACAAAATATTGGTGTGTTCAGGGGCAAAACCCTTTCAATGCCTGTACTAGTGTTCAGTGTTAAACTACTTCACTTACTGACAAATATTAACTTTACGCTATTCGACCGACATTATCGACCATCCATCGACGTTTCCGACCCGGTCTGAAAGTCTAAACACACTGGTGCTGCGTATTGAAAGAGGCTCCCACGCGATGGGTGTGTCAACAATCCGGCTTGCCAGCCATTGTGTCGTCCACAAAGAATGATAAGCCTGCGATTGATCTCGAAACTTCTGCTCCATAGGATTTAAAGTTAAGATTGATTCCGTTTATGCTGAGGAGCAGAGCTGAGCCTGTCATGTCATTTCCAAATGTTACTTATAACGGACTGCAAAAAAGGAGGAGGTTTTCAATTTTTTTATGTGTGTCCACTGATTTCTCTGTCGATTGAGGACCAATTTTTAAACTTCTTTTTTTATTCGAAAGAATATGTTCCCGAGGTGGTTCCATTGTCACCCAGTCAGGATCTAATGATGGGATACCAAAGAAATCGAGGGCAACCCCCAAATTTTATACCGCAATTTATACGAACTTAATTTCAAACCGTAAAAGGCTTAAGCGCCTAAAAATCCCACTGTTGTATGCTGTTTTAATCTCAGCTTGTGCGTTGTCCGTCAACTTTCACGCTTTCTCTAGTCCACTCACTCGACAATTATTATTTTCAACAATTTAATTACAGTGTATGCAGCCATAAAGCAATCAAACCGTAAAGTTTGTGTCACTCGTTAAAATACCAATTCTTAAAAACCTTAGTACCCAGCCTTATGAGATATGGCACTGTAGCGCAAGGCAGCGTTTTAGGGAAGACTGGTTTAAATGTATAGTTAAATTTCTTTTTCAATTTGAAAATATTCAAGCAAAACATAATTTTGTGATAAGGTGTTCATATTTGTATTTAATGATATATCTAGGTACAGCTATTCACCTTCAGTGTTTAGATGTTATTTTATAGCCAAATAATGGGAAAGATGTAAAAAAAGTGGGCAATGCACCAGTAATAAGGTTAACGTGCCACTATCAATAAAAAGCAATTTCATATTAAATTGTAATTAGTTAAAACACACAATTGCTGCTTTAAAGGCGTCTCTTTAAAACCTGACGTTCGTGAGTCAGCATTTCTCATAATGCTTCTACCGTAACACTTAACCCCTTTATATCAAAGTCTGGAATCCAGTTTTTAAACTGCATTTGTTTAGTTTATTTTTTCCGTCATGTACGTTAATGGTTTGGCTTTTAGAACCGAGTCATAGTAAAAAAAGGAATACGATTGTTTATAAACACGTTACTTTGGATTTGCAATTTTGATACGACGGGGTTCTATCTAAACCTATTATGGTTTTTGCCTACGCTCTCTCCTTTAGTTTCTTAGTTTTAGAGTCTTATTTGGTTCGAACTGTTTTCATTTCTTATTGGATTTTATGAAACAATACGGTTAGATAGATCGTGGGAAACGTTGTATGAACAGTATTGAAATATAGTGATGTTGGATAGGTATCTTCCATTTACTTTATTAGAAGAGATTACGGTGGCATTGTTTTAAAATAGTGTTCTTGAATATGTTAGTTATTTCCATAAAAATATGTCTAGTTGTTTGACTTTTTTCTGTATTGATGTATTCGATTGGTTTTAACTCCAATTGTTTGTCTGGCAAACTTTTATTGGCAATGTTAGTTTGGTAGTTTGCTTATTCAGGTCAAATCTTCTAAATCTTGCTAGTTAAATTTGACTAACTTCCAGGCTTGAAATTAGGTATGGATATTTAGTTGGAATGGCAATGCAATTGTACAGTCACAGAATAACAGCTTGTGTAAAAAAGAAATGTTTTTTTTTTCTTCCTCTCCATCATCTTCATGTTAATACGTTCGTTCTTTCCAATTGCAAATACCTTATGGGAAGTTTCCTCAGTAATAAGCATATAGTCAATTAGTACAAGTTGTTTTAATCCTCCCTCTTCCATAGGGTTAGCACGACTGGCCGCGACTTTGTTTGTCGCGCGAGGTTATATTACCTATTATTAATTGTTCTCGCGCGAGATAGAAGTCGCACTGTGAGTTGTGTGTCAGTTGATCTAACGCAAAATCTTTGGACCACAGAGCTATATCTATATGAGGGAAGAGTTTATCGGTTTCTATGGGAACCGAGTGTGTAACATCTTGCATAGATATTTTAGGACAAAGGTGATGCCTTAAAGGGATAAGCCCGCTTTTGTACTCGAATTTGATTGTTTGTGAATTGTGTTTTTATCATGTTTTTTTGTACAATAAAGTTTTTACTTACTTACAAAGAGTTCTTGTGGTGTGAAAGGAAATACCTCGATTAACTAACTTCTTTAGAGGTGTTGTCGTGGTGTTTATACTTACAGTTAAATAACGTTTTGTTTTTAAAATCTGTCGTCGCAAGATGTTTTTTTCTGCATGACATTTTCTGCGAAAAGATCCCAGACTCGGTCACGATTCAGTTGGTTCAATAGTATAGACATAGTAGGAAAATCTTTCCCACGGGCCAGGCAAAAATCAATCTTATGACAATGACGTAAACATTTTGACAGGGGAAAGCTTTGCTCACTTTAACTATACATAAACTCTTTCCTTCCATCTGTGAAGCAGATGAACACCAGAGTGGAGAGTGGATATAGCATTTGGGCAAATAGAATGTAGGATGTCCTTCAACCAGGTAGACGTGACAACTTGCGACCGACAGCTGGGGTATTATTCTCTAATTTTAATCGCTATCTCAGGGTCGAAGTGTCAAATTAGTTGTTGAAAAATGACACAACACCAGATTCAAATAATTATTCAAACCTGCAGCCGTCCCAGCTCCAACCAAAGCGCTTCATAAACACCGCACGGCAATTTAGGAGCGCTCTCAAACCGGTGATATTTCACACCGGGGCGACGATACGGCAGTTTTATTCGTCGGAACGGTCTCCGGTGACATTTATAATATCGCGCTGTTGTAATTAGCCCTCTCGTTACTCGGCGGCCGGTGAGACGGCGACCGGACGGCGCGAGTACCAGCGGATTTGGTCGTAGTGGGAAGATTTGGGAGTTGTGGAGGGAGGAGAAAGACAGTTGATTTTGATATTTACCTATATTTCGTGGGACAACTGGCACCAATTGACCTAGTCCCAAATTAAGCAACGGATAAACAGATTTATATACATAAGTAGGTACATACTTATTAAATACATATAAACAGCCAAGTATAGAGAACAAACATTCGTATTCATCAAACAAATATCTTATTATCATGATACTCGGGACTTAATCGCGTAAAAAACATATATTTAATTTTGAATTTAAATACCTCGACGTCGTCCCGAGTATCATGATAATCGCGAAAGTTTAAATCAATAAACAAATATCTGCCCCGACCGGGGATCGAACCCGGGATGTATTTCAGAGAATCATGAATTAGTAAACTAGTACGATGAATGAGTAGTCAGGTTCTCTAACCACTAAGCTATCCGGTCGTCGTCGGTATAAGTAAATTATGTGTAGTTGTCGGAGATTTCATGGAATTGCAATCACAGATGAAGCAATTTTTTTGACGAAAGTTGCGCCATTATAAACCAAAAATTCACGGGTCCGCTAACGAACCCCTCCTGATGACGAACGAAAAGGATACACACTTCTGCTATGGATTTAACGATTTATTTACAACTATAGCTTATGCCCCCAGGGCTTTGTCCCCGTGAAATATTTCAAAACAGGCTAGTTCCCTATCTCGCGGGAATTTCGAAAAATAATTTATTGAATCACTTATTGAATCAGGCGTTACTTTGCGGAGGTCCACTATGAAGGGATTTCGAAAAATCCCTTCATAGTACACCTCTAGGATACTCAAGGTATATGTTTGCAAAATTTTAAGTCTTTAGGTCGAGTGGGTTAGGGCTGTGCGTTGTCTGTCAGTCAGTCAGTCGGTCAGTCACGGTACTGTTTTATAGGTATAGATAGTAAGTAACAAATAAGAGACACAAATGCACGACCGGTGCCAGCTTGACAGTGAAACTAAAACAGCATCATAGGCACTGCGCTGTCAGTGGCATGATTCAAATTTGGAGCCAAGCCATAGACAAACTTCAGCCAGTCGCCAACACCTCCACTTCTCTCGTGACCCCGCTCCCGCTTACGCCCCGCCCGTGCCCCCGCTCGCACCGCGGCCCCGCAAAATGCCCCTAGAGCGCTCGTGTTACTGTAATGGGGAGCGCATTGTCGGAGTGCCCTTTAATTGGTGTGCTGGGTGCCGTACACTTGCCTACTATAGTTTTGATTTAATTGCTCAGCTTGTCAAGTGTACTTGGTAATGCTTTCTAGTGATGTTGCCGTTGTTTTCAGTCTAAAATGCAGAGATGGATGAAAATCTCGACCTTACGAATCATTTACGATTTTACGACCGAATAGCCTAGTGGTTAGAGACCCTGACTATGAAGCTTGAGGTCCCGGGTTCGATTCCAGGTCATGTTTGTATGATGAATACGAATGTTTCTTCTCGGGTCTTGGATGTTTAATATCCACGGTACTCTGACTCAGCCTCGTATATTAACTTTGACGAAATTGGAATAACCACTCTAGACCACGAATATACGAGGTTGAGTCAGTGTACCGTCGGTATATTGTATTTATCTATTTATGTATGTTTATCCGTTGTATAGTACCCATAGTACATGCATTGCATGCTTTGGGACAATTTTTTTTATAGGTCGATTGGTGTCAATTGTCCAATGATATTTATTTATTTTGTACTCTAACAACAAACACGGCCGTTGCTGCGTTTTAAGGACCGCGCCAAGCGGGACATGCACGCTTTTAAAATATCTGTCCACTTGCTGATGATGGAATACCCACAATCAAATGCAAATCAGTGTTGGATGGTGGAATCGAAAGGTCTATGACGAGGAGAGGACAATCTAATAAGCGAGCCAAAAGACACCAACTCGGCTCTGGTTCTCCGCGCGCCTATACCCTATACCCGTCAGCCCCCCTACTACGAATTGCAAAATTCGAACTTCGTATTGTGCCGTCCCGCTCAAGCTAGTATTATTTAATACGAGAGTGAGTGGGACGATACCATACGAACTTCGATTTTCGAATTTCGTAGTAGTCCCCCTACCCCCCTACCACGAAGTGCAAAATTCGGACTTCGTATCGTGCCGTCCCGCTCAAGCTAGTATTATTTAATACGAGAGTGAGCGGGACTATACGATACGAACTTCGATTTTCGAATTTCATAGTATGGGGGCAGACTTGCGGTCGAATATACTGCTCCCGTATTGGCTTGCACACAGCCATCAAAAACGATGCATTACCTCTTACCAGTACTTCCATAGTCTGCAAGATATAGATATAGAAGATGATGATGGTAACAACAATGACTATTGACACAAGCTGACTTTTGGCATGGAAGTTTTCATGCATCTTCAAGCTATTTTCCCATGCTCCCGTCCATTTACGAAATTTCAATGGGGCTTTCTTAAAAATATCTGCGATTCCCATAATCTTATTGTTAATAAGTTTAACCAGTGTGTAGTATGTGTGATGACTGGTGATGAGTGGGATCTTATTTATTGCACGCAAAATTGCACTTTATTTTAAACGGATTATACCTAATACATAAAAATAAATAATAGTAAACTGGCACTAACTTCATTTTTGTTTGTGACTCGTTGTCGAAGCTATTGCTGAAAAAAAAAATTGAGAATCGGTCTACAATTGTCGGAGTAATCGATGAACATACACAAAAAAAAATACATACAGTGGAACGTAGAACCTTCTCCTTTTTTTGAAGTCGGTGAAAATAAACAAAAATCTTGTATGCGCAATATCGTTGTTTAATGTGCAAATAAATCATAATCAAGTTGGATCCTGCATTTTCTCTTCGTTAGTCACCGGTGTATTGCAAAACATTTGCAGAGGTTGTTCTGTAACAATAGATCAGATAATAGCTGACAACGCTGGTACAGTCCGCAGCATAAGTAGCTAAGCAACCGACGCGTTCACAATGATCTAAGCACGGCTCTATTGTTGTAGACATAAGAGCTAGTGCAGATCATTGTGACCGCTTCGGTTGCTTAGATACTTCTGCTACTGACTGTACCTACTGGGTAGTCGTACCGAGGAACAGGTTATAGCGATATAATGAAATATTGACTGTCAGGTTTGACCACAGTCAACTTTCTTTTTGAGTCCCGAAAATTCGAAAAATCTTGCCGGATATTTATTTGAATATTAAGGAATATCTCAATAATAATCGAACTCTACCGTCTTTAAATAATTTAGGTCTCTTCAAAGCTAAAGTGATCAGCTGTTACATGTTGAACCAGTGAATTACACTTTTGGCCTCATCTCCACTTTTATCATACGGTAGTTATAGGGGTAAATACATATAAAACACAATAATACAAATAAAAATATAGTATGTATAAAAAGAAATGCAAAAAAGTACAAAAAATCATAACAACTATTTAAGGAGTTAAAGGTATTAAAGGTAGGTAATGATAATTATTTTAAATGTCGCAGCATTAATTTCAGAGCTGTTATTTCAGAAAAATGCACATTCTACCTACAGCTCAGATTCTGGAGGTGACAGCTGTCAAATAGGGCCGTAAAAATCAGAGGAATTTTACGTGTTGGAAGAAAAACTTGTATACCGTAGAATGGTGCAGTTTCCTCGTAACTGAATGCGTTTAACATATTGCTCATTCCAATAATGACATAGTGCCTACAGTATAATGTATCGTTGGAATAATAGTCGGCGCCATATTGCATTTTAATCTAATTACGCAAGTTATCGTTAAATTATTGCAAGTATTTAATTGATTAATTGTAAACATCATCAATTGCTTGTTTTAATTACCTAATAGTTGTTACGGTATTTTTCATTAAAACTGGTATTTACGTTTTTGTTTTGTCTAATGCTTGAAGGGTACAAAAACAAAAATGTTACGTACTTGTTTCGTGTACGTACATTTATTTTGGACATGTTTTCTGAATAAATGTATGTTCAGCTAAACTACATAGGTACTTACATTTCTCGTCAGCTCGATTTCTTGCTTTCTACATGTTAATAATTTTACTCACTTACTAAACAGTTACTAACAGATTTGTGATGCGACAAAACTAAGTAAAACTTTTCATAACTTCATCATAAATATTATTATCAGTGCTTTAAAGAAGCGTTGCGCAGTGCTGATGGGGGCATTGAAAGCCCTTGGGCGTTCTGAAAAGAGAAAAGGTCTAAGGGTTTTTCAGGGGTAAATGTAACCGCCAAGTTAGCTTGCATGTTATGACCCTTATTATAATTATCTATACCTATAAAACAGTATAGTGACAGACTGACAACGCACAGCCTAAACCACTGGACCTAGAGACTTGAAATTCGGCAAACATATACCTACCTACCTTGAGTATCCTAGTTGTATAGTAGGTGCACTAAGAAGGGATTTTTCTAAATTCCCACGAGATAGGGAACTAGCCCATTTTGAAATATTTCACGGGGGCAAAGCCGCGGGGCGTAAGCTTAGTATTATGCAAGAGTGATGAAAAATAATATTAAATAATACTTGCCCAATTACAGTGAACAGAGTGTACAATATGCAAGAGAAAGTATCTAAACAATCGTACTGTCTACAACACTGCAGAAAAATCGATGTGGAATACCTTACATCTACATTTTGAACCTTGCCACACGGTAACAAGCACGCCCTTATCAGTTATACGTAAATCCCTGTAAATCGCATTAGTTGCCGCTCTAATGGGGCCTCCATTTTGTTTTATCAGTCGAGCCGTTATCTAGCAATTAGTCAGCCAGTGACATACCTGACTGCGAACGTGCGTTCGAAATTATTCCGCCCCCTTTTAAAAAAATTAAGAGTTGTGTTTCGGCGCGTGTTTATGACGTTTGTGTTTTTTTTTTCATGGTGGCCAGTGTTTAAATAGTGAAGGGTTTTTTTTTGTGAAAGTGCTGTAGTGTAATGTTTTATCAATGTTGAAGAAAGTATTTTTCTGTGAGATTTTCACGAATAATGTTGACGAAGTGGAAAGGTTTGTACTTTTAGGTTTATTTCGATTAGTTTTGTTATAATATTTCTTTATAATACCATAGTAGGTACCTGCTCTACTTACAGTTTAGTTAACAAAAGCAAAATTAATTAGATAGATTCAGTTACGTGAAATGAAAATGAAAAGCTTGATCTTGATACATACAAGTACGTAACCCTTACACAGTATTTTTTGTTAAACACGTATTATTTTCAAATATCATTTTATGACAAGGCACAAACGTCAAATTTGTACGAGTTCTGAATTGTGGAGATTGTTTGGCTTCACGTCGTCCGATCCAATTATTTAGCAGGATTGCATTAAAGTACCAGTTAAGTACTGGAAAAGTTTACTAGGTACATCACAAGAGATAATGATAATTAAAATATTTGAGCCAAATAGCAAAAGCGTTTAAGTAATACTTTAATCAAATGTTAATAAACATTTTATCAGTGCATTTATCTTTTGTAATATTTGATAACGATCACAACAATACCCAACGGCGGCATACCATACCATACTGACGGCAACATGTTTGTGGAAATTATTATTATTATTAGCCTGATCTGTCCCACTGCTGAGCAAAGGCCTCCCCCCAATACTTCCACTGCTTTCGGTCCTTAGCAATCAGCTGGTTTATGGAAATAAGTCGAAAAAAACAAGTTTTTATTTATTTATTAGAACGCACATAGAAGTAGGTATGTCTGCTCGGGGCAAACTCACAGTGTTCCCATGTGTATTTTTAAACTGGCAACAAAAAGTTTGAATGCCGCGAATACCTATTATATCCAAAAAGGTTAATTCAAGTAATGCCGGAAATGGGTGATTGACTCGCAAGCGTATCGGTACATCCGTTCGCAGGTAGAGACGGCGCTATCGTGCCGTCCTTGTGTCAGCTGATCGCTTAATCTTGCTTGACTATGGTAATGTTTGTTTTGATTTTTAACCCCCCACGTAAAAAGAGGGGTGTCATAAGTTTTATTTTTGTATCTTGTGGTTTTTTTATCGAAAGCTAGTTTAATCGAGATGGTACCTAGCTAAGTTTTATTGAAACGTTTCTGCGATACTAAAATTTGAAATTAAAATGTCTGGGGCTTTTCAACTTTTCTGTGTTGGTCAAATGTTAGGTTAGTATGTACCTACAGTCAAGTGCAAGAATAGGGGTGCATGAAACTTACTCAAAAATATGTCCCATGGCTCTTGTGTCGGCGAATTAAGATTGTGGTATTGTTGTTGTGGCGACGACCGGATAGCCTAGTTGTTAGAGACCCTGACTATAAAGCTTAGAGGTCCCGGGTCCGATCCCCGGTCGGGGCAGATGCTTATGTGATAAATACGAATGTTTATTCTTGGGTCTTGGATGTTTAATTTTTAATATACATTTAAGTATGTATTTATCCATATAAGTATGTTTATCCATTGTCTAGTACTCATAGTAAAGGTGTTAAAGCCTAGTTTGCTACTAGGTCAATTGGTGTAAATTGTCCCAAGATAATTATTTTGCACTTGGCTGTACTACGCTAAAATATTTCAAACTTATTAAAAAAAAAATCGCCAAACATTGACATGATAAAGGTTCGCGTTCACATAAAAGCAAGATAAATTAGAAAATAAAACCGAAGGCGAATCCATTGTAACCAATATTCAACAGATGGTATGGCCCGGCCGCGGGGCGCAAATGGCCCAATATCCGACCCTACCCCGGGTTATTCAGGGCCATGCAAATTTTATACGGCCCCGTGGGCCTTACGAGGTCCTTAAATGTTCATTTTTAGGGTTATGGGCTTCTGCGGTCGTGGGTTTTCCGTGCTACTGACTTGGCAATGGGAAGAAGGGAAATTCGGGGTCTATTTTTCGTGGTGTGATCACGTTTTAAAGTGAATTGGTTATAGGTAGTTTAAAAAAAAAACAACTAAATTCTTAACCAATTGTAATAAAAACTTTTATCACGTGATTGATTACGGCCCGTGACAAACTAAAGCAGTTTCTTTATCTTACCTCACCGTCTCGTATAGACCCTATTTACATACATACAATGACTAATAAACTATCACTACCTATATTATACTTTTAATATTCTCATCATATACTTAATCAGCAAACTGTAAAGATTACATTGAACTAAATCTTAGTTACTAAGACTTAGTACATTCGCGGAGCCATCTGTATCCTATTTGGGGCACTGGGCACTTATAAAATAATAAGGCCCAATGGCCCAATGTCGGGGGGGGGGGGGCAAGCTAAAGGGCTAGGACCATGGGCCTTATTATCCAAAAATAAAATTGAGTGCCCAGGGTCCCAAATAGGTTAAATACGGCTCGGGGGGGGGGGGGGGGGGCAAGCTAAAGGGCTAGGATCAGCACCATGGGCCTTATTAACCAAAAATTAAATTGAGTGCCCAGGGTCCCAGATAGGTTAAATACGGCTCTGCGAATAGATAGTTAGTGTCATACGAAACGAATAACAGATAATTAGCTTGTGTTTCTACATTAGGCCTTATTTAACATTGGGCCATAGCCTAGAAGCCCAGGGCCCCAAATAGGTTAAATACGGCTCTGCGAATAGATAGTCTGTGTCATAATAGCATATAAGCATATTAGCATCATATACTCTACACAGGCAAAGTGTCATTCCATGCAACTTGCTAACTATGTAAACAAACCGAAATATAAAATTTTTTTTTTTTTTAAAGGAGTAAGTAAGGGTTTGCCCATCACTAATAAATTCATCATTCAGAGACAATTTCAATGTGCCTCCACATTTGTTTACATAGTTAGCAAGTTCCATAGAATGATACTTTATGTAACTATTTAGAAAAGTGTGATGTGCTCTACCGGCAGAGAAAGCATGTGGGCGATTATGCCTAGTTACGTTACGGTGGCGGGTAGTATGATGGCGGCCATTGTTGCTCCGAACAATTAGGTAGGTGGTGAAATAGCCGTCGTTGAAGAATTATATGTAATCCTAGAACCATAAGAAGAACCACTAAAAGCGAAATCAGATAACAAGAAAACGTAAAGTTATCATAACAATTAATCAAACACCATCAAATAAGTTGGAGCCATTGACATAGGTACAAAAATAGACAGATACGCCACCGCTTCGGTGATTAGGTGATTCGGTGGCTTAGCATCCCTTGATGTTGACATTATTTCAGTCTAATGACAGCTGAGTGAATGAGGGCCGCATTTGTCAGTGCTGAACAGGTGCGTGGCCTATCTTTAATGTTTATTGTCGATGGTTGGGGCTGTTAATTATTCCCTTTAGACGTCAAAATGCCTACGCTAAATGTTACACGATCGGATCCCATACTAATCGATTGACTCTTTCCTTCTACTCCGATATAGTTCTGTGAACCTAGCTATATTGAGCAGCTTCAGATGACCTTGTGTGACCCCTGCTTAGCCCGTTTATAGCCTGACCTGTATTTTAATTTAGTCTATGCGTACGATGCGTTCGTTCCCCGTGGGGTGCCATGCGTAAAAATTGGAGATTGCCAGGGTTGTAAGTATGGTTGAGGGTAGAGTTCTAAAAATAATCTGTTCAGGATGTTGGAGCAGTAATAGCCCAGCTTAACCTGCCGCCTGTGATTCTGTAGCCGTGGATTTCAATCCGAGCTATTTTTAGAGTTCCGTACCTCAAAAGAAAAAAACGGAACCCTTATAGGATCACTTTATTATCCGTCTGTCTGCCTGTCTGTCAAGACCCTTTTTCTCTGGAACGCGTAGAAGTAGCAAGCTGAAATTGACATCAAATATTCAAGCCTGCAGTCCCTTGAAGCTGTGAAAAAATCAAACTTCTAAGTCAACGCAATCAAAAGATACAGTCAATCAAAAGGTACTTCCAATTGTCCTAGAAACTTGAAATTTGGTAAGTAGCTCATATTATAGCACGACCACTTAGAACATTTTCAAAATCTAAAATTTTTATGTCTGTCTTTATATGTCATACAGTCCAATATAAAATGACCCTTCATTATTTTTTTTTTGCTTGGGAACAGGGCTCTGCTAATACTGGGCATCTTAAAACACTGGAGAAAAGCAGGGAAATCTTTGTACGGAACTCTCGTGCGCGAGTCCAACTCGCACTTGTCCGGTTTATTTTTATGTAGGTATGTTCACGTGTTTCAAATATTTTCTGAAGCTATTCAAGTATTAGCGTCTGGTAGTCATCATAACAAGTTGATGAGCTGATGATGGAAGGTAAACCTCCTTAACGGTTAGGAGTTGGATGATAATTTGATAATTCTTTAAACATTAACTACAAAAAATTGTGAAATAAAAGAACTTTTTAGCAAAAAAGTAAAACCGCCTTCAAAACATAAAATAATCCTCTAAAGCCATTAGTTTTATTACCTGGCACAAAAATATGAAGCCATAGAGTATACCTATTTCATATTTGTGCTAAGTCGTAAAATTTTATGTTTATTTTAAAGATTTTTTAAAGATTTTTCATTGTGACATTCGTGTTTTACTTGTCTACGATTTTTTAATCTTTAGCACAAGGTGACGGAATATCAAAAATCTATCGTGAATGGAACTTACCAGTACTCAATGTAGTCGTATTAATAGCGCAATGCGACCACTATACTTCTACCCCTTCACCCAACAAACTTATGTACAAACCAGAGCTCAAGTTATTCCGAATAAGTACCTACCATAAGGTACGTGACCAGAACAGTAATTTCAAACGCAACGGTTTTCGCGCGTCTTCGAGACTGATTGTTTTTTTTATTTCGTTTAGGCAAAGGAATTTGTGTTGCGTAGTTTTGTCAGCCTTGTTTGTGTTAATTAAGTTTAATTTATTGTTTTCGTACGAGTCGCGCATTTCGGTTCAGTCAGATGGCCAGTATTCAATTGGAATTGCGAACGTGCAGTAACAAATGGAATTTTCAAATAAAGAACGTCAGTCACTTCACAAAAATACCAAGCATGCAATTTTCAATTAATCGGCTTTTGTTGCAAGACAATTTTGCCAAAGATCCTTAGATACATAAACGAAAATTATCAATATTGTTACGAAAACCAATTCTCGCAAAATTTTAAGAAACTAATATAAAACTTAGTAATACTAGTTTTTAATACTAGCTACAAAGTAAAGCCAATATCACTACAGGCTTTCCTCAAAAAGTAACCTTATTTTCTTACCGTTAGGTTTCCTTTTCAGTCGTGGCGCCGATTTAGTTCTAAATCGAGTCACGTACAAAGCTAGTGAATGGCATCCCCTTAACGATAAATAATATTAAATAATAGATTTTCTGTTTGGCTTGGATTTTATACTTTATAAGAATTTATGTGGAAGCAGAAGAACCATTTTTATTTACTTAATGAATAGCCATTTGTAGAAAATAAGCTTTTAAATATTAAAAGTTTAAAAACCGCTCGAAACCTGCAATAACCAAACTCAATGTGACAGCTAACGTGTCTATAGCGTCTAGTGGAATCAACGACCAAAAATACGTCTCTATCGCGTTCGCGTTTACTTCTGAATTACTACGGGCACATTAGCAGCGCCACTAGTGGCACGTATCGACAACAAACAATTCTCATACTATTTGACACCCGTAACGCAAACGCGATCGAGACGTATTTTTGGTCGTTGATATAGTTGGTTCAAAAAGCACACCTCCAATGTTTTTTCGTCGAAACGAGCTAGATGCAAATTAGTTTTATTTTTATTTAGGTACTTTTATAATTACTTGTTTGCTCTGTGATTCATTTACTGCTTCCTCATATTATGAGCTTCGTGTTATTGAGAATGAATGTAGGTAGCCGTTAGTGACTCGAAAACTTTTTTTCTGTTAACCGAAACGTCACTGGCCACTTAGACGCCATGGCTTTTTAATGATTAAAAAACTTTCTACTAACAGAACAGTAGTTAAACACTAGCTGACCCCTATTGCACTAACTTTACAAATGTCTGCTTACAATGACAATCCGATCAACATTTCATTGCTAATATGAAGCGCGCTGAAACAAAAGCTATTGACACCGAATTGTCATTGTAATCTGACATTTGCCTGATCATTTCTGTTACACACTTTGAACCTTATACATTTACTAACTAATTTGATCTACCTCAAAACCCTATCATGAATCCTTCCATGAGAAAACGAAGAAAATCTGCAACTAGAATTCTTATTAGCCAAATGTTTATAGGTAGACTTGTCATCCATACACTTATTTTTCTTTGAACATTAAACCCAAAGTTACGATTGCATCCCCATTTTAGAAACACCCCTATCAGAATGAAAGTCCTTTCACGTCAAAACGCACTTGTCTGTGGCACCTATTCTTGTCGTAAAGGCAGCTATAGACAAGCAAGCCGCGTCTGTTCCTATCTCTTTGTACAGCACCGGACGCGTCGCCTATATGCGACAAAAGGCAGATAGTGGTGACGTGGGGTAACTACGAGTATATTGTGTGTAGAAGTGTGTTATTAAAGGCCTCGCACACTGGCGTGCGCTGTCGGGCGGGTATATGGTCTTGCTGTGTCTTGTAACTCTTCCTCTTCCTAAACTTGACATTACACATGACAACTGACAGCTGTCAATGTCATCTGTTAATTATTATCGCTGGTTGAGTGTCATTATTTAGTAGGGTAGCTTACCGGTGACAGGAAAAGAATCATCAATAGGATTAAGGGAAAAGGACTTAGTTTTTAACCGACTTCAAAAAAAGGAGGAGGTTCTACGTTCCACTGTATGTTTTTTTTTAATGTATGTTCATCGATTACTCCGTCAATTGTAGACCGATTTTCAATTTTTTTTTATTTGAAAGGGTATACTCCTGAGTTGGTTCCATTGTCACCAAGTCATAATCTGATGATGGGATCCCAGGGAAATCGAGGGCAACCCTCAAATTTTACAGGCACGTACTATGTGTTTCATATATTTTCTAAGGTTATTCAAGTATTTGCGTCTGGTAGTTATCATCTCATGATGATGAGCTGACGATGGAAGGTACAACTCCTTAGCGGTTAGGAGTTGGAGGATAATTCTGAAAATGTTAAATCATTACTTGAAAGGGTATACTCCTGAGGTGGTCCCATTGTCACCAAGTCTTGATCTGATGATGGAATCTCAGGGAAATCGAGGGCAACCCTCAAATTTTATAGGCACGTATCATGTGTTTCATATATTTTCTAAGGCTATTCAAGTATTTGCGTCCGGTAGTCATCATCTTATGTTGATGAGCCGATGATGGAAGGTACAACTCCTTATCGGTTAGGAGTTGGAGGATAATTCTGAAAATGTTAAATCAACGTAAAATTGTGAAATAAAAATCTTTTAACAGAAAAGTAAAACCGCCTTCAAAACATAAAATAATCCTCTAAAGCCATTAGTTTTATTACCTAGCACAAAAATATGAAGCCATAGAGTATACCTATTTCATATTTGTGCTAAGTCGTAAAACTTTATGTTTATTTTAAAGATTTTTCATTGTGACATTCGTGTTTTACTTGTCTACGATTTTTTAATCTTTAGCACAAGGTGACGGAATATCAAAAATCTATCGTGAATGGAACTTAACAGTACTCAATGTCATAATCAATAAATGAAATAAAATAAAATGCGTTTATTTCTGACAACAGAAACTAAAGCCTAAAGTTTTATGGCCTAGCACTAAGCAGCAGATATATGAAGTCGGTGCTTCATTCAAAGAATATTCCGCTCCGCTTAGTGCTAGGCCATAAAACTTTAGGCTTTAGTTTCTGTTGTCAGAAATAAACGCATTTTCATTTATTTTATTTATTTATCATTATTTTCCAAGCCTCATTCAGTGTGGGAGTGGTGGCATTTTTCCTCGCGTACTTTGCGAAAGTCTAGTAATAGGCTAGTGGACTCATCATCATCACCAGCCTTTTTTACGTCCCACTGCTGGGCACAGGCCTTCTCTCAATATGAGAGGGCTTGGGCTGTAGTTCCCACGCGGGCCCAGTGCGGATTTGGGGCTCGTCATAAATTATAAAATAATATAGATTTACATGTATTAAGTACGTCTAGCGATCCTAAATCTATCGATTTAAAAACATAACGGAACAGAAAACAACTAAAATTCTAAACGTCATTCGCATTTTACTTCCGAATGGGATGTGACGAGACATGGATGGTTGTGACACAGATAATGTATAGAAAATCATGGCCGGAAGCGTTTTCATCAGTTCATTTTAAAACTAAGTTTATAGTGTT
Source organism: Clepsis dumicolana (assembly GCA_963691665.1). Lineage (NCBI taxonomy): Eukaryota > Metazoa > Arthropoda > Insecta > Lepidoptera > Tortricidae > Clepsis > Clepsis dumicolana. The sequence goes on along the minus strand of OY829520.1, from coordinate 13,047,290 downwards.
TTGAGGCCCAAAAATAAAAATAAATTTACTATCTAAAACGGCAATAATTAACAAATTTGCCACTTTAAAAAAAAAGAGAATTTCGTTTCTTTTTGTGTATAGAGTCACAAGTGTTTCGAAATTGCAATGGCATAGACTACTGGGATGAAGCAGCGGCCATAAACTAAAATCTAGATTTGTAAGTAATATAATTACAAAGTCACACGTCACTTAGGTACGACAGAATCAATGAATGTCAACTTGTCGTGTAGTCGTATGGTATAAATGGGTCAGTAACAATGGCTGCCACCTGCTAGCGAACAGGTAGAGGGGACTTCGAATGGAAAGGGGACGTTTTTATGAAAGGGATGATTGCAACTGACTAGTGACACCCATGGCTTTGTTGTTAAAACCAAGCACACCGTTTTGCGTATTTAAAGCGTCAGCTGGACATTTATAAATTTATTTAATAGCGCTGAAAATAATATTTGAAAATAAAGATAGAGTTCAAAAGTAACCTAAAAGTAACCCTTTGAGCTGAGGAACCCGGCCGTAACCTGACAGAGCTAAAGTAACCTAAAAGGTTACAAAAGTTACCTTCTGGCAACACTGGCCTATTGTCATATATTTATTTAAAAATTTATGTTCGTCCCATAAAGGATAGGCAAAGGAAACGAGGTCCATGCAGCCAATTTATTTTTATAACTTTACTTTTCTCTTGTATAACTGTCTTTTGTTTACTATAGTTTATGTTGTTTATTTGTTAAATTACTTACCCCTTCCCTTTTCACCGTCATGTGTACACTGTTTTTGTCTTCGTTTTAAGTTTAGTTTTAAATCGGGGTCCCTCTGAAAACCAGCGCCGTGGCCCCTGCCGCGGCACAATGCTGAGAGGGATCCTGTTCAACGTCTTTGTATACTTTTTAATTGTTTTTTATTATACTTGTTGTGTACGTTGAATAAATATTTTTCTATTTCTATTTCTATTTCTATAAAAGGTTTTTTATTATGAAAGGTTTGTAAACTAGCATTAGCAATGAGCTGAACTTTGTACTAGCATGCAGTTTGATTTTCGTGCATGTTTGTTTAGAACTTAACATAGTCCTTTGAAGCCAATATAGAATGCTACAAGCAATTATTAAACTTAAGTGCCAGTGGGCGGGGCACGTTGCTCGCAGGACTGATGGCCGATGGTGCCAGAAGGTTCTTGAATGGCGTCCACGGACCGGGAGACGAGTTGTAGGTAGGCCTCCGACAAGATGGAGCGACGATCTGGTGAGGATCACGGGATTGCAGTGGATTCGGAAAGTACAAGAGACCGGTCTGAGTGGAGAGCTTTGTGGGAGGTCTATGTCCAGCAGAGGACATCTTTCGGCTGACATGATGTTGAATTATTGACCGAGTGAGCGAAGCGTCTCCGTTTCAGCTTGGAAAAAAAAACCCTTTCGTATGCCCGCGGCGTCTGTCCGCCGTCTTACCAGCTGTTCTCCTCTAAAGCCTCTAAAGGTCGCATTTCTCGACCTATTGTCGTGAAATATTGTGAGCAGGCCCCCGTTTAATAAACGTGACAGATGACAAGTGACAACGACGGTTTGGTGTAGGTTACTGATTGAAAAGTTTTTGTATTACCAGACATCATATTAACTTCGAAGTGTAGATCGAATTGTCGTTGTCACTCGTCACCTGTCACGTTTATTAAACGGGGGCCAGGTTCGATAATTGTACAGTTTTTTCGACGATTCGTTCCATGGAATTAAAGAAGGAACGAATTTTTTTGGTTAAACCAACGTTTATTCCTTCATACATTGATATACAAAAATAGACAGATACGGAACCGCTTCACCGCGCGCGGACAAGCAATTATAGCTGACTACCTGTTGCCCGCGACTTCGTCCGAGTAGATTTCGGTTATTGCTATCCCGCGGGAACTATACAATTTTCCCGAATAAAAAGTAGCCTATGTTATTCCTCAATATTCAAACTATCTTCTTACCAAATTTCATCTAGATTGATGTAGCGGTTTTCCCGTGAAGAGGTAACAAACAGACAGACAGAGAGACAGAGTTACTTTCGCATTTATAATATTAGTTAGAATTAGGTGATTCGGTGACTTATCCCTTGATTTTTGACATTATGTCAGTCTAATGACATTGACAGCTAATGAGTGAGGGCCGCATTTTGTCCGCATCTTTCATGTTTTATGTCGAGCCTTCAGTCTAAATATATGTGCAACTGCATTTCCACTCACGCCTTTAACGCAAGCATTTATGATTGAGTCATCAAATAATCGGTTTTATTATGCATTTGTAATTAATGTATTCTGCATTTTGTCCGCACTAATGAATTATTAAACGGTGCTTAATTGAAACGGTAAGCGATATATCGCTTAATGATATTTGAAAATGATGAGTCGTGACGAAATTGATTTTCGTTTGAGATGCTTATATTGCATATCCGATTTATAGATGCATTTATTATGGTTTATGGTATTAATAATTTAGCTATGTGTATGTTGATCAGTTAAATTGATCGGCTTTATATTATAAGCAGATCGTAACTGTTTTATTTTTATTTATGAAGAAATGTATGTAACTTTATTTAATTGTTTTTTTCTGATTTAACTCATATCCGTCAATAGTGTGTGATTTGTATGTGAAGTATCTAAACAAATCTACGCTCCAACCTTCATACAAAGAGCCAGTAAAATAAAAATAAATCACACCTAGAAAACCCATTCAATTTAATAGCAGGAAAAATGCAGTTTTTTCATTCGTTCCATTCGCTGCGGAACAATCGAATGGCTTAAAATTCATCGATACTTTATGAATTTGCGGTCTGTGGCAAGCTTTATTACTCTTCATTTGTTTAACACGATAGCTGTCGAACGATTTTTGATTTTGGAATGGAATTGTTTTAACGGTTTTTATTTTATTGGTGGAAATGGATGCGATGAATAATCGGGTGTTGTTAAAGTGCTTTGGTACTTTTAAATAAACTGCCAGTATTGTCACATTCGCTTGTGAATGAGAATTAATTAATATTTTATACTTTCACTTAGGTTTTTTAACGTGTTAAATGACTTCAAAATGGCAGTGGCATTGGTAAAGAGTTTTTTGGTCGACTTAACTTTCTGAACGAATTCTTATTAGGTTTCTCGTTCTTTTTCTTACTAGAACAGTATGAATGAGACGCACTTGTCTTATTTAAAATTGTGCCAAATTGCAGTATTCATTTAGTAGCTAATGTTATTTTTATAAAACACACCATGACAAATTACAAACTCTGAATATAACATTTGCTTTGTTCAAAATTGTGCTCGGGAGAAGTTACTAGCATCGTAAAATAAATATCTAATTTTATTTTATTGTGAACATCAACTTTCTACGCCTTTCACAGACGCAGCCTAGAAGAGTGAATCATACGAATAGGTACGACACTAAGATAGGTAGTTGAGATTTTATACATGTACTAGCTTTTGCCCGCAACTTCGTCTGCTTCTCGGGAAAAAAGTGTAAACCAGGCCGTCTAGTGTAATCAACGGCCAAAAATTCGTCTCGATCGCGTTTGCGTTACGGGAGTCAAATAGTATGAGAATTGTTTATTGTCGATACGTGCCATTAGTGGCGCTGTCAATTTGCCCATAGTAATTCAGACGTAAACCCGAAAGCTATCGAGATGTTTTTTTTCCGTTGATTACACTAGACCCTCAGACCCCTTAGCACGCTAACGTTTGTCTACAAAATGAATCATTCATCCTTCTCGCACTTGCATATTTGTTAGAAAGTTACAAATGCTTTATGTCATAAATAAAATTTACCGTGCTAGAGGGTCTGGGACAATGTAGCTTTCTGTTAAAAAAAAAGGAGGAGGTTCTCTATTCGTCGGAATATTTTTTTTTTGTGTAAAAATTTATTGACCGAGCGAGAGCGACGCGTGAGCGAAGCGTCTCCGTTTTAGCTTCAGCAAAAATGTCTTCTTGTGTCTGTCCGGCTGTTCTCCTCAGGTTGTGTAGTTTGAAGGATCTAAGCGAACATACATACATACATACAGAGAGACAGAGTGAAGCCACTTTGTTTTATACTATGTACCTAGAGATAAGAATTGTCATTAGAATCAAAGTAAATGTCAAAATCAAGACTATCCCTTAAAGCTAAAAACAAAAATTCAGACCACAAAAATTGTTTGTCTCAAAGAGTCGCGTCCAATTGTTATTTTGATGGGTCCTACTCAAAATCTCTGCAAAACTCGCAGTTTTTATTAGATCGCCTAATGAAGTTGTGTCAACCCTACAGGCTTACGATAATTGCATTGGGCCAACTCGAGGCCCTTAATCCAGAAGCTAGGGTTGCCAGCTTGTGGGGTATCCAGCCGTCAGACTTTTAGGGGATTTATCCTAGTTTCAAGTGAAAGTGGGATAGCTTGGATCGGTAGAAAAATACAAAAATACCATGACGCAGCCGCAGTGAAAACGTCAGTCATCCGCAATTTTTAACCGATTTCTGAAAAAGGAGGAGGTTCTTAATTCGTCGGAATGTTTTTTTTTTCTAACTAAATAAAGGTTCGAAACGGAATGAAACTCTGTTATTTCAAAGGGTTCCTTAAACTTTTATTTTTTAGTTGTTCTCAATATCTGCTTCAGTTGATGCTATCTTTCCCATTCATATCTTTTACGGTCTCTTTTACGATAAGTACCAGTTTTCTTTGGATTGGTCTTTGGACCACTTGTAGTTTGTAAAGGATCTCCTTAGTAAAAACCCAAGTGTGAGCCTTACACCTCTTGACGATCTATTTATTTAAATATGCTTTTAAAATACTCACTGAGCCATAGAAAAATCCCAGAAAATTTATAGTAATTTTCTATGTATTCATGTTTCAGTGAGTATTTTGAAAGTATAGCGAAAACCGTAAAAATAAAACAAAAATGGGGAAAAATACGAAATGATACTACAACCACGGATCTATTTATTTCACTGCTAACAATGCAACTGAGTACACCCTTACGTTTTTCAACTTTTGTAAGTTGTACTTACCAATCAGTCCTCTTGCAGACCAGGCGCCACCACTGCAGTCTTGCAAAATGTTACAATCGACCCCACAGTTAAACAAAATGTCCCCACATTATTCCCCACTGTACCCTAACCCGCTGACTCGTGGTCACACTAGTCGCTTTATTTTTATTCGTGCTACTGAAATTGGGAATATTCTCCTCCGTTAGTCGCGGTGACAGTTAGAAGCGGGAAGCGTTTGGTTGTATTAATTTGTTGCCTGTTACTAAGACTTGCACACTTGCACGAACTTTGGGTTAAAAACTAACCCGGGATTATTTACTTATTACCAAAACAGTTTTACAGCATTACAGCAAAGCCAATGAGCTATAAAATTTAAATACAAACAACAGACAATACAAAAAAAGTACATTTATAAAAATTAAAAGACATTACAATTGTTTAGGGAGTTTTAAATGTCAGTTTCGCTTCCCTAAAGCGTCGGGACACCAAACCCTCCGGCCAAAAGTCCGAGCGCTGAAACATCTGGCCCCCGTTTCATAAACGTGACAGGTGACAAATGACAACTACAGTTTGGAGTAGGTTACTGGCTTGAAAAGTTCTTGTATTACCAGACTTCATATTAACTTCGAAGTGTAGATCGAATTGTCGTTGTCATTTGTCACCTGTCACGTTTATGAAACGGAGGCCAGCTGGTGCTTAACAGGCACTTGGAGTCCAAAGGAGCTAAAATCATCTCCACGTATTTTAACGGTAGTCTGACTCAACCTCGTTCATAAAACTTGGACGAAATTGAAATAACCACTTTAGGTTTGCGGTTTACAGTGGTAATTCCAATTTCGTCAAAGTTTATATACGAGGTTGAGTCAGAGTGCTGTCGATTTATATGCCAAATTTCATCCCAATCGGTTGAAGATAACTGCTAAATTTTAATTTAAAAATTTGAACAGACAGAAAAACAGCCCGAGAGACAAAAAATAAGCTGCAGGATTTAACCCGAAAATTACATAGACATACATACAGTGCAAGTTATTAAAAAGCTTGTAAAAAGGTACAAATGCACTGCAGACTTTAAAAAAAAATGCTACATGACTGTATTTTTAATGCACTTAAGCTGACCTGACCTGACCTACTGTATAATGACTGTTTCTCTTCTACTTCTAGTCTTTTATAACTAGTCCTATAAAGCAAGAAAGATGACGCGTGCAAGAAAGATCAAGTATGAAGAACGACAGAACCATATTGGGGTAGAAGGAAAGAGCTCGTCGGTTTGTATGAGAACCGAGCATATAACATTTTGCTTAGGTATCTCGACGTCACGAGTGTAATTTATTGAGGAAATATCTCAATTAACAGCTCCAACTTTGGCGGTCGTCTTTGGTCAGTTGAAGTTGAACAAGTTATTTTGATTTTAAAACCCGACGTCGCACGCGGAAACGGCGGGGTGCTGGAACGCGTAATTGGGTAATTTGAAAAAAAGTTACATACACTTTTTTTCTGGAATTTTGAATTTTTTACATTATATCTACTTAGAATCACGAGTACTATTGATTTTAATACGTGAAAACAAGTATCCCAAAATATTGTGTTCCATTCCGTTACCCTTTTCAAATACACTTAGGTTTAGGTAAATGAGAGTAAAATTATGTACGAAAATTTCTGGACACTTTTTTCACTCATTAAAATCGATAGTGCTCGTGATTCTGAGATTAAAAAAAATTAAAATTCAAAAAAAGGTGTTTGCATTTTTTTTAACTACCCAATTAGGTTCTCAGCTCATCTTTTGCTGTAGCAAATGCGAGAACTAGATTGAAAGAGAAACTGTCAAAATAGGCTACCATTATGTTGGAGGTAGCATGAAAAAAACCTCTTATAACTTGCACCACTTGCCCCAGGAAGCCCCCAGACGGTTATTGGGGGCATCAGCGCGGCCACTCCGGTAATCATCTGCTTTGTTTGACAATGCCGAGCTATTGGATGGGCGTTTTCGTTAGTTGAAAGTGCTCCCGCTGTTCATTGTGTCTGGATATTGGCTGTGTAAATGGGTTGCTTGGCGCAAATGTAACTTGATGAAATTATAATCCGGTTTCGGTTTTTTTTATACGACAAGGAAGGTAAACGAGTAAGTCACCTGGGCCGCGTTTTATAAAGCTACAAGTTACAATTTACAAGCGGAAGTCTCGTTCTATCACCTTTTGTTAGAATGAGACTTCCGCTTGTAAATTGTAACTTGTAGCTTTATCAAACACGGTCCCGATGGTCAGTGATCACCATTGCCCTTAGACGCCCGCAACCCGGGAGGTTTGCAGATGCGTAGCCAACCTAGAGACCTAAGTTGAAATGCTTCTTGTGCCCGTAACTACACCGGCTGTCTTACTCTCCACACCGGGACAAAAGTGCAAGCACTGCTTAGCGGCAGGATTAGCGAGTAAGATGGTGGTAGTGATCCGGATGGACCTCGCACAAGGTCCTACCACCCGCTATTTTTTTTTTCAATTACTTTTCTATTCGTGTTTTAAATTACGAGAAGCAGTTGAGTCGGATTGCCTGACAAAAATCTGTAGATCTCCTTCGAAGGTCAGTTTTTGGAAAAATAACCTAAAAACCTTCAGGGTCAAAGCAGTAACGCCATCTAGTCCTAAGTCAATGTTGTAACCAAACGTGCTTAAGTCAATATTGTAGCCAAATATGCTTAAGTCAAAGTTGTAACCAAATGTCCATATTTTAGGAAGTCAGGAACTGTGATCGTTGTCAACTTTTCACACATCGACGATAATTAGCGTAAAGCAAATTAATTGTAATCTCATCAGCCTAATTACTAAACTTATAAAGCAATAGACAGGTAATTAAAAAAAACCGAAGCAACTCCGCGCGGCAAGCCTATGTCGATGCGAAACAATGCACCACCGTAACATCGTTAGAACAAAAAAGTGATTTGAAATTATAAAAAGCCGTTACGTAAACTATTAGGGTTGCCAACACTTTCTTTTAGCCGTAATACCAAATTAAATAAGTATAGTGCGACAAAAAGAAACTAATATTTTCATACAAAATTGTTGCCCAGTTCAAGCACTTAACATCAATAATCTGACAGCTACGAAGAAAGTGGCGCCCTCATTTAATTTCTACTCTTTATTGTTGCACTATAATTAATCGATATTTTGGTTAAGTTTACAACAGGTTTAGGACAATTTAGAAAAGTTGAAAACAATTGTTGATATTTTTACTACAAAGTCCAATTGGTTTTTTGTGTTTGTGTCGGATTTGTGTTAATAAATGTCTCTCTCTCTCTCTCTCTCTCTCTCTCTCTCTCTCTCAATATGCTATCTCGAAAACATCTAAACCAATTTTGATGAATTTAGCTATTGAACTTAACGATTGAACGCGTGTATCAACACGCGTTAAACGCATGACTGAGTTAATTACATTGTTGATTAATAAAAAAGTCTGTTCGAACAGATTATATGTATGTATGTAGATCTAGTAGTTTGTATGTACTGCGTACAGGATGGTCACTAATCGACTTAACTACTTAACTGTTTTGACACTCGTCATCGGATTGAAATGTCGGTTTTTGTACAACTGTGACAGCTAGCTGTTTCCAATACCAATTGTCAGCCCATACAAAATGAACACGTTGCTGGTTGCGAGCGAGTTAGACAATAAGCATGCAGATAGTATCATCTTTCGCCACCTCATAAGCCATAAGCAACGGTTAGAGAGTATTTTAAGGGAAGAGTTAGTCCTCACAGTGAGACAGACATACAAATAGGTACGCGTGCAAGGATGCTGACTGCATACAATCAATCAAATCAATTTTATCATGCAGTTGGCAACCCTGGTCGCAAGTGGCGTGACGTCGCGGTCGATGCGTCCGCGCAACTGACGACGACGCATTTCCTTTCATACACCTTCCATACACTTTGGTAACTGTAGATAATTCCTTTGTATTTTGCTATTTTATCTCGCTTTTTGGGTTAAAACGGAATACGAGTAAAAAAACTTACTTAAGCAGTATTAAATCAGCCTATTTATAAATTTATTAACGTAACTTATAATTACTTCTGAACTTTTAGATTTATTTTTACTATTATTATTTATTATTATTTTAAGAGTCTGAGTGTGGAGACTTTGAGGAGGCCTATGTGCAACAGTGGACGTCTTTCGGCTGACATGATGGTGATTATGATGAATTTGAATAATACACTAGCAGCTCATAGAGAGCTGATATGTGTGTACCACTGCACTTGTGTCTTAAATATTTTTAAATGATTGTCCAGTCTATTTTTAAAACTGTTCACTGGAGGCGCACTTTCTTAATTTATAGGCGAAATAAAATTGTTGACATGTAGGGGGCGCGAGTCGCGACGCTGGAGAAAGCGCCGTTGCCGCGCCGGTAAAATGTCCGGCCTTTTATTGATATGTCCGGACTTTTCAAATTTTCATATGGTAACCCCAAGCTGCCTAAGCGGGAGGCTTATCGTCTCGCAGTTGCTAGGCTTCCTAACCCCCTTTCGCTGCCGTGTATTACAGTACAGCTTATGTCATCTTGAATTCTAGACTAATGCAAACATCATAGGAATACTTACTTAGTAGACAGTATTTCTACCGTATACCTAGTGCAAAAGTCACTGTTAATATTCTAAGGGCTGTTTCATCAACCTCAGATAAGTTATATAATTATTATCTAAAAAACAATTTTACAGTAACATCAAATGCAAGCTAAAGTTAATTAAGCTAAAACTAAATTAAATCTAAATAAAGCCCCCGTGGCATGGCGCAAAAAAGGCTGGCAGCGTCGCCTCGCTGAATAGCGTTGCTGATTCTTTGAGAGAGAAAACTGCCAGCCCTTTGGTCACAAGTCGCATCGACCAAGCGCTTTTGAAACTCTGAAATAAGCTTGTAAGCGCCGGGACCCCATGGACCCAAGGTTTCAAACCCGATAGCAACACAATTGTAGTTCGGACCGAGAGTCTGACATTTTTCTATTTTCAGCCGTTTCTGCCGCCGCACCAGCTAAATAATAAATGTGATGTTATCTAGGTAGGTTGTTTCATGTAATTTCATCTGCTCGAAATCTGTATTATTTACATCTTTTCGAAAACTAGATAGGTACGATCTGGTACGATCAATGATTATGATACGAGAAAGATACGTCATATGCTCACAAAACAATCGAAAAAAATGTTAGGAACATGTTGACATTACCGCGCAAGTTTGATCCTTATTCGGGAGCGACAGACTGAGGCCAAACAGGCTCCAATTGTAGCCTTTTCTGCGCTTCATTTTCGGCGTGCTGATGACATATCTACCTCTTTTTGTATGTGTATATATCATTGAGTTTGGGTACAATTATCTTTCCTAAAATTTAACTGGTCGTAAAAGTTTCTATAAATAAATCAAACCGAGTTATCTGTGTTGACTCTAAGTATGTAATAAACTGGGTAAACGGTTTAAATATTTAGAAAAGGACCGACTATCTTATCAGTATTGGGTCTATCTTCTTTGTCACTAGTAGCAACAATTATTGTTATCAACCTGTGATTCATACAAACAGGTGGTCTTGAAGATCTGTACTTTATTCCATGCAGTAATAGATCATATTCGTAGTCCTTCCTCTGAGATGAGAGCGCATGACGCATGACTCATCGCTGTTACTAGGCGCAGCTGACAGTGGCGCACAACTACCCTCGTTTTCATAATCTTTTTTTAGCGCGCAGTTTTGCTGCCACCGAGTCGTGCGTTCCCAGAGGAAAGACTGCGAATTAGTCGAAAACATGCTAGGCTAAACTCTACTTATATACCAACGTGAGTGATCCGTGGTCAGTGAAGAAGAGGGCGTATGGGTTCGAGCCCCGGCTCGCACCTCTGACTTTCCCGGAATTTAAGAGGGAAATTACGTTTGTCATTTATGAATAGCTTTTCGGTGAAGGAAAACATCGTTAGGAAACCTGCACACTCCTGCGAAGCAATTCTGTGGTGTAATGTGAAGTTCCCAATCCGCACCGGGCCCGCTTAAGAACTATAACCCAAGCCCTCTCATTCTGAGAGGAGGCCTGTGCCCAGCAGTGGGACGTAAAACAAACGCTGGTGATGTGTGATGTGATGTGATTTAATCATTGTTCATCACGTCACCAGCACAGTTCCATTCAATTCCGAAAAAACTCAGAGGTGCGAGCCAGGATTTGATCCCACGACCCTCTGCTTGAGAGGCCATAGGTCAAACCACTAGGCTATCACGGCTTTTTTGTAATCATTGTTGCTTATCGATTATTAACTAATTCCAGACCGCGGCGCCGCTCGGGGTCGAGCATCGTGGTGCTCGGCGCGGAGGACGAGAAGCGCCCGCCCCCGGATGACGACAGAGACATGCTTACTATGCTCTCGCTCTCTGCAGACACCGGTGAGAACTCCATCCTTTTTTGGTTCTGATGATGGCTCATCTTGTGCTCGAACGAAACAGTCGAGCTGGGTGTGACGGACGAGCGTATGCCTCTGTCAAATAGACATACGTGACCTCTATGGATACAGTCAGCAGCAGAAGTAGCTAAGCAACCGAAGCGGTCACAATGATCTGCACAAGCTCCTATGTCTATAACAATAGAGCCGTGCTTAGATCATTGTGAACGCGTCGGTTGCTTAGGTACTTCTGCTGTTGACTGTTTTGAATGATTCGCGGTTAATTGCATTAGACATAATGAAAACGGGATATTGACCGCGATTACCTTATAGGTTTGATGAGCTCCCGATATTTCGACGCAGTCACATGCATCACGATCACGGGCAAACCTAAGGTAATCGCGGTCAATATCCCGTTTTCATTATATCTCGAGCATAGATAAGCCAAAGGTGGCTTCCGTCTGTCTGCTTTATTGTGTTGTAATTATCTGCCACATAGTGGCGCCACTGACGCTTGCTTCGAAAGACCATCTATTAGTTCTCACCAACCTTTTCCTATTGATATGGATTCAAGTTGCATCAGCAAAGGTCACGTGTTACTTCCCTGTGCAATCACAATGGCGCTCGGGCGCGTTTCTCAGACACAGCCGGTCAGGCGAGACTCGGACCTTACGTTACGTAATGCTGATACAAGATAACATTGTTAGTTTTTAAAAAGTTGGCGTTCTTTGATGTCGTTATAAATACTTACGATGTTAGATTATTTCATCATCATCATCCACAGTCAGCCGAAAGACGTCCACTGCTGGACGGCGGCCTCCCCCGCGGCTCTCCACTCAGACCGGTCTTGTGCTTTCCGCGTCCACCGCGGTCCCGCGATCTTTACCAGGTCGTCGCTCCATCTTGTTGGAGGCCTACCGACAGCTCGTCTCCCGTCCGCGGACGCTAGATTATTAATAAAAAAAGTATTGTTAGAATCTAAATTTGTAGAGTCACTGTCGCTGTTGTTTCAAGATCACTTACGATTACGAGTAATAATTAATATCCTTATAGTTCGCTGAAGATCACTTAGGTTAGGTACGGGCGTGCGTTAGACAGTTCAGTAATATTAATACAAACTTTTTTGCTGGCTGTATTTTCTATTGTCTGTAGGTTCTTGTATTCTAAGTAAGTAAGTAAACACTTTATTGCACAAAAAACAGAACAAAAACACAAGTTACAATAATCAAATTCGAGTACAAAGGCTGGCTTATCGTTGTTCAAGTTACAAAATTTAATTTGCAAGATTTCGTAACACAAACACACACAGACCGACAGACACATATACCGAGAAAGGTGAAACTAAATAAAAGCTTATAACCTAACCAACTTAGAAAAGTTGTAAAACCCTCGACACTTTCATTTCAAATTTCAATGTCTCAAAAACGGCTGAACCGATGCCACATCAGACAGATACACAGATACACCCGTACACAGGTCAAACTTATATCATCCCTCTTTTTGCGACATGGGTATAGAGCCGCCTGGAATTGCTATGGTCGACATGGTTTATTAACACGCTGCTAAGTTCACGGGGGATTTATAAATCCTATCAAATCGAGCCAATAAATGCTTTCGACAGCTTATAATTATGACGTGTCTTTTTGACATCGAATAAGTACTTTTAATAAAAGCAATTTACAATGACATTAAATCCAAGATAATATTAATTAAACTAAAACTTAAAACTAAATTAAATCTAAATAAGGCCCACGTGGCACTGGCATGGTGCCTAACAAAAGGCTGGCAGCGTTGCCTCGCTGAATAGCGATGCTGATTATTTGCCAGAGAAAACTGCCGGTATTCAATGTCATTATTATGGTTTTACGTTAGTCTTACATTCAAATCGAACCCATAGCCAAACTAACTAACTAACTAGATTGGCTCAGTGACCCAAAAATAATCGTGGCCTCCGAAACGAGAGCTCGCCACCTAACCCGATCCTGCGCAGTCGCACGCCAGTCACCGGCTTGAAACTCACGCAATTCTGCCTCCACAGCGTCAGCCCAGCGATACTTCGGCCGACCAACGTACCGACGGCGTCTTGTCGGTTGTCCCAGATACACCCCCCTGACCCCTCGATCCTCATCCATTCTCAGTAAATGGCCGAGCCAACGAAGTCTGTGGGATTTAAATTCGCCTATTATATTAGGCTCAGCCACCAGCTCTTCAATCTCGGCATTCTTGCGGATCCTCCAGGTGCCATCATCTCTTCTGACAGGTCCCAGGATCTTCTGAAACACCTTCCGTTCCGTCACCAGAAGCTGGCACTCTTCCTTTTGGGTTAACGTCCAAGCCTCGCACCCGTGCATGAGAATGGGTCTTATGACAGCCAAAGAGTTCTATAAAAATAAACGTTAAAAATTACAAGTTCTTTTAACTTTTTTGTGACTAAAACAATTTGATTATTGTTTTTTGTGCGTCAAACGAACTGCCTTCCATGACCTTAGCAAGACAATGGAACAAAAAATGTGACAGTCATCGTTCGGCGGTGCTTCTTGAAATATATTTCATTGTTGATTTTTGTACCTACGTTTTTTATTGGTTTGGCAATCAGACGTAATCACGTCACTCATTACTTCATTAGGTACACATGTTGACGACTAGCTAGCTTGAAGATTTGTAATAAGCAGGATTCAGACGTTTCATCCCACGCTGAGACTAAAATAAGCTGTGGAGTAGACATCTATTATCTAATCTATCTACACCTATAAAACAATACCGTGACTGACTGACTAACTGACAGACAACGCACAGACTAAATCACTGGACCTAGAGACTTGAAATTTGGCAAACAATATACCTTGAGTATCCTAGAGGTGCACTAAGAAGGTATTTTTCGAAATTCCCACGGGATAGGGAACTAGCCCATTTCGAAATATTTCACGGGGGCAAAACCGCGGGGCAAAAGCTACTTAACATTAAATTTTATACTAAGTGGCTCTGTGAGCTGTAGACATTTTTCGTTTTCTTTTACTTAAATCCAACCTGTAGAAGAGAACAGCCAGACAGCCGGACAGACATACTTAAACATCTTACCAAGCTAAAAATAAAGCTTCGCTCGCGCTTCAGAATCGCCCTCTCAAAAATTGGTGACTGCATCTCTTTAAGAACTTTTATACACAACTTTAGCCATCGCTCACTAACCGACTTCAAAAAAGGAGGAGGTTCTACGTTCCACTGTAAGTATGTATTTTTTTTATGTATGTGCATCGATTACTCCGTCATTTTATACATACCTTTAAGTCCGGCCAAAAACCTACAAGCCAGAGATTACAGCGATCTTTGATCATATTTGTCAAAGCTAATGCCTTACCGAAGTGGGCGTGGCCTCATGGATGGCTGGGCGCACTGTGCACTAACTGCCAGCCCGGTCCGAGTATTTGCCGCCTCATTAGCCGCGTCCGTCCACACTGGCTGAAGCAGCCATTTTTCACCAGATTTTGAACTCTGTGCCAAACAAAATCATGTCCCATGGAGCCTTGGAGAGTAAAACTAACCGGAGATGTCCGCGGCGAAGCTGTGTAATAAAAATCTCAATATTTTTATGTTTCAAGGATCAGTATTTCTAAAACTCTAAGAACAACCTCGATAATTTTTTTGGTGAAGTAAAACTCGCGTTCAAACCGGTCCATCTGTTTAGGAACTACGATGCCACAGATAGACACAAAGACACAGAGACACATCAAAATTATAACACCCCTCCTTTTGCGTCGGGGGGCTTATAATCCAGTCCAAAAATATCAGTCGTCTGTCACAGGATGATTCAAAACATGAAGGTCGTCGTGAAGCTCATGTTACCAATAAGTAGCGCCTAGGTATACGTTTAACAATTTCGTTGTCTAATGAAATAAAAACGGATCACTCACGTATATGACGTGTGATTGAGTCTCACGGTAGTTTCATGTTAAAAATTTCGTTGCCTCTTGTAGAAAAGCATGGTACCCCGTTTGCAAGAGACAGATAATTTCTTACACTAATTATTTTTAGTTATGTAAAATCTTGCAACTCGTTTTTCATTAAATTTCAACTTTTGGATTGGCCAGCGGGTAGGTACGAGTATATTATGTAGAAATGATTGTTAGCAAAAAAAGTATTTTTCTTCCAAAACCTTATTTAAGAGTGTAAACGTTCAGTGACTTCCAATGGTATACCTTATCTAAAACTAATTTCCTCTGAAGTCTGTGCATATGGCGACTCCCGCAGTCTTGGTCCTTCAATTCCTGTGGTGTGGACGGCTATTTGTCGAAGCCAGGAGCCCGTGCACTTCCGATTATGGTGTTCCGCTCCATTTACCCATGCTTCGAAATTTAGGACTTTTGCAGTATGAATAAATGTCAGCATTTAGCAATCGATTAGTCCAGAAGAGCAGGTTTTAGTGTTTCATTCAGCGTGTTGGAAATGAGTGATGGGCTGATGGGGTTTCGTTGGAAAAGGTGGGCTTAAAAAAATTATGCAGATTAAAATAAAAGAAGGGTTTACGACAGTAAAGAGAGGAAGAGGTAGAGGGTAGGCGATGCTTCATAAACCAGACTAAGGTGAAGGCCGGTGTCGTGTCGTATCAGGAATTTCATACAAAATTGGAGGTCTAGTGAACTTGCAAAGTGATCGTCTTTTGTTTCATTACAAGTTTATTTTCGGAAGCCCTGTTTTTTTAATGTGCCCAAGACGATGTGAATTTTCGGATCGACTTTAGTCTACAGACCATTATGTATTCTGTGCCCCTGATCTAAACCTTCCCCTCGTTTAATTCCAGGTCCTCACCGCGAGATGGCGGTGGACGTGCCGGATAGTTTCATCGCGCGCAACAAGACGCCCCCCCGCTACCCGCCCCCTCGCCCGCCGCAGGTACGCCTGCGCCCCTCACGCGACGACGAGACCCTACTCCTCTCCTCTGGATCAGGCACCAGCTTTGGAAGCAAACATTCCACCGTCCTGCAGAGTAACGTCGACTCCGGACCAAGCTCGGATGGCTCCAGCTATAAGAACAACAGCACTATGGAGCTACTGTCCGGACCACAGAGCTCTGAAGGCTCAGGAACGAGCTTTGGCAGCAAGAAAAGCAAGGGCTCATCAGAAACGGCCAAATGTGACTTACTCTCCGACAGAGGATCCGTCGCATCCAACACGACACACACTCTCAGCGACCACAAAATCCAACTCCTAATATCTAACGGCGATGAATCTTTGCTAGATTGTAGAGAAGGCGTTTCCTACTCCGCAAGAACCGACTCCGTACTCATCAGAGAGGCTGTTTACGCATCCTACAAGCTGCCTCCAGGATTTGATACCACCCCAGTACTCCTGGGGAGAGAAGTGGCCGTGGATGTCCCGGATTCGTTTGTCCAGGTGGTGAAAACCACCCCGAAATATCCCGGGGGAACCGCGGACAGAAAGAGCTTGACGTTGCAGGTAACAGGCACTCAATGCGCATGTCTCATTGGTGGATGGGATCGCGGGGACTTTTTGGGACTGACGTATTTAAGGGTTAAGTACCAGTCCATGTAGCACGACGCGCCATTTTGTCGCTTGTCGCGCAGAGCGTCCCTTTCATAGTGATGGAATCAGTGAAGGACGCACTGAGCGACAAGCGACAAAATGGCACGCGTGCTAGCGCCTCTGGGCTAACCATGCTCGTGTTAGATTCTAAATATCTCGTTCAATATTTGAAATAAAGGTTCAAAATTACAACCCACATTAAAGACTGTCATAAGTAACCCAAAGATGAAAACATGATTGTACCAAATGATTGAAATATTTTTTAAATAAATAAATAAATATAGCATGGGACAATTTGACACCAATTGACCTAGTCCCAAACTAGGCAAAGCCTGTACTATGGGTACCAGACAACGGATAAACATACTTATATAGATAAATACATACTTATATACATATTAAACACCCAAGACCCGAGAACAAACATTCATATTCATCATACAAACATCTGCCCCGACCGGGATTTGAACCCGGGACCTCAAGCTTCATAGTCAGGGTCTCTAACCACTAGGCTATTCGGCCGTCAAAGTTTTTAAAGTTAGGTCAGCATCTTTTATCGTTTCTGAAGCGGAATGAGAGGGAATATTGTAACTGCAATCTGCAATTCAATGAAAAGAAAAGTAATCAAGTAAGTACTTAGGATTCTTTTTTTCGGTTAGACAAAATCAAATCAGTAGATAGTTTCATACGCCATGCGTTTTGAGCGCATTTTGACTAGCCGTCTTCTAGACACACGCGTTACTGGATAGCGATGTCTCGCTTGAGTGACTAAAAACGCCCCCAAAATTATCGCCTTAATTGAAGATGAACAAGTCATTTTTATTAAGAAAAAGTTCAATGAAGTAAACAAGCCAAGACAGGTTGTTTTAAAATTTCATTTTCTTAAGACTGTTTGTTTTAAACCACTACTTGAACTCGAAATTACAACCACATTTTTGTCATCACTGTAACCAACTTTGAGCAACCTTAATTAAATTACAAACGAGTCTGTGCTTGGTAGTAAGCCATTTAAAAAGACTTGTTGCGGTCTGAAAATTTAAATCGGCTTAAATATTGCGTACCTACTTAGTTTTGCAAACTTTAACTACGTCAGTCCTGAAAGTATCAAGGGATGGAGGGTTACTAACTAAAAGGGTAAAACTAACTTTGAGGAGGTAAGGGTATCATAGATAACAGTCACGTATGTTGGAAGATATAACTAACAGTATACCTACATAATCAGTACGAAATTTCAATAGTGCAAAATTCAACAGCAATCATGAATGAAAAACAAACGCGGTCATGTCATGAATATGAACTTCCGCAAAGTAACGCCTGCTTCAATAAATTATTCAGCAGCAATCATTCAGATTTAAATATGAAACATCATTAGCTTCTTGTATTTTTGCACTATTGAAGTTTCTCTAATATTTCATCTCATTTGCACTCCACGAGGAACTGTTTAAGATTAGGTATCTACATGAACATGACATCTGCAAATACTGTAATTTTTTTAATTATACTCGGACGTTTGCATGTCATCATGATCAGCCTATTTAGGTCCCAGTACTGGGCACAGGGCTCCTTTCACAATGAGAGGGCTTTGGCTATAGTTCCCATGCGGGCCCAGTGCAGATTAGGCACTATGTTTTCCTTGATAAATTACAAATGTAATTTGTAACTAACCCTACGTCTGCGGTTAAGTTGATTTAGTGAGTAAATACTCGAAAAATAAATAATTAGGTATATGTATATTTAATATCACAGATCATGTATCTACAACATTAACTATTTAACTTAAAAATTATTTGTAGTCGCGCCGCGTCATAGGTACGTCGTAGCTGCAGAAGTTAGCTAAGCAACCGAAGCATAAGCTCTTATGTCTATAACAATAGAGCCGTGCTTAGATCATTGTGAACGCTTCGGTTGCTTAGCTAACTTCTGCTGCTACGACGTACCTATGACGCTGTACTTAATCTTTAATAGAGGTGAGACAACCAGCTGCCTTGTATTATTCTCACTCACAAGTAGAGCAACTTGTTTTCTTTCCACGTTTTATATTTGTTTAGGGTAATTTCCATGATGGAGTCACTATCGTCTTAGTATTAGGATGGGAATAGTAGTCGACCGTCGGTCGACGCTGACTTCGGTCGAACGTGGCTATATCAGTGAAAAAGTAAGGCTGGATATAGTGGTCAACCTATGAATGTCGTCATCATTTCATTGACACTCGTATAGTCTGGCTACTGAAAGTTGACCTTGCAAAAAAATATTCCGACGAATTGAGAACCTCCTCCTTTTTTTAAAGTCGGTTAAAAAGGCGGTAATTTTGAAAGATCTTATTTTGGCAACACTGTATACAATGGATTTACAGTTTTGATACTTTTACATTTTCATTTAATTTAATTTGTGGTTTCCATTTTAATACAGTCTACTTGCAAAAACCTCTTCCGAAAATCAAGCACACTTTAATATTAAAATAAGCTGACTCAAGAGATAATAGTAATATAAACTAAGTAATAATCAATTCAAAAGTTTTATTAATATTAAAAACTGACCAGCGATTGATCTCTTCCCTATCTCACCTGATGATAAGTGAGGATGATGCCAAAAGCATAGACCACTGGTGCAGTAAGACCCAGGCATCAGGTAACCATCAGATGTCACGCCGGATCACGACCAAGATCGTTTGTCAGCATTACTCAACTATGACATTTGCCGTAATGTTGCCGTCTAAATATCAACTAGGGTCAACTCTCGATAGCCAGACTCTTACGTTCGACCGACGTCAGGGCTGACTGTTGGTCAAGCACAGTTTCCAGCAGTGGCGTAGTGTGATGTTTCGCAGCCTGGGGCCGACCGGAAATTCGCTTCCCCCTCCCCCTCCCCCCCATGCCATTACAAGGTCACCGGCGTGCAAGTTACACCGACAGGGCGCTCATGCGTCTGTGCCCGTGGCGCTTGTCGCCGCCCCTTTCGTATCCCTTTCAAATCCCGGGTCCAAAAGAGGTATGACGCCCCACACACTACGCCACTGGTTTCCAGCCTTAATAACAGAATCATCAAATCATCGTCATCATCATTAATCACGCTTTACTGCACGCTCCTCTGTCCGCGGCTCCAAATTTAATGACAAATCATTAAAATCAACGAGAAAATGGTGATTTCGCTTGATATTTTTTTGGATTTGTTACATTTGGCTGTTGTTTCGGTAAATTGCCGTGTTTTCAGAGTTTTTTTTTAGGATCTGTACTTATTCACAAGGACCTACTATATTGTTATTTAAAGTATTCCATTAGAGGATCTATATTATGATGTATGTATAGAACTATTTATTAACCCGATGCCGTAGACAAGATGTCTTTGGACGACGTGAGCGAAATACTATCACACTCTTACGCGTTAAACTAGGGCGTAAGATAGAGGGAGATAGAATTTCGCTGGTGCTGTTTAGTGTTTACGCTATTAGTATTATACGTCCTGTCTTAGGCCTCTGACCTATGTAAGTAATTGGGCCAAATCTATACTAAATACTTTAATTCTAGTGACTAACTATTTATTTTCAGGTTTTAATTAATCTTATTACTTATAAGTGCATGTATATCTAAATAAGACTGTATCCGCTTAGTATTTGAATGTGGTGATTTTAGTGGAAAATACATAATATAGCATGTTGTACTCTTAAATACACTCAAGAGCGAAAAAACGGGTCATTTTGTAGGGAATTATTCATACAAAGTGACCCGTTTTTATTGCACTTGAGTATAGTTGTAAGAATTCTGTTTCATTTTTATATTAACAGGTAAAACGCATGGGGGGTTATTTAAAAAAAAATAGAATAAATTTATGTAAAAAAATATGTTTCATCCTACTAATATTATAAATGGGACGATTTGTATATTTGGATGTTTGTTACTTAATCACACAAAATGTTGGGTCAAATTTAGAATGGATGGAGATAGCATACCCTAGAAGATCCTAGATGTCACTCTCGAAAGACTCAGTGTAGAGCCTTTAAACTTTTAACATTTATGTTATTCTAATAGAAAGTTGATAACTAGCTTGTTAGTCTTCCGTATCTAATAGTCTTATGAATACTTTCTAAGTAAGTACATTATTTAAGTCACTATTGCACCTTTGAACCAACTTCCTGGCCTCTTTTTCACCAACGTTACAAAATGTCAGTTTGTAATGACAATTCTATCTACATTTCATTGTCAATATGAAGCTCACTAAACATTCATGATCTCAATTGGAATATCTTTTTGTATTTAAAAAAAATATAAATATTTTTACGGTTTTCCCCTGAATATGAATTACATTTTTTAATAAACTCACTGAAACATGAATACACAAAAAAAAACCAAAGATTACCAACCCCGGGAATTGAACCCGGATCCTCGCGTGTTTTTTTTTTTCAAATACCAATTCTGATGTAAGGTTCCGGAGTGTCGAGGATCCGGGTTCGATTCTCTGGGTCGGTATTTTTCTGGTTTTTTTCTGTGTATTCATGTTTCAGTGAGTTTATTATAAAGTATATTCTACTCACTAAACATTGACTTACTAACAGCATGGACTTTTTTAAGTCTAGTACAAAATTCACGAAAAATACAACACGGCATTTTTCGATGACAGCCTTAAGTCATAGCTCTGTCGTTCGACCAAACTAAGACTGACTGACGCTCGATTAGTGGTCTTTTTTGCAAATTAGTGGTCTTTTGGGTGAGTCGGACGTTTTCAAGCGCTAACCCGAAGTCCTGATGTTGGTAAGTCATTGTCATTAAAACAAGAATTCTTAATTCAAGTCGGCAATCAACACCGAATTGTGATTGTAAACTGGCATTAATGTAATGTTGGTGGAATGTGTCTGCGTCTGGCCAAACGGATTTCCTTTACGGATCAGCCTACGACCTTTAGCTATTCTTACTATGGAGCAGATTAGAAATATCGTCTTGCGCCTGCCCAGACATGTATCTAAGACCGAGGTATTCCGTAAGGTCATTCACCGCAGTTGCAGCGTTAGATCCATAGAGTAACGTTCCGTGAAAGCCAGAAACAGTGTCCTTATTGTCTAACGCACTCGGCTTCGGTTTAGGATTCGACATCATTTTCAGTCAAACGGTACATGATCGTGCGCGAAAAAGACGGCAAATGCCAAAGCGAAGAAGAGCGCGATAGTCAAAATCAGGCCTCTAGTAGCTATTGGTAACGTCAACAGTTGAATTTAAAAAGGATCTCACCGCATATATCAATATGGAATAGACTTGAACTGCAGGCTTGAACCGTGAAATAAACGGATCACAAACATATGTATAGGTAGTTAAAGTGAGAAAAGCTTTCCTCTGTCAAAATGTTTATTGTCATAAGATTTATTTTCGCCTGGCCCGTGGGAAAAGTTTTTCTACCTCGTCTATAAATATTGTTACTTTTTATACGACGATAGAAGCAAACGAGCAAGTAGGTCACCTGATGGTAAGTGATCACCACTGCCCATAGACACCCGCAACCCTGGAGGATTGCAGATGCGTTGCCAACCTAGAGAGCTAAGATGAAAGAATGTGCCCGTAATTACACCGGCTGTCAATACAATACAGTACAATACAATACAAATAGTCTTTATTGAAAACCAAAAAAGAGTACAAGGAGATTACAGAAAAACAAGTATGGCAGACAATAGGCGGTCTTATCGCTTAAAAGCGATCTCTTACAGACAACCAAAATACAGAAACCAAGATGAAGAGGCTAATTTAGGTGGCAGAAATTAACAGAAAGGAGAGACTTAAAATTAACGGCTGTCTTACTCTCCACACCGGAACACAACAGTGCAAGCACTGCTGCTTAGCTGCAGGACTAGCGAGTAAGATAGAGGTAGCGATCCAAACGGACCTCGCACAATGTCCTACCATTCGCCATTTATTATTTCAGATGTATGATAGCACAACACACTGATCACGTCGTTGCTACGAATTAGTCCGAAACTTAACTCGACCTATATGCGTGAGTGATCCTTTTATTTCACTATGGCTTGAACTGTTAAGAAAGAATGTCAAAAGTCGAAACGTGGCAGGCTAATTCATCTTCGAAGATGTCACACCACCGACTAACAGCTGACTCCACAGCAGGTGAATGGCACGGCGAAGACGGCGGCGCCCGCCATCCCCCCGCGGGAGGCACCCCGCGACGCACCCCCTCGCCCGCCTGCACACGATAACGTCACCAAGGAACAGATGGACTCTATCAATAAATATAAGGTCAGTGCACTTTTGACTACCTAAATCCTATTTCAACAATTTTATTGTCAGTTTTATATGACAATTCGAACTACATTTGTTTGACAATATGACGCGCGCTAAAACAAAAGCTCTTCAAGTCAGCAGTTGACACCGAATTGTCATTGAAAACTGACAATTGTAAAGTTGGTGAAACAGGGGCCTGGGGCGTTTCATAAGCTTGTGACTTGTAATACGAGCGGAAGTCTCCGTCTAATACAAGGTGCTGAAAAGAGGCTCCCGCTTTTTAACTGACTTCAAAAAAAGGAGGAGGTTCTACGTTCCACTGCATGTTTTTTTTTTATATAATTATAAGTTACACGTCGTTATGAAACAGTCCTAAGAGATCGAGCGACAAAGAATGGAAAAACATGGAAGAGATTCTTGGAACAAGCGAAGCGCCGGCAAACACACAGGACGTATATAGTCATATGTTAGAGTCATCATCATCATCATCATATATTATCAGCCGGAAAACGTCCACTGCTGGACATAGGCCTTCTCCAAGGATCTCCACGACGATCGGTCTTCTGCTACCCGTAGCCAATGGCTTCCAGGGATATGTTAGAGTAATCAGCAGCTATGGTCTTTTTCTAACATGACTGCGTCCTGTGCTCGGACGCTTGGCAGACGTGTGGGTCGGGGATTAGGCAATTTATGGTGCTCTACTTTAGTATATAGGTATATTATATTCTTTGCTCTGATGCCATATTGAACTGCCAAACATACTTCCATGTTTTTCTCGGACATTGTCGGGAGAGATTTTATATCATGTAGCTAGTGCGCCTGCGCAGTACGCAGTTGCGTAAGGACAGCATGCGTTCATGCTGTGATATCAACACAGCAGTTAACCGGTTCTATTCATGGCAATATTATTGGCAGATATATGTATCACATTATAATTGTAAACGTTTAAGTTCACTTACAGGCGGCTTGGTACAATAACGAAGTAATTTTTTCGTGACAGATTCTACGTTACTGTACGCCTAATAACCTCTAAACACAATCATTGCAACCAGACATCACGTTCAACAGCGTCTCCATTTTTTCCGTGGGACCAAACGTGACATTACCGAACGCGCAACATTGATGCGCACGTTTACGTACAATTATAACCAAAAAGTAATTCCAAATATCTTTAAAAATACAGTTCACAGTTGGTTATAAGAAATAGGTTATCCAACCGTGACGTACGGTTTCGTTATATTTTTCTTGAAATAAGTATTTATGCCTAAAGTTTTGACGAGATTTCTCGGTCACGATCTAAATTAGAGGCGGGGTTGGAAACAAGTGAATTGCGTTTTTGGGGAGCTTTAGTGGATTTCGAGAATGATCTAAAAAGCCCTTAAAGGAATTATGTAAAAAAACAATTTGCACAGAGGGATGTAGGTCTGTATATTATCAAATGCCGACACACGTTTCATAGCTGAATTTCATCGCATTTTCATTTCATCGAAAGCTATTTCCGATCTAAATACTAACTTAATGTAACCTATACAACAAACAATAAAATTATCCTGATTTTAGATGAAAATGCGATGAATTGAAACAGTTACGAAACGATTGTCGACGATTCAAAAGACTCTGTGGCACAGAGGAAGCCTTGAAAAGAGCACATATGACATGCTTGTAGAAATATTTGTAGTTAACATTTTCTAATTTGAGGGAACTTAATTCCGTCTGATTCGCGGCACAGACGACTTCCGGCGCCCTCTGGTTTCATCACATCAATGTCACCTAGGAAGTAGGGAGAAGAAATTAGTGCTTAGAAAAAAAAACCGGCCAAGTGCGAGTCGGACTCGCGCACGAGGGTCCCGTAGAAAGATTTTAACGCTTTTCCCCAGTGTTTTAAGAAATCCAGTGTAAGCAGAGCCCTGCTCCTAAGCAAAATGTATGCATTGTTTTTTTTTTCTATTTATGTGTCGAATGTATGTGAATAAATGTTTCTCTCTCTCTCTCTCTCTTTCTCTCTCTCAGTGTGGGGTCAACTTATATTGGTCTGCGAAATCTTGGGACAGACATAAAAATTTAAGATTTTGAGATTTTTTTGAGTGGTTGTACCATAAGAGCTACCCTCATATCAAATTTCAAGTTTCTAGGACAACTGGAAGTACCCTTTAGGTTTTCAAAAAACGGCAATTTGTATGGAAACGACTTTTTAACCGACTTCAAAAAAAGGAGGAGGTTCTACGTTCCACTGTATGTATTTTTTTTATGTATGTTCATCGATTACTCCGTCAATTGTAGACCGATTTTCAATTTTTTTTTATTTGAAAGGGTATACTCCTGAGGTGGTCCCATTGTCACCAAGTCATGATCTGATGATGGGATCCCAGGGAAATCGAGGGCAACCCTCAAATTTTACAGGCACGTACTATGTGTTTCATATATTTTCTAAGGTTATTCAAGTATTTGCGTCTGGTAGTCATCATCTCATGATGACGAGCTGATGATGGAAGGTAGAACTCCTTTACGGTTAGGAGTTGGAGGATAATTCTGAAAATGTTAAATCAACGTAAAATTGTGAAATAAAAATCTTTTAACAAAAAAGTAAAACCGCCTTCAAAAAAAAACCTTACAGGAAAAAAACGTAAAATAATCCTCTAAAATAATGACAAATAAATAAAATAAAATGCGTTTATTTCGGACAACAGAAACTAAAGCCTAAAGTTTTATAGCCTAGTACTAAGCAGCAGATATATGAAGTCGGTGCTTCATTCAAAGAATATTCCGCTCGCACCACACCGACTTCATATTTCTGCTACTTACTGCTAGGCCATAAAACTTTAGGCTTTAGTTTCTGTTGCCCGAAATAAACGCATTTTATTTTATTTTATTTATTTTTCATTATTTTAGAGGATTATTTTACGTTTTTTTTCCAAGGTTTTTTTTTGAAGGCGGTTTTATTAAATGACTGTGTCTTTTGATTGCGTTGACTTAGATGCTTGATTTTTTCACAGCTTCAAGGGACCGCAGGTTTGAGTATTTGATATTAATTTCAGCATCCTACCTCTACGCGTTCCAGAGAAAAAGGGTCTTGACAGACAGACAGACGGACAACAAAGTGACCCTATAAGGGTTCCGTTTTTTCCTTTTGAGGTACGGAACCCTAAAAAAGACATTTTATGATCTCAAATGGAGTATCTTTTTGTAATTTTTGTCACTGCAAAGTTTATTAAATTAAATGATCAATATCTAAAAAACGGCTGAATCCATTTTGATGAAACTTAGCTAAGAACCATATCGAATAAGCTTACTTTCGGATAAAAAAGCCGCGTCCAATCCAAATAGGTCCATCCGTTTGGGAGCTATGATGCCACAGACATATACACAGATACACCCCCGACGAAAAAGAGGGGTGTTGTAAGTTTGACCTGTGTATCTGTGTGTCCGTGTATCTGTGTATCTTTGAATCTGTGTATCTGTGTGTCCGTGTATCTGCCACAGCATCATAGCTCCCAAACGGATCAACCGATTTCGATGCCGTTTTTTTATTCGAAAGCCAGTTTAATCGAGATAGTTCTTAGCTAAGTTTCATTGAAATCGGTTCTCCCGTTTTTGAAATATTAAACTTTAAAATGACAATGTCGGGGGATTTTCAACTTTTACGAATAATACTTTTTCTTTAAAAAGATTTCTATAAAAGATTGAGATTAATTAAATACGAGCCAAGCTTCTGACACAACTGCGATTTATTTTGTTTTAACCTTTTCAACGCCAAGGACGCTTAAAAGCGTCATGAGCCGACGTGCCTACGACACCACCAACGCTTATAGGCGTCCGGCTGCACAGTGCTAATGCGACCTACGAACATATGCTTAAAGTTTAATTCCGCGTTGACGTTATGCCAACTTGGCGTTTGGATGACAACTTTTGTATGCGTCGTTGGCGTTGAAAGGGTTAAAAACAAAGATAATACAAAAATACAGACTTATCAAAAGAGTTTGCAACATTGGTCAATTAGTTTTGGTCTCTGAGGTCATAGTCGGGGGCGCTTAAGGGGCGATAAGTCGAGTATATCTTGATATTTCCTGTCTAATTCGTTCCTTCCTCTGGGAGCACAGGACTCGGCGGCAGAGAAACGTACGTCAGTTCGTTTTACTATGACTTTATTTAGTTAATATTATTTACTGGAAAAATCTATAGTAAAAAGACTCGCGAAACCCATTAAACATGAATTGACTCATTACGACGGACAGAGGGAATTATTTATTTTTGATACATCACGGTATTCTACTATTTCACGTCAAAGGAAAATCAAAGCTTCCTTAGCCCTTAAATAACTTACGAGCCAGTGCTGCCTAGGAAACCTTCCGATATATAGATATATAAAAGTAAGTAAGTAAGTAAGTAAGTAAACACTTTATATTAATACACTAGATATTTGTATCTTATATAATTTCTATATTTTTTAGGGTTCCGCATCTCAAAAGGAAAAACGGAACCCTTATAGGATCACTTTGTTGTCCGTCTGACTGTCTGTCAAGACCCTTTTTGGAATGCTTGGAGGTAGCATGCTGAAATTAATATCAAATACTCAAGCCTGCGGTCCCTTGAAGCTGTGAAAAAATCAAACTTCTAAGTCAACGCAATCAAAAGATACCTACAGTCATTAAAAAAGTTGCTTCCATACAAATTGCCGTAATTACTGCGAAAACCTAAAGGGTACTTCAAATTTGAAATTTGGTATGAAGGTATAGCTCTTATAGCACAACCACTCTGAAAAATCACAAAATCTTAAATTATTATGTCTGTCTGTATATGTCACAGACCAATATAAAATGACCTCACACTGCGTACATTTTGCTTAGGAGCAGGGCTCTGCTAACACTGGACAACTTAAAACACTGGGGAAGAGCGTTAAAATCTTTCTACGGGACCCTCGTGCACGAGTCCGGCTCGCACTTGTCCGGTTTTTTTTTAATTGACTCTGTCCATTGGAGGACAATTTTGCCAGTGTTTAGTTGGTTTTGCCGCTGTACGGAAAAAAAACTTAAAAATTAAATATGAGAGGTATTTTAATGGTGGATGAACGATGACATGTTTAATCTAATCAAAAGTTCAAAACGTGTTGTTAGACTATAAATCAGCATTGCCATAAACAAACTTTAGATTTCTACTGTTGTCAATTCATTGCAGAGTTATTGTGGGTTAACTAGCAATCCTAGCGGAATTTCGACTCATGCTTTCCCCTTTGAGTTGCTTTGGGCACAAAGTCTCAAGGTGAACTAATCTTTAGAGCGAAACAATTTTCAAGTAGATTAGATTTCTAGTGGTTATTCCATTAGTTTATTTGAGATTATTTAAATAAAACGCATTTACTCAACTCTGGAAAAGTCAAGACCGTCACAACTTAATGGCACAACTGTCTAAATTGCATTTGAAATAAATCCATTCGATGGCTTTCAGAATTTGCCCCTAGAAGCCCCTAGTTATTCACATTTACCATACCATATGACTAGATGTAAGCCCGCATCAGTAAGTATAGTAACATATCGCCTTAGTTTTGCGGTTTTCCGATTGTACATATTTATAAAAAAACCACAGTCATTGTACGCTGCAACTACATAGCTTCCAAAGTCACCCATGTGGCGTATGCTAGTTTCAACCTTGTATTAGTTCACGGAAAATTCAAAGTCCTATATTTCTACGTAAAAGGAGGGGACATGTTTTGAGAATTTGTTGATGGTGATCGATAGCCGCATCTATCATTGTATCGATAGTGTTTGTGGTGATTTCAGGCGAGGATAACGGCTGACCAGTTTGCTTGTGATACTGTGTTGCCTAGGATATTGCTAAGGAAAATAGTACTTCAATGGGAGCTTTTGTATTACGTCGTTAGCGGCAAAATAGTAGCCGTCCATTGGGCACTGTAGACTAGTTCATGGAATTAAAACATAAATAATGAAATAAAAATGGATCACATAAGTCGAGTTTCGCACTAATTCGTAGTCCTTCCTCTGAGACCGTACGACCCAGCGGCGGCGAGACACACACTGCGCGCCGCGGCTCTGTCCGCTGAGTCTATCTGGTTGGTGAGTGATCCGTTTTTATTTCAGTATGATTGAGTCTCGCGGTAGTTTCATGTTAAAAGTTTCATAGAATTCCCCAGATGATGAAGTCCAAGATTTGTCCAATCACTCTACTGTACATGGAGTGGAGATTTCGAGGACTATGCTGTGATTGTTTAATTTCGCTCCTAACCTAAATTAAAGCGTGTTCGATTTTTTTATTAAATTTGTTCAATTAAAACTATCTATTTTGTAGTGCAGAATATAAGTGTTTTGTGTAGGTCCTATTCTCCTATTGTTCTTTCGTATCTTAGTATGCTCTGAAGCATGTTAAGAGGTTCGCTTTCATTTGTGAATACGATACGATAAGCTATCGAAAAATATTCCGATGATACTGTACTACCATTCCATACTACCGATAGCAGTTTTTGAATTGGTGTACTTTCATTTGGCCAAAAATATTTCAGGATTTATTTCAGGGCCATCTCGTAGAACCCTATAGGTTAGGTTAGGTTTGTTTTATAAAAATCCTGAAACAGGTTTACAGTTTCGGAAAAAAAAAACATTTTGACCAAATGAAACATTTGGGACATTAATCAGTTTGCCAAACGTTTTTTGGCGAAACATTAGTAAACCTTTTGAATTGTATTATTTTTCTAGCAATCAATTCGGGTGAATTGATAAACTACTTCGTAAACTAAGAAAGAAAACTTTACAATGTTCGTTCCGCAAATTACTCTTCTTCTTTCAACATGCCTGTACTACCTCTGCTTTCATCCAATTTTTGCCTCCGTCGGGAATCTCAAAATGTTTATGTTCCCGATTCGGTTAGCTGCTCAATTCGCGGTGACATATCTTTTCAATCTGTACACGCTCGCCATTTGGAGTGCTTTCACGTCCACAGAAGCACTGATGCTTTTACGAAATCTTCGGTCCCCATCTTACGTCATATTACAGACGACACATAAGTCATAACAAATCAATCTATCTCGGAAAGCGTTTCGACTGGCTTAGTGGTGTATATTCTCCTTACATTCTCACTTGGAGAGCTCCGGAACGACCCAATGCTTTGTTCGCATTTTGCGTGCGAAACTCGAATACAGCCAAAGAGATTTTGTCGTTACGGATGCGATCGTTGTTATTTGTGCGAGAACGCTTTTAACTTTGCTGCTGCAGTTGGGAACAGGCAAAATTGCCTCTCTAAACTGAAAACATCTGCCTTTTTTACGCCCTCATATACATTTTTGTTAAAAACTTTCCCATTTTTCAGCCGACCCGCTTCGCTAAGTGTACTAACGTATCCAAATAGCACGTTCCGCTAACCGTTAGCCTATTGTTCGAAAGCTTTGTTTGCTCTTCCTGTACGTACGTTTTAACTCTAAATACATGCTTTTATTATTCAAAACTAACATCGAAATTGTTACGCATGGAGTCGCCATCGCCACTTCGTTTCATTTTTCCCTTCGAATATTGTTACATTATTAATGATTGCGTTCAAATCACGCTTGTTTTCCTGTTGCGAGTTTCTCGCGAATATTTTTTGGAATAAGCAATTTCCCGTCGCAATTTTACGATATCATTCCCTGTAATGGGATTCGATCGGTTTAAACCCTATCATCAATATTTCGGGGATAAGTCACTTGCATAATTTCTCATTTTTAAAACGAGCTACGCGCGAACGAAAATTATGTTTTCCTTCAGCATAACTAACCGTGAAATTTACTTAGCAAACTCCGTTAGGCATGGCCGGTAGCCAGTGGCCCCTCGCGGATGAAAATCGAAGGTCTGTTTATTTCTGTTTTCGTGGGGATAATCTAAACAAGCTTTCCACTGACCAGAACCAAATTTAAGTGGGGTCCTTAAGGGATGTTGGCGCTATTTGCTTGCCGGAATTTTATTTGCCGTAGATTTTACGTCGCTTTGTCCCTTGTGACTCTTCGCATCGGTCAATCCACTTTGTTTTCGATGGTAAAAAAGTGAAAAGCCCTAAATCTCTCAGAATAACATGTAAGAAACAACCGCGGTTTATTCCCGTACCCATTTTCCTGTAAGTATATAAGACACGCATATGTGCTTGTTTATGAGCGGGAAATTATCCGGATAAATCGCTTTACGCCCCTTTACGACGTAACATGACGTTCTGGCTTTGCCTTAAATGCTTTGCTTGCAGTAATTTGGGTGAGACTGAGGAATGTTATGCGCACAGAATCAAATCTCCTTCCTCCCTTAGGCCTAACGCTTTCGGTTGAAATCTTGTTTACAGGGAAGAGCGCGGCAATTTTGGTTAGCAACATCTTTTACTAATGGTGGGTGAAATACGTTCTAACACGCGTCTGTTTTCTGTCAGTGATTTCAACTGCTGATCAAGTGACTCTTCTGTCGTAAACTTTTGTGAACCATTCTCATATTTAATTGACGTACTAATTTGACCAATATTCTTCAATAGCTAAGTTAATCACAAAGGTCCAAAGATTGTCGGGTCGATTGGGGCTGCCGGAGCAACTTTTGTTTCCCAACTCTTGTTTGCGCCTCACACAAGCGGGTTCTGGGCAACAAAGTGCTGCTTGAATCTTGTGGTCCTTTGATTCGGTTTAATAATTTATGTAAAGGTCGCAATTATGTTTTGATCGAACCGTTATATTGACAACCGTACTTGGCCCTTTATCAAGGAGAGGATATTTTTTAC
This sequence comes from Clepsis dumicolana, assembly GCA_963691665.1. Classification (NCBI taxonomy): domain Eukaryota; kingdom Metazoa; phylum Arthropoda; class Insecta; order Lepidoptera; family Tortricidae; genus Clepsis; species Clepsis dumicolana. The sequence continues at coordinate 13,015,423 of OY829520.1, read as the reverse complement.
ATTACACGAATTGTATTGGGTTAAAATTTAAACTTTCGCGATTTTCACACATTTTGTATGTTTGTGTGTGATTAAGTCCCGTGATTAACTTAAAAAATTACACGAATTACTTAAGCCTATAGTAACTGCTACACAATGAGTGTTTAAAGGCCTAATTATGTGGAGTTGCATACATTACTTTATCTACACACATATTATAAGTACTCTAAGATGGGTTCAGAAGCCGAAGGCATATATCATACCCATACCTGTCACGAATTTGACTGTTTTTTTTAAAATCATAGACAAACATACCGAGCGGACGTTTCGTAAACTGTTTTTTTAATGTAATAAAAAAATATCACATTATTATTTATACCTGTCGGACTGAACTCAACTTATATACGTGGGTGATCCGTTTTATTTCACTATGATTGTAAATTACGTTGGTTTTCAAATTTGAAACATCGAATTCGATATCGAAAAGTCATTACGACATCGAATTCGATGTCGTAATGACTATTACTTTACTGGAGGTGGTGGTGGTGCTGGGGCTGGCGCTGTCGGCGAGAAGGCTGGTCATTTTCTACGGTTTCTGAACGCATTATAGAGGACTTATGATATGTGTGTAGATAAACGCTTAAATGTGACTTTTTATGAAAACTATGAACTATTTAGCTTAGCCTTTTAAGGTTAACGTACGGAACTCTAAAAATGGAAGCCGTGTAATGAGATTGAGCCACAATGGCTGAATGGCACGGATCTGGGTCGCTCCGTAGGACAATTTCGTTCTTTGTCTATGCGTCGAATGAGGTGACATGTGCATTCATTTGTCTCGCAGTGTTTTATTTTTAACGTCACCATCGCGTTGGTTTGACAGGTTACGTGCCAAATGTATTCACAAAAAAAAATAACGGATAATTCTAATGTGGCTACCAAACGGAGACAGAATTTTAGTGTGTACTTTGCCAAAATGAAAATGCATTCGATTCATGACCCAGTGTAAAACTTTTGTCAGTTAATGTCAACAGAGAATGATAATGAGATAGCAAACTGTACGTTCAAAGTTTTTTAAGCGAACAAAAACCCAAGTAAAAGTTACATTATACAGAAAATTCTTTCACGTTTGTCTATGGATCCTTAAAAATCCCGCGGTCGCAGACCCTGAGCCATAAAAATAATGAAAAGCGCTCATTACGCAAGGCTCCAACCTCTTTCTTTACGAGCGCAATCAAAAAAAACACGTGTCTATTTTAAGGCTAGAGGAAAATATCTAAACAGAAAATTTAAGTTTCCCCGGGGTCGTTGAACAGACCGAATGATTTTGGAACGTCTGATACTCTTGCTTGACCAAAGGTTTTGAAATGGAAAACGCGAGCCGAGGTCTGGTTGGCGGAAAATAGAAGCGACGAAAATGTTAACGTAAAAATAAATAACGTTTCTAAATGAAATAAAGACGGCCGATTTTCGAGAATTTCTATTTGGCACAGGCGACTTGAACATACAGTAAAAACATACAAAAAAAAACCGATAAATACTTAGTGGGAAATGTCGTAAAAAGGGACTCTTATAGTAAGCCACGTACGGGGGCTACTCCTATAGTCAGCGGAACCTTATCTTAAAACATTTTTTAAATTGTTAATCTTTAAACAAAGACGACACTTCCCAAAACATACCTCTACCCTTTGCCTCGTTTCCGCCAGTATTTACATTTAAACAAACATCTAGAGTTTAGATACGGCCACAAACTTCCAGACAAAAAGAGGCTGTTTTAAACATTTCCCTTTTTTCTTTTCACGCTTGCATCTTTTAATATTTACTCTCAAAGCGTCCAAAAATACTGGCCTGCGCAAAGCTGGAATGAAAATGTGAACAAAAATATCCCAATTAATACGTGAAAGGTTTATAAGCTGTGCGGTATTCATACTCTGCTTTAGCGATATTGCAATGAAAGTTTAAAAGCAGCGTGATTGCAGTTATTTTGAGATTAAAAGGCTTTGCAGTGTTTTTGATTGAGTTGAGTTATTGAGCGATTAACGGAAAACTGTTTGAATATTTCATTAAATGCCGCTTTAGCTGTGCTGTGGTAATGAGAGGGCTTGGGCTATAATTTGCGAGTACTGACCCAACTAAACACTGATGCGTGAATATATTGAAGTTTTCGTGCTAGCCACCAATTGCTCGAATAGCGTAATCGGATTTAGCGCGTTACCACGGTTTAGTAAAGGTTTGGGTTCGAACCCCAATTCGAGAATTTTTTTTCTGGTTTTTCTGTATATTTACGCATCAGTTTGAAATTTGGAAAAAAAACAATGCTCGGTTCTACTAATGTGAAAACTAAATACTAAAGCCAATAAGAGAGAGAGATTTTTTGCAGTAATTATTAAAAAAGAATTGTACCATTGCGTTGAGTATATATACGCCATTGAGAACTTCCCCTATAAATGACTCTGTTATTTGACACTTTTCAACATTTACAATAAACGGGTGCGAACTCAGCTTTATTTTTGTTACGTTGCCACCCTGGATCGAAAAAACCAATCCGTTTTTCGATCAGCAATCTTTATTCATAAACTACACTTTTATATAAAAAAAAAACATCAATTCGTGAAGGTTCTTATGATCTTATCGGAACAAATTATACTGCTATTCCGCGAATCCAGTTAAGTAAGAATCAAGACGAAAATATTGCTTTTTAGCACTCGCAATATCTTGTCTTCATAAATATAACACTCCATCAAGTATGAAACTCTACATAGAACACCGTGTTTTTTCCGCTTCGCCGTTTCGGCTGGAGAAAAAAGCGCCGAAACTTGATTCAGTATTCGAAAAATTCTCGGGAAAAATCCAACAGATTTTTCACGTAATACCAACGTAAAGGTATTTGGGACCTACCGTTGCGCGCCGAGCCGTATAAGCGTCGTTGTTTGGCGATTGCAAATGTCGGATATCCAACGAAGCAACACTATTCAAATACGTATTTCAATTCAATAATTTTTTCGGGATAATAATTTCCCCATCGATCGGACCGATGATTCCGCCAATGTCATGGTTGGATAAGACAGCCAAACGGCCTTTAGCCCAATATTTGAAGTTCCACGATTTGGCGCTCGCCGATAAGTCACTCGGATTAAATTAACTATTCCACAAACAGACACAAGCAGTACTCCCCCGAATTATGTTTACTAACTAAATGTTAATCCTGTTACTTGATGACGTAACGCCATCCCATTTTCATGAATATATTTAAGGTCGTTGCCTGAAAAATCAACGCTGTTTTTAGACGAAATCGATACAGCTAAATATATAAATTGGATTCGAATGCCGGAATTCCGGCTGACCTGTGTTTGTGAGGCAGAAGTTTTTAATTAATTTAATTTGTAAATATGCTCTTGAGCTACATCGGTGTAGCGTAGAAGGAAAAATAACTTTTTAAATCACGTTTGACTAGAGTCGTGCCGACGTCAGACGCGACCCACTGGCAGTATGCCGAGTTCCTTTGCCGCGGAGCGTTGTGCGCGCGGTTGGTACCGCCGAGTGTCACGTCACAATTTTGCCGCCAATTTGAATGTGACATTCAGTGAATTGTTCCGTTTTTGAATTTGTGGTGCGTTGTTTTCCCGATGGCTGTTGTTGGTTGATGTCAATTGCCTTTTGTTTTGGTTGTGTATTAATTTTAGATTTGTGGTACGAGTGCCAACACGGTGTTATTAATGTTTGGGTAATATTTCCGATACAATGAAATGGCCCATTTATATCGGATGTAATAAAAAAAAATACAATGTTTTGCTGTTTGTCAAAATAGCTTTGTATCAATATTATCGCTCCTGGCTCTCAATAAGGGTAAAAAAATGCGCATATATTTTGTCAAAATGTTTCGTGATATTATATTATTTTTGTAGCGAATTTTGTCAGTGAGTTCTTTCGGGAAGCAGTTTCGTATTATTATTGTCTTAAGTATTCGAAATTATATTTATTTATTTATTACATAGTTTCCCAGGTGTCTACCTAATAATTTAGCTAATGAAAATAACTAGTTTGTTTAAATGTTATAACTACCTACTAATCTGTATTAGGTACATAGAATACTTCATTTAAAGGATAATTATTATAATTTATACAATTGTATGGCGAACTTCTTTGTTCCGCTCATCACATGAAATTTGAGAATGCGTGAATGTTTGCGTACGACACACGTCTTTGTCATTTAAGTCAATGATGATAATTTTTTGCGTACCTACTTCGGTAGGTGCTCGGATCATACTGACCTTGATGATTCAACCTTGCAAAGACGTCACTTAAAATCGATAACATGACAAATACTTATAAATAACGTGTGAAGAAAATATCTTACCATCACCACGGGTCCAAAATTTATAATTACCTATATAAAATCAAAAAGCTTTGTAAATCACACTGCTATTATACATTCTGTGACCAAAAGCTAATTCAGGAATCAACAAGCAAGTATAATTACAGCCTTAACTTTTTTATGACACATCTCAAGTCCAACCTAGGTAGAATATTCATACAGTCCAGGGCAGCGATATGAATCCGTGCGAAGTTGCAAAAATACATATTATTTATACACCAAACTTATCACCGCCGTAATAACGTGTGTATACATATTTTGTTAAGTATTGTTTACTTACTTACACTGTCTAAAATGGTCAAAGTAGAGTAAATTTTTTGACTAGCGGGAAAGCGCGTATCGTATAGTTATTAGGACAAGCGTCAACTCCCTAACGCAAAGAACTGAATAGTTAGTCTAAGTTTGTAAATAATTATATCAAATACCGTTCATATTTTCTAAACACGAATAGCTAAAGAAAGTTTATGAAATTATACTTAACCTACAAATCTATATTCAGACATCTGATAATGATTCATTAATTGATGCGATCGGAATCTGACCTTTGTTCATTAAAATTGAAAGAGATGATGGTTGTAAGATTTCTTGGAACATCCCAAGTAAAACCGAGAAATTCTTTAATTGACACTACAAAACAGTACAAAGGGATGTGAAGAAATATTAATAAGGTTGACAAAAAAAAAGCAACAAATTTATGTTTGACACTGTAATCTGACTTTTTAAAATACGAATTATATGCTTTGTGTTCTTGTTCTTTCGGCTATTTCAGGCAAAGCCGAAAAACAAAAGTTTTCAGGCCAGTCAGAACACATAAAACTCCTTTTTCAATATATTACGATAGATAAATTGCCCGTATCCATTGCCAAATTGACTTCCCAAGTTTGTTCAACTACTTAAGTTGGCGCTTAATTTTAAACTTTCTTGATTTATCTGATCCTTTAGTTTCCAATAGGCTTTATTTCTCTGGACAACAACCTTTAAAATGATAAGGCACAAGAACGATTCGAATACGAAATGAACACGTTTAGCTAACTTAATATTGCAATAGTATCAAACGTTTCGTTAAAGGTACGATACCATTTTTTTTATATCTTGATAGTGACAACGGGGTTATAGAAGGAGCTATCTTTAAATTTAAACTAACGACTGTAGAAGTATCTTATCATGGGTTGCGAATTTTCAGGTGTCTATTTAAAGTGTCACCATCACGTCCAAACTATAAGTACTTACTTACTTACTTACTAGCTGGGCGCAGTGACCCGAAGTGGATCTTGGCCTCCGACACCAGATTACGCCATACCTTGCGGTCTTGGGTCAGCTCTTGCCAGTCATCGACCCCGAGGTCCGAAAGATCTTTATTGACTTCGTCCCTCCAGCGGTACCTAGGCCGCCCAGCCGGCCTACGACCGCTCGGTCGACCCAAGTTCGCCCTCTTGACGGCTCGATCCTCTCCCAGCCTCTCCACGTGCCCAAGCCAACGGAGTCTGGACGCTTTAATCTCTCCAATAATATTGGGCTCTGACACTAGATCTTCAATTTCGAGGTTCTTCCTCTCTCTCCAGCTACCGTCTTCTTTCTTAGTCGGTCCCAGGATCTTCCGCAGAATTTTCCGTTCTGCCACTAACAGCTTATTCTCCTCTTTCAAGGTTAGCGTCCAAGCCTCGCACCCGTACATCAAGATCGGTCTAATGACAGTTTTGTAGACGCGGATCTTGGTTTTCCTGCATAATAGCTTGGACACCAAGACCTTGTGGAGAGCAGCTGTGCATCTGAGGGCGTTCTGAACACGGATATCGATCTCCTCCTCTCTCTGGTTGGTATCTGTAACAGTGCATCCAAGATATTTAAACTTACTGACTCCTTTGTAGATGGTATCTTTCACATTAAGGTCTTTTCGTTTCTGTCTTGAACTCCCGTACCGTTTCATATGAAAATATTCCGTTTTCTCGCGGCTGATTCCGAGACCGACTCTTTTCCCCTCCTCTTCCAATACCTGTGCCATGGCCTGCACATCACTCTCGCGCTGTCCCAGTAGCGCCAAGTCATCAGCATAACCAATAACCTGGTGTTTGCCATTCCACTCAACTCCCCCGTCAACGTTTAGCACCTTCCTGATGACGTGTTCGAGCACAAAGTTGAATAGCATCGGAGACAGCGCGTCCCCTTGTTTTAGGCATGTTACCACCTCAAACTCTTCAGTCACACCCGGACCCTCATCCTGCTGGTTTTAGTGGCAACCTCAACCATCCTGACCAACTTCAGAGGTATTTTAAAAGATCTTAGGATTCCAAAAAGCACATCCCTGTCCACGCTATCTCATAGGCTTTGGTAAAATCCACAAAGAGACAATGTATATTCTGTGCGTACTCCCATTTCTTTTCCATCAGCGGTTTCAGGAGGAATATAAGTACGTACTATAAGTACGTGATACTAATAAAAGCTCATACACCTTCTACTTTTTCATTAGTAATCAATATTAACGAAGTCGCTAAAATATAATCTTGGACCATCTACCTACTTAAACCTTAATATTTAGTTAGTCAGTTGATGCTGAATAACAAGCTTCGACGACACAAAAAACTCAAACCTTATTTGTATACTAATCTCCAACAATAACATCGGTTTAATCTTATGACCATTTAGACTCTGAGTCAGTAACCGCATGTTCGATAATAATGTTCATTTGTCATGATCAGTTGCGATTAAAAGTTGTTTTTTATTTGCTGAGTCGTTCTGTTGCTTTTTAATTTTTTCTTAATAAATATTTGGTTTAAAAACATGAGTTTTTAGAGACAGCACTGTGGTTGGTGTACTTAGGTCTAAACTATAAAAAAGGATACTTTCCATCTGCCAAAATAGTCATGCTTAAATAGCTCTAATATAGATCTAAAATGCTGTTTCTGTTTATTCTGTCTATGCTATAAAAGTTTCTAGTTAAGGCTATTTTTAAATATTCAATTTCCCAATGAATTATAGATTCCCACAGCCGTTTATTTTGGCGCGTAAATTTCGCACCCTCGTCAGTGTTGCCATCCCAGAAATATCGCCCCAGTGTGACCATTATTCTGAAACGGTCCGCCAAAAATATCCTTGATTTATTTACGTACTTAAATTACTTATATTATGTGAAAGAAATATGTTTATTCAGGGTGAATGTTATCTCCGAAATTGTGTACGCAACAAAAACGGGTTCCTAAATAGTCGGTGTTTATTGTGATTTACAAAACGCTGTTTAAAGCTTTAGTCTGGTGTTCAAGTTGTTCTAAACATTCAAGTCTAATGCGTTTGACCTCCTTTATTCATTTAGTAACAATAAAAGGTCATGCGTACCTACTTAGCTACGTATAGCTTTTGATTTGTGAGCCTTACACGGCAATTAGATAACTAGGTCGTTATTAAAATATGTTATCCTAACCAAGATAATTGTTAAGCATGTTGTTATAAAACTACATCAGCATCACTTGTAGACAGAAGTGCAATAGGAAAAGCTTCAGTATCAATTACGTAAAAGCTATAAAACTTACGATGATGATTAATGAGGTATGTTTTCACAGCATTTTTCAATAGTTACTTAACTTAACCGTGAAGCCAATTTGTTTCACTCAAACATCAGTTCCAAATGAAACAACTTTGTTGACCCAACCCCAAACCAATATCTGCAGATGAAAACGATATCAAAATAATTTTCGCTCCCATTCAAAGAGCAAACAAACATCTCTTAAAATTCACATACATCCCCAAATCTCATTTTCTAATCTTGAGCATAATTAAAGAACAGAACAAGAGCGTGACTCGCCTTATAAGTCAAATAAAGCTGACAAAGAACATTTTTGGAGCGAATTTCCTTATTTACCGTCGGTGCTAAAAATCGCCGGGCGGCTCATTAATTTGCAGCAGTGGTGGTAATTTAATTCCACTAACTCTTTTACTTAAGGCAATGGGGCACGGAATTAGAAATTCAACTCCGACATAATCTCTCAGAGAATTTCAAGTCCCTCTGAAAATATACTAGAAGACTGGTGGACTGAATTTCCAACCGCGTAACCGTCTTGTGGTATTTCGCTGTTCAAATATCACCGAAGAAATGAAGGTCTTGAGCGTAAAAGATTTAATGTTTCGGTTTTCCAGAAGACTGATGGAATCCTCTTGGAAATTTAATATTTGTTGATGTCTGGATTTTATATCGCACTTAAATAATGCGGGCTTGAAACTTGAGAGTATTGTATTGAGATATTTGATCTGCTGATGGTTGCTCACCACGTATTTTACGTTGATTCGTCATTATTTGAATATTACAGCAAACGGTTAATGTTTGGTTCTGAATCTGTTTGATCTTTTTCAAGGAAGTTTAAAGCAAAAAAATATATGCCACATTGACAAACACACCAAAGCCATACATAGATTAAACGCCACCCGTATCGGTTCAGTAATGGACTAAAATCAAATTCTTCTTTCTAACAACCTTTGATCTCGTTTAACAGACCCGTATTTCTATTAACAGAGCATTTAGGTTTCCGGAAGAACTCCGAAACCTCATACAATCGGAGAATTGAATATGCCCTATGGAAGCGTTTTCGCTGAATTGGAAGTCAATCGAGTTTCACCATTACCGCCGCTTCGGCAGACGGCAACTAATTTGATCATTTGGATCATTTTTTTGTAACATTTTCTATCTAGCTGCTCCAGCTTTTTCAGAGTTCCGCAGTCATTATATTACGTACTTCTACTTCTTCATTTTGACGATCACCATTTCAGCAATCGCTTGCAGCTACCATTCGGTGCTCAGTTTTTTCAGCAACATTGTGTAACTTCAAGACGTGGTTTAACTCTTGAACTCTCTGTCTTGATAATCTTAAATTCAAGTAAGTATAAGTGCAGTTATGTTCACAGTTTAGTATTTACTTATTGGTAGTATCATTTGTGTGCTAGAATCCATAAATGTTTTACGGTTTAAGTATACGAGTATGGTTTCCAACGAGCAGTCTAGCATCTATTCTTAGACAAATACCTTATTCCTTTCCTGTTCCATGAGGAAACAGTTTATTTAAACGGTATAATGAAACGCTGTTTAGAATTATTACTTGAACTAACTTAATAGTTTTGTTTTTCCCAACATGTTTAACTCTTCATTGTTTGTCTCTGTTTAAGCACCAGACAAAAATGTGCGAAGGCATTAAAAGGTTTTCTAAAGATAATATAAAAGTAACTTGAGCCGGGGCTGTTGTAATCAAATTATTTAACCGCTTTTACTGCTTATACAGAACTCTTATATGGCCAATAAAGACTGAGAAATATCTGAGATGGGAGGGGGTCGGGGGACGACGACGATCCGCGTCCGTACTTACGTAATGGCAGATGTCCTCATTCCTCGGACAGAAATATCCGTAGCCTCGCCGAATGTCGCGGCCCAAGTGAAGGGGACAAGTGAGATGATCGAGAAATTGTGGTGAAATTTATAGTGAAAATATACGGATCTTTCACACATTGTCAGACGAGTATAACCCGACATGTTCCTTCATGTTGATAATGTTCATGTTCGTGAGCTTACGATTCGCTATCGCCGTAGGATGTGCTCCCAGAGGAAGGACTATAGATTAGTCCGAAACAAGTTGGACTATACTCGACTGACTTCCGTGACTGATCCGTTTATTTCACCGTGATTGAATCTCACGGTAGTTTTATGCTAAAAGTAAAGGAAGTTATGGAGACAATATTTCAAATAACGTCAGACCATTTAGGAATGTAACATGGAGACAAGACAACATGGCATACCAAGACAGCAGCAGAAGACAGTATAATGTCTAAACGTTGTATTGAGTTCTTAACTGAATCCAAACACTTCAAGTTTTCACTAATCGCTTTTGCCCGTCTTAATCGTCTTATTAGTATAAAGTTGATGTTGATGCTAACGCCTTACAATACTTGAGTGACCAGCAGACTAACTTTTCCCATTTAATGCCAGAACTAATTTCGCGCCCATGATTTAGACCAAACTAAAGCTCTTATAAGGGTCGCGTAAAACCTCTTTCGCTACCGTTGACAGCCGCCATGAGCCTCGCATGCTCACTCTAAACAACACCGTTCGACATCCGAAACTATCTCCAAATTCTCAAGATTAACCCTCATATAAGTTTACCCAGTAAATTGTTTCTCGCCCCCTCCCACGATAATGAAGAGACACAGGCTTAGTTTCATGATGAAGTTGTGTGCAAGTTACTTAGCATAACGTTTAGGATGTTGGCAGTATTCCACAGTTTTATTCGACAGCGAATTCTTGCCATGTTCTTAAACAATGAGCTCGACTGCTCAGCTTAAATGTGGAGCGTTAGTCGGCTTTATTTGGCTGCATTCGTGCTAGTTCTTCTTATTAACTAAATAGTAGCCGCAACTTTGTGCAATTAACTGTATCTCTATTCGGAAACAAAGTAGTTTTTAAGCAGAATACAAAATGCACAAAGTAAACTGAAATGGCCGATGCTGCTTTACTAAAGTGAGTCATTTTGCAATGCGACGCCAGCAGCTCTGAATTGATTGTACCTTCGGGACGGGACTGTGTAAAATATTAAAGTTCTCCCCGTTGTGTTTGTTTAGCGTTCCTATAAACACGATAGGCAAATTTATCTCGCCTTAAGCCGACCTGATAAATCCAGTGAGCTGTAAGACGTCGAGCTGTCTAGTGGATTTTTGTGTTATCCCGTAATTTGTGGGCTACCTGAGCCCGTTCGGAGCGATTTATGACATCTTTTGCGGATTATAGTCCATTACCCTATTTATTTTTGTACTTAAACTCGACTGGGAACCCCTAGCGGTTTATAGATGTAGTTGGATTTTGCGGAGTCTGTAAATTTAATTGCGGAATCACTTCTGTTAATCTTCTCTTCGGCAGTTATCATTACACTACACTACTACTGCTAATAGGACGTAGGACCATATAGTAAGGTCTTTTTATTGTTTCCCAATCCCCGATAAATATTCTCTTCCATGACCAAGCGCTTTGCAAGTGTCCCGAGGTATTCGCTTCGTTCTGAGCTGGAAATTCACGGCTCTTTGAAAATTTTGCCAACCTGCTCCAGAACTACGGCAATATGGTAAACGTGCAGGTGAGCAAACGGTCTCTAGGTTAGGTATCCAATCCTTTGTATCGCTCGGCCAACACAAACTTTCCCCGCGTTTCATTTCGCTTTCCAAAACAGGGTCCCCTTTGAGATCTTTCAAATTATTACACCCCCGATATCCCTGGAGCGGATTTATAAATTTTAATCTCCGCTGACTTAATATGTAATATCGGGTGGTGGCCAGCATCTGGAAGCAGGGATCTGGCACACTCGAATAATTCCCGGATCCGGGATTCAATTGGGGATTAAATCCATTTTAGTATTCCATTTTTTTTTTATTAATAAAGGCTGGAGTTCACGGTGTAACAAATTGGTGTTTTTTATTGGGCACGTGGTAAATAATGGAACGCAGTTAAAAGTGAAACGTGGCGGCTGAAGTGGGGGGGAGGGAGGTTGATATTCTATATTAAAAAGGTGCGGTGTCATTCCGGGTAGGTACTTATATTTACGGTGTTTATATTTTGATAATTTGTAACTGACTTAATTATGAACTTAACCTGACTGGATTATGTACCCGACATTTCTATGATAAATTTGACGTCAATTAAGAGCCACGAATGTTAAAAATTAAATTAGGTGTATTAATACGGTATTAATAATCAATAATTAATAGATTTCATGATGTACTTAGGTCTACTTATTTCCGGTCCAGTATTCATAGCTAAAGTTTAGAACTACGAAATAATAAGTGTATCAATTTTTTTTAACCAATATCATCATAAGCCATAGCAAAGTCGTGGGTTCGAGCCCTGGTTAACGCCTTTTAGTTTTTTTTGGGATGTAGGTACGTGTAAAATTACATTTTGTAATTGAAGTGAAACATCAAGGGTGTGTGTGAATCTGCACCAGGCCTGCGTAGGAACTAAAGCTTAAGTCCTCTCAAACTCTCAAACTGAGAGAAGCCCTGTGCAACAGTAAGACGAAAATAGACTGGTATAATAAGTTTGGTAAAGTCCACGTGGTCGCCCAAACACGAGAGCCAAGCCTAGCTACAGGGAATGTTTGTCCGTCCGTACGTTGTGTTCGGACTAGGTCACCGGAAACCGGTCTGCCTACACTTGTATTGCGCCGACCGCCGGAGGAACCTCGGAGCCGGTTAGCTATTCAGTTCAATACGTATATGACCAATATGGGGTTATAGTGAAATGAGCGGATCAGTCGCGTCTTCCCAGAAGAAGGACTGGATACAAATTAGTCCGAAACTTGTTTTATTTTGACTATGACTGAGTCTCACGGGTGTTTCATGTTAAAAATACGGGATTGTGAGTTCTCGATGCTTAGGTACCTACTCGTATGCATTAAATTTTGTTCTTCATCTTTTTATCACGGAGACGTCCACTCTGACTCTGACTCCCAACGACTTCCACAACGAATGGTCGCACGCTTTCTGCATTTTCCCGAATTATTAGCTATTTAATGAAGTAAAAAGGAGGACTAACTCTTAAAGCTCTTACAGTTTAGTTTTTCACTAGTTTCACACGAGGTCCATTGAAGAACCCACATTCGGCAACTAACAGGTTGAGGCAAGTGATAAAAACAAGCTAAGATTTGAATACATGGAAAAAATTCGGCCTTTCCTCTATGTCCAATCATGGTGTAGGGGAAAGGCACACGACCCGGAGTGTCGAGGATCCGGGTTCGATTCCCGGGGTTGGCATTTTTCTGGTTTTTTTCTGTGTATTCATGTTTCAGTGAGTTTATAAAAAATATAATTGATATTCACGGGAAAACCGTAAAAATAAAAAATTGGGAGAAAAAATACAAAAAGATACTCCTACTGAGATCATGAATTGATTGCTTTAGTGCGCCATCTCGTTGTTGAGCCTGGGTAAACTGATAAGTTTCGAAAGGGTGCGTTGTTTTCGGTTTACGAAGTAATCGCATAGATGGCGCTAGTCACTGCAAAAAGTGATAAAAACAAGCTAAGATTTGAATACATGGAAAAAATTCGGCCTTTCCTCTATGTCCAATCATGGTGTAGGGGAAAGGCACACGACCCGGAGTGTCGAGGATCCGGGTTCGATTCCCGGGGTTGGCATTTTTCTGGTTTTTTTCTGTGTATTCATGTTTCAGTGAGTTTATAAAAAATATAATTGATATTCACGGGAAAACCGTAAAAATAAAAAATTGGGAGAAAAAATACAAAAAGATACTCCTACTGAGATCATGAATTGATTGCTTTAGTGCGCCATCTCGTTGTTGAGCCTGGGTAAACTGATAAGTTTCGAAAGGGTGCGTTGTTTTCGGTTTACGAAGTAATCGCATAGATGGCGCTAGTCACTGCAAAAAGTGATAAAAACAAGCTAAGATTTGAATACATGGAAAAAATTCGGCCTTTCCTCTATGTCCAATCATGGTGTAGGGGAAAGGCACACGACCCGGAGTGTCGAGGATCCGGGTTCGATTCCCGGGGTTGGCATTTTTCTGGTTTTTTTTCTGTGTATTCATGTTTCAGTGAGTTTATAAAAAATATAATTGATATTCACGGGAAAACCGTAAAAATAAAAAATTGGGAGAAAAAATACAAAAAGATACTCCTACTGAGATCATGAACTAACAGGTTAGCAAAAAAACACATCATTAAATACATATGACTTTTACTCGCTCGCAAAGCGAAGTATTAACACAGGAACTATTAACGCCGATGATTCATCTCCCTACAGACTATAAAAAGCTTGTCAAACAAAATCAGAGTTCCCTAAACAAATATGGCGGCGGGAGTTTCCGGACGACCCGCGGAACCTCATTAACCTGACTTTATATGTATAATTTGATTTGACAAGCGTAAACGGCCATTTACAAATCGCTTCAAAGTGATCGAAACGGCGGATCCAAAGTGTACGGAGCAATATTGACATACACTTTCGATCCCTCGTTTCGATCAGGCTCCTATTTCATCAACTTACAATTGTCAGTTTTCAATGACAATTCGGTGTCAATTGCCGAGTTGAAGAACTATTGTTTAGCGCGCTTCATATTGTCAAAGAAACGTAGTTGGAATTGTCATGACAAACGACAATTGTGCCCCTATTTCACCAACTTTACAATTGTCAGTTTTCAATGACAATTCAATATCAACTGCTGACTTGCAGAGTTTTTGTTTTAGCGCGCCTCATATTGTCATAGAAATGTAGTTTGAGTTGTCATGTAAAACTGACAATTGTAGAGACGGTGAAATAGGGGCCAGTTTGAAGCCACGGAACGTAACGACCGATCGTACCGTACCCTTAAGGGTGTGCGTCGGTTGAGACGAACCATACGAGACAGGCAGAATCGGCCAATCAGTTGAAATTCACATGCCACCCTACTCCACTTGTACCTACTTAATTTCCAAACTGTTTATGCCCCCCTACTGGATACAGGCCTCCTCTCAGAATGAGAGCACTTGTGTTATAGTTCCCAAGCCGACCCAGTTCTGATTGGGAACTTCGCATACGCTATTGATTGGCCAGGAGTGTGCAGATTTCCTCATTAAGTTTTCCTTCACCGAAAAGCTCATGATAAATTATTAAAAACTCATAGATGCAAGCCGGGGCTCGAACACATGGCCTTCTGCTCGAGAGGCCACCTTTCAAACCATTGCTTACCATGGCTTTTTTACAGCTGTAATATTATACTTAATTTGATTCGTCAATTTTGCATGGCTCCTTTCGGTTGCGCCTCAATAGAAATGCAGCTTTGATTCAGAATCAAAATCGAAGGAAAGAAAATACTTATTCAATGGTGTCAGAGTTACACCCGGAAATGATTGAACACGTCTTTTTCCCAAGCGAATGCTCTCATAAAACGATTGTCAATACGCGCACAGTCAGAATACATATTCAGTGCCATTGCAAAGCAAATAATATCCAGGGAAAAGCATCCACGTACCAACTGTCCCAAATAGTAGCTAAGAAGTTACTTTGTATCAATATATTAAAGGGAATAAACACGATAATCAAACACCAGCACTTGAAATCTTTGTTTTCTTGCTGATTAACTTTTTCCAAAAAAGGTATTCAAGAAAAAGTTTTCGTTTTCGACGACCGGATGGCTTAGTGATTATAGAACCTGACTATGAAGCTTGAGGTCGCGGGTTCAATCCTCAGTCGCGCAGGAATACGAATGTTTGCTCTCGAATCGTGGAGCATGTTTATCTGTTCAGATGTCTGGTACCCACACAATCTCTGCTTAATTTTGGACTAGGTCAATTGGTGTCAATTGTCCCACGAATATCCAAACAAATTCTGATCAACCTGTACCAAAAACACTTGCGATTCTACCGAACGCGCTTAAATAATGAACGCGTTTGTATGTACGCTCAGCTGCGCTGGCGACGCCCGCGTATCGAACGCTTCCGGTTTGCGCGCGTGCGCACCCTCACCGCAGCTATGCGGTGTAAAATATAAGTGTGATGTGACGATCATTGATCGTATCACTTTACGATTCCTTATGGAAGGTTGTGTCCAGCCAGTAGACGTCTAACTGCTGTCGTGATGATAAAGCTTTTTTTAACCGACTTGAAAAAAAAGAGGAGGTTCTCAATTCGTCGGGATGTTTTTTTTACTTTAATACTGTAAACTTTGCTTGAATCTGACTGCTCATAGTAATTGCGACTCTGTTCTGACACATTTGCTAGTGAGTGTGTTATTTGATGAAGTGCTAAGAAAGCTTGAATAAGCAGGAAATCATTTGTTGAGCTCTGAATTGCATTAATTTATCGCGTAATATTCGTGTCCATGCAGTTCTTGCCCTTCTATCTTTGATAGCTTTTTTATGCTAATTGTCATTTCTCACGGGGTTTCAAACGCTTCCAATATTGAAATAGTATTGACTTAGTTTTACCAATACCATTACCTTGATGACTAGGAGCGTGTTGCTAGGATAACAGTCCATACTAACGGTCCATAGTAAGAAATGGCTACAAGTTTTAATTATGAAACTAAATGCATTTTTCACGTTGCATTACTTACAAGCGATTTTTTTTCAAACTGCGTCCGGTTTACCACAGTTTCCTGTTTTAATGAAATAATTACTGCAGAGTTTTAAATTAATTTCCCAGCATCGCCTGGTCTCTTTCCGTGGCTTTGAGAGAGTCGTACTTTTAATTGTACCGAAAGTTTTAAAAGTTTTTTAAACTTCAGACATCGGGTTTCTCACTAATTTTAATAATAAAATGTGCTTTAAAAAATGCAATTGAAGATATTGAAACATTTGTTCAGTAGTGGGCGAGTAGGACATTACAACAAATTAACAAAAAATACTCTGGGAAGAAAGCGAACATATTCCGTTCATTTGTATTTAACTTTCTAAATTACAAAGAAAAGGCACTTATTTCTTCGCCATGCAGATTCCAGAATTCAGTCAAATTCTCACGACCATCTCGCTCAAATTTTTATGATCACATAAAATACAACAACAACATAAATTGCGAAAATCCTTAGGAAATATGAAAATATTTGTCCTAAACTGTCATTATTTAAGCTTGACATGTCTGGAAAGATATCGCTCGGTCTTTTGTGCAACAAAATACACGGTCTGCTGTGCACGGGATTTATTTCGGCGGTTTGTTAAAATTCAACATTTTTGAATGCTGGGGTGGCTCGAAATGGCTATGAAGAAGTATAACGTCGCAGAAAATTGGAAGGAAGGATGGTTTTGATTGTTCACGAGATCTATTATTGTATCTGTTATTTTGTAACTTGTGTTTTATCCTGTTTTTTGTACAGTAAAGTGTTTACTTACTTACTTACTTACTTACATCTTAACCCATAAACCAGATCCTACTACTAATGGTACTTATAACAAGAATGTTACGATTCAAGTGATTGGAATGATTGCAATGTCTTGATATGAAAGGTCAGACGATTAGTTTTCAATACCTTGATAAGATTTTATTAAAGAAAATTTATGGGGCTTTATTGTGGAACGGCATTGCTGTTTTATTTGAATTACTCTAAAACTTAGAAACAAAGAATTATATAGGATAATTGCCGTCATTATTTTCTTTCTATTGCCTTATCATGGGGCCCGAAAGGCAAAAGAAATCGTATGTCGCAACCGCATTACTGTTACATACTTGCAAAGTTACACAAATACAAATTAACAATAGCGATGCAACTTCCATTCTAACGTGAAAGCGGAATACAGCAAAGTTAAAGTTTGTACGATTCTCATTTAACATCGATATCAGTATTCACTGCTGCCGGAAGGGAGCCGGTACGTGCAGACGCTGCCATGGCCACGGGCTCAAAACAATCCAATCTGTTCTTTTGTCCTATTCTAAACTTCCGGACAAACCTCCGGAGAGACAGGGACAGGGTATAAACAAATGCTATCTGTGTTCTCCCTTTCCAAAGGTGCGGTAGTGTCAGAGAAAGGGAGCTATTTTTAGAATAAAACTTTTATAATTGAGTTATAAGTTTGGCTGTTTAGTTGTTTCTTCGTTATTATCAGTAGATTTCTGTTATTTAGCTTTTGGTTCTTCTTTTGTTCTATTTTCGGCTTTTGATATACTTAATAGCTTTGTTTTATTACTATCATCACGCTTTTCTGTACACGTGCAGTTGACATTATCTTCTATATCTTGTCTTTATTAAGAAGAATCCTTACTAATTTCCCGTGCAATATCAAACTAAAGCTATCGTAACAACTTATGAGAGCACTTCCGACTTCCGAACAAAAATCATCAATTAATATACACTATTGACCAATCTCCATTACTCACGCATCATAAATCACATACAACATCAAAACAAGTATAAAACTTAGGGAATAATCGAGAAACACGATTGCTATAATATCATTACAGCCATCCAACTAAAAAAGACCAATGTCTCTTCAAATTTCATACGGCGATGCGCTTTTTGAGATACTTTGCTACATAACATTACTCTAGGGAACTATGAACATTATATCCGTGTACCGTCATATATTTTCAAGTGCGTATGATGCTTCCTTGTTTTTACCAAATAGCAACCTTATACTTTCAGGCTGAGGTTCATTATCCAGCTCTATGATAATGTGAGATCAGAGCTTGCGATAGTTACTCGATATGTTCACTGCTTGCGTCCCAGCGGGGATATGATGTTAGGCTTCAATGGTTACCATGATGTTATATTCCGTTGAGCGAGGATTGGGCTGCTTTCTACGTACGCGTTTTGGCTCTGATAAAGCTCACGCTACGTTAGATTTACTGATGTAATTTTATGATTGCGAGTATTTGCCAAAATTAGACTTTAAAGGTCAAATGTAGTCTGAATGTAGTGGTTAGGTTGAACGATGCCATACAAATATGAAAGATATAAGTACGGAGAAGAATGGTTAAGTGGGGAATAGTTCCTAAATGTCAAATATAGCAATGGAATAAGCAAAAGGGAACGAGTTAGGATTTTACTTATTGGTGTCGTGAGTAAGGAAAGTTACGTTTTATTTTGGCCATTTGGTTTTTTTATACAACGTCGGTGGCCAAAAGGCATGCAGCTCGACTGATGGAAAGCTTGCCGACCCTGCAATTTTTCCCGCTTTAAATAAAATGAACTTACTGAAAATGTACAATAAGTACAAAATACAATACAAAAACTCTTTATTGAACACCAAAATAACAAACAAAACAGAACAAAGGTACAACAGATAATATAGCGACAATGGGCTACAATACAAACAATACAACAATACAAATATTCTTTATTGAAAACCACAAAATAGTACAAAGAGATTACAGAAAACAGGTATGCTACTAACGGTTTAAAATCACTTTTTTTTCGTAAAAGCATGTATCTCTATTATTCGGCCAAGATCGTCTTCCGTTCATTCCGACGTATTACAACCACCACTGACATAGTCATAGTCATATAACTTTTCCGTCACACTAAAGAAATACGGCATAAAATGGAGTTGACTCGTAAAAATATATGACGCACATTTGGTCGCTGCTGAACTTTCCCCATATAATTCAGAATTATTAGATGCATAGGAGCGTATCGCACATCTAAGAACTATGTATAATGTACATATCTTGTTTATTTGTTTTTGTCTCATGAGATAGGAAGAAGTCATATTATTTTTAGGTTTAAGGACCTTATTAAGGCAAAAGGAACCCTTGTGGGATCACTTTGTTTTCCGTATGTCTGTCTGTTCCTCAAAATGCTTTTTTTAAATCAGCAGGTACCTAACTAAATTGAGGGAGCAGGAATAATAAAAAAACATTCATCATCATCATGACCAGATTATTTACGTCCCACTGCTAGACACAGGCCTCCTCTCACAATGAGAGGGCTTGGACTATAGTTCCTACTCGGGCCCAGTGCGGACTGGGAACTTCACACAAACCATTGAATTGATTCGCACGAATGTATGTTCATATCATTACATTACATCATTAAAAACCTTATGTTTGAAACAATAATGTCAATTTGATTTCAATGTATACAAATGTTTTTGTGCGCTATGCATGACGTCATTATTATGTGGAAATCAAGGCCAGATAAAATTAGTATAATGAACGCGACCCACGTCATGGTCATCTGATTTATGACCATGAGCGTCATGATAAAATTGGGTTTTTAATTCTGTGCGTACTTTGCCAGTACGAGTAGGCAAGTACTTCGTTTTCGCAAGAGAGGGACCTTGTAGTACAATACAATACAATGACTCTTTACTGTATTGAATTTGTATAAAACAGAAATAAACCTCATGTAATACTTTACACGAGGTTTATTTTTGTTTTGTGTTTTCTGCTACTACTAACTAAATCTCTACTACACTACTCTGCTTTAATTAAATATCAAAGATGATCTTAATTTAATACTTACGTAAGCAGGTAAGGTCAGCTACGTTACCCAGGGTACCTACGCAACACATTGTACAAATAATGTTACTGTCATGTATAACTGTTCATTTTAATTTTATTATTGCTACCCAACAGGGTATCGTTTTGCCAAATTATTGCAAATAATCTAACTCTTACAATACAAATTAGACAACATGTTTAATATCATACATTAATTATTTATAACAAGTAGGTACTTTAACTTCAAAACAACTGGGAATAAGTTGACAAAGTAACATAAACCCCAGTTTAAGAATAAAGTGGCAGTTTACTTTAAAGTATAAAAAAGTAACTGTTATGGACTTATGTTTTATGTTACGGTGCTCGTTCCGAGTTTACGAATAAACAACTTTTACATTCATCTGTCTCTTGAGATAGTATTTCGCGATAATACTGGTTGGGGGAGATAATAATGAACAGATTTACATAGACTTAATTCTGGTACTAATAATAAATAAATAAATATCATGGCACAAGTGACACCAATTGACCTAGTCCCAAATTAAGCAGAGCTTGGGTTATGGGTACTAGACAACGGATAAACATACTTATATATAATATTTAAATACATATTAAACATCCAAGACCCAAGAACGAACATTCGTATTCATCATACAAACATCTGCCCCGACCGGGATTCGAACCCGGGGACCTCAAGCTTCGTAGTCAGGGTCTCTAACCACTAGACTATCCGGCCGTCAGAAACGGATATACCGTTTATTTTTCGGGAACAGATTCTTATTTATATTTTTTGTGCAAGAGGGATTAATTTCAGAACTGGTTATATTTATTGTCCGTGTGTCATTGGAATTGAAAAACCGTTTCCGAAAAGTGAAACTGTTGGGTATATCGGCTCAGAGCAAATGCGGATTTATTAACAAAGAATTCGTTTTCATTCTTCCAGATATTTTTACCTGTATCTTTTTTCTTCCCAAAAATTCTGCAACAATTTGAAGTATCAGAAGTTCCATCATGCGGCTTGTATTCGGCTCTCTAGTTTTACACAAAGTGTATCCGAAATTCCTGCGTAAAATTCGGAACCAAAAATTGATATTGGGCACTGCTTTTCCACCGTCACTGGACACTTGTTTGTTCCATTTTGTTTTTAGGGTTCCGTACCTCAAATGGAGAAAACGGAACCCTTATAGGATCACTTTGTTGTCCATCTGTCTGTCTGTCAAGACCCTTTTTCTCTGGAACGCGTAGACGTAGCATGCTGAAATTAATATCAAACACTCAAACCTGCGCTCCCTAGAAGCTGTGAAAAAATCAACCTTCTAAGTCAACGCAATCAAAAGATACAAACATTAAAAAGGCTATTTCCATACAAATTGCCGAAATCCAAAAACCTAAAGGGTACTTCCAGTTGTTATAGAAACTTGAAATTTGGTACGAAGGTAGCTTAAGAGCTACCTTCACAAGCACAATCACTCATAAAAGTCTCAAAATCTTAAATTTTTATGTCTGTCTGTAGATTTCGCAGACCAATATAAGATGACCCCACACTGCGTACATTTTGCTTAGGAGCAGGGCTCTGCTAACACTGGCATTCTTGGCGAAAAGCGTTAAAATCTTTTTACGGTACCCTCGTGCGCGAGTCCGACTCGCACTTGGCCGGTTTTTTCTTATAGCTCCATTTTGGTGCGGAAAAATGTAGGTCGTCGTCATACACGCACAGAATGGGAATTGTAAAAAGAGTGCACAGCGTGTATGCGGACTGCGGACACACTTTTGTTATGTCTCCATTTGCGATTAACTGTGGTCTATCTAACTATTCCAACTGGACCGTTTAACCGTGATAGCCTTAAACTAGTTTCCGCCACAGTTACTTCGAGGCTGAATCCAATTCCGCGGCCACTTGGACTTCTTTACAACATTTCTGCTCAGTACGACTACGGATAACATATCATACAACATACTCAAGAAAACCACAACGAAACCGAGCATCTAGTGTTAGATTAGATTGGATACAAGAAAAGGTCAATCTAATCTATGCCAATCTTGTTGTAAAGGTAGGCACGCGACACGGAATGTCGCGAACCCGGGTTCGATTCCCGGGGTTGGCATTTTTCTGGTTTTTAGGGTTCCGTACCTCAAAAGGAAAAGACGGAACCCTTACAGGATCACTTTGTTGTCCGTCTGTCTGTCTGTCTGTCTGTCTGTCTAGACCCTTTTTCTGTGGAACGCGTGGAGGTGGGATGCTGAAATTAATATCAAATACTCAAACCTGCGGTCCCTTGAAGCTGTGAAAAAATCAAGCATCTAAGTCAACGCAATCAAAAGATACAGTCATTAATTAAAAAAGTCGTTTCCATACAAATTGCCGTTTTTAGAAAACCTAAAGGGTACTTCCAGTTGTCCTAGAAACTTGAAATTTGGTATGAAGGTAGCGCTTATAGCACAACCACTCGGGAAAGTCTCAAAATCTTAAAATTTTATGTCTGTCTCTAGATTTCGAGGACCAATATAAGTTGACCCCACACTGCGTACATTTTGCTTAGGAGCAGGGCTCTGCTTACACTGGACTTTTTAAAACTAGGGAAAAGGGTTAAAATCTTTCTACGGAACCCTCGTGCGCGAGTCCGACTCGCACTTGGCCGGTTTTTTCTGTATATTCATGTTTCAACTGAGTATTTCAAAAGTATAATTGATATTCACGGGAAAACCGTAAAAAAAAATATTGGGGAAAAATACGAAAAGATACTCCAATTGAGATCATGACAAGAAAAGGTCTCAATCGCGTTCGCGTTAACGTCTGAATTACAAAAAAACACGTCTCGAACGGGTTTGTGTTAAATTCTCAAATACTATGAGAATAGTTTGATACCGATACATGCCGCTAGAGGCGCTGCCAATGTGCCTATAGTAATTTAGACGCTAACGCGAAAGCGATCGACACTTTTTCTCGTGTCAAAAATTACACTAGAAGCTCTGATGCTATGTTGTGTAATGTGAATGTTATGAGATAGCGATACCGTGCTCCTCGCTTAAGGGTTAACGTAAATTGGCTCTAGTAGATTGGTTTTTAGAATCATATTACCTTTTCGAACCACTGCTTCAAGGAACCGCAAAAATATTCCATGTAATCTCTTTTGCTGGCAGTGATACTCACTTAAGGCGATTTTGGACGAACTTAGGTTCAGTTCAACCACTGGTTCAACTAGAAGGAAGTGATTATAATAAGCAAGAAAAATATACACAATTGAACTCTAATTCCACGATTATATTTTTAACAAACTCACTGAAACATGAATACACAGAAAAAAACCAGAGAAATGCCAACCCCGGGAATCGAACCCGGATCCTCGACACTCCGGGTAGTGTGCCATACCCTTACACCACGATTGACATACAGGAAATGGACGAATTTTTTCCATGTATTCAAATCTTAGCTCGTTTTTATCACTTTTTGCAGTGAGTAAGTTTATTAAAAATACTAGAGAGCGCCCGCGGCTCCGCCCGCGTGGAATATTATATTATGCAGGTACGGTATATATTTACGTAAGGAATCTCTATTAGCAATAGGAATGTGTCCTCTGGGTAAAACAGTAATATTTCTAATTAGTCCGTCAGACAAATTATCGGAAAAAAAATATTGGACACGTATTTTTTGCTTTATGATATCAATAAAAAACTACATTAATAACATTTAAAATTTCCGTAGACTGCAATGCAGGATAATGAATGGCTTTCTTTATCCCTGAACGGCAACACTGGCATAGATTCTGGCATAGAAATTCGAACTTGCGATTTTATTTTGCTTAATATACGAAACTTACACACTCAATATCTTATTTTCTCAAGTTTTTCGAGATTCCCAAGACATAAAAATCGAATTGCATTAAAAATCCGGAGAAATAATGCGTTGTTTGGGAGAAACGTGTCAAAATGGTGGTGCAGAGCGCCATTTCGCTCTGTCTCGTTTGTTTTATCCCGTTCTGGTTTTTCGACTTTATATATTAGATTAAAAATATAATTAATATTCACGGGAACCCCGTAAAAATAAAAAAAAATGGGGAAAAAATACGAAAAGATACTACAACTGAGATCTAATTCCACACACAACAAACTGAACAAAACGTGGTATTTCACAAAACACGAACACTGGCGAAGTGAATAGTCTTAGATAATTATTTAAAGCGATGCTCAAAATTCGATAGATCACCGAGGCGCCTTACGAGTTTTTAATTGGAACACCTCAAATTCCTATTCGTTTAGCATTACGGTGTTCAAACAAGGGAATTAAAACGCTAATGTCCGGCCGGTAGCCCGGGTTAATGGGATTTCGGAGATATTCGGCGGCACGAGCTGCCGTTGTTTAGTCAGGAATAAAAGGTATAGGCTTTAGAAGTCGGTAGGTGATAATTATGATAAGTTGTTTGTTGAAAATGTAATTTATATCGGGTAAACGTATGTACTCCGCTTTTATTGCAAGTTTTATTGGCTGGAGCGTTGGAGATGAGACAGGTACTATGAAAGGTGACATTTGTAAAAAAATGCTAAACCCTTTCGTAAGCCATGAAATGAAAGCCTAATGAGCCATGATAGCCTAGTGGTTCGATATATGGCCTCTCAAGCAGTGGTTCGTGGGTTCAAATCCAGGCCCGCACCTCTGAGTTTGTTTGTCCTTGTTTTAAACATAAGGTTTTTTTTAATGATGTAATTATATGAACACACACTCATGCGAAGCAATTCGATGGTTTGTGTGAAGTTCCCAATCTGCACTGGGCCCGCGTGGGAACTATAGCCCAAGCCCTCTTATTCTGAGAGGAGGCCTGTGCCCAGCAGTGGGACGTAAAAAAGGCTGGTGATAAAACTATTTCGTACGTTTCATTACTGCCGCATCAGATTTTTGAAAGTACCCATTCAAGCGTCTTCAGTACTAAATGAAGTCAAGTTGAATGGAAGAAGACGCATCTCAACCGATAACTCTATTCAATCCAAAAAACACTTCGCTCCAGTGCCAGCACAATAATGAACACCTCGTGAACTTTACGCCGACGTTAACGCGGTTTCCATTTCTCCGTGCCCTCTCGCTGCCAGCCGCGTAATACTTAATGAGCCGACAATGGAACGCGTCCATTATTCACGCCCGAGCGGTAATGCGAATGAGCCAGTTTAATATTTGATTTGACATTATCTTGCTGTGGATCGCTTCCCTTTTTCCAGGGAGGCAGTCAAGTGGTTGCGAGATTGCAGCCGTTTCAAACTTTGGTAACTTGGATAATTTAGATAGTAGCTTACCTTGAATACTTTTGTGCTTTGGTTTTATTGTTTATAAATAACTACATAACTTTTTTGACTTTCTGAATCTTAGATATTGACTTAATTTGGAATATCCTTTTTTGTTGGATATTTCGTAATCTGGCTGGCCGTTATACTATACTGATATACTTTAAACCATATCCTTCCTTGAAATCTGAATTTTAAATTCACCCCCCGCAGTTTAAACACTGTGTTTGTCTTGGAATTCTTAACCATCTTCACGAACTAGGCTCAAAACAATTCGGGTAAGGCTCCGAGGGGTAAGGTAAACTAGGTTATTGTAAATCACGCCTGGTATACTTGCGGCCGCAGAGTAACTATGTAGTACGTAATTTAATGCTTGCAAGAGCTCCCTCAGTGCGGTAAGTTGAATAAAATTGTAACGCGCACATTACTCTGAAACCTCATCTATGTTGGTATTAGAACAATGATAATGGGACGGCTAACACTTGCTATGTTATCGTTTGAACGTACTATTCCTATGTACCGCTTAAATGAGGTCCATATGGCGTCAAAACTTGTCATACCTTGTCGAAACTTGACTAACAGTGCTTCGTTTTGACAAAGGATCTGTATCTCAAACTTAACCTCTTTAGGAAATCAGTGACCACCACTGTTTCTATTATTCCTACCACTTTCCTAAGGTTATCAACTTTTTTTACAATAAAAATCCTGTTAAACCCACTCGTAACTTACGCGACCCACCTAGTTCTATTCTATTCTAGGCCTGCTTTACATAGGAATCTAGCTCTGCCCGTATCCACCTAGAGGCCACCTGTCTATCACCTGGCCGATCCCACGTTTATTTAAGGTTAGTGTTGCCAGGTTACCATTTAATTACCCCATTATTTTTTAAGAGTCATCCCCTTATTTATTAAATTGCGTTGAAAATGGGCATCGAGCGGCACTTTGTCAACTTTAAAAAGGGGGGAATTAAAGTGTAGTAATATTTTTTTTATAGTAAACTTTTTTCAAGAGTTGCCTTTCACAAAAACGCAAAGCACGTGAAAATTCAAACCATGTAGTTTTGTAACTAGAGGAGAATGAACTGATTTTATTGCTCCGTATTCTCGCAGCACGCCCGTTTCTTCACAGAATTCTGATGACAGCTTAGTTACGTAATATGCGCTAAAAATTAGGTACCAAACGGTTCATATCAATTAAAATTGTGATGTACAGTTCCAATAGAAACTTAGATGGCGAATTTCTTTAAATCCCGTTGCTATCAGCTGTTATACTAAATGCATTTACAGCTTTAGATTGCCATATTTATCTAAATATGGCTTCAATGATGAAGCTCCCTATGGATCTTCATAGGGAGCTTCATCATTGAAACAAAACGATCTTCACAAACATGTAGTAATAGCAGTGATCTACAATTTTAGCTGTAGATAGGTACCTAGATGGAGCTCCGGTAACAGTGCAGTTATGAGATGCCAGCCAGTGGCTTTTTTATGAAGACTAGAATACTGTTTAACTAGAATACATGAGTGAGCTTTTTTCTATAGCCTTTTGGTAATAAATCGAGAAGACGTAGTTATAATATAAATATATTATATTAATAATATAAAGAGCACCAGAAACTTTGTCTGAGCAATAACGAGGCAGCTTTGTTTAATGCATCGCTTGTTTATTTAATTACGTTCATTGCTTGCGGCTTTTCAGTTTTCAGACGTGCGTTCAAATTATTAAGTGAACGTTAATTAACTCCCGAAGGGATTAACTGTTTAATATTTTTATTTTGTGGCATAAAAGTGGGCCTTACCTACTTGCTAGCTAGCTTATTTACGTAAAATTGAGGTTGCCCTAAGGAATATTAGAAAGGGACGAAAAGCGTATAATTTTCAAGAGGAAATCTTGAAGTAATTTACTTTTTAATTAATTGAAATGAGAGGTGGCAATGTTTTACTAGCAAATTAAATCAGTTTACATAATAGGTTAGAAGGGCTAATTAGTTTTATGGTAAGATAGTGTTAAGAAAAGATTGTATGGGTGGGAGAAACAAAACGAACGTCACCTAGACTTTACAATGAGTTGCATGATTGGACTCCAATTCTTATCTTATCTCAAAATTTCATTGTTGGTCTTAAATTAAAAAATACTCTGAATTCTGACAATTTTATGGAATATTTAATATCACCTCATATCGAAATGGCATGTTATTATTCAAATTAGCTACATATCACTCATACAGAAACATCACAACACAACACCGCAATGACCGAAACACAAACGACTCTGTTTGCAATTACGTTTAGTGCTTCCAGCTTAATACGCCCCCTGCATGCTATATGCGTCTGCAGCAGCCTATATATCAGGCTTATCGTCATCACAACGAGCAATGCAATATCTGGCGTGACAAACCAGATAGCCGGTCTCTGATAACAATACCTAGTCCGCGCACACTTTTCCTAACACTAGCACGCGTTAGCTTTTTAAAATAAAATACGAAACATGGCGCGTTTCAGCGGGTACCTTTGACGTTCCCGAATGTTGCCAGTATAAAAAATTTGAGTGTCAAAATGGCGAAGGTTTTAAGCAGTTTGAATGTGTTCCTATTAGAACCATCGAAATGCTGTATAACAGTGGATAGATTAAAGCAGTTTTGTTTATGCCGCAAATTGGACAGTAATGAGGTAATTTTTAACATTAATTAGCCTGGTGCAGGGAACTCAATTATGACAAAAGTGTGCTCTGTTTGTATTAAAATGCTTTGTCTCTGGGATAATGAAACTTCCAACAGTTGTTTGCGAGATCCAGAACTATCTTGTTGCGTCTGTGTGTTAATAGTCTGAAAACAGCGCTCAATCTTGTCTTGATTGTGTTATCTTCTTTTGTATTCAATTGAGTTGTTACATTCAATATGAAGCCGAACATTTTTCATTAAATTACGTAGCTTATCTTTTCGCTCTTTTGTATTTGTCTGCTTCATTGTGACAATAAACATGAACAGTTTGAGAATAAGACTAAATTTTCTTAAACGAACTCTTCTGAGCCCTTGGTCAACTTGAGAAGTCGTTTATCGATGCTGTGTTGAGTTTATGTCATCTGTCACTCGGTATGGCACACCTGTGATGATAAAAACTAGCCACGTAACATTCCCGTGCACCCTCTGTCTAGCAGCTGATCTCTTGCGCATCTTCCACTGACGATGTTCTATCCTGTAATAACTTTGTTGGTGCTCGAATACGGATGAACTATGTTTTCAACGTTGTATTCAAAGTCACTATACCTTTACTAATTCCTTATAACAATAATGCAATTGTGTTGGGAGTTGGGTAAATACTAAACTCGGGTAAATAATCAAATCAACATATAATCTTACAAAAAAAAACAATAGCAAAGAACAGACATTACATGCAAGAATAAAACTTCCCTAACTACATATAATAAGATCACCCAAGTGCTAATCAATAAAACCCAAAGTAACAGGTAAATCATTCGCAAATTTATGATAGAGCCGACTAAGTTACATTTAAGAAATCTGACAGTGAATAATGGAACTACTTTAAGTAACGACATTTTAAATTAAATGAAGCACGTTATAAACTCGATGACGTTGTAATAACATTTTCTTTAATAAAAAGTCGACGTTTAAAGATTATCACGCTATCGACAGCCTGCACTGGGTTATTTTTTGTTTTACAATTTGATAGAGCGTATTGTATTCCAACTAGAAGGTTACACTATGTAGATTATTGATACAACACGTCTTTTCTCATGCCATGTAAAGCGCCTAGTGTAATCGCCGTCCAGGCCAAGAAATGCGTCTCGATCGCGTTCGCGTTTAACAATATTCATACTATTTGACACTTTAACGCAAACGCGATCGAGACGTATTTTGTGCTTTTTGATTACACTAAGGGCACAGGACTCCTTAAGTATTATAGCAATCGAGGACGCATCACAGATGGGATAATCCCTGGAAGGGATCTACATATTGCAAAGAAAGAACAAATAATTAGAACACAACAAAAGGCTAATTATTTGTTCAGTTGCCTGTCTCAGATATTTCCAATCAATCTTCGATGACGACTAAGCCACTCATAAATTTGATGTGGTGCCAAATAATCCAATTTTCAGCAAAATATTGTGAAATAATAATTCCGCGGGCCGGATATCGAATTGAATTTACCGTAAGATGCATAACGCACACTCGATACAATCCGGCCGCTGATAAGGGTTCTTTATCAGTGTATCGAATGATAACATTCCCGAGATTAGCCGTAGATTCTTCTTAATGTTTTCTCCGAAATAGAGTTGTCTTGTTCCGTTTTTATATTGACTTTATTTTTACAATATTTCCCTTAGCTTCTTAATGTTTGTGTTAAGCAATTAAGATTCTCATTTACTTTAATGGCATTATTACAGTCGCTAAGCAACTTACAGATAATAATGTACGTTACAAAGAGTATAAACACCGACGCGACGTTAATGTGTGCGACAGTAGCAATCTGAGACCTGTGCCCTTAGTGTAATCAAAAAGTACAAAATGCGTCTCGATCGCGTTTGCGTTAAAGTGTCAAATAGTATGAGAATTGTTAAACGCGAACGCGATCGAGACGTATATATTTCTTGGCCTGGTCGACAATTACTCTAGGCGTTCATGACTTACGTATGAATAAACTTTACAATTATTGCAATATTTATTTTTCCCTTTTTATTTAAAATACTAAACTTAAATCCAAAGCAACAGCCGTCGTAACTGCAGATGAAATAAAAATGCAAAAACTTCCAAGGAAATTAAATGTTCGCGCCAATTTCTTTTTTAATTAGTGTTGCCAGCGGCAGACGGTCGCGGAAATTAGTGACTGAAATATTGTCTGTGGTGAGATCGCTTTTAATTATAAGCCCAACTGGGACTTCGTCTATAAGAAAACTCGAATTTTTGTTAAACTTAGTATTATTCCTTTTAATTTCCCTTTTCTATGATTTTCACTTTCACAACTTACAAACTTTATTACAGATGCAACATTTAACTCCTAAGCTTAATTTGGAACTTTGTCACAGCTAATGACACACTGACTCCCTAGGCAAGCTGGTGTACTAAATATAATTTCATTTATTGTGAAATAAATAACATACCTAACAAACTTATATAAAGTTGAAAAACCCCCGAAATTTTAATACTAACTTTCGACAAAAAAGTCCATCTGTTTAGGAGCTACTTTGTCATAGATACCCAGACACACACACGCGACAAATTTATAACACCCCTCTTTTTGGGTTGATGGTTAAAAATGGCAGTATCTCTGATTCAAATGTAGCGACAATGTTCCTAACTTTTCACGAAATACGTAAGATGACATAAATTACTTGTGTTGTAAGCTCTTAGAAATGTAAAAGGATATTAATTAAATGAAAAACTTTTCTTGTAGTTAAGTCTTTCTTTAGGGTTAGTGAATTTTGTGATTTTTATGCTCAGAGTTTTTATGTGTTCTGTTCTATAATATTCCGTCTGTAGGACTTAATATCCATGGTCACGAAATTAATAAAAAAAAAAACTTAACTTAAAGTTTATTTTACCAGACAGTAAACAGCTGAAAAACATTATTTAACCAAATGGTAGGTTAAAGGTATGCCGAGCCGAGTTTACACGAGACGCAATGCTAATTGTCCTTGAAGCGACCTCTTTAAAACACCTGAAATGTGTTTTCGTTTGTATTTATTATTTATTCAGAAACAATACAGATGTTTAGTTTGTAATTGGTACAATTTAAAATTACTTACATTATAAATAAAATTAAGTAGCACACTACATTACCTAAATCGAAGTTCATTATAATTTTTACATCAATTTTTCATGTATTTTCCTTATTTCTTATTTTATGCCGATAAACACAAATGATCATCTAGTTAATACCTTTGATAAGGATACTTTTATTTAATAAAAAATATGAAGTAGGTACAAAGTTATTAAAATTGTATTAAAATAACCCATGACACAAAAAAACGTCCAAAAAGTAAAAAGAAGATACTGTGTTGGTTATCGTTTTAACTTTAGTAATATAAGTACAGTCAGCAACGATAGTTGCTAAGCAATCGAAGCGGTCATAATGATCTGCACAAGCTCTTATGTCTATTACAATAGAGCCGTGCGTAGATCAATGTGAGCGCTTCAGTTGCTTAGCAACTATTGCTGCTGACTGTACCTGTAATATTTTGATTCAAGCGACGTCGCATGAGGTTGTTATTACTTTATTACATAATTCTGTTTTTAGTTTAGGTATCTATTTGATTAGCAGCCCCCGACATGATAAAAAGATGAACCAAGTGAAAAAATGCGTGAATTACATTCCGTAATTCATTTTCATCTCTATTCTCTAAATATATAAAACGTGTAGATATATCTAGCTCAATCAAACTCATTTCTTTCTACATAATAGTACCCATAATGGAATACGTCCAGAGTTTGAATCGCAACGCGTCACGGAAAATTAAATCGGTTAGTTTACGGTTTCGTCGCATTGAAATGTATTTTATCAGATATTCAGGCAATTTCGACACGTCCACGGTGCTGTGAGCAATTAATTACACGTACATAATATTGATGCAAAGCAAAGTGAATAAGCAGAAATTAACCAATCCCTATGTATGTTTTGTGGGGTGGGGTTGGGGTGAGAGCGATGCTGAGTCAACAGGCTGAATGCCATGAGCTGTCACGAGTCAAAAATTCGCTATCTGTCAATTCAAAAATTTATTCAGCAACTAGCTGTTGCCCGCGACTTCGTCCGCGTGGAATTTGTTTATTGCTACACCGCGGAAACTAAGTATAAGAGCTCAATAAGGAATCTTAAGTAACAAAATATGTCCGTTATCTCAAGCGATCACGTCAGGCATGATGACGTTTGAATCTTTATACTATTCCATTCCAGGGGGCTAGCACGCGCGCCATTTTGTCGCTTGTCGCTCAGTGCGTCCTTCACTGATTCCATCACTATGAAAGGGACGCTCTGCGCGACAAGCGACAAAATGGCGCGCGTGCTACATGTGCTGATCCTAGAGCTCCCCTGTTTACTTGCTGATGCAACGTAGTTCAGCGTCAGCGAATAGGCAGTTGAATGAGTTAAATTGGCCCTTAACCAGATAAAAGGCAATAAAGGCAGTGTAATGTCGCAGTTTTAGTTTATTTGAGAAATCAATGTAATCTAGCTCACAGCATGACAGACACACTTTTAGACGTCTATCTTCTTCTTCTTCTTCTTCTAGTGCCTCTCCAACTAGTGAAGGTTGGCAGTCAGCTCCGCATATTTCACCCGGTCTTTGGCGAGGTTGAACAGCTCCGCGACACTTGTGATTCCGGTCCACTCCCACATATTGCGCAGCCACGGCTTCTTCATACGCCTGTACTTAAAGTAAAAAAGAATAAAAACAACCATAGGTAACAGTATGCTCTTTTGCACGTATTTTTTTTGAGTCTACCAGCGCTTTCGGAAAGACCATGATTACCAAGAAGAATGCGCCTGCAAGAAACTTGGCTTGTCAAGAAGTATTATTTCTTTATAAAACAAGTTACATTAGCTCTTACAGTACATAACCACAATAATAATTTCGACCAATCATAGGCCAGCAGCTTGTTTCTCATTGGTGGAGCCTGACAGATAGACTGCACTGGACCACCAGTGATCCTATTGGATTTTTGAATCGCGAAATTTCCTCATTACACTGTCATCTTCATGTTTCCATCCAAGACCAATAAAGTCTTTTATTTGCTACGAAATACTAAAAAATATTTATCCATGACTACTTAGTGGCGTTAGTGTGTATGGCATAGTGAGTTTGAAAAAGCCGCGGCCGTCGTTCAGTACCTAACGAAGGGAAGGCCCTTGTCAAAGTCAAGTCAGCGGCACAATACATTGCTTCTGCTCTAACAATATTCGCTTTGGCTCAGAGGAGTTCCTCTCGTTTTCTAGTGTCGGTATCGTCATATTCTGTCTCGAGAAACCATACAGTTGTACCTATTCAATATTCCGTTCGCTCTCACAAGATTATCTCAATGACACTGTCACTTGGCCTACATTCGACGACCGGCTCTTCTCTTCTATCCTTCTATCTATCTAATTTAAAAAAAGCCGCAAACGCGATCGAGACGTTTTCTTTTGTCAAAAATTACACTAGAGTAGAGAGAGTTACTGTCATATATTATGTCGAATAGAACGATAATGTTCGGTAGAGTTATCGTTCAAGACAAGTCGCCTCAGCACGTCTCAAATAGACCCTTTTATTTCGACTTGGGGCAGCAAGAAAATGAGAGTTGAAAATTTTAAATTTAAAGCATGTTGCTGTTATTCTAAAATGCGTTTTTATCACTCAAAAAACTATAGTAAAATTAAGTGTCGTTCTTAAGATATCTGAGTAAAAGCGTTCCTCTTTAAGTTAAGTAGATTCTTTGGCATATATGAGTTCAAACGCAGCTAATCATCTAAGAGCAATGGTTCCGGACCTGGGGGTAATTACCCCCAAAATGGGGTAAAACTATGCATCTGGAGGGGGGGAGGGTACTGAACAAAATACCATCAAACGTAGGAGGGAGTCACACTGATCTTGCTTGCTTTAAAGGGGTTGTTGGCAAAATTCTGGCAGTCTCCAGGGGTAAAGGTGGAAAATAGGTTAGGAATAAATTGATCAATTCAGTATATCTCTACTAAACATCCCAACTTTCCACCTATCAACCAACAGCAACCAAACGAACGGTTAATTGAAAATAGTGTCTACAGAAGTATACCGTCAGTGCAACAAAAATGAAAATACGATTGTTATGAAATGACATTTCAAAATGGCGCCACGTACAAACTGGATAAACCGTTAGCGAGGGATCTATAGATCGTGATCCATAGATCATGGTGTCGTCATCACCGCGCGCGCAAGCCCGCTCGCAACATGACGTCGACCCAGAAAGAATAAAAGCTTACTCTGTGAGTATTTGTTTGTTTTTATACATAAATGTTTTTATGGTCAACGAATGGCTTATGATCTAGTTCTTGTACTAACACCTAACAATCGCAAAGCCGTGAATGGTGAGCAACCACTGTCGTCCATTAACACCTGCAACATTCGAGAAATTGTATTCGCGTTGCCGTTGTAAGCACTTGAGTAAGGAAAAGAGGACTAGGCCCCAATTTGGAATTTTAGCCCTGAACTCTATTTGGTAACACAGAATAGAAATAAATTTTAGGTTACAATTTAATTTAAAACTTTTCATTATGAGTATTTAGGTATACATTGAAGCGTACGAACTAGTGGACTGTATACAACTAATGAAAGATGGAAAGAAGGTTTTAAAAACATTTTAATATCAGATAAACGGAATATAACACATAACAAACTGTTCTCTTCCACTGACAACAAAAACTGACACAAGATACGAAAACAAAACGTCATATCAAAATTTAAAGAACTATCAACAATGGAACACTCTAGCAAGAAGAATATATGCGATACACAGTATAGACTAGTGTTTGACCACAGTCACACTTGACGATAGAGGAAGATGTAAGATGTAAGGTAGAGCACGCTTGCCTAGTTAATGCACATTCGACCTAGACTTGAAAACTGCCAGATTGTACCTAGTGTTCTGGGAACACAGAGCAGGTAAGGAATTCCACTTAAAGTACAAAAGCAAGAACTAATTTCAAATCTACTACTGTCACTACTCAGGTCAAACGTAAACCGAATGTCAAAAAGAAAAATAAAAGTGCACATGAATGAGATGAAAATAGAACAACTTTCTATGAAAACGTTGCTTTTAGCATAATGCAGTATGAGTTTGTTTTTACATTTAACTGGGTTTCGGAGTTTGTGGAGTGAGTTTCAATGGAGTTCGTTCAGCCTACTGGGAAATACGTATAAAGGTTTGCCTGGGAGAGTTATAATTAACTATTTGGAATGTTGATATATAGATTGGCAATAACTTTGTTAATTTGTTGGCAGTTGTGTTTTGGTTAAAAACGTACCTAAATAAAGAGATAAGGTGTCGGTTTGTACGATAATGTGATCATCGCAAAAAAGATGTATCGAATACGCAGGTTGTCCCAATGGTTGACATTGACACCTTGCCCAATAATGTCACTATATTGCTATAAATCAAGATTGAAAGTGCCTAATGTTGGACCAATTTGACATTTAACTTACTGCCAATGAAATGGTAGTTACAGTGTGCGTAGAAAAGGAAAAGTTAACTTCGACAAGTTACTCAATTTTAAGACTTTATGAGCTCCAATTTTAGACCTCAAGGGCTTCCTATTTATATTACGAACAATAACCTCGAAGTGACAAACGAAATTGGTTCTCCTTAATCTGTCAAAATGGAGCTCTATTCATTAGGAATTCAGTTCAAAATAAATGGTGTGTTCTGGTTAAATAGGGCAAAATTGCTTGGATACAGAAATAATACGATTGACCCATTTCGTTGTAGGTACCTAATTTGTGTTGAATTAAGTAAGCCTTCTGAAGGGATATTGGTATTTGGGGAATCGTTACCTAGACGGTTTGATCCTTAATTTGCAATAATATTATTATTATTAACCCTTTCGTGTGTGTCAATTATTTTAGATATATTGGATCAAAGAGGCATCCATAGAAATTGATTGAGTCATTAAACTAAGAAATGGGATTTTTACAAACAATTTTCAGAAAAAAAGTAAAGAAGGTATTAACGTCGCTGCTTAAGACAATACATAAGCGACACAAGTAAAAAAAACTGTTGCAAAAATTCCCTAGGCATGTTGCTTTTTTTTGTTGTTCATCTGTGTTGCTATATACTTAACTATATCTTGACACGATATTATGAATTATCCATTTTTTTTAAATGATTTTGCAACGTCGAGATGTCAAATTTTTTTTTACTTACTGTGATTTGCCGAAAACCTTGCCAGATTAAACTCTAAAATCATTCGTACTTTTTGTGAAACCTAGGTAACTGGACGGACAAGATTTTTTTTATTTGATTATGTAATATCAATCTAATTCCATTCAAAATAATTTAAGAACTTTGCTACTGTTCAACTTGCACTAGAGAACAGGGCGTCATTAGATCTCCATGCAAAACTTTGCATGAAGCTTAGTTCAAGCTTAACGTCACCTCACCTCAACTATCAAGGTTGACTAGATACCTATCTAACAAAGTCTTTTGCACCAAACATGGCCTTATAACATTCACAATGTGTTGATAGGATTACAAAACTACAACAAGATACCAGCTTATATAATTAGCGAATGTTAAACCTTGTTTTTACACCTGATTCACACGGGTGCGCTAAACAATATGGTGGCGGATAATGGATTGCAAGTTGTTAGAACAAACGGGCTTATTGAAACATTACCTGATCTGTTGTGACCATAGAGCTAAGAATTGAGATTGTCAACGCGCGATGGTATGAAGCCATGATAGCCTAGTGGTATGACCTGTCGCCTCTGAACTAGAGGGCCGAGGGTTCAAACCCCGGCTCGCACCTCTGAGTTTTTCGGAATTTATGTGCGAAACTACATTTGTAATTTATCATGATCTTTTCGGTGAAGGAAAACATCGTGAGGAAACCTGTACACTCCTGCGAAGCAATTCAATGGTGTGTGTGAAGTTCCCAATCCGCACTGGGCCCGAACTGTAGCCCAAGCCCTCTCATTCTGAGAGGAGGCCTGTGCCCAGCAGTGGGACGTAAATAGGCTGATGATGATGATGATGATGATGTGACAGCAGGGCCCTGTTCCACCAACTTTACAATTGTCGTTTTGTCAAGACAATTCG
Source organism: Clepsis dumicolana (assembly GCA_963691665.1). Classification (NCBI taxonomy): domain Eukaryota; kingdom Metazoa; phylum Arthropoda; class Insecta; order Lepidoptera; family Tortricidae; genus Clepsis; species Clepsis dumicolana. Next base: position 12,978,140 of record OY829520.1, on the reverse strand, counting down.
AACTACACTTCTTTGACAATATGAAGCGCGCTAAAACAAAAGCTCTTCAAGTCAGCAGTCATTGAAAACTGACAATTGTAAAGTTGGTGAAATAGGGGCCCAGGTGGAGGCTCTAGGCAAGACGTTCACTATACATACATAAACCATAGTGAAATAAATTCACGTATATATATAAGTCGAGTTTTGGCCGACATAATGTTTCGGGCTAATTCGTAGTCTTTCCTCTACGAAACACGAGTGATCCGCCGTTTATTTTGATTACCATTGAGTACCTACTCACTGTAGTTTCACGTTCAAAGGTTAAAGGTTACTTTGACTTGTGAGAAGGAATATTGTAACTGCGACTGAACGAACTGAAAAGTAATTAAGTATTGGTTCTTCTTTTTGGTTAGAGAAAAATCAAATCAATAGTTTCGTTTCTTAGCCAGAGCAATTTTAAACGCTTCGGCGCTTACGCCATGCTTTTTGAGCGCATTATAACTAACCCTTTTTCTATTGACGCACGCGTTACTGGATATCGTTGTCCCGCTTGCGTGAATAGACTCCGTCCCCAACAGTATCGCCTCAACCAGTATGCTACTATGTTCTTATTCTTAATCCACGCGCGAACTGTAGGTATATGGCCTCACCTCGAATCGAAGCCTGCTTAATACCTATAATGCGCTTGAGCAACATTACAACATAGTCGTGTGTTATAATACCGCCGTCTTGCAAGCTCGCAAGACAGAAGCCTTTTAAAACTATGCCAAAGCCATAATCAACAGTATTACGAATTACTGGTCAGAAGTATACATACCAAGATTAAAAATATAATATTAAGTAGGAAAGCCTGAGTACCTACTTCCAGTAGAAATTGATTTAGGGAAGTTTTAATTTGGTTGCGAACTTAGTTTGATGCTTGGAGTTTAGTTTGGGATAACATAATATCCCTCCAAAAACTGGGCTGGGCTTCACCCGTATGTTGACAGCCGTTCCTGTTCCTAATATTCAATATACTTATATCTCGTTTTGATCTACTGACGAATTTAATAAATATAAAATCCAACAATTTGTTTCTGCACATGGTCCACCAGGCCACCATCCTCCCATATTGACAGATATAGCAAACAGAGGTTGGATTGCCTACCGACGGTTAGTTTAAGGAGACTTCGAAATTTAAGATAGATAAATAGAAGATCGTCAATAGATCAAAACAAGAGATAGATTGAATATTTGGAACAGCTGTAAGTGTATCTATCTTTTGTTCAAATACTGCATATGAATTTTTATTCACTTCTTAGTCGGTTTTTGTTGAAATTTGGTACTGTTTACTACTGACAGTTTGAGGCTCAGTAGCCAGTACACTTGAAGCTTAGACGCTCGTATGAATGAAACAAATGAAATGCATTAGCTAGCACCTTAAGCTCCGTCTTCAGGTCAGGTATCTAAAAGACTATGCTTTATAGTAAAAAAACTGTCATACACGAAGATTTTATCTTCAATCTTCTGCCCTTTTTAATCGTAATCACTGGTATTAATGCCAACATTAATCGTGTTTCGGTCACGGTCGCTTGTATCGGTGAGTTTATTTATTACCACCGCTATGACATCATCGTTACCATGACTACCGGACATGTTGCCTGCGCGTGCGGTCCTTGCGTTTCTACGTACCTACGTGTTTGTTTATAATTGTACGTGTCTAATATTTACACTATAAACACTTGTTTGTGTTCACAAACAAGTGTTCATAGTGTTCATAGCTACTAGAAGCTGTTCAGCTTCTAGTAGCTATGAAGTTTACGAGATGAATGTAGATGAGATTGGTTGCCCTTTGCAAAGTTGGACAACGAATCGAAGGAAATAAGAAATAAATTGAAAAGTCTACTCGTAATCACTTATATTGCCTACAACGGAGATATTGTCAAGTTTGAAAGTGTCAGTAACCTATTACATTTTTTATTTGTCGTAAATTAGGCCAGAAGAATAACTCTCCTTAAATTTTATTTACACTAACGTACTCGTACGAGAGCATAATGACTTTCCTAATCCGAATTACTAGACTTAGCGTCGAGTGAGGTCTATCTGTCATTTTCCACCAATGAGAGACAAGCTACTGGCCTATGATTGGTGGAAATTGACAGATAGCCCTCACTCGAAGCGAGCAGCCGCTAGTTTCACATCGAAACCCATCAGTAGGATAATGTTGTCGATAACGCTGGCGTATTGTGTTGATGATACTGGTGTGACGATAATGGTGTTGACGATAATGGTGTTGACGAACCTGGTGTTGACGAACCTGGTGTTGACGAACCTGGTGTTAATGATACTGGTGTTGATGACGATGACTAACCTAACGCCTTCTTTCCAGGAACAACTCCGGCAGCGCAAGGAGGCGGAGGAGCGGGCGGCGGCGCAGAACGAGTTCCTCCGGACCTCGCTGCGAGGGTCCAACAAGCTGCAGGCGCTCGAGTCCACTCCGCCCAACAGTGGGACTGCGTTCGTGAACGATGCGTACGACGCGTGCGATGATGAGCTGGATTCGGAGCCGTCGCCGCTGTATGCGGTTATTGGTAAGTTTACTACATCAAAAAACTATAACTTGTGGTTTAGGAACATAACTCAATAGAAATAAAAGTCAAAGTTTTATTGAGTAAGTAGGCGGTTATGTGCTATTTTACACGTGGTTTTTTTTAGTCTACCATACCAGCGCTTTCGGAAAGACCATCATTGCCAAGAAGAATGCGTCGCAAGAAACTTGATACAAAGCACCGGCACAAAGTCATTTATTATTTTTTTAAACAAGTTACAATAGCTCTTACAATCTGTCTCTTTTAGTATATGTAGATGTTGGAGCCACTATTCTTTACGGATCTGGATCCCGGTAACCCCTGAATTGATTCTGCTCACGATCGAACTTTAAAATTTTATTTACTAATGCCATCTATAAGTGAAAATGAAATTTGGTAGGCGAGTACACCCTACTCGCCTACCAAATTTCATTAAGTTAAAATCAACGGTACTCAAATTATCGAACAAATATTTTTACGTTCTTATACTCGTACATATATATGTACGAACACCAATTCGAACCCTTTCTCAATACTGTGAGAACCCAGCGGAAGCAAGACGTGCGCTTCTGGAGGAAGGACTACATATTATACTGAAATAAACGGATCACTCACGTATGTCAGTCGAGTATAGCCCGACTTGTTTCGGACTAATCCGTAGTCTTTCAGTATGATTGAGTCTCACTGTAGTTTCATGTTAAAAGTGACTACATATTAGTCCGAAACTCGTGTTAAAATGAAGGTCATTCTGACTAACTATTAAAATTGTCTCATCATTCGATGCTGTTAATTTTTTTAAGTTTACACTCAAACTATTCAAGTAGCAATTCTAACTAATAACCCGTCATTTATGTCCGTGGAGTTCCATATTTCTTAAGAGATATTTTCCCATAATAAACTAATCAAGTATGTAATCCATAGGTTAATGTACGAAATTCGATACACCCACGTCAAGCTTACATGCGTGGGTGCCATTGACAGACAAGCATACAAACTTTGCCTGTGCTACTAATGGGATTCAACATGGATTCAATGACCGTTTGGCTTAGCGGCTACAATATTTTATTAAAAAGAAGACGTTAAACAAATAACTGGGGAAAAGTTGTGTGAACAAGGTACTGTCCGACTTTTGGGGGTAACTGGGAGCTATTGGTGAATTGAAGGAAAACCTAAAAAAAAAACGGTTTTGGAAGTGTGTACCAGATGAACCGTTAATCACCGTGAAACCTTTTCAAAGTAAATGTCATTATGTTAATAAAAAACATTATAACGTTAAATATTTAAATGTGAGCATCCTCTACGCTGCCATAAGTGGTTCGACTGTACAGTATACTGTCTGATAGGTAACTACAATATATCTCGATAACGGCTGAACCGTAAAATCGATTTAGACACCTAAAAACTATCTCGATTAAACTAACTTTCGATTAAAAACCCGCAGTCAAATCGTTCTATCCATTGAGAAACTACGATGTCACAGATGAGTACACACATCAAACTTATGTCACCCTCCCTTTTGCGTCGGCGGTCAAAAATACAAAAAGACTAAAGTCTGTATAGGTTTTTTCTATTTTGTTTATTATGTGGTGCTCAATTAAGAGTATTGTATGATGCAGTATGACTATTTTCCCGCTATTTTCGAATGTTATAAATACAGGGGTACTATTCCTTCAAGAATTAGCTTCCGTTTTACATCAATAACGCGTGTGCCGGTAAAGATTTACAAGAATAGACGGCAATTAAAACCTATCTCCGATACAAGTAGCGCTATGATATGATACGTTTATCAAAATGTTTTGTGTTCATCCGACCGGTCGCGGCATTTGCTCTCCTTTGTGGACCACTCATGTGGACAACTGCTTACACATGTGGGTCAAAATCATGTAATATTTATAAGCACGATCTATGTGCTGAATAAAAGTATAATAGTCAATGATATGTATAAACAGGAAGTAAATAATGTTACTACTTTGCCCGAGTTAAAGATAAATAAAAGACCCAATAAATAAAATACCCAATTAGCCACTCTTGCTGACAGTTCACTATGTACAACTCCAACCCTACCAAAGCTGCTGCAAAGTGACGTGATGACCAAAAATATATGCAATAGGTTCGTTTTTCAAACTCAATTTACTAGGGAATTTAAATATCCCTGTTCTCGACGCTGTCCCAGTAGTTGGCATCTTCAATCTTAGTACATAACAATAAAGGTTAAACTTGTCAGTTATTGAAATTACCCTATCGATCGTTGGGACGATTACCTTACCACACAAATCAGGGATGTTGTAAATTTTGTCTGTTCCTTGTTCCAATGTGCTCGAATTATTCAGCGATTTCAAAGTAATTTTCGATTTATATACGATTCAGGGTCACAATACTATACCGAAGAATGTTTCAATTATCTTGCTCTTTACTAGAGCCAATGTACTTACTATAAGAGCATTAGGGATTCTTTAGTTGCGTGCCAATATTATTTGAGAACAATCGGATGCTGAAATCCTATAAGACAAACGCATTGTAACTTGAATTCTTAAGACAATGCCATTCCCTGCTTATTGTTAACTCCTATTATAATATAAGAAACGAAAGGTCAAGTATCGTAATGCGGTATCCAATGGACATGGAGCAATGAGTAATTTTCGCTGTATACCTTAACAATGGTTTACCGGTGATCATGATGCCTTGTAAGTGCGCCGAAATATCGGGAGCTCATTCTAAACCTGGTAAGATAATTGTGGTCAGTATCCTGTAGTAGATATGTCTAATATACCAGATAATACTATAAGACTTCCGATGAATGAAATTTATCTGTTGCTTAATTTCCTTATAACAATTTTCACTAAATATTTCACAAGATTCGGTCTGAAAGGTTTAGTAAATGTTTTGAGGCCACGTAAAAACGGGGCGAACCGCTTTTAACTAATGAAGTAATGACTAATAGGTCTTTGCCCCATGAAATCTGTGCCATGTGATCACATGCTTTGATTCTCGGACAATGTATACCATTAATAATGATAGCCATAACATTAGAAATGTTATTATCTTATGCTAATTCTGTGGCTTGATTGTGTAGGCGGAATAATCTAACATTGAGCAAGCCTTAGAAGCAGAATTACCAAATCGAAAGTAACAAACATGGACAAACGCATTTTCCCACGATTTGGAACCTTGAACTAAGTTAATGTTTAAATCGACCAGTTTTTTCTATTTATGGCACAGGGTCACTAAACTGTAGTTTGTAGTTGAATGTCATATTGTTTGATTGTGTGCTAAATAAGCTTCCATATAGCGAAGACATAAATAAGTCGGCTTGACCTAAAAATGATACAAAGCCTTCGGTTTCATGATGTCTATAATGATACTTTTATGGAAAACCATCTGTTAAGCGTGTTATATTATATTTTCTACTTGCCACCAAAAATTTTACATTGGCATGCTTAGGGAGTCCGGTTTACCTTTGGCATGATTTGGAAATCACGTGTACCACGGCCGCACGTTCAATACTATGATAAAGCTAAATGTACTCGTAATAAACGTGTACATGTACAAAATTCTTTTCTTGCTGAGCGAAGGTGTCGTCTTCTCCTGTCTTTATAACTTTATAAACTTGGACGCGTTCAGGTAATTTGCCGTCGATCTCTTTTTCGTACTGCCTCTGCTTCATCATTGTCATTATCATCTTCAAATTCTTATTTCTTTTCCAGAGTATCAAGAGGTGTCAGCTGCGCTCAGTCGCGTCCAAAAAGCGCTCGGTTCAGCGGGGGAGTCGGCGCTGGCGGCGCGGGTGGCGGGCGCGGCGGGAGCCCTGCTCTGTCCTGAGCTGAGGACTGCACTGGGCACCAGGTCGGCAGTTCTGACGGCTGCGCGGCATCAGCGGCCCGGCTTGGTACCGCCGTATACGCACAGGGCGACGGATCGGTTGAAAGAAGTAAGTGATGGTCATGCAAGATGGATCTAGATGCAAATTTTTTTTAGTACCTACCATCCAAAAATTTTTGAATACAAAATCCAATATTTCTGCTAAAACTTTGAGTTTTCTTTGTGCTAAATTTAATGATTCTGGGTTAATAGGAATTACCTTATACGACAGACAAACAGAGAGAGAGAGAGAGAGACGGACGGACAACAAAGTGATCCTATAAGGGTCCCATTTTTTCTTTCGAGAACGGTATCTAAAAATGGTTCTCGTCACAGTGTATGGACGTGGTGGGCGCGCACACGGGCGGCGGCGGCCCGGCGGCGGCGCTGTGCGCGGAGCTGCTCGGAGCCCTCGGCGGCCTGGAGCTCGAGTCGCTACTCCAGGCGCACGACCAGGCCGCTGCCCTCCTGGATCCAGCGAGCTTCGCGCACAAGAGAACTAAGGTAACACCGGCTGAATCTTTTATTGAAAGACGCACAGCACATGAGACACGATAAAGAAAACTGAGTTACTAGCATCTTCTTCTAGTACTCTCTCTTATCGAAGGTCGGCGATCTAAGGCTATCTTTATTTTAGGGATCTGGTACATCCCAAACCAGTCTCTATGATACCAATAGGGAACCGTCAGTAACTAGCACATACATAATATACGATTACTAGCAGTTGTTGCTAACTGCTGCAGACGCGCGATCAAAAAATAAATAATAAGGACTTGTTTCAGACTGGCAACAATTTCAATCACAAAGATGAGAAAGCTTTAACCGCGCCCGAAGATCCCGGCGAGCAGATCAAAATCATCAAAATAGAAAAGACTAATGAACCACTTGGTAAGTAGATGTATTTATAATATTATTCATGTCCTATTTACGCTCGGATGCCGACGACCGGATGTCTTAGTGGCTAGAGAACCTAACTACGAAGCTTGAGTTCTCAAATTCGAGCCGCGGGCGGGGCATATCTGTGTGATAAATAATAATATATTTGCTCTCGAGTCATTAATATTTAATATGTATTTATGTATGTGTTTATCTACATAAGTATGTGCATCCGTCGTCTAGTACCCATAGCACAAGCTTTGCTTAATTTGGGACTGGGAGTCAATTTTCGGCAATTGTCCCACGATATTTATTTAATACTTTCCGTCCGCAAATCTCTTTACGTTTACTTCTACGACTAAAAGATCATTAACCTTTTTGAGTATACCAATTTTTTTGTGTTTGTGCATTCCAGGTGCTACTGTAAGAAATGAAGGAGAAGCAGTTATTATCGGTAGGATAGTGCGCGGCGGCGCGGCCGAGAAGTCAGGGTTACTCCATGAAGGAGATGAGGTATTGGATCTTTTTACCAATCATACAACAATTTAAAAGAATAAAGAAGCAACTTGATTGTTGAGTCCTGTTTCCCATTTTTTTCCCTGTCATTGCAAAAGTAAGTATGTCATATCTAATCACCCCATATTCAGCTTAACCATTAGTCTGCTTTATTGTCATGCATAATAATGCAACTTCCCGACGAAGCTGCATTGCGGATCCAATTCCTTAGTTTACCTGACAGTAAAAATATCGCACCTACAACTATAATCTCACTTCTGCCTTCTTTACTTCCAGCTTCTAGAAGTTAATGGCGTGCAGATGCGCGGGAAATCCGTGCACGAAGTATGTCAAGTGCTGGGCTCGCTGTCGGGCACGCTGGCGATGGTGGTGGCGGCGCGCGGCGCGAGGCGGCCGGCGACCGCGCCGCGCGTGCTGCACGTGCGCGCACACTTTGACTACGACCCCGAAGATGACGTCTATATACCTTGCAGAGAGCTCGGTTAGTACCCACTTGGTGGTTATATCCCAGTTGACTCTTTTAGACGGGTTGGATATTGAACTTCGTAAAGGAGGGTACTTACTATCTCTTTCTGTTGATGGAGTTTGCTTTGTTGTGCCACATTGGCGCCTTCATTCAACCTTGTCTTTGAATATCTTGACTCTAAGTTTCTAAGAACGCTTTGCATAAAGATAAAGATAAGATAAGATAAAGAAGTCACTCTATCATATTGACAAGAATAATTTTCGATAGACGCCTGTCACCTATCCAAGAAATCGTTGCAATCTTTACTCACTTGACTTTAGGCTCCCATAGCCCACCGAAAACGGGGTACAATGAAGTGTCACCACTACCAACTAATCAACATTCTTATTCGTAACCATACAATTTTCTTTTGCAGGCATTAGTTTTCAAAAGGGCGACGTGCTTCACGTGATCAGCCGCGAGGACCCTAACTGGTGGCAGGCGTTCCGCGAGGGCGAGGAGGACCAGAGCCTCGCCGGGCTCATACCCAGCCAAGCCTTCCAACATCAGTCAGTACCTATATACCTACCAACACGCGGAGCGAAAACTTTGGATCTCTGTAATGTTTACTATGGAGAAGAAGTTGTTTATACAAAAATAAATAATTTTATGAATTAAGTAGCACTAAGGATTCACTAGTTCGCTGTTATTAGTTGTACCAAACGATTTAAGTTAAACGAATGCCAGCTAAAAATTACCAAAAACAGGTTACAGATTGCTTTGACTTGTTGATAAAATGAAGGAGAAAATGTAACAAACGGCTACATCTACATACTAACAGTAATAGATAAAAATCTGGTTATTAGATTATTTAGTTGCCCATTCTGATCTCATGTCACACATAACTACTACGAGGAATAGATAAAATTTTAGTACTTACCTATTATTAGATTAGTTGTCCATGCCAAGAAAATCTCGGTACCCATTATGGAGTCAACCGCGATGCGTATCGCCAAAAAGCTTCAGGAATGTAGATTTCTTCCTTAATGCCATCTGCATTATTTACACGTGTATGTACTTACTTTACAAGACTTGTCCCATTAACTAAGTACCCATTCAGTTATGTAGGTGGACACTGAACTCATCAGGATTCAGCTGAAAACCAGCGCTGTGTCCCTAGCTACAGCACATGCTGAGCCGAGTCCTTTTGACATCTCCTCTGTTATTTTTTTTGTGTATTTAGTAAATAAGAAATGTGTTTGTTGTCGTCACAACATTGCATCTAGCGTGTTTCTTTTTGTGAATAAATGTTGTGAGTTTGAGTTTGAGAACTGTAACCGTATTCCAGACGTGAGTCAATGAAGCTGACGCTAGCGGGAGAGGTGGCGGCGCGCGACAAGCCCAGAAAAGGTGGCACGCTGCTATGCGCCAAGAAACCACCTCGGAAAAAGAAGAGCAAGAAAGCTACTAGCGAAGCCGGGTACCCTATCTACTCGACTTCGGGCGCGGAAGGTAAATAGAGATACATGCACTCTTTCTTTCTATCCCGATATAGTTCAGTGGTTAAGATGGTATCTTCTTCTTCTTCTTTAGCCGTTCTCAGCCTCCAAGGCATCCTTTAGTTTATGCCATTTTTCCCTGCCCTGAGCAGTTTCCAGTCACTTTGTTCCCGCTAGTCTTTTGATATCGTCGTACCAACGCATCTGTGGTCTTCCTCTTGAGCGTTTTCGTCCCAAGGTCTCCACTCCAGCACTGCCCTCAAGCCCGGCTTATGAGCAACGTAGCCAGCCCATTCCAAGTGCAATTTCGCAAGTTTGGTAACATCGCTCGCTTTACTTTGCTCTCGGACCCATTAGTTTCTTTTACGGTCTGTGAGCGTAACTCCTACCAGTTTTCTTTCGATTGCTTTGTGTCAGCCGAAAGATGTCTACTGCTGGACATAGGCCTTCCCCAAGGCGCTTCACTCAGACTGGTCTTGTGCTTTCCGTATCCACCGTGATCCTGCGATCCTCACCAGGTCGTCACTCCATCTTTTTAAAGGCCTACCTACAGCTCGTTTCCCGGTCCGCGGACGCCATTCGAGAACCTTCTGGCCCCATTTTTTAAGATAAGACAAGATAATTTATTTAAAAAAAAATGGGGTATATGATAATAAATCATACTATGATTTACAGAAGGTTTGTGGAGTCCGTGTGTCTGAAATAGGGTTTCTAGTGAACTCTGTCTCAGACTAAACGAGCTAACATTTCGACGTTACTCGTATTCAACCTCGTATCTACGTATATAATCTTTGACGAAATTGGAATAACAACTGTATACCGCGAATCTACAGTGGTCTGCCGTCCGTGGTGACCTACCGGCGATTTCAGTTTTTGGATTAGTTGGTAAAACTTTCCTCTCTTTCTTACAGACTACGAACAAGAAGAGATCTTAACGTACGAAGAGGTAGCGCTGTACTACCCGCGCGCGTCGCACAAGCGGCCCATCGTGCTGATCGGGCCGCCCAACATCGGGCGCCACGAGCTTCGGCAGCGGCTCATGGAGGACAGCGAGCGGTTCGCCGCTGCCGTGCCACGTGAGTTTTTAGGATTATGCTTTTAAAATTCTCACTGAAACATTAATACATAAAAAAAAAACCGGAAAAATGACAACCCCCGGGAATCCAATCCGGATCCTCGACATTCCATGTTAGCCTTACACCAAGATTGACATATAAATCTATCTATTGGTATAAAATGTCTGGGTTGTTCAACTTAATTTTTTTTAAGTTAACCTTAAATTATGATTTAATTTACTAGGTTAAAATTTATTCGAAGTTTGCTGTCTGTAGGACGCTCCATGCACGGTTTAAGATTGCTGTTTTTATGCTGGTTCTTCTTTTCGTTAAATCTAAGCTAAATTAATTAAACTAAAGCTTAAAACTAAACTAAACTCAATTAAACTAAACTTACTTATTGATATTTTTATATTGATGTTCCTTGTAACCGGTTCAGATACGTCACGACCGCGGAAAGACCACGAGGTTCCTGGCCAAGACTACCACTTCATTTCCCGTACGCAGTTCGAAGCTGACATACTCAACAGAAAGTTCGTAGAACACGGGGAATACGAGAAAGCATATTATGGTGAGTTAATTTATAGGATATCTTGGAGATGCATAGTCACTTATTAAGTATTAACCCGTTCAACTCCAGCGACCCATACAAAAGTTGTTATCCACAAGTTGGCATAACGTCAACGCGGACTTAAACCTTAAGCATACGTTCATAGGTCGCATTTGCATTGTGCAGCAGGACGCCTATAAGCGTTGGTGGCGTCGTAGGCACGTCGGCTCATGACGCTTTTAAGCGTCCTTAGCGTTGAAAAGGTTTAACTGTGCAGACAGTGCCTTTAAGAATGGCACTACACTAATTTCTAATAACTTCTATCTAAGAAGTGATACACGTATTATTGGTCTTCGTATGCTTCTTCTTTTAAAGGCTATCGTGACTCAAAAATCCGCTAGGATCGCTAGAGTGAAGTCTATCTGTCATTCTTCACCAATGAGAGACAAGCTACTGTCCTATGATTGGTTGAAATTGACAGATAGACCTCACGCGACACAAGCGGATTATTGATTCGCGATAGACCTCATTCTATTTCCTTGCTTCGCTATCAATTTCAGCATCACAAATTAGTGTTTTAATGTTTTAGTGTCTACAAATGTCAAGTTGAGAAAGTGAGACTGACGCTTCCCTGTTACTTACAAAAAGTGTATCTACTTGGTTTCGAAAAAAGTTGACCCTAACACAATGATATTTCTTTACAGGCACATCTCTAGAAGCAATCCGCGAAGTAGTCAATTCGGGCAAGATTTGCGTCCTCAACTTGCACCCCCAGTCGCTGAAGATCCTGCGAGGATCCGACCTGAAGCCTTACACTGTGTTCGTGGCGCCGCCCAGCCTGGAGAAGCTTCGGCAGAAGAAGATACGGAATGCAGAAGCTTTCAAGGTACGTTTCGTTCTTCGGATGGCCTAGTGGTTAGCGACCCTGACTATGAAGCTTGAGGTCCCTGGTTCGAATCCCGGTCGGGGCAGATGTCAGGCTTTGCCTAGTTTGGGACTAGGTCAATTGGTGTCAATTTGTCCCATGATATTTATTTTATTTATTTAACTACGTGTTCATTCATTTTCTTGCATTTATGGGTTGGCTTAAGTAAGCTAAGCCAAGCTGTACCAACTAAGTATAGTTGGTACAGCTTGGTAAGCCTCTCGGAAGGTGGACGGTACATCTGGTAAAGGTCGCTGGAAGACATTAGCTGCGGGTAGCACAAGACCGGTTGGCGAGGAGATCCTTGGGGAAGGCCTATGTTCAGCAGTGGACGTCTTCCGGCTAATATGATGATGGTGACAGCTTGTTATGCGTAATGGTGAAGCCGAACTTGGTTTCTAAAAGTGCGAAATAGCTAAACGAGAACCTGTTTAGCTTTTCTGGCATACTTTGAACCCTATCTGAAATTACACATTAATAATTTATCTAGCATTTATCACTCATGTCCAACTGTATTTTCTGATTTTGTCCCACAGGAAGAGGAGCTGAAGGAAATAATAGCGACCGCACGCGACATGGAGCTCCGCTGGGGCCACCTCTTCGACATGATCATCATCAACAACGACACGCAGCGCGCCTACCAGCAGCTGCTCAACGAGGTCAACAGCCTGGAGCGGGAGCCCCAGTGGGTGCCCGCGCACTGGCTCAAGCAAACCTAGCGCCCGGGGACCGTCCCCGTCGGGGCCCAAGGACAACTCGGCGGTACCCACCGCACCCGTGGTTCCTGTGATGCTGTTGCCAAAAGTGACCGAGTCTGTAGTGCCACCGCCCCTGGCTTCGAAGCTACTGGAGGTGTCAGTAGCGACGCGAGAAGGGCCAGTGTCGCCATTAGTAACGAGGCAATACACACGTTCAAAATCATACTCGTACTAGGGATAATAAAGCAAATGGTTTTACATTTGCTGGTGTACTTGCGCGGCGCGTGGGGCGGGCGCCGCGCCGCCCGGCGCTGGCGGGCGCCGCGCGGTCCCCTCGCCTCAAACTACTTTTCGTAAACGTAGCTCTTTTGTTCAAGACAGTTTGATGGTATTTTCGATTTTGGGCACTTTTGTTCAATTGTTTTTAATGTTGTGTGTAGACTAAGGTGCAATCTGCTTATGAATGAATAGAAGATGTAAAAATGTACGAGAGAAATAGTCATATTTATTATCATTAATAGTAGACCACGGTTCGTAAGTTTTCATACGAATATTTGTCATTCGCATCAATCTACTGGCAATAATAATTCATTATCGTCTGATATTAGGTTAGATTAGTGCAAACGTGATGTACTGATGTATAAAATAAGCGATGTATCTTAATACATGACGAGGATTTCTTTTGAATATTAACAAAAATTATACTGCCTTACTCATAAAAGTTATGTAATTTTTAATATCTACACTGTTGCGATCATTTTGTTGGTTGTAATAAGAAATGGCATTTTAGTTCGGTATAGTTCGATATACCTACCTAATGCAGTCGTGTCATTTCTCATTTCAACAAAGTTAGTGATAGGTAGGTCTTAATAAATCATGTTCGGTTTCCAATTGTCTCCTTCAGTGCTTAACTAAAGCAACCCACTGAACATGCGGGCTCAACACTCTACCTACACCTATACGTACTTTACAAAATAATACTTTACGCAGGTAGGTATTACCCAACACCAATACCTATCACCTGCCAATATTAAGTACAAACGTCCACATGGAAAATTAGTCTATCCTAAACTTACAAATCTTACAATACTTAAATGAACTATTAAACCGAAACATCGAGGGATGAAGGAAAATACAGTGTATTTCAAGTAAAAGGTCCTTGACGGTTATGAAAATGGTAAAATACTTAACCGAGTAATGTTCAATTTATCCACTTCTTGCGGAAAAGGCAAATGGATTGTTAAACTTAACTTCTTGGACCATAATAAGTTAAATGTCTTTGTCCGTAGGCGAAACGAAGAGAGAAATAATTTGCTATAGATTCGATACTTTTATTCAGAAAACAGGGCGCAGTAGTTAAGTCATGATTTAAAATCAACAATATTCCTTCCAAGTGGTGTAGCCAGTATAAAAATGGCCAAACAATGATATTGCAAGAAAGTAGTGTTTATCGGATTTAAGTACCTATAATGTTCAGAATATCAAGTTGCCCATTTTTTTCTACTAATATGCAAAAATAGTAACTACGTATTGATTAAATTCGTTGTTATCTTGTAATATCGTTGTGTGGAAATTAAACTTTTTAATAAAACTTATAAAGTCATAGTGAATAAATGGATTTATTAATTGCCAAATTCGAAGACTGTCCGCTGGTAACACTATGCCAAAAACAAGTAGGCTGTAGTTTTCCAAAATCAACTGGTAACATTAACAAGCTCGCTTGCATTGTAATAAATAACAAACTTGCGATTTGGTATAAGTAATAAATTTAAGTTTTAATCAGGCGTCAAAGCAACGAGTTGTAAGGGGTACCAGTTGAGAAATGCATTTTTATAGTTTTTTCAATTATTTCTGTGTCGTATTTTCCACTAAGACATTTTCGAGTAAGGAAAACTTTTCAAATATCCGTAATAGCAATGAAATAATTAAATATAACAAGGGCCTATTTCACGAAACTATTTAACTGTATCGACGAATTTATCTGTCATTTTGAAATAGTGCCACTTCAGTGTCGTAAAATTGTAAATGGCTTCGTGAAATGGGCTAATATTATTAAGGGTAAGGCTTTGCACGAAAGGTTGTATTTTTCTAAAACCTTGAAGTTTGTAAGCCTTTCCCTGAAACATGAGAGTCTATTTCAAACGTTCGTTACACATACGAAAATTTAATTTGGTTTCATAACATCCCTCTGTATGTAACGCCCGTTTTGTGCAATAGGCTCTCCTAAAAAAATACAATAATGCAATGGAATTAATAGTTCGCAGGTAGAGAATAGAAACCAAACGTTAAAATTATACAATAAAATACCTATTTCTCTATTGCCAAATTTGTACGGTAGTTCTTAAATAGGATTTTCGAAAAATTTCTCCAGTAGTCTATCGTGGGTTTTCTCTTAAAGAAATGAATCGATGGTAGGAAAATTTTATGAAATCTTTAAAAAATACCAATAAACAGAACACAGCTACTAGTGAGTAGGAAAGCAATATCCGTATAATCGATGCCTGTTGTTACAACGACATATCTGAATTTTATAGGACGTCTATTTCAAAACTTAACATTACATTGTGGATTCCTTTTTGCGCGTTTACCTCTTTACAATACCACAGTCCACTTTGCCGAAGGAACCCTGTTTTACTAAGACCGTACTCCCGGTCTTGTAGCAGTAAAAAGTTTTAGTTAAACAAGGTTCTTTCTAGTCTATGACAAGGGCTGTAATCTAGAATAGTCGCGTGTTGAGTTATCGCTTTACCGATTCAGAGATTTATAACTTTTGTAGTTGTACGTTTACATCACTATTTTAGATGGCGTGGATAAGTGAATAAATGCAATACTTTAACTTTACGAACACATATTCTAAATGTCCGGAATAAAATTAATTAGGTAAATACTTGGAATTATTTTTCATTACAATATTATCGTAGATAGATGCGTTCCAAATAACTTAGTGCCAAATATTAGGCCGAGATAGGGTTGTTCCATTTTTATTGTAATCACAATAAATACCTACTGGGTGTTACGGAACCCACGCACGATGGTTTAGCAGGTAGTTGGGGTACCTTGAACACCCTCGCAACAGAGAGCCAAAATAATGATTTGGAGAATGTAAAGTTCAAAACTAATCATGAATTAGTTTTGACTCGATAATACCGCTATACTCGTAACTACAAGTGCCTGAATATGTATTATTTTACGTGAAATACTCTATTGCGTGCTAAAATATCGTGCATGTTTTTGTTACATTCTGTACATATTAATTTAAATACATAGAGCTATGTTATACCATTACCATTCCATGTTACGTGCTGATTTCGAGGTCGTGTCATATGTTTTATTGTTCAAGTTATTCGTAACTTTGTATTAGTTATAGGTTGAATTTGCTGTTTGCGGTCCATCTGTCCTTTTACTCGAACAAACCGTAGGCAATCTCCGTGTACATCATACTTACATAACACGTTCACTGTCCCCATACAAAACGATCTGACAATGTCACAAGTCCCAATTGTGCGTCCAGTATGGGGATGTCACCCCATAATGGAGGCTCGGACTCCTGAAAAAAAGCTTCATGACCCCACATTGGGGGCTCCCCAATGATATAAGTAAAGATACGTCATATGCTCACAAGGCAATCGAAAAACATGTTCCGAACATTTTGACATTTGCGCGCAAGTTTGGACCTTATTTGAGAGAGATTGTGGCCTAAGAGGCTACAATTTGTAGCCATTTCTGCGCTTCATTTTCGGCGTGTTGATGACATATATATAGCTACCTACCTCTTTTTTATAATGTAATATCATTGGGGCCCCCGGACAGGGAACGTGTTAAGTATTTATTTTGATTTTTCTGATATTATACTTAACAATACGTAATAGGTATACAAGACAGTCTGGATGTGTTTCTATAGTCAAGCCCTTTCGTTACGGGCTTTTAAAAATTGTAACACAGTAGAACGTATAATGTTCAGGTCCTATTTCCAAAGGCCAATGTCAAGACTAGATAAATCATATGTTATTTTGTTACTATTTTATAAACATTGCTTCAGCTTTGAAAATTGAGATCGAGACATTTTACGCCACTTAGTAAGAAAAATTGTTTAAGTTACGGCGCTCAATCGGCTAGCTACTTCTGACTCGTTCGCATCACAGTCTAGAAATGTAATGCAGTTTACAAAATTATTCTTAAACTAACTCCTTATAGGTATGAATTAAGGGCCTTTTCACATAGCAACTTTTCGCAGTTGATGCACAGTTGGCAGGGAATTGCGTTTTACAGCATTTACAACGCTGAAAAGTCGTCGTGTGGTGATATTTAAGTAGGTAGTTGTCAAGAAGTCAATATCGTAACTAACTATAATAAGTTGTATTTGTGACCAAATGGACCGCAAATGGCTCTATATATTTCAGTATGTAAATCAGTGGTAACCTGTAAGGGTGCTATAAACTACCCCCCTGCTAGGAAGTGCAAAATTCGAACTTCGTATCGTACCGTTCCGCTCACGCTAATATTATTTAACACGAGAGTGAGCAGGACGATTCGATACGAACTTTGATTTTCGAATTTCGTAGTAGTCCCGCTAGTTCGTTTATTACCCTCGGTTCGTATTTATCGGTGTTGCCACAATGCATGACCAAACTTCAACTAATTAGGTAACCACAGGCTGTAGTAGAATACGAACTTACTAAAATAAAGAACAGTTTCATCATGCATTCTGACAATAGAATTGTGGATTTGTCGAGATTTCACAGTATTGATATTATCTAATTTATAAATAGTCCTGTACATAATTTATTAACAACTGAATAAATATTAAAATAAATATTATAAATAACATGTTAATAGAGAACAATTTAATGTAAATAATAGAATATTAAATTTAATATCAGATATAATGCTCGTTTTATTTTACTGTATTTTTAATAAGCTCGCAGGTTTTGGTATCTATTAAGAAACCTATTTAGTTATTAACTTTATCCCTGGCTGACGCTGTAAAACTATCCGGTTCAAAGGACCGTCTGCGCCGTTTTTTATAAAGCTACAAGTTACAATTTACAAGCGGAAGTCTCTTTCTAATAAAAGGTGATAGAATGGGACTTCCGCTTGTAAATTGTAACTTGTAGCTTTATAAAACACGGCGCTGGTGTCTCATGCCATGATGATATTTTCTATCTCGTTCCGGCACTATAATAATTTACTATAATATTACATCATTCTTAACGGCACGCACGGCAGAGGAGGAAACTTGTTAAAACTATTTAAGTAGTAACCTACGGAATGCCACCTCACCTCTAATATTAGTAATTCTACTACCTGCTTTTAAATAAAAAACCGCTTCTAAATCGGTTCACCCGCTTAAGAGAGAGCTACGGTGCCACATACAGGCGCACACATAGCGGTCAAACTTATAACACCCTTCTTTTTGCGTCGAGGGTTAAAATGCCTTTCGTTCCTAGTCTTTAGTGCACACGATATATATACTACTCGTATAGACTACTGTAGTCTTTGGTGCACACTGCAAAACCAATTATTGACAATCTTAGCGCCATCTACTTTCACTGAGTAAAGAGCGCCATCTATTGGGCAACGAGTAACTAGCCATTTCAGATACCTTGTTTTTTTATGACCATGGATACTAAGTCCTTCAATCGGAGATGCATTGTGTAGTTTCCAAGCCTTATAATATTGAATACCAATATTTTGTGACAGAAATATTAACACATTTTAACCATAGTCATTCAAATTTGATGTGTTGACTAACTGTTAATTAACAGACAGCGAAGTCATTGAAACAATAAGGATATTATATTTTTTATCCTGGCAGCACGCCCATTTGACAGCCCAATCAAACTGTCAAACAGATGAGGATTTTTGGCGGGAAACCGATGAGAGTGGATCGTGTCGTTAATTGAATCTTAGTTTCTGTGCTTAATGTTGTTTGATGGATACTAAAGATAGTGTGTTATACAACAAATTAACGTGACAGTATGAAAACGCGTATTCCCTATGTTTGTGACCCCCAAATATCCGCCGGCTGCTGCTCGCCGTAGCTCGCCGTAAAGTACACTATTGCTTTATGGAAGGCATGAGCAGCTGACAGGACGTGACTAGGACAGACTGACACAACTCTAACGGTGACAGGACTTTAATATACAGAAATTTACAAAATACATCAGACGTGGCTGTATGGACTCAGTTCCTTTGCCTATCCCTTATAGGATGAATAAAAAAAAAGATGACAGTCAGTGACAGCAGTGACAGCTGGCATTTTTCTGAACGGAACCGAGCGAAAACGAAAATCTCCAATTCAGCTAAAACTTGCCCTACTTTCTTTTAACGTTTTTCCATTCGCATTCTCGGAATTTCCACCACAAAATGCCGTCAATGAAAGTGGAAGGCGACAGTGACGGAGATGGAGACTTATCTGGAGGTGACACTGAGAGGTCGGGAGGGTCCTCCCGCGGGCCAGACCGGGACTCCAGCGCGGAAGAAGCCGACGAACCAGACTCTGATGACTCTTCGGAGATGGACGAGAGCGAATGCGAACGCCGACGGAACGAATGCTTGGACAATTTAGGTTAGTATTGAGATTTTTGAGGTTATGTTTACTAACAGTAACAACTGATTACGAGCGTAAACAGCTGTGTTTTCGGTTGGTTTTCGTTGTTTACGCGAGAGGTTTAGGTATTTAAAGACCGGTACGATCTGCAGAACGTGTGTTTGCATTATTATTAGCTATTAGAGCATTGGTTTACAGGTAGTTTAGAAACAGTATTTTTTTGTTGGAATATCTGAGCATAAACATTGTTAGTTAATGTTTGAAACTTCCGTAATGAATTTGTCACTTAAATATCGATTTATAATAAACTGGCAAGTGCTGGTTTTGTAGCCTGAAGGGCATTGTGACTCTAAAATTGTGATATTTATAAATATAACAATCATGAATCATATTGGAGTGTTCAAAAGTAACTGATCGTGCGTCACTGTAATAATACCTTTGTCACTACTTCGTGTTGATATGCTTCGTCCACCATGAGTCCACATTCTCACTTCTTCATTAGTTTAAATAAATAAGTAAACCATTTTTTTTTATTGAAAGAGGGGGCAAACGAGCAAACGGGTCACCTGATGGTAAGCGATCACCGCCACCCATGAGAACCAGCAACCCCAAGAGTCACTAGTCCGCTACCAGCCTTTATTTAAGCCGACTTGCATCAACCTGGGTTAAAAACTAACCTGCCAGGGCAGATGTTTGTGTGATGAATATAAATGTCTGCTCTCGGGTCTTGGATGTTTAATTTGTAATTGTCTCACAAAACAATTGAACAACATGTTTTGAACATTTTGACATTTGCCTGCAAGTTCGGACCTTATTTGAGAGAGATTGTGGACAAAGAGGCTACAATTTTTAGCCTTTTTGCGCTTCGTTTTCAGAGTGCTGAAGACATATCTACCTCTTTTTTGTATGTAATATGTTTGATAACTATGCTTATAACTAAAGCCATAGGTAACAAGGATAATGTACAAAATATACATAAGTATCAATATACAATAATAATCTTAAACATAAAATTAAGTAAGTAAGTAAGTAAGTAAACACTTTATTGTACTAAAAAAACAGGATACAAACACAATTTACAAAAAAAAAAACAAATTAAAGTACAAAGGTTGGGCGGGGGGTTAATTTATTAATATTTACTAATTTATACATGTACAGTTGAAAAACGAAAAACTGGCCTTAAAAATAAACACTATGGTTAAAATATAAGTATGTATTTATATAAGTATGTTTATCCATTGTCTAGTACCCATAGTACAGGCTTTGCCTAGTTTGGGACTAGGTCAATTGGTGATGACTTTGGATAAGCCTTTATTTACTTAAGTAGGTCTAGAGAGGCTCTCCTTTGGTCTTCTAAAAGTGGTATGTTCCTTCATTAGGTTATTTGCCAACCTGTTAAGGTAGTTCTGTATTCTACTCTTCTATCTCACTATCCATGCCCAGATTTCCTCTTTTACAGTTGACAACCCCTCCCCTTCCCCTTCGTCCCCTTGACAACCAAAATTAACCTACTACCCTTGCCAATTTCAGCTAACCTGGAACGCCAGTTCACAGTGCTCCGTGAGCAACTCTACTCCGAACGCATCAAACACGTGGAGTACCAGCTGACGGAGGTGCGCGGGGGACGCTCGCAGGAGTACCTAGGGCCTCTGAGGCGGCTGCAGGACAACATGAGGGTCAGGTAAGGAGGCACCATAATCCTAACTAATCCTAACTAATATTATAAGTGCGTGCATCCGTGCGTATGTGTGTGTGAGAGTGCAAGTGTATTGTGGGGGCGACTGAAAAACAGCGTATGTTTGCCAACAGACCTTTAGGTCTGCATGGCACAGGCATAAGCTGAGGCGCCTACCAGTTATTAGCATTTTTGCTGTCAAAATGATGTTATTGTACACTAATTTAATCTGTATACCTACAAACTATTGAATACATGTCTTTTATTATTTACTAGCTGTTGCCCGCGACTTCGTCCGCGTAGATTTCGGTTATCGCTGTCCCGCGGGAACTGTAAAATTTTCCCGAATAAAAAGTAGCCTATATTATTCCTCAAAGTTCAAACTATCTTGCCAAATTTCATCTAGATTGGTGCAGCGTTTTTCCTGTGAAGAGGTAACAAACAGACAGACAGATAGACATAGTTACTTTTCCATAAATTTATAATATTAGTATAGGTAGTATAGATTGTTTTTATTGTTGTAGAATTGAAGTGGCGGGCATTCTAAAGCAGATGCGGATCGAAAACATCAAGCACAAGTATGACGCGGAAGAACAGGCGGCCCATCAGCACTTCAAGGTAAGATAATACATTTGCATGTTAGCGTAAGCACAAGAATAATATACCTGGGTCAGTCAACTTTTCATTGCCATTTGTTGCCATGGAGATGTCCCATGGGTCACTTGTCTAAAATAAGATTTTCTAAGGCACCACTCCATCAAACGTTCGAAGTTTCGACAGTTATATACCAATTCCTTCATGCTTTCATCTCCTAAGCATGCAAATCCTGACTGTCGGGGGAGTGGGGTCTTAGAATTTTTTTTTTGTCTTACCCAGGGGGACATCTCCATAGCAACGAGTGGCAACGAACAGTTGATTGACCCACCTACCTAATCGAGAAAAAGCAGAGGGAAAATCGACATTCTGTGCCCTAAGCACGACTTGTCGAATCCTGCGTTACGTAAAATCGAATAGTAAACTATAGCGAGTTTGTATGACGTTTGGAACAGCGCCCGCCCGTGAGCGTATTTGGAACTAAAATTTTGTATGAGATTTCTCGATCTCGATACGATAACCGTAACGTAACGCAGGATTCGACAAGTCGTGCTTAGGGCACTGTACTAGCGTAAGGGCTGTCATGAGTCAAAAATCGGCTAGGATCGCCAATCGCTAGTGTCGGTCGAGTGAGATCTATCTGTCGATTTCCACCAATCATAGGCCAGTAGCTTGTCCCTCATTGGAGGAGAATGACCCTCACTAGCGATCCTAGTGGATTTTTAACCGACTTCAAAAAAGGAGGAGGTTCTACGTTCCACTTTCCACAGTATGTGTTTTTTTTAATGTAGAGCTACATTGATTACTCCATCAATTGTTGTCCGATTTTCATAATTCTTTTTTTATTCGAAAGCGTATACTCCTGAGTTGGTCCCATTGTCACCAAGTAAGTAAGTAAGTTAGTAAACACTTTATTGTACAAAAAACAGGATAAAACACAAGTTATAACAATAACATTTGAGTACAAAGGCGGACTTATCCCTTTAAGGGATCTCTGCCAGCCAACCTTTGAGTGGTGGAAGTCATGATCTGATGATGGGATCCCAGAGAAATCGAGGGCAACCCTCAAATTTTATAGGCACGTATTGTGTTTCATATATTTTCTAAGGTTATTCGTTGAATCTCGATAGATCTCACTCACTTCATCCATAGACAGAGTCACACAGTTCACTGACATTTGGCGTTTTGTTAATTAATTTTAATACCATCAAAATGGGGGCGCCACTTTCTTCGTAGCTGTCACAAATTGAGTTTTGAGGTTTGAGTTGAAAATTTTATTGAGTACTAGCTTATGCCCCGCGGCTTTGCCCCCGTGAAATATTCCAAAATGGGCTAGTTCCCTATCCTGTGAGGATTTCGAAAAATCCCTTCTTAGTGCACCTCTAGGATACTCAAGGTATATGTTTGCCAAATTTCAAGTCTCTAGGTCCAGTGGTTTAGGCTGTGCGTTGTCTGTCAGTCAGTCAGTCAATCACGGTACTGTTTTATAGGTATAAGAAGATAGATGTTTGTAGTATTTCCTCCTTTTTGCTCTTAATTGACACCAATAGAACTCAGAATTACAATGTGTATCCATATTTTCCGTGTATTCAATGGTATTAAAAGAGAAGCAGTAAATAATGTATGTATAAACATAACTTTATTCCTAAAACAGGTAAATTTACCGACTTCAAATTAAAATTGGAGAAACGATTTTAATGAAATGGAACCACCTCAGCAGTATACCCTTGCCAACAAAAAGAAACAAAGTTTATTATAACTGACTGCAACTATAAAATTATTTCACTTTTAAAAACTACTTACCTATTTTGATAAAATTTTGGACCACCTCTGAACCTCCTATTGTCCTATTAGACCCGCCGCCTACCCGCGCCCAACCCGCGACCACTTTGTGTGTGTTTTTGGATTTCGGCTTTAGAGTTGCATTATTAAAACTTGTTTCCAACCAATTTCTTGTAATGCCTTTGCTTTTAGCATTATCAACGAGTCTACGCAAGGTAAGTGATTTTTTTTTATATTTTCGGTTACTGTCAGGCCAATTGATGCAGACTCTAAATGCTTTTAGAAACTAAGTGTGTACCTAGTGTACTGAATTCGCCAACTCTTGACATCTGTGGTTTGTTTGTTACTTAGAAAAATAGACAGTTTTAATAAAATACTAGGGATTTTTGCCATTTCGTTTCAAGCCACAGAGATGGGATTTTTCCGTGCGACTATTGATACATATGATATTATTACACGACCTAATTCTTAGTTGATCATGATTGATAACTTATCAATATATGACGCATTATTTTCGTCATTATCTCATTATTACACATACCTACTTACACATTGGCCAAAGTGCTACGCTCTAGTGCTACGAGCTACGGCGTAGCACTACGTGACTAGAACTAACCGACTGGTTATAAAAGTTACTGCTATTTGCTAGCTCGCTCGCGCTCCGCGTAGTACCAGCCCTGAACAATAGATGGCGTTAGTGGTAACGAAATGAGACCAAAGTTAACCTATCTAATACGCCATTTTGTTGTTGTTGTCGTGTAACTTGTTGTTACGATTGTTTTATAATTTACTATTGTTTATTTTATTGAATGCGCTACTGATGTTAATAAAGATTTAAGAAGCTAAGAAACAAACGTTTGAGATGCTGCATAACAACGCATGGATAATGTTGCAAGCATATTATGATTTCCCCTGTTCTAGGGGGATTTTGTTTCTTGCTTTAATCTTGTCATTGACATTTATTACATTCATGTTTATTGATTATCTAAATTAAATGCACAGTTGGTAGGTACACTATTTGTTGTTAAATTAAAAGAAGAATAAAACAGATGGATTTTATGTAATTAAACTTTAATTAAACCTTAATAATAATAGTATCAATAATAATAAAGGCATTTACAAGTCTATGCGGCAGTTTCAGTGGCAATGTCAACTGCACACGTCAGTCAACTTCCTTTTTATAACATCTACCATATTATTCAGACAAACGTTTGTTATATCGTCCTGCTTTTTTGTTAATCTAAATTTACTTATTCAAATTTACTAGGCGCGCAGCTCGTAATTTCAACAAACAACAGAATCCCTGCCCATGTTATCAGGGCCGTATTAACCATTTTGGGGCCCCAAAGCTCCATATGGTTTCTAGCCCCCTCCTCAACACCCCAAAAAGCCTATAGTGCGGTGACGGAGTTAAGGTAGTGAGCACATGCCCGTAGAAGTTTATACAAAAAATAGTAACCACTCGAGGAGAGGCGATGCTGGTCGGGCACCGAGTGGCTCTAAAAAGGCCTGCTGGCAATAACCCTTATATTCACATCAAGATGCAAGATTCCTCAATGGGATAGGGACCCTTCTGATTTTGCATGTATAATTTTATGTTTGTAACCATCCGTAAACTGTAATACGGTTGGGAAATCAACTTTCCGTTCAGCCCGTCTTTTTATTAAGTCAAACAATTCCTTAAGGGGCTCATGTATTAGTTTTTCGGTAGGAATGCTGTCTGTCTCCCTTGTCCCTTCAACTAGTGTTAGATATAAATGTTTTAGACTCTCTATGTTAACAAGCATTCCTTTATAACCAATCGAGCTTTTCGCCGCCTGCTTCAGCTCCGAGCCATCCGCTTGTGTATCTTTCTGCGTTAGAGAACTATCATTCCCACATTGGGTTGTTCTAGCGTGTATAAATTTTAAATTCAGAAGGTACTTTTTGGTCTTTTCTAAATGATTAAAAGTTTCTTTATTGTTAACATTTGAAAGGGAATGCGACAAACCTTCTTGATCTGCAGAGGAAAGGAATATGTCAAATAAAGTGACCATTATTCTCACAAAATTTTCGGTAGGTTCACTGTTCCTGAAGTCATCTAAATTTCTGTATACGCGACCCATGTTTAACACATTTGCCAAAGCTATGGAATTAAAGAGGTCCTTTTGGTTATTTTCGCTTTGTATTTCCATTCGACCTCTAAAGACTTCATTTAAAAAAAATGCATTCGCTTTAGGTAAGAATTGCCAATCAATTTTGTTTTGGTCCTGATCTAATAATACTTTTTTGTTTTGGAAGTGGTCTCGAATAAGCTTTCGGATGTTATTGCGATCAAAAAATAGGGCAACTTCGTGGTCAGCCGTGGGATGCTTGAACGTTGTTTTGACATTTTCAGGGTCGTTAATTCGGCACCCCAACAGCTGCGCAGCAGATACACTAGTAGCGTTTGCAGCTAAAGTGATCGATATCACTTTTACACTCGCTTCATTACATTCCGTAAGGCACATGTTTATAAGATTTTTCTTCTGGCTTCCAGTCAGTCCATGAACCAAGAAGTACCCTAGTGGAATTTTCCAGTCTTCGTTTAAACATACGAGCACAAAAGTGCAAGCTTTTGTAGCATTTATACCACTTTTTGAAGGGCCCGCTCCAAAGTCCAAACTTCCGTCACAACTGTTTGATTTTTGAGGTTGTAAAAGCATTTCATCGGCAATTAAAGTCCACAATAACTTTTTTTCACTTGACTGCTGCTTTGATTTTAAAAACTCAAAGGCTTCATTCGTAAGCCCTGGTGATCCATTATCATTGCGATACCATTTGTAAGTGACTTTAGCGTTAGGTAGACACGAGTTGAAGGTTTTTAGTACATAGTTGTATGCCTGTGACGAGTAAAAGTTTAAAGTTACGCAAAACTTTCTGAACTCTGGCGTATATTGTGGTACCGGTACAAGTGTATTCGTGCGTGATTTTTTTAGCATCCTGTTGCATAACTCCGCTGCTGTTACGTGTTCCCTTAAAATGTTAAAAATATCATTGTTTATGTACCTTTCCTTCTGTAAGTGTACTATAATTTGATGCAATGATGCATTTATTTTCTTTAAACGACGCGTCTTCTGCTGCAACGATGGGTTCTTTTTCAACAACCGTTGAATCTTTTCTTGTAAACTTCTTATCTTTTTCCTGTGTGCAACTTGAAGCAAGGTTTTCTTCCTCAACTGTTTTCGTATCTTTGCTTTTCCAGGCGAATCAAAAACGGAGTCTAATGAATCTGAAGAGCACGAGGTGCGAGTTATCTTAGTGACAACATTTTGACTGGCTTGATTATTATCCTGAAAACATTATACGTAATGAAACACAAAACAGATATTAAATAATAACAGATGTTTGCATATTGTATAAAATCACAAACGACACGTTTGCAAAATCCGTACCTGTGTTTCTTCTTTGGCGTCCGTTAATGGCTTATGCAAATCTCCATGACTATGGGGGTGATTTTCCGAACAATTAATGTGCAAATGCTGCAAAAGAGATTATATTGTTGTAAACATCTACATACCCCTTTGCTGGAAAGTGATATCTATTAGTATGTTATCTTTTACCTTAGTCGGTAGGGCGCCCCGTCGTAATCTGTTCAAGCCGCCTTCAGTAGTGTACTTTAGGCTGTTGTCGAAGTGAACGGAACATATTTTGGTAATTTTCGACGGTTTCCAATAGCGATCGCCACGGTTGAGCCTTAATTTTTCGGCCCAGCGTGCATTAATTACCGGATCAGCAGGAAATCTGAAACAAGTAATCAAAACGCTCAATTTATTAAATTGTGCGCTATTCAATTATTACACGGCATCCCACTAAAATGACGCAGTTAAGTAAACAATTCATTAAAACCCATGTGTGGTTAAAATTTAAAGTAATTATGAGCACGACTGGTTTTATGTATATTTTATTTCACATTTAAAAGACAAAACTGATGTATAGACATTCCAATAATGCAATATATGTTTGGTATTTATGCAAATTAGAAAGAACTTATTAAAACAAATGTAAATTAGGGGTTTTATTTTTCGTGAACTGGCAACATCCAAATCCAACTGTCATGGCGGACGCTCTGTTAACAACAACGCGTTATAAATTGTATTGAATGCGCCTTTGGCTCAAAAATATTGACGCAAACGTAAAACTTACTGATGAAATGTAATTTTCGATTCTTTGTTGTCCTTGTCCGATGAATTGTAGCATCCCTTCACTGCGCAAACCGTCATTTTTAACTAAAATAAAGTCAATGCGCTCTTCTTTTGGCGTGTATTTTGACACTGATGCGCCGAAAGCCTCACTACGCCGAATACGGCGTAGTTTCAATGGCCGGCCGGTCGTGACGATGCTAAGATAACAATGCGCGCCTCTTATGTTTTATTTCAATAATATAGAGGTCTATTTCGTTTAACTCGCATCACTTTATCGTTGCGTGGTGTTTTCTGAACAATTGTGTGCGTTATCGTTATTATTCTATAGGTGTACAGTATGGCGGTGTGTGAGTATTATGGTTATTGTGTGAGAATACCGGCGTACACGTTTGATTAAAGTTTTCCTTTGTTTCTTTGTGTACTAATTTCGTTTTGTAGGTTAGTGGTTAGTGCTTAATTGGATATTATGAGTAAATTATAACAATTTAGAGTTTAGAATACAGTTTGAAATAGTTATTTGCCTCGGTACAAAAGTGGGCATTAAAAAAAATCTAACCTATGCACGTCCGACAGTTGGGTACAGGCGTCCTCTAAGAAAAGGTTTTGGGCTATAATCCTACAACATAACTCGCGCGAAGGGCCAGTGCTAAAGCTTGAAACAAAACATTAAATAATCCCAGGTTTCCGGTAATAGAAAACATCACGAGGAAACAATAGAAGAATTATAATGATCGGTTGTATTTGTACCTAGTAATGATTTCAAGCATGACCTTTAAAAGTCCTTGGACGCTCACAAAAGACTTCAATGCCGACATTCCTGTAAAATTTTGAATGTTCTGTTTGCTATTTATTTTGAGCAAATATTTTTGACGGAGTTTTGTCAATTTAAAAAAAAAAACTATGTCATTGTTTTTTGTTTGTTATTTTTAACCCCCGACGAAATAAAGAATAAGTAGTGACAAATAACATGTTTCGGACTAATCCATAGTCCTTCCTCTGGGAGCACACGCTTCGGCGATAGCGAAACGAAAACCAGTCTTACGAGTGATCCGTTTAGTTCACCATGCTATAAGAATGATTGAAAATGCAACGGTTACTGAGAAAATTGACCCAAAACTTGAGCAAAAATTATTTACTACATAAATTAATGCTACATCACAAATATCACAACCAGTCAATGTAATGTTTATGTAAACTGTTCCTATGTGCAATAAAGATTAAGCATAAAATGTAATTAAACGTAGTATCAGAATCAACCGAACAGTCATCAAAAGCTGACATTGGCCCAAGCCTTTAGAAAATAGAATAGAATAGAAATGTAACAGTTTTAAATGATTCGCGGTTAATTGCATTAGACATAATGAAAACGGGATATTGACCGCGATTACCTTATAGGTTTGATGAGCTCCCGATATTTCGATGCAGTTGCATGCATCATGATCACGGGCAAACTGACGAAACGAGGGTAGACACTAATGTTGCGCAGACCGGGCTCTGGCTACCCGCATTTTTGCGCGCTGACTGCGCGCCCTGCCACTACTATCGGTCGCGTTCCCACTTGTTACTCGATTTAAGCACACAACACTTACGGTGTCACTACGCGTACCCGAAACTGATTCTGGACAAGTCTTGCATAACGAAATCACCGGATTCCGCTATGCAAGCGGGAGCTCATCAAACCTATAAGGTAATCGTGGTCAATATCCCGTTTTCATTATGTCTCATAGAAACGTAGTCTAAATGACAGGTTAATTTTATCGGTTTTTTTTTTACCGTTATGTTTTAAATTTCTAATCGAAACAATTGTAAAGGACGGCCATTCATTCATTTTCAGGGTTATGCATTACTCATATTACCCATGCGAAATGCTCTTGCAAATTCCCCAGCCTTTTCCGAACATTCCATACAGGGAGGATCGGATGACGTTTTCGGGGAATTGCACGGTGCAATGTATTCACGGATTAATTAATACGCGAAGCCTTTGACAGAGTTTACTGTATTTTAATCTTGCACGTAGCTGGTCTATTTTACAGTTTTTCCGGTTTCCGATGGATGATATTGGATAGTTTTTTTTTTCGAATGTGTTCTGAGGGTCGAGCACGACTTTACGAATGCTGCTTAACGTTACGGTTATCGTATCGAGATCGAGAAACCTCGTACTAAATTTTAGTTCCAAATACGCTTACGGGCGAGCGCTGTTCCAAACGTCATACAAACTCGACAACGTTTACTATTAGATTTTACGTGACGCAGGTTTCGAAAAGTCGTGCTCGACCCTCAGTTAGACTTGGGTGGAACAATGTAATGAAATAAAAACGGATCACTCACGTATGTAAGTAGAGTTTAGCCCGACATGTTTCGGACTAATTCGTAGTCCTTCCTCTCGGAGCGCACGACCCAGCGGCAGCGAGACGCACATTACGCGCCGCAGCTCTGTCCGCTGAGTCTATCTGGTTGGTGAGTGATCCGTTTTTATTTCATCATGATTGAGTCTCACGGTAGTTTTATGTTAAAAATAAAAAAAAACGCGTTTATTGTGGGACAATTGCCACCAATTAAGCAGCTTGTGTTTTTTTTTAATTTATTTCAACCAATAATTATAAGTTACATTAGTAATGTTCTTTGCCACTATTGAGAACCACCTACCATGGTTATATAGCTGTGTATGTAGTATGTATGGAGTGTTATGGGGTACTAGACAGACCCATATAAACGTCATCATCATCCTGAGCCTTCCTCAACCAATTTGGTGTAGGCCTCCTTCAACTGTCTCCATGTCGTTCTGGGCTGTCAGCGTCCAGTTCTTCCCTGCCACTTCTGATGTCCTTCCAGCGCGTCTGAGGTCTTCCAACCAGTCTCTTACGTTCCCACGGTCTCCATTCCAGTAAATCCCTGCACCACGAGTCTGATTTTCGGGCACTATGACCAGCCCATTGCCTTTCAGTTTGTCCCAATCGATCTTAGACTCATAGGTCAGTCGAATTCAGTTCGTTATTTGCATATGTAAATAAATAAATATCATGGGACAAATTGACACCAATTGACCTAGTCCCAAACTAGGCAAAGCTTGTACTATGGGTACTGGACAACGGATAAACGTACTTATATAGATAAATACATACTTATATACATATTAAACATCCAAGACCCGAGAACAGACATTCGTACCTATTCATCATACGAACATCTGCCCCGACCGGGATTCGAACCCGGGACCTCAAGCTTCATAGTCAGGGTCTCTAACCACTAGGCTATTCGGTCGTAAATAATCGGTATATGTGAGTGTGGCGTCTAGTTCAATATGATTGGATCTGGCCGTATTTTCATGATAAAGGTTGTATGTTGAAGAAACGTACGTAGGAAGTCCCTGAACCAACGAAGCCACACTAACGCTGAAAAATCAATATTGCCTAACTTAGTTACGTACTGTCTACATTACTTAAGCGTAGACTTGACCGCAACAGGTAAGAATGGTCTGCTTCATACAGATATAGCAATAATTATTACATACTATAACGGTTTCAGATACGGTTACGTATTAAATAGGGTTGTTTACTGATGTCAAAATAAAATCGTTTTACATTTTCACGTATCAGGCTTTCGAAAATACTCATAAAAAACCGATGCCTCACTTGTTACTGCAATTGAAACGATTTTTAATTGAACAAAAATTAATAAAAGGAAAATTATGACGTAGTTCTTAATCTCAATACAAACTTCATACTAACGGATCGTTTTGGCATATCATAAAAATTTGCTTATTTGTCTAATAGGAAACAATAACCCTATTGTTTTGGATAGTTTCGGTTAGAAACGGGTCAAGCAACTTTTAAGTGTTGCTCGTTGCCATGGCGACGTCTCCTCGGTCACTCATTAAAAGTATGATTTTCTAAGGTACAAATCCACTAAAAGTTAGGAGTTGTAACAGTTATACAATATAACTAGCTTATGCCCCGCGGCTTTGCCCTCAAGAAAAGTCCCCTATATTGTGGGAATTTCGAAAAATCTCTTTAGTGCACCTCTAGGATACTCAAGGTATATGTCTGCCAAATTTCAAGTCTCTAGGTCCAGTGGTTTAGGCTGTGCGTTGTCTGTCAGTCAGTCAGTCACGGTGCTGTTTTTTAGGTATAGAATATAGATAGATACAATAGTATATTTTGATATAAGTGCGGACAGTATGTCATTATGCATGAGTCCCGAGATGTCGAGTCTCGTGACGAGTGAAAATGACACTTCCACACGTGTACCAAACGACGTTTTTTAATATATTTGCGAAAAAATTACAACTAGGGAGCGGGCCGCCCACCACCACCACCGAGCAGAGCCGCCGGCGCCTTGGAAAAGTAAAAAGCACTAGTACGAAAAATACAACTTTCCGCATGAAACGTAGCTACAAAATGTAGCACTTTTTGAGCAACTGTATTAAAATAACTCTTTATTGAACACCACATAACAGGCAAAAGAGAAAATACAAGGTAGCAATGGGAGATATAAGCCTATTCCTTCATGCCTTATCTTGTAAGCGTGCTGAATAGTATACAAGACAACCATTTTTTAACCCCCGACGAAAAAGAGGGGTGTTATAAGTTTAACCTGTGTCACCTGTGGCATCATAGCTCCCAAACGGACAGATACACACGGATAGACGCCTTGATCGCTGCGATATACTGTGGAACCTTTTCGTAGAAAAAGTCATGGCGACTTGGTGACATCGCATTGCCTGACAAAGAAAATCATTATAACACTTACTGTGAAAACGTTCTACGGTGGGTCAGGAATCTAATGCATTGATATACAAGAATAGACAGATACGCAATCGCTTCACCGCGCGCGGACGAGCAATTGTAGGTGATTCGGTGACTTGGTATCCCTTGATGTTTGACATTATGCCAGTCTAATGACAGCTAATGAGATGCATTTTGTCAGCGCTGAACAGATTCGTGGCCTATCTTTAATGTTTTATATACCTATTAAAATGGTTCGGTTGTATACCTATCAACAACAGTGGGTCTAGCACAACTCACAGTGCGACTTCTATCTCGCGCGAGAACAACTGCCCGTCCTTTTCTGTCACTCAGAATGCAACGGGACTGGTAATATAATCTCGCGCGACAAACAAAGTCGCGACCAGTCGTGCTATCCCTACAGAGTCGAATCAAACAATGAGACAAAGCCTTTTTTGCAACTTCGGGGTGAAAACAAGATGGCTTTATTTTTGAGACCGCTCTTGCAAACTATCTTAACAGACAAACTGTATGGCAATAGGATGAAAGGATGAAATAAACATACATTAAATTAAAACTTTTGAATTGTGCCTCAACTTTTGATAATCCAAATTAGGTTTTACAAGTAAGAGGCAATCGTAACGGAATAACTTTTAATTGGATTGAGTCCCTGCGGATGCTTTTATTAAGTTTTCGTAATGTTTATGAAACAACTTCCTTGTTTTCAGAACATGTTTACAGTTACGGGCAAATAAAGTATACAATAGTACTCGTAGGAAGTAATTAGATAAGTATTACGTTATTTCTTGTAGTTTTTAACTCCCGTAAAAGAGAGGGGTATCAGTTTAACGTGTGTAACTCTGTGTCTGTCTATAGCATCATAGCGCGTAAACGAATACACCGATCCGGACACCGTTGTTTTAAATCTAAGCTAAGTTCTATAAAAATTGCCACAGCCGTTTTGAGATAAGTATGGTCACGTGTAATTTTCTTTACGTATGAAGAAAATGTGCAATGCTCTCATGTATGTACTCGTAAGTTAGCATCTTGTACCTTTTCTTACCAAGAACAACTTTTTTATCCCAAGTGTGCAAATGCCAGCTTCACCTAGATATTTAGCCTGCCCGCTTCCATGACATCAGAAACTCGAAATTCAGTATAAACGCCATTGACTTACCAACACCATGGACTTCGGTTTAGCGCTTGAAAACATCCGAACCAAAGGACCACTAATTCGCAAAAAAGACCACTAATCGAGCGTCAGTAAGTGTTAGTTTGGTCGAACGACAGCGCTATGACGTGTGGCTGTCATCGAAAAATGCCGTGTTGTACTGGGACACACTTGTCGTGAGACCGAAAGTCCATTGGTCTAATCAAGCCTTAACTCTATTTTTACCCGACTGCGAAACGCAAAGGAGGGCAATGTGTTTAACAGCCTATGTATGTATGTTTGTTCCTTTGTAGCATTCTAGAGAACGAACGCATTTGCCGATTTTAATGATTCTTACGTCAATCGATTCGTGTTAATCTTGCGAATGCCACTAAAGGCATGACAGTAATTTAAATCCAACATGGCGGCAAACTATATCAAGTGGGGTATCATTGAATAGGTATTTGAAAATCAACTTCGATTTCTTTTATCATTTTTCATTTTGAGTGACCATTTATGATCTATAACTTTTTAAAGTTTGTTCGCAAACATTTTCAGTGTAAAATATGACTAAAAAGCTTTAAATAAAACAAAATTATTCAGAAACAAAAAACCCGACTGCAAAAACAATTAGGTAAATAAAAATATATAAACTAGCTCATTATAAGTAATTTATGCATAGGTACCTTGAATATTATTAGGAGTGCAGGCGGGGGCAAACAAAAATGACAAAACAGCTGTAACATGCCCCCGCCTGCACTCCTTATAATATTCAAGGTACCTATGCATAAATTACTTATAATGAGCTAGTTTTTCTATTTTTATTTAATTGTTTTTTTTTTATCTCGAAGACGAAAATGACAGCTTAAAATCGCTGCGTATGTGGAAAAAAATCATAAGTCATCATGACTTACGTCCTTCTTCCACAAACGGTGCTACCTTTAGCTGTAATTTTCGTCTCCCAGGATTAAAAAACTGACTTTAGTAATATAATCGCGGTCAATATCCCGTATTGAATGTCTTTCTGCATTTGTATCAAAAAGTGCTATTGACGTAGATTATACCTGCACTTATTACAAGAACTATGCCACTATACGTTGCCGAAATTTCCCCAGCATCCCTATCTATTAATATCTACCCCGTCTGCGAGGGGTGACCCGAACCCTAGCTGGGGTAGTTTTTTTAATCACCCCTCGCAGCTGTATTTTGAAAGTGCAACCTTTGCCATGATTCTGTGTAAGTGACAGTCTGTGGGATCTGAGGGTCGAGCACGACTTTACGAAAGATGCGTAACGTTACGGTTATCGTATCGAGATCGAGAAACCTCATACTAAATTCTAGTTCCAAATACGCTCACGGGCGAGCGCTGTTCCAAACGTCATACAAACTCGACAACATTTACTATTCGACTTTACGTTAAGCAGCATTCGTAAAGTCGTGCTCGACCCTCTGTGAAGATTTTGTAAAGTGCATAAGGTAAATGCCGGTGACCGACACTGTCCCAATAGCTGGCACCTCTTCTGATTTTATATCTACTAAAAATGTGTAATAAAATAAAAGTACAAAAATACTGATATACATAGATATTGATTATTGTTAAAGAGAAAAGTTTTTCAAGTTAACTTCTCTAGCCAAATGATATTTGACATTTAGTTACTTTGGTTTATGGCATAATTTTGAACAACAGAAAAATTCATTGATGACGTTTGTGTTATATACCTACTTTCAATTCAATTCAATTTTTAATAAAATGGCTCTATCGATACAAATCGATGATTTCGCCAATGTCAAGTTTAAGCAAGACACTTTGTATTTGTTACGACGTTGTTCGGTAGTAGTTTATCTTATGTTGTTAGTTAGGTTAGGCTTTGCAGCCTCCCCTTCGTCGGATATTAGCCAAGGGTTAACTATTTTATAAATAAAATAAAATTTATTTATAATATACCTACTTACTGTCTGTGTTCATCATGAATCATGATATACATTGTCAAATAAAGGGTTTATATGTAGCAGTAAAGGTGATAAATCTCACTCTGTCTATTATTGAAATTATGAAATTAACGTGTCAATCACTGGGACGTTAACCTTACAGTCCGTGAACGTTTCGAATAGGATTCGGGTTCGGGTGAATTCTTATTGATCATATTTTTTAATAAACTCACTGAAACATGAATACACAGAATAAAACCAGAAAAATACCAACCCCGGGATTGGAACCCGGATCCTCAACACTCCGGGTCGCGTGCCATGCGCTTACACCAGAATTGGTATTTAGATTTGGTATCGATATTCTTATTGACATCTCTTTCTTTGACAGTGCCATTGACAGACGAAGTACTTATTTCTAAAACCCGAATCGTAGGAATTCTAAATTTTCACGAACTGTAGCTGCCGTGTTTTTATTATTAGAATTGGAGGAATGAAACGCTGATATTATTGTGATTGTCACACTCTTTTCACATGTTTACGCAAGGATTGTATTAGTGTTAACAATTGTTCGTGAACCTTAATCAAATAAATAAATAAATTATTGTAATCGAGAAAGTTACCGACATAGCCCGAAGAATTGCGAAACTTAAGTGGCAGTGGGCGGCTGGGCGGGCACATTGCTCGCAGAACTGACGGCCGATGGGGTCGGAAGGTTCTCGAATGGCGTCCACGGACCGGGAGACGAGCTGTTGGTAGGTCTCCAACAAGATGGAGCGACGACCTAGTAAGGATTGCGGGGCCGCGGTGGATGCGGAAAGCACAAGACCGGTCTGAGTGGAGAGCCTTGGAGGAGGCCTATGTCCAGCAGTGGACGTCTTTCGGCTGACATGATGATGATGATGATGAATCGAGAAAAGGATGGTACCTACGGCCGTGCCACCTTGTTTTGCTCGACTCGGCGGGGGCACTGCTGTGCCCTCAGATTAAATTAAAATGTATTATTATTATTAGCCTGATGTGTCACACTGCCGAGCAAAGGCCTCCCCCCAATACTTCCACTGCTTTCGGTCCTTAGCAATCAGCGGCCAGTCCTTCAAGAAGGAGTCCAGTTCATCCGGCCATCGCCGTCTAGGTCTTCGAGTTTGTGGAACTCCACTCGGTATATATATAAACGTATAGACCTATAAATGTTACCGAGAGCGATCTGAAAGTATTCATACTGATTGTCGCCATACGAAATTGGTGGCCAGTAACCGGATGACATTTTCTAAAGTGCCCAAGTTGCACTGATGTGTTCCGGTGCGGTGTGGAGAGTAAGGGCCTTATTCATAGACGTCATTCAAGCCTCCATTAGCTAATATAGGTTTTGTCTTCTTCTTACTAACGGAAATGTCAATATTACAAAAAAGGACAAACGAACTTTAACGGCATTTTAGTTAAAATAGGTTTATGAATGACAGGGTTAGACAGCCGGTGTACTTATGGGCACAAGGTGAGAGGCATTTCATCTTAGCTCTCTAGGTTGGCAACGCATCTGTAAACCCTCCGGGGTTGCGGGTGTCTATGGGCAGTCGTGATCACTTACCAGGTGACCCACTTGCTCGTTGTATAAAAAAAAACTGGCAATTTGCCATAGTGAGTATTTCGTTGTAAAGTTTTTATACGAAAATCAAGTTAATGTATTTAAAGCCTGCCAAAGAAGAGTAGAAATTTAATGAAGGCGCCTCTTTCATCGTATAGATCTGTCACATTTTGACGTAAATTGCTTAAATATTGCAACAAATTTGTATGAGAAAGTTTGGTTCGTCTGTTTTTCGTTTTCTACTCTTTTTTTGCCAGGCTATATGTATGGCCGTTTCTGTAACGTTTTTACAAGCTTTTATTTAACTTTCAATGTTTGTATGTAGGTAAAGTCAACCCACAATAACTCTGCAACGTTAAAATACCTCTCATATTTCGTTTTCTACATTTTTTTTACCGTGCAACGGCAAAACCTGCTAAACACTGGCCAAAATTGTCTTCCAATGGAAAGAGCCATATTAAAAAAAAAACAGCAACTTTTGATTACTACTACTGTCTGACTGACATGAAAAAAGTATTACCACAGCGTGATTTTGCTGGGTTGCCAATTAATATCTTATTCAGAGTTATCGTGGGACTATTATATACTGTATGTTTGTTCGGGTCAAATCTAGCAAGTTTCATTTGACGCACTTCCTGATAACAGTTTGTCTAATGCACTTCCCGATGTTCGATTTAGCTGAAATGTTGCATACTTATGTAAGTTCAGTGACGACGCAATAATCTGTTAGTGAAATTCTAGTGATGCGGCCAGGATCGTCTCCACAGGAGGGAACTCTTCAACGGGACTTGAAATTTGGTATGGATATTAAGTTGGATGACAATACTCGTACAAACAACAAAAAGTACAGTTGGCAAAAGAAGTTTGTTTTAATTTTTTTTTGTGGGAAGGTTATTGAATTAAAAGCTAACATTTATGTGGAAAGGATACGTCCGCACCGCCACGTAAATGGCTCGCCGGCGATAAGCGTCGTGCGGACAGTGGTGTCGTTGACTCGTGACGTCACATCCTGCGCGCGCGCATCGGGCGCCGCGCCGTGCGCAGTGCAACGTTTTTAATATAACTTACTATGTACGAGTTTATTAAGTTTTAATTGATTTTGTTGTTCCGCCACTAATGAGTAGAACTCGTACACCCGGAGAACACGGATGAGCGCTTTTTGTTCCATATGCAAAAGCGTACGATACTTATTTCTCTTTGTACTTCCTGAATTGCTAAGACGTGTTTTTCTTAAAAAATCTAAACTGCACGCATCTTTAACACTATACTTTACCTTTAAAACTATGTAATTCACCTCTAAAATAAACGATGAACGCACGTGTTAATTAATCATATAGTTTAATGACAATACACAGAAAAATGCTGGCAACTGGATTTGAACCAGCAACCTCGGCAATCCGTACCATACACCACCAACTAAGCCGTACTTAACTGATTGTGGAGCTATATTTTGCAATGCATTGTCTCATGTTTTATTTGGAATAGGTACATATAAAACTTATAAAACAGTACCGTGACTGACTGACAGACAACGCACAGCCTAATCTACTAGACCTAGAGACTTGAAATTTGGCCAACATATACCTTGAGTATCCTAGAGGTGCACTAAGCAGGGATTTTCCGAAATTCCCACGGGATAGGGAACCTAGCCCACTATGAAATATTTCACGGGGGTAAAGCCGCGGGGCATAAGCTAGTCATAGTATGAAATTCAACATGCAATGATAATTAACAGAAAATAATGTTAAGCAGCTGGATTTGAACATTTGAACCAGTAACCTCGCCTATTTTCTTTTTTCAAACTGTTTTTACCCGACTGCCCAAGGAGGGTTGTGTTTTCGAGTGTATGTATGTGTGTAATGTCTAACTCTTTGGCACGCTCTCCAGCCTTTCACGGATTTCAACGTATGAGGTGTCATTGTATTCGTCTCAGTTGTCGGAGTGACATGGGGTACCTACCTATATTGTTTCCCAGAATTGCAGTCGAATTTTCTGTTTTTAGTTTTAAGTTAGGTTGTTTCTGTTAATTTTCATGTTGAATATCATACTTCAGTTATTTTCACAGCATTATGTCTTATGGCATCCTAATTTGGGGCAAGGCGGCCGACATAGAGACAATCTTTATCCTGCAGAAGAGGGCGGTCCGGTCTATTTACAATCTTGGCTCCCGAGATTCACTTAGAGAACGCTTTAAAGAAAACGACATCCTTACAGTAGCTTCTCAGTATATATATGATGTAATATTGTATACACACAAGAACATCAAATCTTTCAAGAAAGTGTCGGATGTGCATGGATTCAACAGTCGGAATAAGCATAAACTTGCCGTCCCTAAATTTTGTCTACGAAAAGTAAGTAAGTCTTTTTTGGGAAATTGCGTGAGGTTCTACAATAAAGTGCCTGTAGATGCATGGGAATTGCCTCACAATTCATTTAAAAGATACATAAAGACCGCTCTCTTGAAAAAAACATACTACAAAGTGAATGAATACTTATGTGATGGCACCACCTGGCCAAGGCTGAAAACAGAAGATAATTAGGACATCAATGTGACTTGGCTGCGTCCCGAAGATATTCGTGTATGGTGTCCGGCTCTGTTGCCGTTGTCCACTGCTTACTAATTGTAATACAATTGACATAAATAATGATTTATTTATTTGACATGATGACATGAAATGTATATTTCATAAATTTTTGTTATTTGACATTTGGAGACTACATACATCTCCAGTTTATGTATATGTATTATTATACTTATTATTTGACCGTGGAGGCGTTTTACACCTCTGCTGATTTTAAATTTAGTTTAAATTGAGCCTAGAGACTATACATCTCTAAGCTATTTAGATTAAGTATTATATTATAGTATTAATTCTGGGACCCTATACATCCCTTTGTAATTTAAATTTTCACAGATATTTGACCTGGAGACCCTATACATCTCCTGCTCAATTAAAACGTGCCAGTAAAGTAAAGTGTTCTGGTTTTGCTGTTCTAATAATTACTTTTTACACTTGTTTCTAAAATGCGGTATTTTTTTTTCTCTCTTAATCTTTTAATGACAGAGTGAGGTTTCATAGTGTAATTTGTCTGTGGTTACGTATTGTAAGAGCTAATGTAACTTGTTTTTAGAAAAAAATACTTTGTGCCAAGTTTCTTGCAGCGCATTCTTCTTGGCAATCATGGTCTTTCCGAAAGCGCTGGTAGATTAAAAAAAATGACGTGTAAAAGAGCATTCAACTGCCTATTTGCTGAATAAAATTTTGAATTTTGAATTTGAATACAAATGTTTTTTACAAAAAAAAAACAGAAATAATCATCAAATTCGATTATTTTTATCGCAACTATACTCAGAGGCCAAATTAATCGCACACCTCAAAAAAAGAAATATTTCTACAAGAAATAGTAAAAATGGGGTGGGCGATTAACTTTGCCTCTGAGTGTATTAATATCACTCTAATTTCATGCCCTATTTACCTAGCAATTGACGTCAAAGCCGTGTTAACCGAAAGGTTAACGTGCCGTTTCGGAGTCAACCGGTTTTCACACTTTGAAATCAAATACGTATTTCTTGAATCTAAAATTTAAACCTACAAAGTTTAATTAAGATTTATCATGTATTTAGAATTGAGTCACTTTAATTCTAAGCGTGCGATACATGT
This sequence comes from Clepsis dumicolana, assembly GCA_963691665.1. Lineage (NCBI taxonomy): Eukaryota > Metazoa > Arthropoda > Insecta > Lepidoptera > Tortricidae > Clepsis > Clepsis dumicolana. Next base: position 12,937,361 of record OY829520.1, on the reverse strand, counting down.
ACCAATTTTTACGTCAATCCGATCACTGAAAATCGGTAAAATTTCACTAGCAATGCAAGATTTCTCGAATAATTTTATTTTTTTAACCCCCGACGAAAAAGAGGGGTGATATAAGTTTGACCTGTGTATCTGTGTATCTGTCTGTGGCATCATAGCTCCCAAACGGATTTACCGATTTCGATGCGATTTTTTTTAATCGAAAGCTAGTGTAATCGAGATGGTTCTTAGCCGAGTTTCATTAAAGTCGGTTGACCCGTTTTTGAAATATTGAACTTTGAAATGACAATGTCGGGGGTTTTTCTACTTTTCTAAGTTGGTTAGGTTATTATTGCAATTTTTATCATACACTACTCAGAAGCCTTATTTGGGACGGTTAAGCATTTCGGGATTAATTATATTAGGTAATGAATATGAGTATGAATTGAATTAGAATGTTAATGTCGACTCTACAACTAACTCAATTTTGTCTTAGCGTGCTACCAGTATGAAATATTTGAACACTGGTGATCAGTTTTCCCGTGACCACAAAAATAAGCAACGGGCTCGTAAACTAAAATATTCTCCTTCAGTTTTGAAAACCGGTCACGACCCGAAGACCATAAAGCTTACTTTACGGCTCAAACCGATGTCCTCTAATCGCAAACAGCAAAGAAAGCTGTATCTGAAAGTATAACGTTTATAATTTATACACGGCCGTTGACCCCGAGGTCGGTGAACCTATTTAGAGCACTACGCATTTCGGGGTATCGTGCTGGCAACATTGTATTTTGGGTAATTATTACTGGGTTTGTAATTATTATAATTGGTTCAAGTTAAGGTAGATACATCTACGGCATATCTATCTATCATCATACGGCTGTGTGGGCCACATTTAGGATTGCCAAATGGAAAATTTTAAAGTCCAGAGAAAAAGCCTGTTTTTCAATGAAAAATCCTTAGATTGTGTCAAAATTTCGCTAAGGTTTAATAGATTACTACTAAATGTTGGTTTAATTTGAGTTTATTTTTATAAAAAGTAGGTATAGTATAAAGAAGATTATTTTTTGTTTTTGTAAACTTTTAATAAAAGACTTTTTTTCCTATTTTAAGTATTGAAAATTCTAAAAATCCTGACATTTCCTGAGATTTCCAAAATTCGGCCACAATCCAAGGACAAATCCTGAGATATGGTAACTCTAGCCACATTCGAGCATGTCACCAAGGCTACAATGATTAGTCGCCGTAGACATCAGTCCCAGTCCCCAACACCACCACTAGTTGTCACTTTCTTAATTGACAACAATGCACGTAACTAGCGAGATGTAAATAAATGAGATCAATGTCATTGATTGAATCTGGTCCCTATTTCACCAACTTTACAATTGTCAGTTTTCAATGACAGTTCGGTGTCAACTGCTGACTTGAAGAGCTTTTGTTTTAGCGCGCTTCATTTTGTCAAAGAAATGTAGTTCGAATTGTCATACAAAACTGACAATTGTAAATATGGTGAAATAGGGGCCAGGCGTTGCGTCCATTATTAATGAACTAAAAGCAATTAATTAAGTAGTTATTGTATCGGTTAAGAAGTAGGTTTTTACCACTAAGTGTCGGAAGTAGATCTTCAGTACTATAGTAGTCCCACGATAACTCTGCAACGAACTGACAATAGTAGAAATCTAAAGTTTGTTTATGGCAACACTGATTTATAGTCAAACAACACGTTTTTAACTTTTGATTAGATTAAACATAAACAGGTCATCGTTCATCCACCATCCACCATTAAAATACCTCTCAAATTTCGTTTTCTAGATTTTTTTTTACCGTACAACAACAAAACCTACTAAACGCTGGCTAAATTGTCCTCCAATGGACAGAGCCATATTTAAAAAAATAACAGCGACTTTTGATTACTACTATCATTATTATTTATTATTAAAGGAATGTCTGAATGTCATGATAAAAGTATTACCACAGCGTGATTTTTCTGGGTTGCCAATTAATATATTATGCAGAGTTATCGTGGGACGATTATAGTAATATCGATAAAATAAACTGTAAAATTCAGCTCATTACAACTTTACAACAAAACGAATCTTCCATTGTCAAAATCCTTTGTTGTTAATTACTAACGCAATGAGGAATATCGCGAGTCAAAAATCCGCTAGGATCTCTGGTGTCGAGTGAGGTCTCTGTCAATTTCCACCAATCATAGGACAGTAACTTGTCTCACATTGACAGAGAATGACAGATAATCTTACAGCAGGAATGAAGATGTTAACGCGGGATTTCCCCTCTGCCAAAACTCTAACATTAAGTCTGACCAAAATGATCGGGGTCTGTTGATTGTGTGCGTGTTTTTGGCATTTGTGTGACAGTTTTGTTTTAGTGTTAGTTTGTAGGAACGTAACAAATTTTGACGTGAGCGCAGACGGGTGCTGTACGTGTGTTCCTCGTCCCCCTCAAAAAGTGGCAGAAAAATTGTAGTGCATAGATAAGCCAAAGACGCCTCCCGTCTGTCTGCTTTATGCAGATAATAGACGTCACTTCGCGATAGCCCTCATTAAAAGCCATGAATTATGGATCATCCAAACCATGTTTTGTTTTGCCTTAATCTTGGCGAACGGACTGAACACAACACTTATGCTTCATTATGTATCGGTTTCATTAGTCTCAATACCGACATTTCCACGGCGCAGTACATTGTTTCAAGATTCGCGTGTGCGCGTGGGTCGGGCAGGGCACGTGGATTCGCCTCTTTTATTTTTATACGTCGACGATTTTGTTTTCGCATGCGCTCGAATTTTGTGCAGTTTTCCTTTTTAAGTCTGGAAAATTGTTGCTTGGTTTGGTCGGGTCGTGTTCGTGTCGGCTTCCTTTGATCTGTAGGGCTAGCACTGGCCGCTACTTTGTTTGTCGCGCGAGATTATATTACCCGTCCCGTTGCATTCTGAGTGACAGAAAAGAACGGGCAGTTCTCGCGCGAGATAGAAGTCGCACTGTGAGTTGTGTTAGACCTACGGCAGGGTTATTGTCTAACTCACTCGTAATCAGCATCGGCTTGACGGACGAAAAGGTTTGCTTTCGTGTAACAAAAGAATTCCGATGGCGTTATATGCCAAAATCATTCATTCAATTGGCTTCAAAATGCCTCGGCATCGCTTTCAATTGTCATGACCTTTCGCCATTAACTTACCAACACCATGGACTTCGGGTTAGCGCTTGCAAACGTCCGAACCAAAAGACCACTAATTTTCATTAATCGAGCGTCAAAATATAGTTATACTTTGGTCGAACGACATCAGCGCTGACATATGGTGGTCATCGAAAAATGTTACGTTGTAAAACTGGGACACATCTTTCGTTAATTTTGTTTAGACCCAAAGTCCATGGTGTTAGGAAGTCAATGCCTTACGTGATACAATTTGTTTCATTTTCAAAGCGAGCTCGGCTTGGAACTGTCGAAATGGACGCGATTGTGATTCCGAGCGAGTTAGACAATAACCCTATTATTCGTAAACCTATTTATTAAAGTTCGTTTGTCCTTTTTTGTCACATTGACATTTCCGTTAGTAAGAAGAAGACAAAACCTATTTTAGCTAAAGGAGGCTTGAGTGACGTTTATGAATAAGGCCCTAAGACTGCAGAGGATTGTGATCATGTAAAATCTAGTGCGCTCTTACACACCCTTCTTTTCGCGCACTATATCTATCCACTTTGGTCCTAAAGTGTACGGTTTTTTTATATATATTGTTTTTGTTGTAACCCTATACAAAAGATACACGGAAAAAACTCACTCACTTTTTAAATCAGATTTTTAATCTCAAAATGTAGAGGACTCAATGGACTATGAGTTACCAGTCAGTTACAGACACAAAGATTTATGTAACTTGTCTTTTTTATCGCTTTAAAAAAATGTGTACCTATACGAAAATTATATGGATAAAATTACATCGTTCCAAATTTTCAGTTCGCGATAACTCAAAAAGTTGCTAAGGTGACTGGACATATTCTTTCCGTGTACCCTTCATATGTACCCACCATGCAACCTTTTCACAGTAAACCTCATAGTTACATCGCATAGCTTGGCAAGGAAAATCGTTATGACCTTTACTATGAAAAAATTCTATGGTGGGTCAGGAAATAATTTCCTCGACTGTAGGTACACATATCTCCTACCCGGTTTCGTATACAGCGACTGCGAGCTAAACACTAGATAGATGCTGTTGTTGTGTTGGTCGCACTTTCACGTGTCCTGAGACGGCAGAAGCAAGATCTTATTCGAGAACACAGAACTATGTATATCGGGATACTCGTAGAAGGAAAGAGTGTACCTCGCGAGCCGAATAGAAGGCCTGAGAACCTCATACGCTTTCCAGCTCGCGATCGCTTTCAGCCTGCGACGTCAGGTTTTAAAAACAAAATATCTTGCATTAGACATAATGAAAACGGGATATTGACCGCGATTACCTTATAGTTTTGATGAGCTCCCGATATTACGATCCCGGTCAATATTGCGTTTTCATTATGTCTAATGCAATTAACCGCGAATCATTTAAAACTGTTAAAATATCTTGTAGTTCAACAATAAACTGTTCGAACACCACCACAACAGTTGGAGCTGTTAATCGTGGTATTTCCTCACTAAATTACACTCGTGACGTCAAAATACCTAGGCAAAATGTTACACGCTCGGTTCCCAAATTGATGAACTCTTTGGTTTGGAGTTCAATGTCAGAATTTTTAACAGACAATTTAAATTAAGATTATCCATTATTGATTTAGAGTATGTTCTTCGATTTTTTATTTTATAAAAAAAAAATCATATAAAAAGTAATCATCATGTCAGCCGAAAGACGTCCACTGCTGAACATAGGCCTCCCCCAAGGCTCTCCACTCTGACCGGTCTTGTGCTTAAATGGTAATAAAACAATATTAATACAAAATATGAAAACCTAACCTAGGGTGCCGCCGGCAGCGAGGCGGGGCCTAAGCTACCGGTGGTCAGGGCGACAGAGAGAGGAACCTCCTGACTATCCGAGCTTATTATTGTAATTTTTGTACGTAATTTCACTTTGCCATTTTTATTAACGTTGACATTCCTGACATCATATTTGCTATTTTAATTTTGCTTGTGTTGAATGTTATTGAAATTTATTAATTATTGAAATTGATTATACTAAGTACTATTTAAAGTGATTATTGTTCCATACCAAACTTGTCCATCACTGTAACCAGTTATACATATGTTTACAATAAAATCACTTTGGCTTTCCTTCTGCCCCGATATAAGTAGTTCTGTGTTTGAGCACGACTTGCAGTACAAACTAAGAATTACGAGTACTTCTTATAGTTCCCAACTTACCATTCATCAACCTTATCTCTCGAAGCACGAATGGTCAGCCTAGGGTGTTGGCGACTGGTTGTTTTAAGTGTTATCTGAAAAAATATGAGCTCTTCCAAATTTTAGACATATTATCTACCTACTGAAAATTCTAATTAATTTTAAGTTTAGTTACTTACTTAAGTACTAAAGGGTCATACTGAAAATCAGCGCTGGGGCTTGCCGCAGCATCATGATGAGAGTGGCCCTGTTTTCGATTCCCGGGGTTGACATTTTTCTGGTTTTTTTTTCTGTGTATTCATGTTTCAGTGAGTTTATAAAAAACATAATTGGTATTCACGGGAAAACCGTAAAAATAAGAAACCCCCGACATCGTCATTTCAAAGTTCAATATTTCACCCCGATTTTAATGAACGTTAGCTAAGAACCATCTCGATTAAACTAGCTTTCGATAAAAAAAAATCGCATCGAAATCGGTCCATCCGTTTGGGAGCTACAATGCCACAGACAGATCCACAGACACACAGATACACAGATACATAGATACACAGGTCAAACTTATAACACCCCTCTTTTTCGTCGGGGGTTAAAACATTGTGAGAAAAAATACAAAAAGATACTCAGACTGAGATCCTTTTAACCCCGTTTGGCGCAGAAGCTTTGTATTTTTTTTTTAAGTAGGTTTGTTATTGTTTGTGTTAATGTTTAACTTATTATGTATACCTGTTTATGATTTTCTTTTTATTGTTTGTAAGTATATGTGTCGAATCAGTGTTAATAAATATCTTCTGTTTTTTTTTTATTTGGTCTACAAACTGGATAGTACATCTTAATATACAAATTTTGTCTCTTAATAAAAACATACATCTCATGTATACCCTAAAATAGTAGACACATCATGCACAATAGTAAACAGTTATTTTTAAAATAAAATACAGAACTCAAACGTAGCACAAAAAAGGACAAGATAGTACAAGATGTTACTTATAAATTAACATTTCTAACAGCTTTTTATTTAGTATAAGACATGAGGGCTTGCCGTATCTTTGTTTTAAATTAACATTTCTAACAGCTGTTTATTTAGTATAAGACATGAGGGCTTGCCGTATCTTTGTTTTAAATTAACATTTCTAACACCTATTTATTTAGTATAAGACATGAGGGCTTGCCGTATCTTTGTTTTAAATTAACATTTCTAACAGCTCTTTATTTAGTGTAAGACATGAGAGCTTGTCGTATCTTTGTTTTAAATTAACATTTCTAACAGCTCTTTATTTAGTATAAGACATGAGGGCTTCCCGTATCTTTGTTTTAAATTAACATTTCTAACAGCTCTTTATTTAGTATAAGATATGAGGGCTTGCCGTATCTTTGTTTTAAATTAACATTTCTAACAGCTCTTTATTTAGTATAAGACATGAGGGCTTGCCGTATCTTTGTTTTAAATTAACATTTCTAACAGCTCTTTATTTAGTATAAGACATGAGGGCTTGCCGTATCTTTGTTTTAAATTAACATTTCTAACAGCTCTTTATTTAGTATAAGACATGAGGGCTTGCCGTATCTTTGTTTTAAATTAACATTTCTAACAGCTCTTTATTTAGTATAAGACATGAGGGCTTGCCGTATCTTTGTTTTAAATTAACATTTCTAACAGCTCTTTATTTAGTATAAGACATGAGGGCTTGCCGTATCTTTGTTTTAAATTAACATTTCTAACAGCTCTTTATTTAGTAAAAGACATGAGGGTTTGCCGTATCTTTGTTTTAAATTAACATTTCTAACAGCTCTTTATTTAGTATAAGACATGAGGGCTTGCCGTATCTTTGTTTTAAATTAACATTTCTAACAGCTCTTTATTTAGTAAAAGACATGAGGGTTTGCCGTATCTTTGTTTTAAATTAACATATCTAACAGCTCTTTATTTAGTATAAGACATGAGGGCTTGCCGTATCTTTGTTTTAAATTAACATTTCTAACAGCTCTTTATTTAGTATAAGACATGAGGGCTTGCCGTATCTTTGTTTTAAATTAACATTTCTAACAGCTCTTTATTTAGTATAAGACATGAGGGTTTGCCGTATCTTTGTTTTAAATTAACATTTCTAACAGCTCTTTATTTAGTATAAGACATGAGGGTTTGCCGTATCTTTGTTTTAAATTAACATTTCTAACAGCTCTTTATTTAGTATAAGACATGAGGGCTTGCCGTTTCTTTGTTTTCTTTCTTTATAATGGTTAGGGATGAGTGAATCAAATGTATCGATGGGAGATATGTTTTGATTAAATTATAGAAATTGCATATTTCAAATTACCATAATTAACCAGTGTCAATTGTGGTAATTTGAAACGTGCAATGTGTGTGAATGTGAAATGTGCATAGCAGTCTCTGCGGTGGTAAAAAGTAACAATTTGCCGCACACGGAGCTGTCAATTATCTGTAAGTAATGGATCATAAATTATTTTCAATCAAGGACCATAAAACCAAGAGGACTGCCAGTGTCTATACGATGTCGCGTTCCTTTGAAATAATAAGCCTGCTGTAGCTAGTTTTACTACGGAGGGGTCTCTGTACCATCCATTTGGTATGACAATTAGACCTCTTCAATTAGTTCATAGATGGCGCTATTGTGTTAGCCAGAGGTCTAAGTGTCATACAAAATTAATGGTACAGAGACCTCTCTATAGTGAAACTAGCTACAGCAGGCTCATTATTTCACAGGAACGCGACATTGTATAGCCATTGGCAGTCCTCTTGGTTTTATCGTCCTTGTTTTCAATGTTCGATTTGAAAATCGGTGGCACTGATGCTAACTAATGCCTTTGAGTGTGGCAGAATGACTTGTTTTCTAGCGTGAAGCGTCTCACTGTGTGTGATGCGTTCGGTTTCATTGCGAAGCGGACTCGAGCGGTAAATTATAGCCTTTCGTATCTTAGAAAGCGGGGAAAATTGTTGACCGATTTTCTATTTTTAGATCCAACGACAAAAATGGAAATAGCTAATCAAAAAGTATTTATTGTCGCATGTGCGATTCGTACTTACACCTACCTATTATTCGTTAAAAAAAAATATGGAATAAAAATAAATTATCCATTTTAATCTCAGTCGGCCTCAGTAATCTCAGTTGCCAAACGTTTAAAGAAACCGTCCAAGATTTCCTATCCTAATAGATTAAATTATGACCGAAAACCGAGAGCATCTTTAAATTTCAACTATACTCTTAAAACTCAAAATTTTAAATGCCAAAGTCAATGAGTTCCAGACTTCTTTCATTCTCTAAAAAACAGAAAACATCGTATTTTATTACGACTTCGGAACTGTCAAAATGGACTGGAATATGCTATGTCGCCCAGTCATCCTGTAAAATTCAAAATTCAAAATTTTTATTCAGCAAATAGGCAGTTGAATGCTCTTTTACACGTCATTTTTTTTGAGTCTACCAGCGCTTTCGGAAAGACCATGATTGCCAAGAAGAATGCGCCGCAAGAATCTTGGCACAAAGTAATTTTTTCTAAAAACAAGTTACATTAGCTCTTACAATACGTATCTCGGTAATTTACCTACAGTTATTATCTATCCAGTACAAAACAAACCACACTTTCTCATTCGTCGCACGTTGCGTCCCCCTCATCCGTAAGCAATTAAAAAGGACGTATAATTTTAAAGGCAGCCACGTCAGCCGGTCTATTTCCACGCGGGACCCCAATTCGCGACATACCTAATATAAGAAGACCTGGATACAATTAAATAGTTCTAAAAATAACCGCGAGCGGTGCGGGGCTTACAACCTTGCAGCGTTCACCAAGTTAATGCATAGATGGCGCTACGGGTTGCGAAAAGTGATATAAATTTTTCAGGTTACGCCAAACTCTATGAAACCAATTTTATTTTGTGATTTTAAAATTTTACGATTCATTTTGTCAACTAAACTTGCTTTTTGTGGTAAGTTAGGTTTTGGCTGCGTGTAGTTATGTAACCTATATTTCTGTGGCGAAGCGTTATCTTATCTTGTTTGAGCCACGTGTTGATTATTCGTTATGTATCACGTCTGTGCTCTCGAATGCATCACATTTCGGCTCGGGTTGTATTTTGCGTCGTATTTTAGCTTTAAGAAATTTTTCACGTACTTGCTTACATATTTGTTTTCATTAAAAGTGGAAAAGTCCCTACTGAATATCAGTTCGCAATATTACGTAAGTAATTAACCACATGTTACCAACGTTCTTTCTATCAGCCGATCTATTGCCAAAGGTTATCGCCAATCGGTCACAGTGACGCGCAGACGAGCAAATATATTTTCTAATAATTCTAAGTTCATAGTTCACCGTGCGAGCTATAAATAAATGCATCACGAACAGTGTAAAACATAACCTCGTATAACATTAAGTACTGCAAAACGTCTAAGCCTTTAAAAAAAAAGGTTTCTAAAATCTAAAAGGAATGACAAAATGGCGGGCGATCGCGTAGCTCTGAAAGCGTCTACGGGTTGGCTGTCTCTTTCCCGCCTGGCCGCTACGGCGAGGTGTGACTGAGACATATTAGTACCCCGTGGGGCCTCGTGTCAAGTCAAGGTGACGTACCCTCGCACGCACACACAGGCAGCCTGCGCGAGCGCCGAGGTTGTTCCAATTTGCGAATCGTTTTATTTGCGGTGCGCAGACGGCGGTTTCGGGGCTATAGTATGATTTATTAATCGGTTTTTATGCTTTCATGACCTGAGCGTTTAAATATGATTGATGACGCTAAATGATTAAAATTAAATTACTTACTATATAAGCAACCTAAGTATGTATATACTCACTAGACTGGCACGTTATGGATTAAACGAAACTAATGTCACTTACCTATGCTTCATCATGAGCACTTAGACATTCAGCATTCGGGTTCGGGTGAATTCGTATTGACATTTACGTCTCTTTCTGTATTAAGATTATTGCATAAGTACTTAGAAGCATTATCCAGGATGATTAAGCATTTCGGAATGAAATAAATGAATGAGTGTTAGTATGAGATGATTTCTAATGCTGTCGATTCCTCAGCTCGCTTTCGTCTTATCGTGCTATGAAAACCCCGATCCTGGTCGTGAGAAAATGTTGCCTAGTAAAACGGGACGCGGCAGTTACATACTCCACTTTGTTTTAAACGACTAAAATACACGTCTGTGTAACCTCAAGATGTATGTGTAGGTATTAGCGTTGCCAGACGTCCCGTATTTCCCGGGACGTCCCGTATTTCAGGCATAATTTTAAACGTTCCGCCGGGACAGACTCTGTCCCGTATTTCAACCTTGCTCGATTAAAACATGCACAGCGTCGCGCATGACTCCGACGGCTAGCTGCGCTGCGAACACGAGAGCATGAGGTGTGGGTGAACGAACAGTGTCCGTCTGGTTAAAGCCGAATGCCTCCGATGATGTCGACCATCTCCTTTAACATATAACTAGGTATTAACTAGCAATAAAAATAACGCAAAATACATGATTTTTATAATGTCCCGAGGAAAAACTTAAAATCCCGTATTTTTTTTTGCCAAAATCAGCTTTTGTCCCTTACAGGATCAAAAAAAAATCTGGCAACCCTAGTAGGTATGTCGGGCTATACTGACATTATCATTAAATCTCACGGTTGTTTCATGTTGAAATGTATGTAGCTGTCTAAAAAAAGTAGGCACTCTAAGTCCAGTGCCAAGTTTCAAAAGGAAAAACAAACTCCTACGTTTTGGAAAAAGATGTCTCTTCTTTATTTGCAAAAGTAACGAGCCTACGCTGGCCTACCTAATTAACTGACTTCAAAAAAGGAGAAGGTTTTACGCTCCACTGTATGTATTTTTCTTTTCTTGAATTCAAATCTATGACGACCTAATGACATTTCGAATGTCTGCCTGCGATTCGGAAATTAACAAACAATTAAATGGTCGCAGTGACCTCGTGACCTACTGCACATTTTAACGCAATGGCATTGTAGTTGTAATCCTAAATTTTCTATGCTGATATTATCAGACGAACACTTCTTTAAGACTATTTTAGAAGGACAAATTGAAGGACAGGGACTAATAAAAATTCGACATGTACATTATACAAGAAGAAAACATAAGTAGGTATACAAAAACTTATACACTAAACAAAAACACAATAAAAAGCAAAAACTTATTTTTACATGTAATTAATTGAAAACGAATGCTACAGCTGTGCCGCATAGGGTTTTCCCTTTTCCAGTCATACGTAGGTACAATAAGCAACGACGTAAGTGTAGTTACGATTTCAACCCTAACACCAAGGTTTAAAATTCAAATCAAATTGTATTGACTTGAATACTCTCTCTCTTACTTTGTCTTAAAATTATTGCGAAATATATTTTACTATTGTGAATATACATTTCGATTTTTGCTAATGCTAATTGGTACAACTTGGAAAGGGTGAAAAGGGCCACACTTAACATGAAATTCCACCTCTAAAGTAACAACTTAACGTACTCCTATTAGGTAAATTTCAGTTTCGGCCATTTTCGTAACCTGAGTTTCGTGACCAGTTGAGACGGAAAAAAATCGTCCCAGTACCAAACTAGCTGCGATCAAAGACTCTGGTTTGAAAATACATCCCCGAACTTCCTGAAATTTAACCCTGTTATTCACAAACCTAGTTTAGCTAAAATGCCGTTAAAGTTCGTTTGTCATTTTTTTTCCACGTTTCCGTTAGTATAAGAAGAAGATAAACCTATGTCACATTGCATTTCCGTTAGTAAGAAGAGAACAAAACCTACTTTAGCTAATGGAGGCTTAAGTGACGTTTTTGAATAAGGACATAAGTCTTTGATGTCTGCCCGAAACTTGTCTAGGTAGGTTAGGTTCGAAATGAAATTAAATATATTTATTCGTCATCACAGATGTTTGGAAATGTGATAGTCGAATAATTAAAGTACATCTATGATTTGCCTTTTCGGCGTACGCATTGTTAGTGAATAAAAGTGAAGCTATTATGATTAACTAAGTATAGTAGGTACATTCACAGGGTATAGGATGCGTTAGGTTGATTCAGATGCCCGAAGAGCAATCCGCCTAGAGATCCATATCTTACGTACTACGAATTAGTCTGAAACATGTCGACTCTATTCGACTGACATACTTGAGAGATCCGTTTATTTCACCATGATTAGTTATATTTAGTTGCACGATTAAAACCGTTCGCGTTTCAGTTGGTATTCAATTTACTTAATTATGAAAGAAGTACCTATACTTTAGAAATACTTTGTTTAAAGAAGGCATTACCGAAGAACACTAACGTTACGTTCTTCCGACGAATCATATTTACTAAAACTACACAGTTTTCGTAATTTATTGTTTCGTGCCAAATTTCATGAACTATAGTAGTAGATTTTGATTTATGTAGGTACTTGCGACAGACAGACCAATTCAAATTATATTGCTTTCAACACAGTAAAGTAAGTAGGTAAGGTATACGATTCGATTATAATCATTAAGGTAAAAGTCCCAGTGTCCGACACTACCCCAATAGTTGGCATCTTTAAACTTAATTCATAGCACTTTTAACATGAAACACATTTGGGTTTTAATTCATAGCAGTGTGTCAATCAAAGTGACACGCAGGGTGTCAATTATTGGATTAAAGGTGTCGAGCATTGGTAGGTTTACCTTACATTGAACTTCGTGCTACCCAACGTCGTATATTTAGGACAAATTTCACATCAAGTTTCAAATTAAAACAATCGGAATTGGACGTGGGCGTCACGAGCGAGGTTATAAGTCTGATAGAATTACTTGCGAAGCCTGTAAGGCTTTGAATAAAATATTTGCAAGTCAAATTGAAGCTTTCCAGTCGCGGGAAAGCTTACAATTATTGACTTCGGCATTTAAGGTAATAATATCAGTAAATGTTACTGCAATTTCGTTGTTTAGGAAGGAAATAAATACATAAGCAAATGAAATGAAGCAAATTGGACGATCATTCAAATAGTATGAATGTCGGAAATTCACATTTGTTCACGTACCTAGCTTAAAAGAAACTGAATGCATAGTAATGAGTAGGTTAAGGATACCATCAGGTATTAAATATTGATGTAACAGCGTTCGAAAACACATTAATTACGGAAAACTGCGAACCGTATATCAACAGGTAAACGTGTTCCGAACATTTTGACATTTGCGTACCTACAAGTTTGGACCTTGCGAGAGCGACCGAGGCCAAAGTTGGCTACAATTGTAGCCTTTTCTGCGCTTCATTTTCGGCGTGCTGATGACATATCTACCTCTCTTTTTAAATGCAATGTCATGTCAGCCGAAATACTCTCCACTCAGACCGCGCGGTCTTGTGCTTTCTGCATCCACCGCGGCCCCCCTATTTTTACTAGGTTATCGCTCCATCCAGCTCGTCTCCCGGTCCGTGGACGCCATTCGAGAACCTTCTGACCCCATCGGCCATAATGATACGTAATATCATTGATATTAACTCACTGCATAGTTAATTTAAAACTCTACATAAGCTCTACATTCTAAACTCTCAATTAATTTGCCCCGATTTGCCTCTGTAACGAGGCTGATCCAGATTTTGTTAATTTTCTAAACTTAGTTCTAAATTTTATGTTTACTTAAAAAAAAGCTTTTTAATTTCAAAAGCCGCTTATTGATTTTCTTTTTTCATTCAGCCTTTGGTTTCCCTTGAAAATTCAGTCGTAACCGAGCAAGTGGGTCACCTGATGGTAAGTGATCACCACTGCCCATAGACACCCGCAACTCCGGAGGGTTTGCAGATGCGTTGCCAACCTAGAGGGCTAAGATGAAATGCCTCTTGTGCCCGTAATTACTCGTATTATTAATTTAATCATTCGTTTCAGTCATTCAATAGGTTCATTAAGTTTTCCAGTTTACAGTTTATACTATACTTTTAAAATACTCACTGAAACATGAATACACAGAAAAAAATACATAAAAGGCTTACCCCGGAATCGAACCCGGATCCTCGACATTCTGTGTCGCGTGCTATAACCCCTACACTACGGTTAGCGTAGGGAAACAAGTTGAATTTATTAAAATGTTGCAATTAATGTGGTATTTTAAAATTTGCTTTTCTGTTTACACCTTTACGTATGGCAAGGGCTTTGATTCATTTGAACACGACATACTTATTTAGGGAATACTCCAATAGAAAGATTTCTCTCCAGCATTAAGATATTATGCCGGAAGACCGAAGTCCGAAGGAAGAGAGTTGGAAGTTGTATTTATGCATCCGACTTGAGAAACTTCCTTAGCGCGATGTGGAACAGTGATGACGTCACTCGCTTGTGGCGCTAAGGTCGCTACATTTTTTTTTCAGTGACGCCGTAATCTGTGGATGTATGCCAGTTAAATTAATTAAAGACTTAACTTACTAGTAACAAGTCCAACTTAGGGCGCAACTCTCAAGAAACACGTTTAAGACTATTAATAACTTCAAAGACGGGAGCTACGCGTAAAGGCAGCGGACTGTAGAAATCCGCTGTGATACCTACTCTGTTATGTTATTTAAACCCCCATAAACGTTTAAGACAAATTTTGTTACCTAATTTTATTTATCATCAGACCCCCTGAGCCCTGATTGTAAAAGCATAAAATGCGTAAACGTGGCAGAATAGTTTTTCTTGTTAAGTCCTGCCACGAATGTGTTCGTGTCAAAGTGTGAATTTTGAGCGCAGTTTGTTGAGGATGCCAATTTTCTCGTGGTAATTGAGATGTTGACGCTAATAGATCAACTTTACTGAAGCATGAGCCTCTCTTGTAATTTTTGACACAAGAAAACGTCTCGATCGCGTTGCGTTAACGTCTCAATTACTATGGGCATATCGGCAGCGCCTCTAGCGGCACGTATTGGCAACATACATTTTTTTTTAGTATTTAACACGTTAACGCGAACGCGATCCAATACGTTTGTTGCAGCGTGAAATTTGCAGTGTATACACTGCAACTGAAGAATTGTTAGCACTGCACTGCCGTTGATTATAATGAACGGCCGAAAAAAGTCTCGATTGCGTTCGCGTTTACGTCTGAATTACTATGGGCAAATTATTTAGCAGCGCCACTAGTGGCACGTGTCGACAATAAACAATACTCATACTATTTGACACTCGTAACGCACACGCGATCGAGACGTATTTTTGGTCGTTGAATACACTAGGCGCTAGAGCGTCTACGTAATCGCCGACAAGGCCAAGAAATACGTCTCGATCGTGTTCGCGTTTAACAATTTTTTTTTTATACAACGAGGAAGGCAAGCGAGCAAGTGGGTCACCTGATGGTAAGTGATCACCACTGCCCATAGACACCCGCAACTCCGGAAGATTTGCAGATGCGTTGCCAACCTAGAGGGCTAAGATGAAATTCCTCTTGTGCCCGTAATTACACCGGCTGTCTTACTCTCCATACCGGAACACAACAGTGCAAGCACTGCTGCTTAGCGGCAGGATTAACGAGTAAGATGGTGGTAGCGATCCGGACGGACCTCGCATAAGGTCCTACCACCCGCATTCTCATACTATTTGACACTTTAACGCAAACGCAATCGAGACGTATTTTGTGCTTTTTGATTACACTAAGGGCACTGATTGTCACTTGAACCTTGAATCACTCCCGCCATTCGGTGCCCTAAGCACGACTTGTCGAATCCTGCGTCACGTAAAATCGAATAGTAAACTGTAACGAGTTTGTATGACGTTTGGAACAGCGCCCGCCCGTGAGCGTATTTGGAACTAAAATTTAGTATGAGATTTCTCGATCTCGATACGATAACCGTAACGTAACGCAGGATTCGACAAGTCGTGCTTAGGGCACAGGTGCCTGCAGACAGTTTTTGGTGCTTGGTACTCTCATATCGCTGAGTGCGGTGCTAAACCGGAGGTAGGAAGCGTTACAAGTAATGTGGATTAAATTAGTTAGCTCTTCCGCGAAGTAGTGTAATAATATTTTGTAATAATATTTATTGCAAATTAAATATTATTGTTGTTATTATTATTATCAATTTGTATATACCTATCTCCAATCTTTCTATACCTATAAAACAGTACCGTGACTGACTGACTGACTGCCAGACAACGCACAATCTAAACCACTGGACGCTGGTGCTCTAAGAAGGGATTTCGCGAAATTCCCACGGGATAGGGAACTAGCCCATTTTGAAATATTTCACGGGGGCAAAACCGCGGGGCATAAACTAGTAGAAAATAAAATAATCAGCGCAAACGCTACTGAGCCCACAACCTCACCAGTAAAATAGTAGTAGTATCTCCGAGGCGGACGTCGTTGGTGTTGTTGTGAGGGGAAGAGGGAAGGGAAGTCGAAGGGAGGGCGGGAAAATTCATTCATCATCATCATCATGTCAGCCGAAAGACGTCCACTGCTGGACATAGGCCTCCCTCAAGGCTCTCCACCCAGACCGGTCTTGTGCTTTCCGCATCCACCGCGGTCCCGCGATCTTTACTAAGTCGTCGCTCCATCTTGTTGGAAGCCTACCGACAGCTCGTCTCCCGGTCCGTGGACGCCATTCGACAACCTTCTGACCCCATCGGCTACCTGTTCTGCGAGCTATGTGCCCGCCCACTGCCACTTAAGTTTCGTAATTCTTCGGGCTAAAATTAATTGTATTAGAACAAATACTCATCGCAGACGAGGCTATTCCGCATGACTATACTGCACTATATAGTGAAATAAACGGATCACTCACGTATGTCAGTCGAGTATAGCTCGACATGTTTCGGACTAATCCGTAGTCCTTCCTCTGGGAGCACACGCCACGCCGGTGGCGAGACGTAAACATGTCGAGCTATACTCGACTGACATACGTGAGTGATCCGTTTATTTCACTATGATTGAGTCTCACGGTAGTTTTATGTTAAAAGTATACTGCACTACTTCGCGGAAGAGCAAGCTAATTTAATTAATTACTTGAACATGGTCCCCCAAAAGTTACGCCTGAATCTATACAATATTCAATTCACAACTTATCAATCTGCAACTTTATACATGTAAACTCGAATTAATCTCAATCGCGGCGGCGTGCGTGCTCTGCGTTCTAACTGACCTAGGCTCTGAATGGAACCTAATCAAATTCAAATTACGGCTGTCTTGTGAGCAGAGCCAGTGTGGCGGATGCGGAGTCAGAACTGTATGTTATATTATATATAAGCCATTGTTTCCTAAACATTGATCCGCTATGGCCGATAATGTATTGTCCGTTTGTCTGTCTGTCAAGAAAGTGGAACGCGTGGAGTTAGCACGCTGAAATTAATATCAAATACTCAAGCCTGCAGTCCCTTCAAGCGGTGAAAAAATGAAACTTCTAAGTCGACGCAATCAAAAGATACAGGCATTAAAACGGTTATTTCCATATAAATTGCCGTACTGTGAAAATCTAATACTTCCAGTTGTCCTAGAAACTTAAAATTTTGTATGAAGCTATTATGTACAACCACTCAGAAAATAAAATTTTATGTCTGTGTGTATTATGTCACAGTCCAATATGAAATGACCCCACACTGCGTACATTTTGCTTAGGAGCCGGGCTCTGAAAACACTTGGGAAAAGCGGGAAAATCTTTGTACGGAACCCTCGGTGCGCGAGTCCGACTCGCACTTGGCCGGCTTTTTTACGGTGGGAAATGCATTACCCATACCCCGCGCAGTGGGGACGACGCGGTGGTTATGTGGGACTCGCCTCCCCGCAAAAAGGGGGGGAGGCATACCCACTAAAACTCACCGGTGTTGTCCTCCTACCGGGTTGGTAGGCACCGGGGGATCCCTAGGGAAGCACCAGCGGTGCCCTCCGGCCGCACCAGCCTAAACGTCAGTGCTCCCGCACTTGGGGGGAGGAGCACAACACTTTTGATACCCCCTTAGACGGGTATAGCCAATTAATCTAGTTATGCTTTACGCAAAATTTACTTCATCATCAAAGCATAATTATTGCACACCTGGCGTCCTTTCCCAGACTTTCTCGGTAGTCATTGTCAGCACTGTATTGTTTTTAACAAACATTTAAAACATTAGATTTAAGTCACTTGACCTGTAAAACATAGTGAAATAAACGGATCACTCACGTATGTCAGTCGAGTATAGCCCGACATGTTTTTGTCCGAAACATGTCGGGCTACACTCTACTAACACACGTGAGTGATCCGTTTATTTCACTATGATTGAATCTCACGGTAGTTTCATGTTAAAAGTGACCTGTAAAAGGTTTATATTTGTACCTATTATGAATAAAAAATGGCCATCGAACCGTTATTCGTGTCATGAATAAAATTCGCTTAAAACGAATATAAAAATAGTACTATTGTCCTTCTACTGAAGCATTGAATGTTTCAAGGGGTCGACCTTTTGTTAGAGGTCAGCTGCTAGTTTCAACGCCACTATGTAACTTAACGTTCAGTCGTAGGTAAGGTCATTGATTTATAAAATATTAAAGATAGGCCACGCACTGGTTCAGCGCTGACAAAATGCGGCCCTCACTCATTAGCTGTCATTAGACAACAGCAAGGAATACTAAGCCACCGAATCACCTATCAATGCCTGTCCGCGCGCGGTGAAGCGGTGGTGCAACTGTCTATTTTTTATATCAATGGGTGAGGTAGAATATTTTTTCCTCTTTGAAACCGCATGCCTTGAAATTATACTAGTGTTTTCTACAGTGTCCATCGTTAGATCCTGTAGAAACAGTGAGACTACCTTCAAAGTAGGTAATACTTCCTGTTTTTAAA
Source organism: Clepsis dumicolana (assembly GCA_963691665.1). Taxonomy (NCBI): domain Eukaryota; kingdom Metazoa; phylum Arthropoda; class Insecta; order Lepidoptera; family Tortricidae; genus Clepsis; species Clepsis dumicolana. The sequence goes on along the minus strand of OY829520.1, from coordinate 12,918,305 downwards.
TCTATTTTTTTTTTACAAACTGTTCACAAGGTCGCACAAATACAGACAAAACGAGAACCTCCGCCTTTATTCAGAAGTTGGTTAGTAAAACTGTTATTAATGCTTATTAGCACACTGTTTTGTGGCCGTCTTAAGGTTGTATGAATGTGCTTCTAGTTGGGTATATAGCCATTTCTGCAGCCTAATGACGATTCAGATTCGATGTAGTCAGTAATAATCCCTGGAGACCTTATCAGCAAGAGTATAACACTGAAAAACACGTTTTTCGTCTGTGTAAGGTCGTTAAAACAAAAAATGCGAAACATGAGTTGATTCTCCTACAAAATGACCCCGAGGTTACTATCTGTTGTTAGGAAATGTCCCAATAACGGAAGGCTTTTAAGAAAAGATCGAATTTCACGAAAACATCCTTAAATCCTGAGTGTATCCATGACAGTCTAGTTTGCAGGCAGCGGGTAATGCATTATACTAGCAATCCAAGACGATCGCGGTAGTCTTGTGGAGGATGGGAGATGGTGAGGATTATGCAGTTTTTCTACTGATGCGGCGGTCTGTAGGGACTTGTACTAAAAACGGGGACTTTGAACAGTGTTGATAAGCTTTAGACAGCGCTGCGCTGCGCTGCGCAGTTTAGAAAGTAACTGCGTCAATGATTGTTCAGAGTCACTGTTTTTGTTCTGTAAAACTTCATGATCACAATTGGAAAATCTTTTTGTATTTTTTATTATTTTTTCCAATTATTTTTTATTTTTACGGTCATCCCGTGAGTATCAATTATATTTTTAATAAACTCACCGAAACATGAATACACAGAAAAAAAAACAGAAAAATACCAACCCCGGGAATCGAACCCGGAACCTCGACACTCCGGGTCGCGTGCCCACCCTTACACCAGAATTGGTATTTTAAGTGTTTTTCTGGTTTTTTTCCGTGTATTCATGTTTCGGTGAGTTTTTTATTAAAAATATAACTGTAAAACTTCATTGGTCTACCTTCTTTGCCTATTGTTTAGAGTAGAGCGGACCTTTTACCCTTGGTTGTTAACACTTCACGCTAAAAGTAATAGTAATCCCTCAATACTTGCTTATTTATTGAATTAATAAAATGTTTACTTACATAAGTAAACATTCTTAAATATCATGAGACAGCTAACACCAATCGACCTAGACCCAAACTACATAATATAGACTTAATGCAATATAGACAAACACATTAAACAACGTCTTGGAGACCCGAGAACAAACATTCGTACCTATTCATCATACATTTCTCAAGCTTCATAGTTAGTCAGGTTCTCTAACCACTAGGTTAGGCTCTATCATACTTTTCTGTTCACAAAAATATTACCTCATCATGATCATGATGATGATGGTTATTGTGATCATGATGCATGCAACTGCATCGAAATATCGGGAGCTCATCAAACCTATAAGGTAATCGCGGTCAATATCCCGTTTTCATTATGTCTAATGCATTAACCGCGAATCATTTAAAACTGTCAAAATATTACCTGCTTAAGTATATATTTTCAGTTCGTCGAATATGGCTTGTCATCTCGTTTGCGAGCAAAGCAATAGCCAGTTTTAAATGTTATCTAATAAAACTCAAGTCAATTCCCAATCGCTCCCCAGCCATCATAAAATCTAAAACTGCACCGTAAATTTGTCATTGCATTCATTTTATCATTTGGCGACGTCACCCGCTCACAAAGGCGCGGGCTGCGCGCGCGACGCGACGTTGCCGCGTTGGAATGCGGACGCGACGCTGCCAGCTCGCCGATGTGCCCCGGCGATAAACGAATGCATTGGGCGGACGGCGGCCATTTTGTTTTATGTACGCTTACGCTTACATAGGTTTTCGAAAGTGGCGGTCGACGCTTGTTACTTACCATAGTGTGATCAGGGGTTTGTAACGTTTAAGGTTTTCTAACGGCCTGTACGCACAACTGGCTGTATTTCTATGATTAAAAGCGATGAAGTGTTTTAAAGGGCAATCGTGGATGGAACTGCATCGTCTGATTTTTAGTTTAAATGGGTTGTTTAACTGTCCAAAGTATGATTGTTTATGGTATCCTGATGTTAAGTCAAATTGGATTTTGTATCAAAATGTCTAACAGATGATTAACCCTAAATTATTAACCAGTCTTTTTTACGTCCCGCTACTGGGCACAGGCCTCCTCTCACAATGAGAGGGCTTTGGGCTATAGTTCCTACTATCATAGAGTGATTGGGTTTGGGCGTTAATAAACTGATTTGCTCTTAGGTACTAGGTAATTTAAGTTGAGCGGAACACGTCATGTGTATATAAATAATCGCAAATTGCAGTAAATAGGGTATTTATTTTTAACCCTCTGATAGAGAGAGAGACAGTGAGTGATGTCCCATCTAATATAAGATACGAAACGTATAAGGATGAGGGGGTTAATAGCTATGTTATACGTAAGTTCATCAAAAACGTATTAAAATCCCTTTAAATACTTAATTACGTTGGAACGGTTATAGTGCCACTGTGGATTGAGGCTCAAATTTCCCAATTGTTTTCCTTTCATGAACTAAAAACAAAAATTCTTACTCGCGACCAGGCGTGAGAAATAGCTACGTCTATGCGACAAATGTATGTTTCCATGCAACACCTCCACCTCCACTGCTACAAGAGTCAACACATGTTACACAGAACACAGACGCAAAGTAACTATCACCACCACCACTACACTTAAACCCAAAACGAAGGTAACGCCTCATTCAATCAATTGTTTTCCTTTTCCAATGGCTGATTATTCCTTTAGATACCGCAGCATACCTAATCTATAGGTGGTGATATTATTCATCATCTTGTGTGAACTGCTTACTAATTTTTTGATTAAGTAGATACTTAATCAAAAAAAATAGTAAGCAGTTTACACAGGATGATAAATAATGTGGTTTTGTTTTGATTATAGTTAGGTAACAATTTTTTATGCGATAAGGAAGGAATGCGAGCAAGTGGGTCACCTGATGGTAAGTGATCACCACTGCCCATAGACACCCGCGACCCCGGAGGGATTGCAGATGCGTTGCCTACCCAGAGGGCTAAGATGAAATGCCTCTTGTGCCAGTAATTTTCCCGGCTGTCTTACTCTCCACACCGGAACACAACAGTGCAAGCACTGCTGCTTAGCGGGAGGATTAGCGAGTAACTATAATTAAAAAAAAAAAAACAACATTGTCATTAACAAGCAACAAAGGCATACCTACTTTGAGTTTGGTACCGTCACGAGATATTTATAAACTGGCAAACAGCTTTTCAAATATGAGCGGCTTCATTATCAAAGTGTACGGAGCGTGTTCAGATATTTTTGACCCGCTTGTTAAATTATTTATTAAACGCCTACTCTATCTGTGCCCTAAGCACGACTTGTCGAATCCTGCGTCACGTAAAATTGAATAGTAAACTATAACGAGTTTGTATGACGTTTGGAACAGCGCCCGCCCGTGAGCGTATTTGGAACTAAAATTTAGTATGAGATTTCTCGATCTCGATACGATAACCGTAACGTAACGCAGGATTCGACAAGTCGTGCTTAGGGCACTGCTTACCTCCTACGCTTAGTTTCAAAGGGCGTAGAGTTTATCAGTTATAGTTAGCGTACAGATTATACAACCTAATGAAATACTGTCCCCTATTTCACCAACTTTACAATGGGCTGTTTACAATGACAATTTAATCTACATTAAATTTCTTTGCCAATATGAAGCGTGCTAAAACAAAAGCTCTTCAAGTCAACAATTAGCACAGAGTTGTAATTACAAATTGACAATGACATTTAAAGGGTACACGGAAAGAACATGTCTTAGTCACCTTAGCAACATTTTGAGTTATCGCGATTTGAAAGTTTGGAATGGAACGATGTAATTATCCATATAATTTTCGTATACATCTTTTTTTTAATATTTGTAACTGAGTGGTAACTTATAGTCTGTTGATTGCTCTACATTTTGAGATTCAAATGTTGTTTAAAAAAAAAGTGACTAGACATGTATTGTTCTTTCCGTGTACCTTCAAATAGGGAAGTAAGAGAAAGTGACACTTAAGAGTAACATAAATCTTTATTACTTCATTCGTATTTTGATATTTACCGTGACAGGAAACCGCTCTTCGTTTCGTCCTCCAACTGTAAAATATCTTGTTCATTCTATCAGTATCTCGGAAAATATCGGCCGAAAAGAACTCGCATGAAACTGAAAAGTTAATTCTTCTCTCCGAATAAATAGAAGACTTGTGTCCTTATTCATAAACGTCACTCAAGCCTCTAATTAGCTAAAATAGGTTTGAAAAAAAATTAAAATAATCGATTTATTGATAAAAATATGACACAAGGCATTGAAAAATTCGTTAGGTACACCAACGTTAAGTATAGCTTAATTGGTGGAGCGTGGTACGGATTACCGAGGTTGCTGGTTCAAGTCCAGCTGCTTAACGGATTTTTCTTTGCATTGTCATTGTATGTTAAAATAGGTTTTGTCTTCTTCTTACTAGCGGAAATGTCAATGTGACAAAAAAGGACAAACGAACTTTAACTGCATTTTAGTTAAAATAGGTTTATGAAGAAGAGGGCTAATATTTAGTGACATTAAATTAGAATTAAATACAATTAGTAGTTGTATAAAAAAGTAGTTTGACCTGTGGCCTCTCAAGCAGGGGGTCGTGGATTCGAGCCCAGACTCGCATCTCTGAGTTTCCAGAATTCATGTGCGGATTTACATTTGTAATTTATCACGAACTTTTCGGTGAAGGAAAATATCGTGAGACCTGAACACTCCTGCCAAGCAATTAATTTTTGTGTGTGAAGTTACCGGTGTAGGAACTATTGCCCAAACCCTCTAACTCTGAGGGGAGGCCTGTGTCAACGGGGCGTAAATAGACTGGTAATGAAAGTCAAGATAGAGTACTATCATCACACCATCAGATGTTTATGTCCGTGTTTAGCTTAGCACCGGTGCGGTGAAATTAGAGCCTGCGTCTTTTTATGTCTAAATCGCCCCCTTCTTTAATTTCTAACTGCGAAACCGTTTGAAGCCAACCACAGACATACAGTTTTAACGTTGTAAATGCTTCTACACTTGCAACTGGGCAATTCAGCTGTCAATTAAAACTGTGCGTCTCTGGCTGACTATGTTAAAAAGATAGTTTGTGTCTCGCTAAACCATGATAATTAGAGTTCACATGTAGGTTCTGAAGATAATAATTAAGGGCAGAAAATTTCGACAGCTTAACACAGTTTTATACTAACTAGTGACCATTTTCTTCATTTCTAAATGGAATAGAGATAAAATAGAATAGAATCAGTTGACTTTTGGTAATTATTCCCTCACTTAATGCACTCGGCGCTCAGTTAGTCACGTACGGAATGCACGTGCAAAAACCGGCGCACGCGCGCCGTGCGCGGAACGCGATGCGCCGTCATATCTCCCCTGTCTGACAGTCGTAACGCTGACGTGGACGCAGCTAATGAATAATTTTGCGGGTGGTACCGTGGTGGACCTTGTGCGAGGTCCGTCCGGATCGCTACCACCATCGTATGGTACCGTGGTAGGACCTTGTGCGAGGTCCGTCCGGATCGCTACCACCATCCTATGGTACCGTGGTAAGACCTTGTGCGAGGTCCGTCCTTATCGCTACCACCATCGTACTCGCTAATCCTGCAGCAGTGCTTGCACTGTTGTGTTCCGGTGTGAAGCATAAAACATCCGGCGTGATTACGGGCACAACGGGCATTTCATCTTAGCTCTCTAGGGTGGCAACGCATTTGAAAAACCCCCCGGGGTTGTGGGTGTCTATGGGCAGTGGTGATCACTTATAATCAGGTGACCCACTTGCTCGTTTGCCTTCCTTTTCGTATAATAAACAACTAGATATTTTGTTTTTAAAACCTGACGTCGCCCGCCGAAAGCGGTCGGGATCTGGAACGCGTTAGAGGTTCTCAGCTCTTCTTTTCCGCACGCGAAGTACGGTCAAGGAAATTAATCCCTGACCCACCATAGAACCTTTTCACAGTAAACGTCATAGAGACATCGCATTGCTTGACAAGGAATATCGTTATGACGTTTACTATGAAAATGTTCTATAGTGGGCCAGGAATTGATTTCCTCGACTGTGCATACACTCTTTCCATCCCGATATCTTTCTGTGAATTTGTGATCTTTGATTTTTAAAGGGGAAGTGATTTCATGCTTGACTGGAGGCTGAGATTGAAGCCTTGTGCTGGGGTAGTGGTCTAGTGGTTTAGAGCAGGTGCGGTTAAGAATGGAAAGCTGGAGCAATACGTAAATAAAATAACTACAACGTACCTGCTTAGGGAGAAAGATTAACTCATAAAGTTATGTTTCTTAGTGTTCAAGTGATGTCTGTGGTTGTCTTTTTTATTTGCATCATTAAGTAAATAACTAAACACGTTGTAATGCATCCGAGCTACAGAGATTTTTACGTGAAAAACAAGTACGTATATTGAAATTAAGTGAACCAATTGACTGCTTAATGAAATTATTATTAGCCTAAAAAACAAGGGCTTTGTAGTACTGCTGTTATTAATTAAAAAAAATATTACTGTTTAATCAATTTTTCACGTAACGATCAAAATATTTAGTGGCCCTTTTGAGTACTATGTAGATAGTACCTTGCACCTAACATACTCATATGTAGAGTAAACATCTGCCCCGACCGGAGATCGAACCCGGGACCTCAAGCTTCATAGTCAGGGTTTCTAACCACTAGGCTATCTGGTCGTCAGTACTATTGTGTCAATTCAATAAGTGATATTAACAACTTTACTAACCCACAACACGGATACAGCCATGTAAATAGCCGCACCGCCATTGTTATATTTATTAGTTGCACGTGCAGCGATTACATATTTGCATGCACACACAAACAGAAACATTGTTTGCATTCGCCTAAGTTCGATAAGGCCACCTCTTTTCTTTACTTTTCTTCCAATTAGTTTAATTGCGGGCTACATAACACCTTGTCGTAATCACTGATCGAACTGTAGGCCGAGCACTAAGTTTTCGAATCCTGCTTAACGTTAACACTTAACGCGTAACGTTAAATAATGCTATCGGGCGGGCGTTGTTCCAATCGTCATTACAAATTTCTCGATAACGTTTACTACTCGTTTACGGTACGCAGGTTTCGAATATTCGTACTCGGGCCTCTGTTAAAACATTTGAACCGTGACCATGCAACTGTAGTTAAAACAGTTTCACAGTAAATGTACCAATTCGGGTTCCTTTGTTTCCTAGAAAATTTTTGGTCATAATGTTAGTCATAATCTATCTCTAGTCATTACTCATTTTTTTCTCTGGAACTGTAAAATTTTCAGGAATTGTCTAATGGTGATTAAAGGTTCCATCCATTCGTTTGTAAGATTGGTAATATTGCTCTTTTTATTTCATTCGCTTCGGGTTTCATTTCGGTGTGTTCAGGAGGAGATTCGAATCTCTTTCGATGCCTATATTAATTTTCAGGTGTCAAAGAAATGAAATCCATATTCTAATTACTCGTATCAACCCGAAAATATGCCTTTGAGGCAAAATTTCGCGAAAAATTACGTTGTATTCACCTATTTTTCCTCTCCATGTAATTGGTATAGTTAAAGTGGAAGACAAACATGACGATGATGAAATAGTGAAATAAAATCGATCACTCACGTACATAAGTCGATTTAGGCCCGACATTAGTGTGCTACCCTGCATTTGACAATAATATAACCTAACCAACTTTGAAAAGTTGAAGAACCCCCGACATTGTCATTTCAAAGTTCAATATTTCAAAAACGGGTTAATCGATTTTAATGAAACTTAGCTAAGAACCATCTCGATTAAAATAGCTTTCGACTGAAAAAAACCGCATCGAAATCGGTCCACCCGTTTGGGAGCTATGATACCACAGACAGACACACAGATACACATGTCAAACTTATAACACCCCTCTTTTTTGTCGGGGGTTTAAAAATGACGATGAAAACGAGGGTAGTTGTGCACCGCTGCCAGCTGCGCCTAGTAGTCGCGCGAGCAGAGCCGTCGTAGTATGCGTCTCGCAGCTGCTGGGTCGTGCGCTTCCAGAGAAAAGACTACGAATTAGTCCGAAACGTATCGGGCTAAACTCGAATCCGTCAATCCGTTTTATATTTCACTATGATGGAGTCCCATGGTAGTTTCATGTCAAAAGATGATGAAATACTCGGCAATACCAATCTCAACTTTGCACCACTTAAATATAATCGCGACATCGCGAAATAACCTACGCGCTCGCTGGCGCGAAATGATGCGTCACGGTAATATATTTATATATCTCGCCAACGTGACTCAGCTCGCGGAAAAGCTGCCTTTACGAGCGGGAAAATTGTACTAGCACGGCTGCAGGATGGTAATAGGTAATAAGCTATAAATTTGAGTAGTTACTACTTTGTAACCAAAAGCTGTTGCCAATTTGTCTGCTTTGACTGAGGAGGGTCGTTGCCCTTTGTCTTATTAAGGAGTGTTATTTACTCTCCAAAGTTATTCGTGGCTGTTTTAGCGTCGATGTGTCAAATTACTTGCCATAAAACATATATATAACATAACATGTACTTATAATAACGCATTTTCATTTCATCGAAAGCTGTTTTCTGCTAAACTCAGGATAATTTCAGGATAAGACATAATGAAAACGGAATATTGACCGCGATTACCTTATAGGTTTGATGAGCTCCCGATATTTCGGTTCGTCAGTTTGCCCGTGATCATGATGCACGCAACTGCATCGAAATATGCGGGAGCTCATCAAACCTATAAGGTAATCGCGGTCAATATCCCGTTTTCATTATGTCTAATGCAATTAACCGCGAATCATTAAAAACTGTTAATTTCAGGATAACTTTATTATTTGTTTTATAGGTTAGGTTAGTTTTTAAATTAAATAACCTAACCAACTTAGAAAAGTTGAAAAACCCCCGACATTGTCGTTTCAAAGTCCAATATTTCAAACACGGGTGAACCGATTTTAATGAAACTTAGTTATGAACCATCTTGATTAATATAGCTTTCGACTGAAAAAACCGCATCGAAATCGGTCCACCCGAATCTATGATGCCACAGACAGATACACAGATACACATGTCAAACTTATAACACCCCTCTTTTTTGTCGGGGGTTAAAAATGTAAGAAAATATTTCAGAAAATAGCTAAACTCGAGTTATGTACGTGAGTGATTCGTTTTATTTTACTATGATTAAGTCTCACGGTAGTTTCATGCTAAAAGCAGAAAATAGCTTTCGATTAAATGAAAATGCGATGAAATGAAACAGCTAGTATGTCGGCAATTTGATGATAAACCATGTACTTACGTATGAGCCGTGATAGCCTAGTGGTTTGACCTATGGCCTCTCAAGCAGAGTGTCGTGGGTTCAAATCCCGCCTCGCACCTCTGAGTTTTACGGAATTTATGTGCGGAATTACATTTGTGATTTATCATGAGCTTTTTGGTGAAGGAAAACATCGTGAGGAAACCCGCACACACCTGCTAATAAGCAATTCAATGATCTGTGTGATGCTCCCAATCCGCACTGGGCCCGCGTGGGGGACTATAGCCCAAGCCATCTCATTCTGAGAGGAGGCCTGTGCCCAGCAGTGGGACGTGAAAAAAGGCTGATGATGATGATGATGTAAGTATAGTTGAGACGCGAAATGTTACATGTCAAATTTATGAACTAAAAAACAATTACTTTGCTCACCCGCGACCACTAATGACAAATAGTTATATCTGTGCGGCAAATGTATGTTTCCATGCAATACCTCCACCTCCACTGCTACACGAATCAACACATGCCACACAGACCCAACTATCACCACCACCACTATACTAAACGCTGACGCGTTTCGGCACTCTCCACGAGGCCATTTACGAAGCACAACAACAACCGCTCAACATGCCACCACTTCCACTACTGACATATGTAAACCATGTACTCAACTTAGTTAATGACAAAAGCAACGTACCCACTAATATTTTATAAATTCCAAACTACCCTTTTATGTAAGTCCTAAACTACCCTTTTTTAAGAAATGAATTCCAAACTACCCTTTTTATTTTTATTTTTAATCTACGCCAGGTACCCCGTTATTTTTAACCGAGTACGGTAAAATAAGAGAAGTCATGTTCTCATTATTACTATGACACATTATTAAAATTAGAACCAAGTCGTAACAAAGGCGAAGAAACCAAATTAACTTGTTCATTAATAATAGACCCCATGTTGTTGTACCTAATAATTTCCAATTGTTCTAAAACCGATAGCCGCAAACCCTTATCACAATAATGTAAAATTTCGTACGTATCTGAGTCTAACAACGAATGATTCGTTTCTAATAAATGCTTGGCAAAGTTTGATTTCTCTGGATGATCATGCCTATATGACGAGACATGCTCTTTAAATCTAGTATCAAAGCTTCGACCGGTTTGTCCAATGTATACTTGACTACAGTCGCCACAAGTGAGTTTATATACGCCCGACCTGTTCCCTTTATCCACCTTTTCTTTGTTATTACAAAGTCTAGAACGTAAAGAATTAGTAGTCTTAAAGGCAACATTGATGTTATTTGATTTTAAAATATTATAAATCTTGTCAGACAACCGGCCAACATAAGTAATACTAGATCTAAATTTGTTAGTAGGCTGAGATGGCAACGCAGAGTAAAGCATGCTATTCACTATCCGTCCCTGCTTCTTTTGAACCAGACTATTAACCATTGCTGTACTATAACCATTTGTTGTTGCTATCTGATATATAGTATGTAACTCAGAATCATAATGCTCTTTCGAAAGAGGTACAGTTAGTAGTCTATGTACATAACAATGGAAAGCAGCCAGTTTATGCTGCCATGGGTGAGTAGAATTTGCAGGTATGACAGTATCTGTGTACGTAGGCTTACGGTAAATTTGAAACTGGTGCCTATTATTTACTCTTGTAATAGTTAAATCCAGAAAATTTAATGAACGATTTTCCTCTAATTCTCGTTTGAACTTTATTTTTGGATGTTTGTTATTGAGAGCACTAATAAACAAATCTAGCTGCCTCATACTCCCCTTCCAACATAAAATTAAATCATCAACATACCTATAATAATATACTAAATTGCTGTTCCCCACTATATATTGTTTTTCAAAGTTATCCATAAAAACGTCAGCCATTAAAGGACTAAGAGGTGACCCCATTGCTAAACCATCACTCTGCAAATAATATTGACCATTAAATCTGAAATAATTTTGTTTCATGCATAAAGTTACTAATTCTATTAACTCACAAACCTCCCCCGGATGTAAACGCTTCCTTTCTAAGTGACATTTAAGAATATTTAAGGTTTCACTATATGGTACGTTGGTAAACAAACTATCCACATCTAAAGAAAGTAATGTTGAGTTCGGCGGTATATTAATGTCTTTAATTTTATTTACTAAATCTGAACTATTCTTTAAACTATATATTGGCTTAAAAGAAGTTTTTTCCCCAACAATGCTATTTAACTTCCTCGCTACTTTATACGCTGGAGCACTCACGTATGAAACAACAGGGCGAACAGGAACACCATCCTTGTGAATTTTAGGTAAACCATATAAAATTGGTGCCTGCGGATTCATAGGAATCACATTGCTCCTCTTTTGTTCGGTGTCAAAGGTAAATGCAGAATTTTTCAGAAGGTTTTTTAGGTCTTTATGAAACGCGGCGGTGGGATCCCTACGTAAATTCAAAAAACCCTCTCCTTGAATGATGTCATTTACTTTATCATTATATTGACCCCTTTCTAAAACAACAATACAATTGCCCTTATCGGCCTTAGAAATTACCAAATCATTGTCATGGACCTTTTGCTGAATAGAACGTAATGAATGCAAGTCACCAACATCCGAAATACCCCCAGTAGAAGTTGTATTTTTTAATGAATTAGCAACCAAAACCTTAGTATCAAAGTCACCGCGATTACAAACAATCGCAACCTCAGAATCTACCGCCAAACCCTCCACTAATTTCTGACTAAATTTAGAGGGTAAGTTATATTTCAAACCTTTTTCCAATAACTGCACTTCACCTTCTACAAATTCGACATTAGTGAGATTTTTAACTCGAGGGTAGAAACCGTTACCGTTACTTGACTCACTATTATTGTTGTTCAAAAGAGACTGAGTTCCATTTCGCGTAAGCCTACGCAATTTATTAGTTTGGGTAACATACTTTTTATGTGCCTGCACCGAAGCAAAATATCTCGCCTTTTGGTCCAAAGTATCAAACTCAATATTATGCAATTTAAATACCAGTTCCGAATGTAGTACTCTAAGATGTAATTTTAAATTATCTCTAACACAAAACCAATGACGAGACTCCTCATTTAACCAAATCTTGCGAGCCTTATTTATTGCTATCGTAGCGGCCCTACTAGTGTTATTGCTATGTAAATTTATATAATTTGGTACAACATTTAAATGCTTACAACGTTGATTAAACCAAATGTTTTGAACAGCTAAACGGTGTTGTTTTGTTAACTTGATATATAAACGTGCCTGTACGGCTACGCTTGCCGATTTTAAATAATTTATTGAATCAGGCGTTACTTTGCGGAGGTCCATATTTATGAACTAAAAAACAATTACTTTGCTCACCCGCGACCACTAATGACAAATAGTTATATCTGTGCGGCAAATGTATGTTTCCATGCAACACCTCCACCTCCACTGCTACACGAATCAACACATGCCACACAGACCCAACTATCACCACCACCACTATACTAAACGCTGACGCGTTTCGGCACTCTCCACGAGGCCATTTACGAAGCACAACAACAACCGCTCAACATGCCACCACTTCCACTACTGACATATGTAAACCATGTACTCAACTTAGTTAATGACAAAAGCAACGTACCCACTAATATTTTATAAATTCCAAACTACCCTTTTATGTAAGTCCTAAACTACCCTTTTTTAAGAAATGAATTCCAAACTACCCTTTTTATTTTTATTTTTAATCTACGCCAGGTACCCCGTTATTTTTAACCGAGTACGGTAAAATAAGAGAAGTCATGTTCTCATTATTACTATGACACATTATTAAAATTAGAACCAAGTCGTAACAAAGGCGAAGAAACCAAATTAACTTGTTCATTAATAATAGACCCCATGTTGTTGTACCTAATAATTTCCAATTGTTCTAAAACCGATAGCCGCAAACCCTTATCACAATAATGTAAAATTTCGTACGTATCTGAGTCTAACAACGAATGATTCGTTTCTAATAAATGCTTGGCAAAGTTTGATTTCTCTGGATGATCATGCCTATATGACGAGACATGCTCTTTAAATCTAGTATCAAAGCTTCGACCGGTTTGTCCAATGTATACTTGACTACAGTCGCCACAAGTGAGTTTATATACGCCCGACCTGTTCCCTTTATCCACCTTTTCTTTGTTATTACAAAGTCTAGAACGTAAAGAATTAGTAGTCTTAAAGGCAACATTGATGTTATTTGATTTTAAAATATTATAAATCTTGTCAGACAACCGGCCAACATAAGTAATACTAGATCTAAATTTGTTAGTAGGCTGAGATGGCAACGCAGAGTAAAGCATGCTATTCACTATCCGTCCCTGCTTCTTTTGAACCAGACTATTAACCATTGCTGTACTATAACCATTTGTTGTTGCTATCTGATATATAGTATGTAACTCAGAATCATAATGCTCTTTCGAAAGAGGTACAGTTAGTAGTCTATGTACATAACAATGGAAAGCAGCCAGTTTATGCTGCCATGGGTGAGTAGAATTTGCAGGTATGACAGTATCTGTGTACGCTTGCTTTCTTTAGATGTGGATAGTTTGTTTACCAACGTACCATATAGTGAAACCTTAAATATTCTTAGATGTCACTTAGAAAGGAAGCGTTTACATCCGGGGGAGGTTTGTGAGTTAATAGAATTAGTAACTTTATGCATGAAACAAAATTATTTCAGATTTAATGGTCAATATTATTTGCAGAG